>OV928045.1:12272500-12872500 GCA_931315375.2 Opisthograptis luteolata
TTCGCTTCACGGAAACGTTTTCCGAGAGCAAATAGGTGTCGGAAACTTTTACGTGATTGAACAGCTATATTTTGTCGAATTAAATGTCTGTTTCCAAATACAGACAGTAAATCATCATTATCATCATCATCATCAGCCGGAAGACGTCCACTGCTGAACATAGGCCTCCCCCTATGAACGCCACCATGAACGACTATTAGCCATTTGCATCCATCGGCTCCCTGCGACTCTTACAATGCCGTCGGTCCACCTAATGGGGTACCTACAGAACGTTTTCCGGTTCGTGGTCGCCACTCAAGAACCTTTCGTCCCCATCGGTTATCGGTTCGCCGAGCGATGTGGCCTGCCCATTGCCACTTCAACTTGCTTTAGTAAATCGCGGCTAAAAAATGCTCGTGGAAACTTTTCCGAATACGTGTCGGAAAAGTTTCCGAGTGAATTAGAATCGCACTGCAGTAGTAAAAGTTTTAAAAACTATAAAAGTTTTCGTCAAAGTTTACTACCGCCAAGTTGTCAGTGGCAACTCATATACTGCCTTAATTCAAAAAAATTAACTCATCAACTTTCTTGGAATACGAATAAACGAATTAAGATTACGAATTTTAGACCAAAGTTTCAGTAAAGCGCCTGAAAAAAAAAAGTTTGGAGGGAAATGAAAACATTTTGCGATGTTTTAAACTACCATGGTCAATAACATTAGAATTAGGTTCACAAATACATGGTAATTATCTTGATAAAAAAAACTAATTCTAATTTATACGCGCGTCTCACGATACCACTACCTACAAACAGAAGGTCTTCCCTTTTTTCTAGTGATTAAAAACGCTGTAGGTATAAGGAACTCTTGAGCAAAATTCAATGCTTCTACATCCATCAGCGCTATATGTTTTTGACAAACGCACGTGGCCAAATTCAAGAAGAAAGAAGAAGACTCGCAATGACGAATGACTTCTCAGGAAGTAAGTATAATTATATACCTAGTCATAATCATCAGCCTAATACGTTCCCACTGCTGGGACAAAGGTCTTCTTTCAGAAAGAGATAGGTAGCCGTAATCCACCAAGCGGGCCCAGTACCAGCGGTGGATAGTTAACTAGTTGCATAATAAAGATAATATATACTTACCTACATTTATGGAGTTTCATTAAAGTCATTTTACAACTTTTAGGACGAAATAAGTATTTTTAAGTTAGAGGTACATATTTGCTAGTTTAAATACACACAAATCAAATCAAACAGGTGCCTTGCGATTAAATGTTACCCAGTACAAAGTAGAAATATGCAAAAAACCTAGGTAATTAGGAAGTTGCATAAAGATACTTATATAGGTACCTATAAGGCGTTTTTTACAATAATAAGCACACAAACACACTACTTAAAAAGTCCTTACTAGCAAAGGAAGCAAGAAACGCCGGCAGATATTTTTTTTGGTGCGTAGGCACTTTCCTGTTTCGTTTCAAAAATACCCGGGTTTCATCGGTAGCCAATAGCGCCATCTAGCTAACAGCAAAGGCACAGTCGACACTCGACAGGCAAGTAATCAAAATAATTTATTTGTCAATGTCAAACTGACGTACAGATTGTGACATATGTCATAAAAAAATGGTTGACAAAATTAGGGTAGGGCTAAAACGATAAAGGATCGATTAGTGTTCATCCAAATTATGTAATGATAGCGATATAATGTAACTTGATAGTTCATGACAAACAGCGTAATTTTGTATATTTTGTTGAGAGAATATGCCAATTGCCGACTAGCGCTGATGCTGGTAGAAATCTCCAAACGACATAGCAGTGTTCAGTTGCCGTTATTTCTTTCTAATAAAGTTTTGAAAAAATAATCGATTCATTGGACAGACGATTAGATGTCTTATGAATCGATTATTTTTTTCACATTCCTATTTCTTATAAAATTCAAAAACAAACGTTAATTTCTCGTGTGTTTCTGTTTATTACCTACTGTTTATAATTTCATTAAGAATCTAGAGAGGTTTCTCGAAAGTAAATGCCTTGAAATGGGTGACAACATTTCTAATAAGTTATCGACAGGTTTGATATTCACGCACAAAGATATAGGCGTGAAAAATGAGGTAAGTAACTTCTATTCCAATTCAAACCTCTCTCTAATCACCCCTTTTGGATTTGGCATCCAAGAAACTTAAGTAAACAGAATTTCCTCAGTATGCCTTTTATTTGTAACATAGGTAGTTAATCAATGGAATATACATAACAAAATAAAAACACTAACTAAACCTTAGAATATAAAATGAAACTACCTACCTATCAAACTAAACAATACAACTACATACTTAATCCAATAAACCACTACCAGTTGCCAACATTCCCAAAATGCTAGCCGCATTGAATTACCACAGTAATGTTCCCTCCAAGTTTCCTTCGGTTAAACCCATCAAATACATTGTAGAAAACGTTGAAAGTACTTTAACTTTGCAATCTTAAATTGTAAATTTTTTATACAGGAACAGATCGAAAATAAAGCTCAGTCAAAAGAAGAAGCCTTCAAAATAAAGAAAGAGGATCTAAGTGACATTGAAAATGATGATAATAACACCTCGAAACAATTAGATATAGAGTCGGAAGCAACACAGTCGGAGGCGGAAGACCAGGCAAATGATTCTCAAGATGATGACAATATACAGCTGATGGAAGGTGTGAAAGTTGGACAGGATAAAATAGAGATAAAGAAAAAGAAATTAAAAGGTTTGGAGAAGAAACTTGAGACAAAAAGGGTAACAAAATTGTGTAGCTCCTGAAATACAGTTGCATGTCAATTAACAAATATTTGATTTGATTTGCGAGCTTTAAGCTAGACAACTGGTTGCGATAAAACATAAATCATGATTTTGATACATACATAAATGATTATTATTATTATTGTTCGTTGTCTAGTACCCATAACACAAGTTTCGAGCTTAATTTGCGGCTATATAATAATAATAAATAATGCCTGCACAATCACATACATAGGCTCTGACCCCTAACTAGGTTTCCCTGTATCTAGGGTATCAGAAACTACGAGGATCGGGGATCCACAACACCCAGACAAATACTTGCGCTTTTTTTTTCAATGCACAAATATTTGTCTTGTAGCGGGAATCGAACCCTCGACCACACGCTTCACAGTTGGCTATCCGCCCATTGCGCCATATCGGTCGTCAAATATATTCCCCGATATTTATATTAAAAATTTAACACCCACACTTTTGGACGTTGCTATAATTCAACACAGCATGATATAGGCACATCAGCCTCAGGCTGCTCGACTATTACTAAATAAGTAATAACTTGTTAACTTTTACAGTATAGCAATCTCCAAAACTCTTCTTTAGATTTTGTGTTAAAAATTCCAGCAAAAACTTTTCCGAAAGGAACATGGTATCAAAACTGTAGGGAGACGCCCGCCTGCTGCACTTGCCAACTTTGCTGATCTGACGAGTCGACACCGCGTGTCACAAGCTCTCGTGGACGTGGTCACTCAATGCGGGTACAGTGATCCCACTCCGGTGCAGAGACAAGTCATGCCCTGTATATTGAAGGTAAGTGTAGATTACGTACGCGACAAATATTGGTACAAATTCACTTGAGGTCCATAAAAAAGGAAATACGGCCGTTCCCAATAACCGATCTATCCAAAGGTTACGCCACTAGGGATAGAAATTTGACAATACTTATATAGAGCTTATGTCAAATTTCTATCTTTCATGGATAGATCGGTTCTTGAGAATGGCCTTTAAATGACAAAAAATCTTGGGATTGTAGTAAATTTGCTCCAATTCAATCAATCTATAACTAATAAACACAGAGAAAACATTTGATTGTTTGTTTGTTTGTTCCGGATAAACTTTGAAACAATCTTGATGGGATTTGGTATGAAGATTGAGTTTGAGCCCTGGAAAAAGCCATAATAGATCATTTTTTTACCGCATTGAACGAAAAAAAATCCACTCGGGTGAAACCGTGGAGAACAGCTAGTAAGTAATAAAATTGTTAATGTGATTGTTATCAAAGAATTACCTGCTGAGCATTTTTTTCCTGTTATTTTGCCAGCATAAGGTGGCTGGAACAGACGTAGCTAGTTTGAGTTTAAGACGATTATGAGATCTCAGGTTGACAATCGCAGTGCAGGCTGTTAACACGAAGTGCACCTAATTAAAAATACTAACAACCACTAAAACAATAATTTTTCACCCAAAGGACAGACAAATCCTCGCCTGCGCTCCAACCGGCTCCGGCAAAACTGCTGCCTTTCTTGTCCCCATCCTCCACAAGCTGGGCGCTCCGAAGGGCGGACCTAGAGCCCTAGTGCTCTGTCCCACAAGAGAGCTGGCGCACCAGATATTCAGAGAGGCGCTACGTCTGAGTGCCTCTACGGAACTCAAGTGCAACGTCGTATGTAACTTGAAGGAGAGTAAGGTGAAGGAGAAAGAGGCTACTATTAGGAACAGTGGTAAGGAAACCTTATTTGTTGTTTAATTTCATAGCACAACGTCCTAATCTTTAGTAGCTTGATGACTACACTTAGGTGCGTATTCTAGAACAACGCTCAAGCGATAATCAGTACTTAAGCACAGATATGACATTGTCAGTTCATACAAGTACGTCACTTAATCACTACTCAGGCATTGATCAACACTAATGATATCTGAATGTGGTGTACTTGACAGAGTGTCACAATTATTGTAGAACACTAGTTCAAAACATTGCAACTCTAAAGAGGGAAACTCTTCTTGGGAAAAGATGTACTTGACAGAGTGTCAAAATTATTGTAGAACACTAGTTCAAAACATTGCAATTCTAAAGAGGGAAACTCTTTTCCCAAGAAGATTCTATGAATATGTAATTTTAGCAGATTAAAACCTAAAATACCCTAGGTTTTATCTTATTATATTACTGTGGTACCCAGAACCTTGTTATGTAAAGTTCTCTGTCCATTAGTTATCTAAAGCTGGCACGTCCATAGTACTCATATCTACTAAAGCAATTTCGTTAGAAGATTGCAGATGTAAAAAAAAGCAATAACTAATCCTGTCATGCTCATGATGCGTATTGTGTATGCAGTACCCTCATTAACAAACAAATATGTGAATATGTTGTACGTGCCAGCTTTTGATAAAACAGACCTTTTCGTTTTTATGCTGCTTTCAGCTGTCCAGCTGATGCTAAAAAGCTTTTTCTTCGTTTCAGATATCGTAATAAGCATGCCGAATACAATCTGCTATCTCCTCAACCGCGACAACGTCGGCATTTCACTGGAAAAGTAAGTTTATCTGTGCTGTAATAAATATGAAATAATCTTTCATTACCAATAGACAGTGCCAGTAAATGACTAAATATTTAATTCAATACATTTTTCCCCCAGGGTCCGTTGGCTAGTCATTGACGAAGCAGACAAGCTGTTCGAAGGGTCCACGGAGGACCATTCGGACTTCAGACAGCAACTGGAACAGATAATGTCGGCGTGCAATAACAAACAGCGGATCGCCATGTTCAGTGCGACGCACACGCCATCTGTCGCCAAGTGGTGTCGACACAACATGTGCGGCCTGATCAAAGTTACTGTTGGACAGAAGTGAGTTACTGGGAGATTAAGGATGTTATAGATATGATATTTCGGATTTGGTTATGGATATAGGAATGACATTATTTTATTGGTTTTGGATACGGTAAGGGATATGTAATTATTTCGGATTCTTTATCTGTTAGTTTCGGTTACGGATATTAGATTGAAGTAAAATATAAACACGAATAGTATGTAATAATTTGGTTTTATTTATAGGTTCTGTATCTAGTCGTGTATTTGGCAGTGTCATGTATAAAATATTTCAAACTCGGAGAGTTGAATCAAGCATAAATGATGATGATGATAAAATGATGGGATGAGGATAACACTATCCTAAGTAAAGTAGTGGCGTTCTAAACTATTTTTTTGTTTCCAGAAACGCGGCGACAGATCTAGTAGACCAGGAGCTGCCAATCCGGGTGGTACGGGCTAAATTCCCACGCAAGGCACTCAGCCGCCTAGACGCCGAGTTTGCATACGAGGTGGCCATAGTCAAGGCGTGGTGTGCGGGGACCGCCCTTCCGGAGGCGGATGTCGCAGCCGACCATTTCAAAGACGCAATAACGTCCACATGCGACACCGCCATACCGAGGGCCCGACGCCACGAAGATCGCGAACAGGTTCATTGGTGGAACGAGGAGATCGCGGCGCTCCGGGTGACCTGCATAAGGGCCCGGCGGTCGTACTCCCGCAGTAAGCGGCGTAGGCGCCACCGCAGCGACGAACAGATGTCAGCCGAGGAGCTGGCATCTGAGGCCCGGCTGTGTGAGGCGTACCGCGAGGCGAACCGGGCCCTAAGGCTGGCCATAAAGGAGGCGAAGGCGCAACCCTGAGGCGAGGCAGGGCTCGACAGGGGCCCAATACAAGCGTAGCGGAGTCCCTAGAGCCGGAAGTCCTGGAGAGGGTGCTGGTGGGTCTATTTCCAGATTCCAGACCACACCCCTCCAGTTATGACGCCTATCCTCCCCGAGGAGGAGCTGGACCCGGACTCCATCCCCCAGTCTCTGAGATGGAGATGAAGATTGCCGTCGCTCGGTGCGCGGCAAGAGGACGGCCCTGGGTCCAAATTTCCAGGTGCAGTTCTACGGATCGCCCTCCAGTCACTGGGCGATCCGCATCGGGAACTGTTTGATGAATATTATGTAGCGAACTCAACCGATAAGTCAAAAGCTATTTGGGAGATTATAAACAAATATAAAAGTTTGCATCAAAGAAGAAATAATGTTCATACAATAAAACTGTGACCGACCCGAAAGAAATTGCTCAACTTTTTTATAGACGAGATAAAAGGAAGTGGAACCAATAACACCGATATAATTATTAAGATAGTTAACAGCCAAATAAATGCTTCATACAACTAACCATGCACCAACTAACCAATCCGAAATTATGAAAATTATTGAATCTTTTCCTCTCCCAAGCTTCTCTTCGACAACGCTTCGTCTGCGGAAGTATTTGCATAAATACGTGCTCGTTTTGCTATCGTCCTACGCGCGTCTTACGATACGGGAAGGCCCACCAATCCATAGATTAAGTAGACTATATACTCCAATCCTACCATAGATATCTGATTTATGTTTTTTCTTTTTTTTTATGAAATTAATGTTTTTGGTTTTGGCGTTTCAATTGATTTAAATAAATAAATATAAGTCTGTATATTATTATGGTGGTATTATATATGGGGCCTACTTACAAATCCTCCGTTATTTCCAGTTATCACAAACGTTATGTTTTTGACAGTCGCTTGTAGCGAAATTCGAAAACAAGATTACGAATAACTTCCCAGGAAGTATAATTATGTCATCATCAGCCTAATACGTTCCCTCTGCTGGGACACAGGGCTTTCAGAGAGAGATAGTTTGGCCGTAATCCACCACGCGGGCCCAGTGCGGGATAGACACCTAGTTGCATAATAAAGATATACTTACCTACATTTATATATAGTTTCATTTAATTTTTGGCATTTCACAAGTTTTAAGAAGAAATAAGTATTTTAAAGATATAGGTATTTGCTAGTTTTAATACACATCAAATCAAATCAAACAGGTGCCTTGCGATTATGAATGTACACAACACAAACACATTCTATACAACCTCAAACTTAAAACTAGCTAGTCACTCCTGTTCCAACCTTTTTACACCAGCAAAAGAAGCAAGAAAAGCCTGCCTGACATAATTTTTATTTACGGCGCGTAGGCACTTTCCTGTCTCGTTTAAAAATACCCGGGCTTCTCGAGTAGGTATAGTAGCCAATAGTGCTATTTTATGACAGACTCGACAGGCATATGACTGTCAATGTTAAACTGACGTACAGATTGTGACTATTTTTTATTTTTTTTTTGTTTTGTTATGGCGTCACACGATTAGTGTATTTGCCAGTGTCAAGTATAAAAATATTTCAAACTCAGAGAGTTGAATCAAGTTTAAATGATGATGGTGATGATGATGATGAGATGATGGGATGAGGATATTGTTTAAGTAAAGTAGTGGCGCTTTACTTAAACTTTACACGGACTTTTTTGGAGCAACTAGAAAAGTCACTTTCACAACTTTATTTCAATTTCCCACACTTGTACACATTAACGAACACATAATGGTTAATAATCCACCAATATTACACATTATCACTCGAAGAAACCCAAGTTTTGGAAATAAAAACAAAATTTTCACGTTGACAATTCGATTGCCGCCAAAAAAAGCCTTGTGACTATTTATGACATATGTCACGAAAGCCAAAATGTTGACAAAATTAGGGCTGAACAAAAGCATAAATTATCGATTAGTGTTCATATAAATGTAATGATAGCGTTATAGCATAGCATAGAATTGATTTTTATTGGATTAGAAGACAGGTAGACAGTTTCAAAGCGATGATGGCTCAGTGGTAGTGACGTCGACTTGCAATCCGTAGGACGTGGGTTCGAATCCTACAATGAGCTTTCGTTGAAGGAAAACATCGTGATGAAACCATATCTTGGTTGGTAGGGCATTTTCTAGTGCTCGCCTGGATAGCTACCACCCTCAAGTTAAAAATCTGTCGCCAAGCACCTATGGGTGTGTTTCGGCAGCCTCACTTGAGAGCCAGTTTCCAGTCCAGGTGTAGCGTGGCGTCACCTTCGACCACATCGTCACTTAACATCAAGTGACTTGTGGTTAAACGTTAACCTATACCTAAGCAGTAAAATAAAGTTGTACTTCAGAAAAAATAATCGATTCATTAGACAGATGATTAAGAATCGAATATCTTTTCACATTCCTATTTCTTAGCAAGACCATACGAAACGTCAATTTCACGTGTGTTTATATTTATGTTGTAAAGATTTTTCGAAAGCAAATGCGTTATAATGGACGCATACGACATTTTTAAGAAGTTAACAAAAGGTTTAAAATTCAAGCACAAAGTTTTAGGCGTGAAAACTGAGGTAAGTAACTTTTAGCGTTCTATTCCAATTCTAACCTCTCTGACCTCTGTTCTCATTAAAAAAAATACTATTTTTTACATGGATTTAGCATCCCTAAGAGAAATAAGGTAAATTTATTTACTTCAGTAATGTTCCCTCAAAGTTCCCTTCGGTTAAAACGCTTCGAATACATTGTACAAAACGTTGAAAGTACTTCGACTTGCAGCCTAATAATAAAGTAGCGGCTTTTGGAATTATGTCTCATACCTCTTTTAAAATAAATAGTTACGTTGAAAGTTTATTGACTGTAAGAATTATAATTAATGCAATCTAAACTTATCATATAAGCTGCAGAACCGACAACCGTTGGGGTAGACGCGTTCTCCAGTGGAGAATGCGACTTGGCAAACGTAGTGTAGGTAGGACGCCCTGCGATAAGGTGGAGCGAGGACTATCGCCGAGTGGCTGCCAGTAGTTGGATGAGAAGAGCCGAAGACCGGGCTCAGTGCCGTACCTTGGGACAGGCCTTTGTCCAGCAGTGGACTGATACAGGCTGATGATGATGATGATGAAACTTGTCGTTATTTTTACAGGAACAGATAAAAAATAAAGCACAGTCAAAAAAAGTCTTCAAAATAAAGAAAGAAGATCTAAGTGACGTTGAAGATGACGGAAATGTTGATAATAACACCTCGAAACAATCAGATAATGACTCGGAAGCAACACAGTCGGAGGCGGAAGACCCGGCAAATGATTCTCAAGATGATGATGATTTACAGCTGATGGAAGGTGTGAAGGTTGGAGAGAAGAAAATGAAGAAAAAGAAAGAGAAATCAAAAGATTTTGAGAAGAAACTTGAATTAGAAAAGGTAACAAAAATAAAGGTCCTGATGTACAGTTCACACTAGTTCTCCTGAACTAGACTCCTGCCTATTTCAAGAGAAATGAAATGAATGGACTCATGTGAATGTATCTATCATACACTTATGTCAATAAACAAATATTTGATTTGATTTGAAAGATTTAAAAATAAGCTTGACAACTGGTTGCGAAGAAACATAAGGATAAGATATAGGCACATCAGCCTCTAGGCTGCTCGCCTATTACCAAAATAAATAAATAAATAAATAATAAGAATTTTGCCACATACATAAATGCTTAATCAATTAGTTTTAAGACATTGCATGATATAGGCACATCAGCCGTTCAGCAATCTGAATTGTTTATTGATCCTAAAACCAGCATTCGAAAATGAAGCTCAAGCAGTAATCTTTACTTAAGCACAGATTTGATGCTGACATTTCATAGAAATGTGGCAAACATTGATCTGCACTTGAGCGTCATCTAGAGTAACAGCCTTAATGCTTCTATACATGTTCTGAGTATTTTATATCTCGCCAATTGCAAGATTGACTAAAAAACGAAGTGAAAAATTCCAGCAAAATCATTTCCGAAATGATCATGGCATCAAAACCGTTGGGAGACACGTACCCGCTGCTCTTGCCGACTTTGCTGATCTGACAAGTCGACACGGCGTGTCACAAGCACTTGTGGACGTGGTCGCTCAATGCGGGTACAGTGATCCCACTCCAGTGCAGAGACAAGCCATGCCCTGTATGTTGGAGGTAAGTAATGATTACATATACTTGTGACAATCTCGGTACAAATTCACTTGAGATCCATATATGAGTAAAGCTTATTATAAAATATCAGACTATTTAGACGACATAAGGCTAGGGATTGTAGTAAACTTGCTCTAATTCAATCAATCTTATATATAAAAATCAATTGCTGTTTGTTAGTCTCGCTAAAACTCGAGAATGGCTGGACCGATTTGACTAATTTTGATCTTGAAATATTCGTGGAAGTTCGCCGGGTCAGCTAGTTACCAGTTAGTAAAAAATGAAGCTGGAAATGTGATAGTGCCCAATAATTTACCTCCTGGGCGTTTCTTGCCTGATTTTTATTGCTGGCTTAAGTAGCTTGGTACAGGCCTTGATAGTTTGCGTAATGCATTACCGTGCAGGATTATACACAAAGTGCAGCTGGTTAAAAATAACAACAGAAGTTTTTCACCCAAAGGATAGACAAATCCTCGCCTGCGCTCCAACCGGTTCCGGCAAAACCGCTGCTTTTCTCGTCCCAATCCTCCACTCCCTGGGCGCTCCGCAAGGCGGGCCCAGAGCCCTAGTGCTCTGTCCAACAAGAGAGCTGGCGCACCAGATATTCAGAGAGGCGCTACGTCTGAGTGCCTCCACGGAACTGAGATGCAGCGTCGTACGGAACCTGAAGGAGAGTAAGGTGAAGGAACGAGAAGCTACTATTAGGAAGAGTGGTAAGGAAACCTTTTTTGTTATTTATTTTCACAGCACAAGGTTCTAGGCCTTGGTAGCTTGATGACAATACTTAATGTTATCTGTGGTACCCAAAAATTTGTTGTATAAAGTCTTCTGTCCATTGATTATCTATAGCTGGCACATGACATAGGACTCACACTAAAGCAATTTCATATAGGACTCTGCATAGGACTCAAACTAAAGCAATTTCGTTATATGAGTACAGTAGTAAAAACAAAGCAATAACTAATCCTGGCCTGCTTATGTGTGTATGCAGTGCCTTCATTCACAGACAAATATGTGAATGTGTTGTACGTGCCAGCTTTTGATAAACAGACATTTGTTGAAAAGCTTTTTCTTCCTTTCAGATATCGTAATAAGCACGCCGAATAGAATATGTTATCTCCTGAACCGTGATAATGTCGGCATTTCACTGGAAAAGTAAGTTTATATGTGATATAATAAATATCACTTTCCAATGCACAAAGCCTACCATAGAATGAAGTGTTGACAAAATATTTTTCTAACTTTCAGAATAAAACTTAGCCTATGACACATATGGATAATTTACCTTCCTTTTAGTGAAAGAATACATCATTACCCCTACATCCAAACAAACAAGTTTTACCTCCATATAATAAAGAGTATGGACACAGCATGAAGATGTGTACTGTATAGATAGATACCATAAATACTTAAGATACAATATATTATTATTACTCCATAATATTACATTAACCAAGGACAGTGTCAGTAAGTGCCTAAATATTTGATTCAATACCTAAAGCCCTCTTCCCTCTCATATGGTCGAGGAGAGCAATGGCTGGCACATGCGTCAACTCGTGAACGGGTGCTGCTTGTGGGGTCTGGTCTGCTTTGGTTGTGATCCCGCAACTCATAAATATTCATGTTCCCATATCCCAATGTGTACAACCAAACAAGAGAAATCTTATTAGTAAAGCTAATTAAAAAATATCGGACCATTAGATGACAAAAAAAAAGCTTGGGATTTTAGTGAACTTGCTCCAATTCAATTAATTAGTAATAAGAATAAAATTGTCAATGTGATCGCGCCAAAAAAATCACCTGCCGGGCGTTTCTTGCCTGTTCTTTTGCCGGCGTAAGGAGGTAGTAACAGGCGTAGCTAGTTTTAAGTTTGACGTTTTAAAGTGATCACAATGTATCCTATTGAATAAATAAAAATTGACTATTGACTATAAAGAATTTTTTCTCCCCCAGGGTCCGTTGGCTAGTCATTGACGAAGCAGACAAGCTGTTCGAAGGGTCCATGGACGACCAGTCGGACTTCAGACAGCAACTGGAACAGATAATGTCGGCGTGCAACAACAAACAGCGCCGAATCGCCATGTTCAGTGCGACGCACACTCCATCTGTCGCCAAGTGGTGTCGACACAACATGCGCGGCCTGATCAATGTTACCGTTGGACAGAGGTGAGTGCTAGAAAAATAAATTTAGATCGTAGAACAATCCGAATTATCGATGACCCCAACTCTCGGATCTTGTCTTGCTTTGCTTGGTGATAGGGAATTTTCTAGTACTCGCTGGTCTAGCTACCAGCCTCAAATTAAGAATCTGACACCAAGCACTTATCGGTTTGTTCTGGCAGCCTCACTTGAGGGCCAGTCCCCAATCCAGGTGTAGCGTAGCACCACCTTCGACCACATCATCACTTAACATCAGGTGGCTTGTGGTCAAACGCTGCCCTGTAAGTGGTGAAAAAATTCTAGAGCCGTTTTGCCATCGCAGGGACATTGGTGCGTGCACGGTAAATAGCAAAAGTTTCTTTGTCTCTCTCGTACGCGGTCAAGGTTATGCGAGCGACAGATAATTATTGTTTTGCTTTGTTTTTGACAGTACAATAAACATGCCAGCTTTAGATAAAATCTAGATATGTAATATGTAAATATGTAGCATTTGACCACTAATGATATAAATTTGTATTAGAAAGGTAAACGCTCTGAGCCTAATATGGCTACAAGACTATTCCGATTTGGACAAAATATTCTGTCTCTTTCTTTTGTCACTACGATAAACAGGATGGTAACTCAAAACATTTCGAATCGGTGCGCAAAGTTAGTTTTCAAGCCTTTGTAAATAGAGATACCAACGTTATTAATTCTAGGTTCAAAACGTCAATGTCAAACTAATGTTTTGTTTCCAGAAACGCGGCGACGCATCTGGTGGATCAGGAGCTGTTGTACTGCGGCAATGAGAACGGAAAGCTGGTCGCTTTCAGGCAGCTGGTGCAGAAAGGGTTGAAGCCACCTGTCCTAGGTACTGCTACCACCTTATGAATCTGTCGCCAAGCACCTATCGATAGGTTCCGGCAACCCCACTTGTGAGCCAGTGCATGACGTCACTGCACTACAATTCTGTCATAAGGCTCGCGCGCGTTAGGGCTGCAACGCATTGATACATGTATGTCAAAAATTAAAAGAACGAAAAAGATGCATGAGAGTGTGCGCGAAGTGTTTCAAGTAATCTTATAGGTTTCTCTTTGGACAGTCTTACGAGGTTATGACGTCACAGGTAACATGAAGTCTAATGTCTTATTTGTTGATATCTGTGTTGCAGTGTTCGTACAAAGCAAAGACCGTGCGAAGCAGCTGTTTAAAGAGCTTATCTACGACGGTATCAATGTGGACGTCATACACGCGGACAGGACGCAGGCGCAGGTAAAGTAACTCTCCTACTAAAACCCACTCATCATCAGTCTATTTACGTTCCCACTGCTGGGACTCTGGCCTTCGCTCAGAGGGCCCAGTTAAGGTTGGTAGATGTAGCCTGCCCGTGAAAGTTGTGGTCCTCGGAGGACATGCCGGTTTCCTCATTATGTTTTCCTTCGCCGTTTTGAGCAATGGTAGATTGACACATAATAATTTATTACGTCATAGGCCGGGCCGAGAGGATTCAAGCTCGGTGTCGGCGCCTTGCTTGCTTATTGCATGCATGAGTTACTTGGTACTGGTCTAGTCATTTCTGCGCCCTGTGCCTGAGCACCGCTGGCGCAGCCCTAGTTACTGCTCTGCCCCCTACCACTATAAAACCTTACCAATAAAACATTTTGACAAAGCGGTAGCCGAATTGGTAGTGACCCTGCCTTCAAATCTAGCGGTCCCGGGTTCAAATCAGGGCAAATATATGTGTAATGAGCACGAATATTTGTTCCTGAGGCTTGGATATTTCTATCTTTATAAGTATGTATATCATTGTCCCGTTTGGAGCTTAATTTGAGGCTAGGTCAATTTGTGTGCAATTGTCCCCCGATATTTACTTATTTACCTTATGAGATCATGCCCTCAATGTAATCACATATTACACCCCTCCAGCGAGACAACGTGGTGCGCAGCTTCCGCGTGGGCCGCATCTGGGTGCTGATCTGCACAGAGCTGCTGGGTCGCGGGATGGACTTCCACGGCGTTAACCTGGTGCTCAACTACGACTTCCCGCCTTCCGCCATCGCGTACATACACAGGTGAGAGGACAACGTGATCTGTTAGACCGGTACAGCATGACAACGTCGTCTGTTAGACTGGTACAGCATGACAACATGGTCTGTTAGACTGGTACAGCATTACAACGTGATCTGTTAGACTGGTAGAGCATGACAACGTGATCTGTTAGACTGGTACAGCATGACAACGTGGTCTGTTAGACTGGTACAGCATGACAACGTGGTCTGTTAAGCTGGTACAGCATGACAACGTGGTCTGTCAGACTGGTGCAGCATGTAAATGTGATTTGTTAGACTGGTACAGCATGTCAATGTGATCTGTTAGACTGGTACAGCATGACAATGTGGTCTGTCAGACTGGTACAGCATGAGATTTTTTTTCTATGTGGTTATTGTTATTCTGTTTTGTTTCACAGGGTAGGCAGGGCAGGGCGCGCGGGGCAGAGAGGGCGGGCTGTAACGTTCTTCACTCAAGACGATGTCGCCAACCTTAGGAGGTAAACAGTTTAGTTCAGTTTAGTTTGTATCTAAAGTTAGCGATTGATTGATGTGAGTGTGTGGGTTATATTTTATTATTATTTTAGCATCCTATCTTTCTCGGACACCGGGCGGGCCACACCTTAGAACTACATTCATCTCTGTCATTCATTTAATGTTTGAAAAACATGCAGTGATGAGTGTACATCCACCGTACTAGAAAATACCCTGCCACCAAGCTATGGTTTCATCACGATGTTTTCTTTCACTTGAAGCTCATTATATGATTCGAACCCACGTCCTACGGATCGCAAGCCGACGTCACTACCACTGAGCCATCATCGCTATAAATAAATAAAATTATATAATTAATAAAATTCAATTCTTCGAGCCTAAAGGCAAATGTTTAGCAGTTTAGCATCTCTCTCGAGGTTTCATTTGAGTCCCTTTCAACAGCATAGCGTCGGTGATGAAGCAGTCCGGGTGCGAGGTGCCCGCGTACATGCTGAACCTCAAGCGGGACGCGAACAAACGGAGGAGGCTGGCGGAGAGGGCGCCGCGCCGGGACCACATATCCACCATCTTGGAGAGGAAGTTAGTTGCTGTAGAGGCAGCCCCGAATCCAGGGGGCAAAATCTTAATGTATTATGATTAAAAATAAAAAGACTATCGCCACAAAGCGCCGAGCTTACGATACTGGCTCACCTTTTTTTTTACTAATTACAGGGTAGCGTTTGACCACAAGTCACCTGATGTTAAGTGACGATGTGGTCGAAGGTGGCGCCACGCTACACCTGGACTGAGAACTGGCTCTCAAGTGAGGCTGCCGGAACACACCGATAGGTGCTTGGCGACAGATTCTTAACAAGAGGGTGGAGAGGGACCTTCGACCACATCCTGACTTGTGGTCAACCACTACCGTGTAAAGCATTTTTTTTAAACCAGTGTAGGGCGGCCTACACTACAAAACATACAATAGTTCTAGTACGATAGTTCAAGTAGAGATCAACCGGAGATAGACTAACGCCAGATATTAATAATCGATCCTGATCCGTTATCTGCGGTTTTGGATCGATATGTCATGTCATTTTAGTAGTAATATGTCAAGCCCTAGTACTAAAATGACATATTATGACATGACATATCGATCTAAAACTGCGGACAACGGATCAGGATCGATTATTAATTTCGGGCGTTAAACTAGCAGCAGTCCAGGACAAGTCTTGGACGGGCGAAACACAACGATAGGCGCTTGCTGATTGATTTTAAGTTCCATGCTACCCACCTGTCGGTTAACCTAATTTGAGCGGAGCAATAATATCTAAAATCTCATTAGTAAAGCTTATTATAAAATATCGGACTATCTAGATGACAAACAAACTTGGGATTGTAGTTAATCGATCTATCTTTCTTTCTATCTATCTATTCTCCCTATTTCCCCTATTCTAACCACTTTCGGTAAACAACCAAAACAGTCATGCTCACGAAAGTGACTTTGCTTGCGGCGGCGTCGTGTGTCGGGTCGCCCTCTTCCCTCTCATATGGTCGAGGAGAGCGATGGCTGGTACATGCGTCAACTCGTGAACGGGTGCTGCTTGTGGGGTCTGGTCTGCTTTAGTTGTGACCCCGCAACTCATTAATATTCATGTTCCCATATCCCAATGTGTACAACCAAACAAGAGAAATCTTATTAGTAAAGCTAATTAAAAAATATCGGATCATTAGATGACAAAAAAAGCTTGGGATTTTAGTGAACTTGCTCCAATTCAATCAATTAGTAATAAGAATAAAATTGTCAATGTGATCGCGCCAAAAAAATTACCTGCCGGGCGTTTCTTGCCTGTTCTTTTGCCGGCGTAAGGAGGTTGGAACAGACGTAGCTAGTTTTAAGTTGGCGTTTTAAAGTGATCACAATGTATCGTACTAAATAAAAAACTTTTGAATTTTGAATTTTTGAATTTTAAATAATGTATAATATTTTTCTTTCTCAGGAGAAAACTAGACACTTCAAAGGAATCAAAAGAAGCAGGAACGGGGAAAGACACAGAAGCGGTGAAATCCGGGAAAAATAACAAGAATAGGAAGGTCCAACACGAAAATAAAAATAGCTTTGGTGGTCAAAATAAAAAGGGAAGCCCGTTGAAACCTAAAAGTAAACTTGACGGGAAAACAAACTTTCACAAGAAGAAAGATGGTACTAACAAACGGACAAACAATACATTTAAACAAAAAAATAATGCTGGCAAGCAGAAAAAAGTTGTTAGCAAAAAAACGTTAGTGCATAAGAAAAAAGTGAAAACAAAGTTAAATAAGAAATAAAATGTTTGTCCATATATATTCTTCTTTTCTTTACGTCGTACTGAAAGACTATATAGGTTAGCTAAAGCTGACACGACAATAGTAACTGCAAAGACATACATTACTGCAAAGGCCACAAAAGTAGGCATTGAGGGACGAAGGTTTAAATGTGGGCCGAGGCGAAGCCAAGGCACACATACCTGAGTCCACCAATGCCTAGTTGTGGCCAAGGCTTGTATAGTACTTTTCTCAAATAATGCGCGGAAATTAAAACTAAGTAGTACCTGGGCAGAGATTTTTTCTTTCGATTTTGGCAGTAACATGGTTTCTATTACGGCTCTTGCTCTTGTCTCTTGAATTTCAGGTGGTGTTAAAGTAACTTTATCACACTTCACTCATTGTCTTCACTTGAACAAATTTTGTCAAATAACAATTATGTACTTTTCAAAACCTATGACGAACAACAAAAAAAACCCGCGTTAAAGTGTTCATTTGTTTTTTTTTTTTCAATAAACCGTTTTCTATGTGCAAACCGGTTCGGATTTTAAATAAAACCTTTGATAAGTTACCTCCTTGGTTGGCATGTTTCGGAGCAAAAATCGTTCCATTTTTAAATAATACTACAGTTAAGAGTTTACTATGTAATTTATTTGGCCGCTAAACACGACAGATATGAGTTTACTATGTAATTTGTTTGGTCGCTAAACACGACGGATATGGATTTTCATACAGCTTTTGCCGGCCGCTGCTCGCATATATTTGGGCAGTGCAGCAAGTTCAATTTATCTCGAAGAAGGTTGTCAAAATAATGCTCATATTTCCAAGCATGTTTGAGAAAAAGCAATTAAACAGTAGTAAAAACAACTATAACCATCTCTGTCACGCTCGTACCTTTGACCGCGTGCGAGGGAGACAAAGAGACTTCGTGATGCGTATGCCGTGCGCTAATTCACAGACAAAATGTGTTGTACCAGCTTTAGACACCCTAGCTTCCCGTTATCCCGCAGGAACCATTCTTCGGGATAAAAAGTAGCCTATATGTTAATCCAGAGTATAAGCTATCTCCATTCCAAATTTCACTACAATCCGTTCAGTAGTTTTTGCGTGAGAGTAACAAACATCCATACACACAAACTTACACGTTTATAATGTTAGTAGGATTTTAAGGACTGACTCCATATATAGTTTCGGGCAGACCACGGGTGGGCCGCACAGCAAATCATCATCCATCTGTCTTTAATTTTATGATTGAATGAGATATAGGAATGGAGTGCGGCGCGCCTTAATAAAACAATTCACAATTTTACATACAAATCATATTTTATTCGTCTTTCTGAGTTGAAATGTAAACCTTTACAAAATATACAGTCTTTTAATAATTATATACAAAAATAACGTCTATTAACTTAATAATAATCCTTTCATAACATAATTAATACAATGGTATCAAAACTTTATATTCATAAAAAATAACACAAAACCTAACATTGTTTTGAGTGCTAAAGTATTATTATGTAAAACATTATATTATAAATCTTTGTATTGCATAAACATAAAATAATAGCCAATTTCAAAATATGGCACTAAATATAACGACTAAAGCTTGCCTTGACAAATAGTATTATTATGTTCTATTAAGCTCTACCGCCTATTTTTAATAATAATAATTAACCTAAATTATTGTTGTAACATTATCTTACGAAATTTTGGTTTGCCAACGTTAATAATTTTAAAACTATTGCCAAAAGCCTCGTTTTTTATAATTACAAGTAAAATATTAAGCCTCTTCAATTTGCTTAGGTTATTTATTATGTAAACACATGATTTTATTATAAATCCCCCTTCATAAAAACTTGACGAAACTTAAAAGTGAATGGATAATATATGCATTATTACAAAAATATATGGATAGAGATCTGAATATAAAATATTTGCTTTCCTATAAATGATTCTTAATTATTTTCTTATTATAATAATCATAAACATCATCAGAAAGTACACCGATTTTCGGTGTTATAAAAGACAGGCATTTAAGTCTTAACGCATCAATTTCACTCACTAACCCTCTACATTCACTCACTCACCTACTATATTCACTCATTCACCGACTATATGCACTCTTTCACCTACCATATTCATTCACTCACCCACATTCACTCGCACAGCCAATCACAAGGCAGTCTCGGCATTTTGTTCGCCGGCCACGGCAAATACCCTGCCGTTTTGAACACCCAGTAGTCGTAAGACACTTTACTAATTAGGAGTACTAATATGAGTACCTCCAACCCAATGATGTAGTAGATGTAGTCAGTCCAGTCGCGAGGCGTGTGACACACCTGTGACTCTATGAGGTCGACGACCGCCCCCTTGTCTTCGCACATTAGCTTTTTATAGTCCGGTAAGTTTCTTGAGTTTTCGAGTAGCCACGGCTGTAAAAAGAAAAAAAAATGTTAAAATAAAAATTAAAAACTGGGTTAGCTAGAGTTTGATCACAAGTCACCTGATGTTGTTACGATGTGGTTGAAGGTCGAGCCACGCTACACCTGGATCCTGGATTGCGAACTGGCTATCAAGTGACTGCTGGGACACATCGATAGGTGCTTGGCGACAGATTCTTAACTTGAGGTTGGATAGCTAGCCAGTCGAGTGCTAGAAAATACCCTTCCACTAAGTTAAGGTTTAATCACGATGTTTTCCTTTACTGTGGCTCATTATAGGATCCGAACCCACGACCTTAAGGATCGCAAGCCGACGTCAATGCCACTGACCCTCCCTCATTATCGCTTCATAAAATTCAAATTTGTTGTAATAAATATGAAATTAAGTACTTAATTTGTTGAAAAAATATAAGTACATTGCTCATTAACATTCATCATCATCATCAGTATTACGTTCCCACTGCTGGGATTCTGGCCTTCTCTCAGATAAAGTATGAGCCGTAATCTACCACTCTGGCCCAGTACGGGTTGGTAGATGAGGCACGCCCTTGAATGTTGTGGTTCTTGGACATACCGATTTCCTCACGATGTTTTCCTTCATCGTTTTGAGCGATGGAAATCTACGCATGGATTTGAGCTCGGTGTCGGTGCCTTGTAGGTAAGGCGCATGCGTTATCGTTCGGGCATCATCGCTTAACATTAATTATTACTAACAATAATCTCAAGCTATCAAGTAGTGTTTGTTACCTTCAGCATCTTCTCCGTATTGCAATCGCAATGTATTCTGTTCCCGGCTATGGCGAACCCTGGACCCTTGATGTCGAATCGGTTCGACAACACGTATGTGTGTATCTGCAATATAAATAGGTATTATTCACACATAATCGCAAAATGTGGAACGAGCTCTCCGCAAGGAGAAAATGTCAGACTTAGAACTAATTACGCCTTTTTTGGCCTTAAGCCGCCAAAAGAACGGGCAAGAAACGCCCGGAAGGTCATTAGGCGCGATCGTTTTGCCTGGTTCCATCTATTTGAGGTCGGAGCAGCATGTACCGTCAACGACAAAAGTCGCTAAACAATCCAAATTTTCTGATAACCTTCATAGTCTGCAATACTAGCATTTAACCGTATCATCACTTAGCATCAGGCGTATTGTGTTGTGGTCAAATGTTAACATGTACGTTGTAAAAAAGCCAAACATTACTGATGTTAAACACATTTGGAATATCTTACGTACTCTTCTTCCACTCTCCGCTGTCAGCCGTCATCGCTTCAGTCACCCCCCCTTTCATTCATATAGATCCTTACACAGCCCATCCATCTTTTCTTTGGTCTTCCTCTTCCCTTTCATCCATCGGCGCGATCACATTTAGGTACAACTTTATTTTTATTACTAACAAAATAAATGGTTGAAATGGAGCTAGTTCACTACAATCCCAAGTTTTTTTGTCACCTAAGGAGTCTGATATTTTATGGTAAGCTTTTCAAATAAAATTTCGTTCTATACGGAATTGAAGTTTAGCTATCGACAAGTCTTGGATTTCAATTGGGATTTGAAGGAGTTGCTGACTTTATGGAACCTAGTAGAGAGTACAGCAATTTTATCTTTAGTCCTAGCCATTGTGTTAATCACTTTTCTTTTAAAACCTATTCCTTACCGTCTTAAGCTTGTTATGCGCGATGGAAAAGTAGAAGAAGTTGTCAATAAACTTGGTCCCCTCCAGCTCCAGGATGTTGGGAATGTCGTTGTAGTCCAGGAACAGTTGCCGCACGTGGTCGTAGCTCGGGTCGTTGCTTACTGGCTCCAGGGAGGTTATCTGGGAGAAAAGAGAACCAATTACGAAATGAATCGAAGAGAAGAAGGGATGATCGCTCTGTGGCTGTGACGTTGTCTTACCTGATGCTAAGTGACGATGTGGTTGAAGCTGGTGCCACGCTACACAGGGCACTGGCTCTCGAGTGTGGCTACTGGAAACACACCGATGGGTGCTTGGCGACTGATTCTTAACTTGAGGGGTAGTTTAGCCAGACGAGCAAAATGCCCTACCACCAAGCCATGGTTTCTTCGCGATGTTTTCTTTGCCGAAAGCTCAAGCTCTACGGATTGCAAGCCGTCGTTACTACTACTGAGCCATTATCACTTCAAACCTGATAGGTACAATGGTGTCTACTCACATTATTGAAGGACACGTTCAGTTTGACAGTGTTCGGTGGGAGGTCGGTGGGCATCTCCTTGAGGTGCCTCCTGGAGCAGTCCACAGCTATCATCCTGGTGACCTCGTCGTTCATCTTCTCGAGCCGCTCCGGCACGCAGGTGCAGTTGATGTTGGCTGGCTTAATATTGGTGCAGCTGGCGTTTAGCTGGAATTTGTATCTTCAGTTTAGTCAAAAATTGTATAAGGCTAAGAATCTGATGAGAATCTGTCGCCAAGCATCTATCGGTGAGTTCCAGTAGTTTCCCTTGGAGAGTACAAGTACAAGAGTAGCGTGGTGGCATCTTCGACCACATCGTCACATAAGGTCAGGTGACTTGTGGTCAAGCGCTACCCTGTAAGTAGTAAAACAAGGCTTCAAATGTAAAGTGAGTCTTAGCCTCCAATAACAAAAAAAACTACTTCGGTCTGTTCTGTGCCACCTCCTGCCAGTCCTCCACCTGGAGCTCGCGTAAATCATTTCCCTTGATGAGAATAATAAAT
The DNA here is from genome assembly GCA_931315375.2 of Opisthograptis luteolata. Taxonomy (NCBI): domain Eukaryota; kingdom Metazoa; phylum Arthropoda; class Insecta; order Lepidoptera; family Geometridae; genus Opisthograptis; species Opisthograptis luteolata. Next base: position 12,295,204 of record OV928045.1, read on the forward strand.
GTATACTACAAGTACAAGGTCGGTTATCTAAAGCTGACACGTACAACACATTTGTCTGTAAATGGCATTGCACTACATATGCATCACGAAATGCCTCTTGTCTCTCTCGCACGCGGTCGAGGTTATGAGCGTGACAGAGATAGTTATTGTTTTGTTTTTACCACTGTGCAATAAAATTACTTTAATGTGAGTATTGTGAACGTGTCAGCTTTAGATACCGACCTATAACATTGTAAATTTTTGTTTAATTCTTGACAATGCCTTTTGAATAGTGAAAAATAAGACTAGCTGCCAGGACTAGGATAAAAGGAACTTTGAAACTAACCTCCTTCTGCATCCTCAGATGATCGATGGGCACGATCTGCACGTCCTTGATCCAGTTGGACACGCGCAGGTCAAGGGCGCAGTTCGTATCGTTATAATTCAGGAAATGAACCTTTGAGATGTTATTTGATTCCATCGCCCTCTCGAAGTGTTTGCAGGGCAAGTAATTGTTACCTGTTAAAGGGCAAAAGTTGGTTTTCTTTGATCCAGAGCAAACAACAAGATATGTGAACTCTATGTCCAGATTCTCTGAAGGTTTGCCAGTCACACATAACAATTCTATTTAAGTTGTTTAAAGGTTGAAAATTGTTCGATCATGCATATTCATTTTCCAGGTCATAAACTACCTTCGTACAAAAAAATCACGCCGAACCTTTGCTCCATTGCTGCGTGGAAGGACAAATCTACAACCAACAAATATGTTTTCGCATTTACACGCGCGTTTCTTCATATGGGGATCATGGTTGAAGCCGTAGCAAATACAGCTCTGCAGTCAATACAGTTCTCAAGCTGACCTGATCATCATCATCATTATAATCAGCCTGCTTTAGTCCACTGCTGGACATAGGCTTCTCCGAAGGTACGCAACTGAGCCCGATCTTCGACAAACGTAGTGTAGGATGCTTAGGTGGAGCGACGAAATACGCAGAAATAAGTGGCGGACAGCAGTTGGAGGACAGAAACTGACCTGATAAATCCACGGAAATGTTCCGGTTGCTATGCACCAGACTCAGCGGGAACTCCGTGAGGTTGTTGGCGCTGGCGTCCAGCACGGTCAGGTTGAAGAGGTACGCGAAGGGCCGCTGGATGGAGCGCTGCAGCTTGTCGCTCGTCAGGTTATTGTTGGAGATGTTCAGGCACGCCATTGCAGAGTTCTTCGGGAATTGCCCTGGAACGAAATAGGGTTAGAGGATTCAAAAATTGATTGAGAAACATTTATTTGCAACAAGTTGTATAAAAATACTTAGACCTACATAGTGACTAACAGAACTAACTTGCTGGAAACCGGTCTCAACTCTGCGTTGTGCTAGTCGTTTGACCAGCGCTGGTCTTCCGATGTAGGCCATATATATTTTTAAATTTTGCAATCATATGCAATAAGTCCGGTTTTTACCAGGATAACAGTTGTTAGACTATGTCACAGACCGTCGGGCGGTCTGAAGGCTCCGACACTAGACCACGAGCCTATCTGCCGAAGCGCACTGGACCTGCACGATGGATTAGGCCCATTCTCATCATGAAATCTTAGAGGTTAAAATGGTATGGCAATGTAGGAGCGGACCGATCCATTCTACTCCTTTGTCAAGTCATTCTAGGCCTTTGTCCCAGCTCCCAGCTGTGAGAACGTGATGATGATAGCAACAGTTCCTCACCAACGATCTTCCCAACACTCCCATCAGTGAAGGCCATGGAGGCCAGCAGCTTGAACATGGCCTGCGACACGTCCAGCTCGTCGATAGACGCGTTCATCACGTGCAGGTACTTCGTTGTCATGTTGGCTACTGGAAGGTGAGATGACATCTAGTTAATAACAATATTTTAATCTTGGAATCAGGCATGCCATTTCTGTCAAAGTCACGTTCTTTTATCCCGAAAAGGGGGCCTGCGGGATAACGGGAAGCTAGGGTGAAACTGCGGGCGCAATTAGTAGTTTTATAAATTCTAGTATAATTATATTTATTTACATGCGCACATGATATCACTTATTAAACATCTATGTATATTAATATCACTGAGTTGCCCTGAGCCTGAGATAACCTTATGCCCATTAATAATAATGCGTTAAGAGTGATTCTAAACATTATCTCGTCGAAATAAGTTTTAGTTTTGCATGCAAAAACTTAACTAACTTATGTACTTGGAAACATCAGCACGTTCCGATAACGGGATCGTAACTTAGGTGGTTTATAGGATAAAATTCTGTCCCTCATTTCAAATGTATTTACAAAGTAACTGTTATAACTTACATCCTTAGAAGTGTGAAAGTAACTCTTTCTCTGTCTGTTTTTTACAATTTCACGCTCAAAACATTGAACAGATTCTCAATTCTTATCGTGTCACTCTTTGGGAACACACCACTAAACAGATCTTGATGAATTTTCTTATGGATTTAAGTTGAAACTTGGAGAAGGACATAATAGGATACTCCTTATCACGATTGCCTACTATCGCGAGTACTTACATAAAATCTCGCCTTTGCCTGTTGGGGGAGATATTCTATGTAGCATGGTGATTCTATTCAACTTGTTTATGTTGGCACGTAATACATACATATATACTTACTGGGACCGTTTTTGCGTTCATCTTCCGATATTATCCAAGAATGCGTAAAATTAAACATAAAAAATGAAGACATACTTATTAATGTTTAGGTTAAAAGTTCAATAGATCATAAAACTTGAGCTTGAGCTTTCGGTGAAGGAAAACATCGTGATGAAACCATAGCTTGGTGGTACGGCATTTTCAAGTGGTCGCCACTCGCCACCCGGTAGTTAAAAATCTGTCACCAAGCACCTATCGGTGTGTTCCGGCAGACCCATCGAGAGCCAGTGCCCAATCTAGGAGTAGCACATCGTCACTTAACATCAGGTGACTTGTGGTCAAACGCTAACCTGTAAGAAGTAAAAAAAAATACGATTAGCAATAGCGTTATATTTTTTTACTGCCATAGAGCAGATTGTCCGGCTGATGGAAAGCGAGCGGTCACCGCCTATGGACATTTGCAATACTAGAGGGTATGGGCGTTGGTGACTGAAGAACTCTTTTGGCACCCTTCTTGACTTTTTTATCTAATAGATTGGCAAACAAGCAGACGGCCCGCCAGATGGAAAGCGGTAACCACCAGGGGAGTTGCCGATGCGTTGCCGACATTTGTCACATCTATCTTGAAGGGCTGCATTAAACACAGCAAACTTACGTATAGGAGCCAGGACCTCCTTCATCTGCAGGTTATCCAGGTCACAGCAGAACAGCGCTCCGGGGCGCACGGATACGCAACCCCGGGGGTGCTCCTTGGGGCACTGCGCCCGCGACATATGAAAGCACTTCTCCATCTTCAAGTACTGCTCTATGGGCTCGGGCTTCGCTGTAGTTGGCGGTTGCTGAAACATCATCATTATCATCAGCCTGAAGAAGTCCTTATCAGCATGTGACTTGCTGACTCTTTCATTTTGTGGACCGTTAGGGACTGGAATTTGCTCCCAACTGCTCTGTTTCCTGAAGGGTAACAGTCAACGACTAAAGTCGCTGGACACTAACACATTTTCCGATTGCCGTCATCATCTTAAACACCAACCTTTGGCCACATCATCACTTAAAATGAGATGTGCTATGTTGTGGTCAAAACTTTACCTTGTAAAATGCGAAAAATACGTTTCTTTTTTTGTGATCTATAACGCAATTGGAAAATCTACTATGATCAGCTAATTTTGTCGCAAACTGTACAATCTGGGTCTCTTTAAGACTTGGGTATATAGGCAACTGATGGAGCAGCGTGATCCACCTTGGATGCAGTCAGTCGTCACTTACCATCAGATAAGATGTGGTCAAACGCATGATACAATAAAAGAACAATTAAAAAGAACTGAAAAATCTGTTGCTATATATATATGATTGTGGTGGATGGTAGAACTAAACAACTCCTTCACCTACCTCCCTAGTGGCGGGTTGCTCGAACACACTACCCTCTTCTACCCTCATCTCGATGTAGGGGATGTATAACGACAGGTACACCACCAGGGCCCATAGCGTGACCTGAGGACAATGAAACATTCTTCTTTACGGACAATGAAAATAGTATTTTTTTACATATTTGCTTTATGTGATAATATTCCTCGCGGTAGCGATGGTGGCCGAACGGTTAGACGTGCGACTTACAAGACGCCGACACCGAGTTCGAATCCTCTCGGCCCCGCACCTATGACTTAATAAGTTATGTGCGGATTTGCCAACGCTCAAAACGGTAAAGGAAAACATCGTGAGGAAACCGGCATGTCCAATAACTGCAACATTCAAGGGCATGCGACATCTACCAACCCGCACTGGGCCAGTGGTAGATACAGCCCATACTCTCTTTCTGAGAGAAGGCCTGAGTCTCAGCAGTGGGAACGTGAAAGGAATGATGATTTCTCGCGGTTTCACTCGCGTTGGCTACAGCTATGTCCTTTCTCAGGGTTCAAACTATCTCTGTACTGCGTTTAAGATGATACAGAAAATAGCAAAGTTTATTATTGTTCAACGGATTTTGTCGTTGACTGTACCAGACGACCAATGTGGCGTAATAGGCAAACAGACAACTGTGCAAACATAGAGCGTGAGATCGTAGGTTCGTCTCCCACCACGGGACAAATATTTGTGCATTGTAAAATTGCGCTAGTACTTATTTTTCCGTGGTTGGTTGTTGTACATCGTCCATCGTATTCATGTCAGAAAAGCTTTGATCGTAATAAACTTGGTCCGCTAATATTATGGAAGAAATCTGGTAATGTATGACCACAAGACACCTGATACTATGTGACGATGTGATCGAAGGAGGCGCCACGCTACACCTGGACTGGGAAATTACCAGCCAGGCGTTTCTTGCCTGCTCTGCTACCTGTGTGGTAGGAGATTGGATTAGGCGTATAAAGTTTTAAAGTCATCCTACGAAATAAACATATGTTGACGACGCGGTAGCCGAGTTGGTAGTGACCCTGCCTACGAAGCTATCGGTCCCGGGTTCGAATCCCGGTAAGAGCAAATATATGCGTGATGAGCACGAATATTTGTTCCTGAGTCTTGGATATTTCTATCTATATAAGTATTTTTTTATTACTACTTAGTGACGATGTGGTCGAAGATGGCGTCACGCTACACCTGGACTGGAAACTGGCTCTCAAGTGAGGCTGCCGGAACACACCGATAGGTGCTTGGCGACAGATTCTTAACTAGAGGGTGGTATTTCTCCATATATGAATGTATATCGTTGTCTAGTACCCATAACACAAGTTTCGAGCTTCATTTGGGGCTAGATCAATTTGTGTGCAATGGTCAAAACAAAAAAGTAATTTGATTTGGGGGCTATTTTTTTTTTTTTTTACTATTTACATGGTAGCGTTTGACTACAAGTCACCTGATGTTATGTGACGATGTGGTCGAAGATGGCGCCACGCTACACCTGGACTGGGAACTGGCTCTCAAGTGAGGCTGCCGGAACACACCGATAGGTGCTTGGCGACAGATTCTTAACAAGAGGGTGGTAGCTAGCCAGGCGAGTACTAGAAAATACCCTACCACCAAGCTATGGTTTCATCACGATGTTTTCCTTCACCGAAAGCTCAAGCTCATTGTAGGATTCGAACCCACGTCCTACGGATCGCAAGCCGACGTCACTACCACTGAGCCATCATCGCTATGAATATATAATTATGTATATGTACCTATGTACTTGCATATTATGTCAACAGTCCTTCTACTTTAGTAACTACCTACCTATTGAGTGATGGGCGTCATACCATAGCTCTGTGACGTAGGAAACTAGATGTTAATGATGTTATACATACCTAAAACAGCTGTACAGTGCGTGTGTTTAAAGTCATCATCAAGGAACCCAGTTCTGGTAATTTCGAGATCGTCTTGGCCTCTAAGGAAGTAGTCCATTAGATAATAAAATTGCTGCGTCCGTGCTGATGACGGCGTCACTGGTCAGTGTAGCACCACAGTGGAGAAACTAACAGTGAGTCAACTCTTTTGATGTCATGCGATGCGTCATCTAGTTTGGTGGCTAGGGGTTGTCACCATTTTTTTACTACTTACAGGTAACTTTTGACCACAAGTCACCTGATGTTAAGTGACGATGTGGTTGAAGATGGCACCACGCTACACTTGGATTAGGGACTGACTTTCAAGTGAGGCTACCGGAACATACCGATAGCGACAGATTAGGGAGAATTACTGAACAACTTCATCTCATTTTTCACTTTCACTTTTGAGATACTAAATCGATGCGAATTGATGCATAGTATTTGAGAACCTACAAAAATACCCTAAGGAATCCTAGTTAGAGAGAATGCTATCTATGTATGTGATTAATGGATTATATAGGTGTTATTTTGACGACGCGGTGGCCGAGCTGGTAGTGTCCCTGCCTGCGAAGCTAGCGGTCCCGGGTTCGAGTCCCGGTAAGGGCAAATATATGTGTGATGAGCACGAATATTTCTTACTGAGTCTTGGATATTTCTATTCTCTATATAAGTATGTATATCGTTGCTTAGTACCCATAACACAAGTTTCAAGCTTAATTTGGGGCTAAGTCAATTTGTGTGCAATGGTCCCTGATATTTATTTATTTTATTTTCAAAGTATCAAAACAAAAACCAAAATTCGCGCAGGGTTTTCTGAGATCGTCATTTAAAGAACTGGCCCAATTACTTCTATGTTTACATATTACGGAGATTAGTCTCAATTTTCAGCGTGATCTTGTAATCTCCGCCTTAAGCTCGACCACAAGTTCTATAAATAACCCGATGTATCGCGCCCACATGCCCGCTGCGGATGATTTACATGCAGCCCGTGGAGATAGAATCGCCAGCTGGGGATTTTTCTTAGAGTGGTGGATTACGGCTCATACTCTTTCTGTCTGAGAGAAGGCTAGAGTCCTGCACCACCACCATCTTCAGCCTTTTACGTTCCCACTCTGGCCTTCTCTCAGAGAGAGAGTAGGAACGAGTCCTAGCAGTAGGAAGGAACGTAAGGGTGGAGACTGGAGCATTCAATCGATGTGAGTACGTTACTAATCGAATATTCGACGTGTTTTCAAAATTCTAAATTCTAAATTGGTTTTATTTAATAGGATACATTGTGATCACTTTAAAACTACGCCTGTTCCAACCTCCTTACGCCGGCAAAAGAACAGGCAAGAAACGCCCGGCAGGTAATTTTTTTGGCGCGATCACATTGACAATGTTATTCTTATTACTAATTGATTGAATTGGAGCAAGTTCACTAAAATCCCAAGCTTTTTTTTGTCATCTAATAGTCCGATATTTTTTAATTAGCTTTACTAATAAAATTTCTCTTGTTTGGTTGTACACATTAGGATATGGGAACATGACGTAACGAACATCCCGTAACGCGTTACGGGATCACAACCAAAGCAGACCAGACCCCACAAGCAGCACCCGTTCACGAGTCATGAGCATGAGTTCAAATGCTCATCCCAAGTGAAATTCAAGACTTGTCTATAGCAAAATTTCAAGTCCGTATAAAGAGAAATCTTATTAGTAAAGCTTATTATAAAATATCGGACTATTTAGATGACAAACAAGATTGGGATTGTAGTTAATCTATCTATCTTTCTTTCTATCTATCTATTCTCCCTATTTCCCCTATTCTAACCACTTTCGGTAAACAACCAAAACAGTCATGCTCACGAAAGTGACTTTGCTTGCAGCGGCGTCGTGTGTCGGGTCGCCCTCTTCCCTCTCATATGGTCGAGGAGAGCGATGGCTGGCACATGCGTCAACTCGTGAACGGGTGCTGCTTGTGGGGTCTGGTCTGCTTTGGTTGTGATCCCGCAACTCGTTAATATTCATGTTCCCATATCCCAATGTGTACAATCAAACAAGAGAAATCTTATTAGTAAAGCTAATTAAAAAATATCGGACTATTAGATGACAAAAAAGCTTGGGATTTTAGTGAACTTGCTCCAATTCATTCAATTAGTAATAAGAATAAAATTGTCAATGTGATCGCGCCAAAAAAATTACCTGCCGGGCGTTTCTTGCCTGTTCTTTTGCCGGCGTAAGGAGGTTGGAACAGGCGTAGCTAGTTTTAAGTTGACGTTTAAAGTGATCACAATGTATCCTATTGAATAAACATTATTGAATTTTGATTTTTTTGAATTTTGAGGCTGATGATGATGGAATAAATGAATAAGAGTAAATACTTTGGTCTTGTATTCACGCCTGTCCGTCATATTTGATATCACAGTATACGGTACATCAAAGTTCATAGACGCGTGTAACAAACACAATGACCGTGTGGCTTGTTTCTCATATAGGTATACTTAGATACAAGATGTAACCGCTCACTCCACGTGGTATGACTCAGACAGACAGTACCACACTGTTTACTGTTTATACAGTAAACTTTATATCGTTAAACACGTACTGTTTGTACTCAATTCACGACTTCGCAATATTATTACAAACCGCACCTATTTCACTAGGTATTTATTAACTAATTAAGTACACACCTACCTATATTTATCTTATGTTGAGTTTATAAAATATTTGTAAGGCTACGACGGGGCTAGGACAATGTTTAAAAGTAAAAGAAAAACGAAAAAAAAATGTAATTCAAGTTAGTTTTTTTTTGTAATTTATTTTATTCTTTGTCCGAAACAAAACAAAGAATTAGTCTAGCTATTCAAAGGGGTAACGCTGCCAGTATGTTCGGAACCTTGCCTTAAGGGACTCCTTTTTAAAACACTTTTATTAGCTTGACTTGTAACTAACTAACTAACTAATTATTTATAATATAACAATCATTATTATTTATTTGGACTTTTTGGCGGCAATCGAATTGTCAACGTGAAAATTTTGTTTTAATTTCCAAACTTGAGTTTCTTCGAGTGATAATGTGTGATGTTGATGGATTATTACCACCACCAACCAACCACCAACCATTATGTGTTCGTTAATGTGTACGAGTGTGGGAAATTGAAATAAAGTTGTGAAAGTGACTTTTCGAGGAGCTCCAAAAAAGTCCGTGTAAAGTTTAAGTAAAGCGCCACTACTTTACTTAAACACTATCCTCATCCCATCATCTCATCATCATCATTTAAACTTGATTCAACTCTCCGAGTTTCAAATATTTTATACTTGACACTGGCAAATACACTAATCGCGTGACGCCATAACAAAACAAAAAAAACATTGTAAAAAAATAATATTTTTTTTAAATATTTTGTTGTGCCTTGAGATTTCTTGGAACATTTCGTGGAGATGTTTGGGAATACGCCCTCCTACTTACCTTTAGCAGTGGGTCCATTATATGTATTGTGAGTTAATGACGTCACAGTAACATGTTGGTAAAGTTATCTTATCTTGTGTCATAACATGTGTCGGTGAGCCAGGGGGCTTACCATGTCACATTTGCACTCATTTGGTTATCTTTGTATGAAGGAAGCAGGTAAGTAGGTAGACGATAATAATTACATAAAAATCTAGACACTGATCGACAGCCAGCACTGCTCTGCTGTCGAAGATTTTGATGGCCTAATACATTATAATAAAACGAAAATAAATAGCTATGTATTTTTAGAAAAATATGATACAAAATTGGTTTAAAAAACTACGAGAAACTTTGTTGATTTGATTGCTAGCAAACTTAAAAAGATCTCCTGCTGAGCAAATCTGAAGATTAAATTAAATTCATTAAATAACGTTATTAAAACTTTATTAAAGTACTTAAATATACAACAAATCAAATATATACAATTGGATAAAAAATTAAACTAAATACTAAAGCTAAACTATCTATATAAAACTAAACATCTACAAATAAAAAACCTGATTTAAGTCGCTGCCTACAGGTAGAGTGCCCAAGAGACTGGCGACATTACCTCTTTGAATGGCTAGGCTGATTCGTTGACCGAGGTAAGCGCCAGCCCTTTGGTCACCCGTGGCGTCAACGAGGCGCTTGGAGAGCTCTTTAAAAAGCATAAGAGCGGCAGGACCCCACGGACCAAGAGTTTCAACCCCAAACGGAGCAAAAATATAGCCATCTCCAAGAGATGCTTACTTCCTCCGTTTGAGGTTTTCAGCCGTTTCTGCCGCCGTACCTGGCGCCCTACTAGTTGCCTGTAGATGGGAGGGCGCCAGAGTGTCAGCGCACGTCGCATCCCAGATCAAAGGCCGCCCACGACTCCACGGGATCAATGACATACCATCGGGCCTCTTACCATCGTTACGTGCGATACCGTTCGGCTCTAGAATAGCCGGCACGTTGACGGTGGCAAGGGCCCGACGGATAATGTCATTGATGGAGGCGTGGCGTGAGCTACGACCTGCGCTACGACGACAAGAAAGCCCGTGGTGGCCCTGACAATCAACCTCGGACCCACATGGACAACGATGGTTCCCATTGGTGAGCGCTCCTAGGCGGAGCGCTACAGCCAATGAGAACGTCATGTTGTCCAATAACGTCCCGATATTGGCCGAAGGGACAGCACGGAGCCAGTACCCAGATTCGTGCTGCCCCGAGGCAAGGAGACGAGCTCTCTCCGCAAAGTTGCTGGATCCTGAGATTAATTCATTTTGCACGATTTTGCAAAGAGGCTCGTCCCATTGCCTTTGAATTGATGGCTTTTTCGGACGAATCTCGCTCGGGCAAGCCATGCTCCAGGCGTCGCTGGCCTCGACCAAATACCGCACTGGGACATTGCCAATTGAGGCAGCAACAATTTTATTAAATAATTCGGCGGTACTGTGGACAGAGGACAAAAACGCCGGTAAAGAAACACTAGAAATTTTGCGAATACCAAGGCCACCGAACCGAATGGGAAGGGAAGCTTGCTTCCAAGAATATTCAGATAAATTGCAATTTAGAATTTGGACTAAGGTATTTTTGACGGCCTCATCTAAAATAAATAGTAAATCACTAAACATCCAAAAAGGGCTACATCTTAAAACATAATTAAATTTCGGCACAAAAAGACAGTACCGGATAATATGGAATGCTACATGAGCATGAATTTTGAGTAAGCGGCCGGTGGTTGCTTCGAATTTTGATTCCTGTTCTTGAATAAAAGGCGGAAAAGATTCATTTAGAATTGGAGCTCCTAGAAGGCGAAGTGTCTGTATATTTAAAATTTTGATGTTAGGTGCCAAAGTATTGAAATTTTGGATAATCTCGTCCCTTTGGTCAGACTGAACGAGATCTGTTAAATACAATTCGCACTTGGAGAAATTTAAATTTAGGCCAATGGAACGGAATTTGTCAGTCAAGTAAGCCAGATCCTGTAACACAGTGGACACGTCACCTCCCAGGGTACCGTCATCTAAATACCACATATTTAATTTAGAATTTAGGGCCGAAATTATTGGTTGGATTGCAAGGCTAAAAATGGCTGGCCCGAGCGGATCACCTTGTTGACAGCCTGTAGAAGAATTAATTAGATTACTTCGATACAATAATTTTGAATTTTGACCATAACATTGTACTAAATAATTGTAGGCTTCCGGAATGTGGGTAAAAATTTCGGATAAAAGAGTGGATCTGTCAACAGAGTTAAAAGCGTTTTTTACGTCCACCTTTAAAAGCACTTCTCCTCCGTTTTTATGTAAATAAGTTCTTAGTGCGTGTACTGCTGCCTCACACCCTCCCTTGCTACCGAACCCAAGTTGTTTGGGTTGAAACAATTCAGTTAGCTTTGGAAGGATGTGCTTGCAGCAGACCTTAGACGCAATACGGCGAAATGTGCAACCCACAGCAATTGGCCTTATGCCATCGTCTTTTTTTTTCAGGGCACATAAATTGGCGCCATAAATTAAAGGTACTATAGCTTCATTTACTTTACCGGACAGCATTAAATTAATGAGTGCAGTAATGTCAATCAAAAGCGCCCGGCCGGTATCCCCGGTGGCCCCGCATAACAGATCTTTAAGATGTTGCGGGGACAGGCCATCGAGACCACCAGCCGAGCCTCTCTTAAAAGACATCACTGCAGCCATGACTTCCTTCTCGGTCACTTGTAAAAAAGCGGGAGGACTGCTTGATGCTGTGAATGCAGGGAGAATAGGTGCTAATGAAGGCGGATGTTTATCAATTAGCGCGGATAATGTTTCTGGGGAATCGGGAGCGATCACATCATTCGAGAAAAGTAGCTGAGCAGCCCCTCTCAAGTCACCATCACCAACTTTAGATTCCACTTTGTCAAAAATTTTAAATGTATTTCTTGAGTGAGATCCGTATCCGGGATTATTTGACTCATCCTCAATTGTGTTTGGGTTACTGCAGTTCCTTTTAATTTTTGTGGTAAGAGAAATACGTGTGTCAGAGTTGGTGTGGAGTACTTGAAAGGAGAAAATCAATAACTGTTCCCAAGCGGTTTCTGAATTATCACGAATAATTTTGCGGATCCTGTCTGATAAATTTTGAGCCACAGTAATGCGGGCACCACGTGGGATTCGTTTCAAAATAGGCGTCACTGTTTTTAATTTCGATAGTGTGAGCCAAAAAGGTTGGCGAGATTGACTTACAGGTAATGTGGTTACGGAGATTGCAGGGGTGGATGGTTGTACACATTGAGAAAAGGTTTTGTGACTCCTTCCAATGTGTATATTTAAACCTCGCTGGCCCTTAAAAAAGCGTGGTTGAGGACACTGTGGACATTGAACAAGGTCGACGTCTCTCCCAATTCCCAGGCCAATATCGGCAGAACCTGCAGGCTGCGACATGCGATTAGATATAACAACTTTAGATCGATACTTACTCAATAAAAGTATACATAAAACTAAAATTATAAACAAGTATAGCATCAATAGAAAATCACTTCCTTGTCACATCAACAAACGTCAAACGGAGAAACTGATTGTTGTGATTGTCAGCCTGCTTCCTGGCTCAATTGTATCAAAATCGTTCCAGCTGTTTTTAAATCTAGCGAGAATATACAAACATCGATTTCTATATCACACTTATCCTACTAATATTATGAACGTGAAAGTTTGTGAGTATGTATGGATGGATGGATGGATGGATGTTTGTTACTCTTTCACGCCTAAACTACAGAACGGATCTGAATGAAATTTGGAATGGAGATAGCTTATACCCTGGATTAACACATAGGCTACTTTTTATCCCGGAAAAAGGTTTTTGCGGGATGACGGGAAGACGCGGGTCAACGAACTCACCACCACGGACCACGGGACCACGGCCACCACGCCACCACGGGACTCAAATAGAGCTAAATATGTGAAAGTTTGTGAGTTAGTGTGTATCTTTGTTAGTTCTTCACGCTCACGCCTCAACGGATTTCAGTAAAATTTGGAATTGAGATAGCTGATACTCTGGATTAACACGTAGGCGTTTTTATCCCAAAAGATGTGGTAGGTATAACTTGAAAACGGAGGGTGTAACCGCGGGGCGCAGCTGGTATGTATATGTATCTAATGAATTTTCTATTCAAAATGCATAATTATTTACAATATTTACATAACAGCTTGTAAATTGTAATAGAAACAGTACTAGGGTTAATATTGTAGACTGGCAGCCTGCCAGCCCACGCGGCTTACATCGAAACTGGTAATAACATGTTATTAATTATACGGCAATCAGTTGAGCAGAAAGATACCTATTACCTACGATGACCTAGATCCAGCTCAGCTGAGTAAGGAATAAGTGCTGAATTTGGTAAACCTCCAGAAGACGGTAAGCTGCCCAAAATGCTAGCAGCATTGCCTCGTTGAATGGCAATGCTAACTTTTTGACCAAAATATGAGCCAGCATTTTGTTCACCCGTCGCGTCGCGTCAAATAGAAGCTTTGCCAAGTCCCTAAATGTTTCGTGCCTGCCTGGCCCCTATGGACCAAAATCAAAATATCAAAATCATTTTTTTAATTTAATAGGATACATTGTGATCACTTTAAAACGTCAACTTAAAACTAGCTACGCCTGTTCCAACCTCCTTACGCCGGCAAAAGAACAGGCAAGAAACGCCCACCAGGTACTTTTTTTGGCGCAATCACATTGACAATTTTATTCTTATTACTAATTGATTGAATTGGAGCAAGTTCACTAAAATCCCAAGCCTTTTTTTTTGTCATCGAATGGTCCGATATTTTTTAATTAGCTTTACTAATTAGATTTCTCTTGTTTGGTTGTACACATTGGGATATGGGAACATGAATATTAACGAGTTGCGGGATCACAACCATAGCAGACCAGCCCCACAAGCAGCACCCGTTCACGAGTTGACGCATGTGCCCCAAAGTTTCTACCCCAAACGGCATAAACATGTACCCTATATCGAGCGAGGCATATATTTTATGCCGTTTGAGGGTTTCAGCTTTTGTCGCGGCACCACCAGCCCGGATGCTGGTTTCTGGAAGATAGGACGGCGCCAAGGAAGTTACTTTTTGAATTAAGGCAGTACGATTTGCCACTTTGGCAAGTTGGCGGTAGTAATCTTTGACGTTTACGAAAACTTTCAAAGTTTTCAAAACTTGTAAGGGTACATACAGGCTACTCTACTGCTATTTGATGCAACAGCTTAAATTAAATGTCAGATTCAGCGATAAAAGGCTGATCAAACCCTATCTCTCAAATGATTACAAGATTACAATTTTAATACTTATTTCCTATGGAATATTGCTGTGGGGAAACGCTGCTGATATTAACACCATAGAATAGAATAGAATAGAATAGAAATATTTATTGGCCATATAACTTTGGCTGTTACACAAGGCAGGTCAAAATGGTACATATTAAATTAAAGTTAACAGCATTGATTTAAATTAAGGATCACGTACAGGACAGGATATAAAAATAATAGTAACATTAAAATAAAAAAATAAAAAAATTAAAAATATATCAATCCTCCTTAGAACTAAACGAGAATTCTGTCAGACGCATAGACATAAACTCATTAAGCGAGTAAAATGGGTTAAGTTCAAAAAAGTCTTTTAATTTTCGTCTAAACTGGAGCAAATGTAGTTTTGTTAGGCTAATAGGCAGTTTATTGTACATTACAATTTTATTATAAGTACCTTGTTTCTGTACTTTGGCTAGTCTTGTCTTTGGCTGATGTAATTTTTCTTTATTTCTTAGATTGTAACTGTAATATTTGTATTGCAGAATAGAACTGTTCGTGCTATTTACGATATGGGCCCCAGAGGATCTGTTATGACTAAGTTAGTGACTAAGTATCACCATTATCAGCCTTTCACGTTCCCACTGCTGGGACTCTGACCTTCTCTCAGAGAGAGAATATGGACTGTAATCTACCACGCTGGCCCAGTGCGGGTTGGTAGATGTCGCATGCCCTTGAATGTTGCGGTTCGTGGGCATGCCGGTTTCCTCACGATGTTTTCCTTTACCGTTTTGAGCGATGGCAAATCCGCGCATAACTTATTAAGTCATAGGGGCGAGGCCGAGAGGATTCGAACTCGGTGTCGGCGTCTTGTAAGTCTCAGAGTTTATTACAAAATATCGGACTTTTTAGATGACAAGAAAGCTTGGGATTGTAGTAAAGGAAACGTTTTTCAATTCAATCAATAAGTACTTAGTCAGTCAACGACCAAAGTCGCTGAACAATCACACTTTTTTCTATTATCCTCATCATCTTAGACACCAATTTTTGACCTCATCATCACCTGTAATCAGGTGTGTAATGTTGTGGTCTGATTTGAAACACATTTGGAAAATCGAGAACGATCAGCTACTTTTGTCACTGACTGTACCTACCTATTATGAAAAAAAAAATGGTACAGTTGCACAGCAAAGTGTTCAATTCTATGGGGTTAAAAGACGCTCTAAAATTGTACATTCTTTCATGTAAGTAAGTTTGTAGGTATTGTATAAGCATTCCATTATCGCTGGTATGCATAACAAATCGCGATACCTGACCAAGCTATTTATAGAAATACCTATACACTGACCGGCATTATGCAATATAGGCAAATATACCTATTTCTATACCCTAAGGGTATATTGGTATTGGTATTTGGTATATTTATATTCTTTCTTACCTCGGTCAACGAATCAGCCTGGCTATCTATAAAGAGCTCCTTTTGGTCTCTTGGGCACTCTACCTGCAGGCACCGACTTAAATCAGGTTTTTTACTTGTAGATGTTTAGTATATAGAGATATTTTATGTTCAATGTAGGTATATTTCTTTTTAAAACTGGCTGCACCCCGCGGTTTCACCCGCGTGGATTGCAGTTTATCGCAATATAAAATGTAGGTAACCTACAAAAAGTCTGTAGAAATATAATGGATAAATAGTTTGTAACTTGGAGAAATGAAATGAAAATGGCTAGCTACCACCCTCATGTTAAGAATCTGTCGCCAAGCACCTATCGGTGTGTTCCGGCAGTCTCACTTGAGAGCCAGTTCCCGATCCAGGTGTAGCGTGCCGCCATCTTCGACCACATCGTCACTTAACATCAGGAGACTTGTGGTCAAACGCTACCCTGTAAGTAATAAAAAAAAAGGTTTTAATTATGCCTAGTCCACGCCGGTGAAACTGCGGGGAACAGCTAGTAGTAACTAGTAAGTAGATAAAAGTAGGAAATTCCGTAAAATGGAATTTAAATAAGGTTTTTATTAGGTATATTTTTAGGCATTTTATTTGATCAGATAAGAATTTGTGCGATAAAATAGACTAATTTATTAATAAATTCTCTCGTGAAGCTAAATTTAGATAAATCGGATTTATATCTGCCGAAATTTTTATCACCAAACGGTCGTATATAATTGTACATGTGTAATATATTATATATGTAGCTATTTACATAATGTATCCTGTCTCACTGCTGATCATAAACCATTTTTATCACTTCAACATGGTATAAAATAATGTCGCTCCCTGCTGTCTGTCCTTATGTACTTATGCTTTGATCTTTAAAACTACGTAACGAATTTAAATGCAGTTATCAGCAATAGATAGAGTAATTCAAGAGGAATGTTTATATGTATGATACATATATATTATGGTACAGAAAAGCCGAAAAATTCAAAGATTTGTAAAATACTGCCCCATAGGCGTAGCTAGTTTTAAGTTGACGTTTTAAAGTGATCACAATGTATCCTATTGAATAAACATATTTTTGATTTTGATTTTTGATTTTCATATTAGTATCTAAAAATCTACATTGCCACCCGGGGGAAACCGGGGCGGGTCGCCAGTATGTTTTAATGTAAATAAAAACAAAGTAGGTACATACATACATCACATACACATACATACATATCATCTGCTGGGGATTACTAATTCAAGTTGAAAATTGGATGACGCTTAAGTGTTGATCTATGCTTCAGTAGCGATTAAGACGAGGAATTGGCAATATTGGCTGCAGGGATTTCCTTTTTTCTCAGCAATTACAAAACATACAGAGCTTATATTTATGTACATTAAAGATCATGTTTTTGACATGAAATTGTCGCAAGGATAACACGATTGGTTAACTTTCATAGCAGAGAAACAATGATCAAAAATTGCACTCTAAAAAAATTTTTCATTTTACAGTTTTTTTTTGTATGGTATATACACATTCTTCAAAGAAATACAGTTAGTTTAGTTAGTTATAAAATTAGTTTAGTTCTATAAAATTAACGATAGTTTTCATTTTAAACGAAAAAATCCTTTTTTGACGCATACGACCTCACGGCATTAGTCAGCTCGCTTGCGTTTTTGTATGAAGCTATTTCAGATTCATTGTTTATTACGGCGTCCTCTTAACGCCCGAAACTAATAATCGATTTTGATCCGTTATCCGCGGTTTTGGTTCGATATGTCATGATATTATGTCATTTTAGTACTAGGGCTTGACATATTTCTACTAAAATGTACTATATACTATGACATCAATCCAAAACCGCAGATAACGGATCAGGATCGATTTTATTAATTTCGGGCGAAAGTGACGTATTTGTATGAACTGACAGCGTCAAATCTGTGCTCGAGTAGGTACTGATTATCGCTTGAGCGTCATTTTAGAATACGCCCCTCTTATTCTTGTTGGTAGAGGTACTACTCAGTACAGTCAACGACAATGCGTATTAGGTCAGTAATGTTTGCTTTTTCCTTACAACTTGCAAGGTAGCGTTTGACCACAACACAACCACCTGATGTTAGGTGATGATTCATTCGAAGGTTGGTGTTTAAGATGATAAAGAGAATCGGAAAAAATATTTTTGGCAGTTACTTTTGTCGTTGACCGTACCAACCTATTTGTACGAATGAGGTGTATCATCATCATCATCATCATAATCAGCCTGTATCAGTCCACTGCTGGACATAGGCCTCTCCCAAGGTACGCCACTGAGCCCGGTCTTCGGCTCTTCTCATCCAACTACTGGCAGCCACTCGGTGCAAGTCGTCGCTCCACCTTGTCACAGGGCGTCCTACACTACGTCTGCCAAGTCGCGGTCTCCACTCAAGAACACGTCTACCCCAACGGTTATCGGTTCTGCGGCTTATATGACCAGCGCACTGCCACTTCAGCTTGCTAATTCTGTGAGCTATGTCGGTGACCTTAGTTCTCTGACGGATCACCTCATTTCTGATTCGATCCCTCAGAGAAACCCCAAGCATAGCCCTTTCCATAGCGCGCTGAGCAACTTTGAATCGGTGGACTAGTCGTGCCGTGAGGTGATGAGGTGTAGGTATACACACAAGAAACAAATAACACATATTTAGGAGCGGCGAGGGTGGGCCACAGCGTGACGTCTGTCCGCCGACACCTTCGGCAAACAATACCTAACTAAAACTGTCACATTCATGGGAGTGAGTTGTAGCCAGTGGGAGGTATTCTAAAATCTGAAAAAACGTATTTCTATGCTATAAATAGATGTGTGTCTAAGTAAATTGTGCTTTTTTTTTGTGTTTAGTGGCACTTAAACTTTAAACGGACTATTTGGAGCAACTAGAAAAGTCACTTTTAACAACTTTATTTCAATTTCTTATACTCATGTACACGTAAACTAACGCAATACATAATCCACCACTATTGCACGTTGTCACCAGAAGAAACACAAGTTTCGGAAATAAACAGAAAATTTTAAATTTTACAGATCCATTGCCGCCAGAAAAAAAAGTTTTTTCGATAGAACTTGCTCCCTCCATGTAACGCAGATTGCATTAGCAAAATATATAAGGTTTCATCGCCAAAAACTCAATCTTATTGCTGGATTTAAAACCACGACCAAACTAAAAAAGCCCCAAACATCTGCCTGGGAACAGCCACCCAATTTCTTAAGGTTTTTATGCGCAACATTATATCTTATCGTTGAAAACAAAGTAAATAAGACAATGTCTACATACACGTAATGCCAACTGCAAGGTTTTGTGTGTGCTTACTTATATATATATAAATATCTAGGTTTAATTTAATATCGTTCTTAGGTACATAATTACCAAGTCAATATGAATATATCTTACTTCTGTAGCTGATAACCCCAATTACTTGGAATATTTACATAATCACACATCTACTTGAGCCGAGCAAAATAACTTGTTCAACTTTTGAAGAAAGGTTTTAATTTTTAATAAGTACGACCTTAATAAGGCCTTTCAGTGAAAAGTTCACCTTCCAGTGTAAAGTTGAACCCAGCATTGCTATTGGACAGGGCAAAGTCGGGTAGATAATTATGTAGTAGATACGTACCTACCAATACCTACCTACCTACCTTCTACCTTCTACCTTTTACCTACTCTACCCAAAACGATATTTTCTAAACGAAACATAATATCGTAAACGCGCAGATTTTTATAAGACCTCTTCTGCAATAAGTTCTTAGCTATCTACGTCACTCTCTATAAAACCTTATTCTGTCATTTATGCATAAAAATACCTACCTAAATAATTAAAGGAACGTATAACAAATTCTAAAGTTTATGATGAGTGTGTTTACCTACATCATGCTGAAACAACTCAACGGATTTGACTAAAATTTGCAATGAAGATAGCTTAGGTAGGTACTTCTGGATTAGCACACATAGACTGTACATGCCATGCCGGTCCCAGCGGGATAATTGGAAAACTGCGGGTACAACCGCGGGGCGGAACTTGTAAAAAACAGTCTGACGTTACAGCAAAACCCTAAAAAAAAAAAACAAAATGACAGCACTAGTGATGTGCAAATGCAATCCACTTAACTGTCGATATCGATTACTCTAATAAAATGGCCCACTGAGATTACTAACCCATTAATTAATTCACCTAATTCATTAACAGTTGACGTGGTCAGACAAAAGCAAAACGCTACCAACCACAAAAGGTCAACGACTTACGTCGTAACTATGGTGTGTTGGAACAAAAAAAAGACTTTTTGTAACCGCACGGCCTTTAAAAATAACTGTTAATGATTGATTTCAAGGTCCCCTTTGTGCCAAGTTATTTTAAGGTTCACCGAATGCTATTTCATATTAAAAGTATTCGTTTTAAAATGAAAGGTGTGCAAATATGTATGTATCAAAACTATACAACTGAAACGTAATGATGGATTTCTTAATAATGCCACAACATTGGACAAGAAACGAAAACATAATTAATAGTTATGTATATTAGATTAAAATATATGATGTGTTTAATTATTGTATTAAATTTAAATATATTAATTGTTTGCCAGTCTAAATTGGTTGAAACAAGTGTAGCTAGTTTTTTAAATGATCACATACATACATTTATCATAAACTGGTTGTTCCCCGCAGTTGCACCCGCCTGGATATTCCTATAGGACTTTTCGTCGTTCAGCTTAAAGTGTAAGAATATTCAGAATCTGAGTAGTAGGCCAAACATTTAATTTTAATTGTTTTTATTTATGTTGACAGCGGGTTTTAAAGATTAAAATACCAATTTATTATATATCTAGTTGCTTCAATGTCCAATGTACCCAAATCACTATCAATAAAAAATATTTCAATGCCATATCTAATTATCTATCTACATACAACTTTTGGCGGGACTTTTTTGGCGGCAATCGATTGTCAACGTGAAAATTTTGTTTTTATTTCCAAAACTTGTATTTCTTCGATAATGTGTAATAATAGTGGATTATTAACCATTATGTGTTCGTTAATGTGTACGAGTGTGGGAAATTGAATTATAGTTGTGAAAGTGACTTTTCGAGTTGCTCCAAAAAAGTCGGTGTAAAGTTTAAGTAAAGCGCCACCACTTTACTTAGACACTATCCTCATCCCATCATCTCATCATCATCATCACCATCATCATTTAAACTTGATTCAACTCTCTGAGTTTGAAATATTTTATACTTGACACTGGCAAATACACAAATAGTGTGACACCATAACAAAGAAAAAAAAAACCGCGGATCAGACCGATTATTTCAATTTCGGGCGTTAGGTGGTACCATCTTACCTCTTTATTATTTTAGTACAATACAGATTTAAGCGCAAATTAATAAAGACAGCACGATAATGAGTGAAACAGAAACAATCTCTGTAAATAAATCCCAATGTCAAATGACGTGAGCTCTTTTACAATTTACTCCTAGCCCCCGGTATACAATGCGGATCATATTGTAGCTGTTAGGTAACAATGACACTATTGTTTCACAGATAACCTATTGTGTTGCGGTCTACTTATTAAAAACATATTCAACGTTTAAGACAATAACTCGTTTATTACCAAATTATGCGGATTTAGGACTTATTTCTGGGGGCTAGACAAGTGAGAAGTGTCTCGCCCTAGTACAAATCCTACTAATATTATAAACGTGAAAGTTTGTGAGTATGGATGGATGGATGGATGGATGGATGTTTGTTACTCTTTCACGCAAAAACTACTGAACGGATCTGAATGAAATTTGGAATGGTGATAGCCTGGATTAACACATAGGTTCCCTTTTTCCCGGAAGAAGATTCCTGCGGGATAACGGGAAGACGCGGGTGAAACCGCGCGGTGCAACTAGTACTATATAATGCAATACTAGAGCCTAAAGACTTAGGCATTCATTTCTTATCGCACTAATATTGTAAATGCAAATGTTTCTGAGTGAGTGTTTATGTTTCGTACTTCATCGTGTTGGTACGGCTGAACTGATTTGAGGAAAATTAAGAATTAAGAGCGACCCCTTGAGCGATAGTAAATAATATGATCAATACACATAATATAATCAATACACGGTACACCTCAATATATTCTTTTGCCGGCGTAAGGAGGTTGGAACAGGCGTAGCTAGTTTTAAGTTGACGTTTTAAAGTGATCATGTATCCTATTGAATAAAAAAGATTCGAATTTTGAATTTTATAAAAATTGAGTCATAACGCCCGAAATTTATAATCGTTTCTGATCTGTTTTTCACGGTTTTGGATTTATATGTCACTAGCTGTTCCCCGCGGTTTCACCCGCGTGGGCTACAGTTTACCGCGAAATCCTTTCTTAGCGGATGCCTACGTCATACACACCGTACCTGCATGTCCTGCATGCCAAATTTCAGCCCGATCCGTCCAGTGGTTTGGGCTGTGCGTTGATAGATCACTATGTCAGTCAGTCATCAGTCAGTCACCTTTCAATGTCATCATATGTCATTTTAGGGGTAAAGCTTGATATATCCATCCAAAACCACGAAAAACGGATCAGGATCTTTTTTTTCTTCTTTTTTTAATCTATACTAATATTATAAAGCTGCAGAGTTTGTTTGTTTGTTTGTTTGAACGCGCTAATCTCAGGAACTACTGGTCCGATTTGAAAAATTATTTCAGTGTTGGATAGCACATTTATCGAGAAAGGCTATAGGCTAAATTTTATTTCCAAAAAAATTAGGGATCCGTAAGAAAATTGCTATTTTGCAACCCAAGGTGTGAAATCGAAAATCTATTGCGCTGCAAAAACTATTGACACTAGACCAAAACAATGTATTACGGGTTTGTAGGTCCCATTAAGATCTACAAAAAAGTCCGGGAGAGCATATGTCTAACTATTATAGTTATGCCACAATAAGTGATCTTTTGTTTTAAAATTTCAATTTTTAATGCCACCGCTAGAAAAGGCTCTTTATTTGTATCTTGGTATTGAATCATTCAATTCGGACATTCCATTCGAAAGATATTATGAGTTTAGAAATGTAAGTAGTAGTAGAAAAATAAAACCGCCGCACCGCAGCGCAGCGGGAAACGCGGTGAGGTGAGGGGGGGGGGGGGGGCACCGGGAGAATCTATGAAATAGGTAAAGTGCGGTCGCGGATCAGGAAGACCTTTACCTGCGCGGTTCAAACGTGCGGTCCAAGAAAAATTAACTTAGAATTAAAATAGGATAATGGGTACCTACAGCAGGTAACGCGGTGAGGGGGCACCGAAGTGCGGGAATAATTTTGGAGTATACGGAATATATACGCTTTCGCGCCTAAACTACTGAACCGATATAAATGAAATTTGGTATAGTGATAATTTGAGCCCCGGGGAAGGACATAGGATACTTTTTATCGCTATAAACTGTAGCCCACGCGGGTGAAACCGCAGGGAACAGCTAGTGTAATATATTGGCAAACAAGCAGACGGCCCGCCTGATGGAAAGCGGTCACCGTCGCCTATGGACATTTGCAACACCAGGGAGTTGCCGATGGTTTGCTGTCCTTTAAAAAATCTCATCGTGAAGTGGCATTGAAGTGCTAATTATTAACCTTGATAGCAAACTTGCAAGTCAACTAACCGTATCGTGGGCGTGGCCGTGGGCAAAAGCTAGTATTACAATAATGGTTTCGCTTCCGTGACCGTATAATCAAGATGCGAAACAGCATTTAAAATAAGTGCCAAACTATTTATAGAAAACCAGAACTTCTATTTTTAACAACTGACCGAGGATAAAAAAAGGTAATTTAATACCGGTTTTAGCTACCTAGTACCTACTTTATTAACATAAATGTCTGGTCTATTAAAAAAGAATAAAAGTAACTAGAAACTAGATTTGTTTGTCTAATTATCTAATACTAGCGGACCGCCCCGGCTTCGCACGGGTAATAACAAAAATTTAAAATTATAATATAGGTACGCACATAAACCCTTCCTCCCGTGCGACCCGTGCCCGTCTACATTGCCGAGCAGAGTGAGCGGCTACCACGCAACTTTTTTTCTAATATCGTGATATCTTTCGAATGGAATGTCCAAATATAATAATTCAAAAAGTTATATCAAGGTATTGAAGCAGTCTTGAATATAAAGTAATTTATTTTGATAAAGATTAATACCATGATACAAATAAAGAGTCTTTTCTAGAAGCATTGTTGAACCCGCACGGTGAATTATGGCCCATACTTTCTCTCTGAGAGATCAGACTACTACGTTCCCACTGCTGGGACACAGGCCTGTCCCAGCAGTGGGAACGTACTATTACGGAATTCATATTTCATCAGACTATTCTGAAATATGAATTCCCATAATATTACATTTTGCGTTCCTTTCTTTTACCGTGCAGTGCAACTGCTGCATGCACCGGTTGAGTCATAATGTTATGTAACTAATAATTGAATATTATATCTACAAAATATGAAAGTAAAAAATAATTGCGCTTTACTGTAATATTTGGGCTAACTTTTACGGTACATACCACAATCTTTTTACCTCATTATCAGCCTTCCACGTTCCCACTGCTGGGACTGTGGCCTTCTCTCAGAGAGAGAGTATGGGCTATAATCTACGACGCTGGCCCAGTGCGGGTTGGTAGATGTCACATGCCCTTGAAAATGTTGCAGTTCTTGGGCATGCCGGTTTCCTCACGATGTTTTCCTTCACCGTTTTGAGCGATGGCAAATCCGCACATAACTTATTAAGTCATAGGTGCGGGGCCGAGAGGATTCGAACTCGGTGTCGGCGTCTTGTAAGTCGCACGCCAAACCGTTCGGCCACCATCGCTCTCCTTTTTACCCATTAGGCCGTAATTTTGCCTAAATCCTACTAACAATTATGACAAATATGTACAAAAGTTTATCTGTGTGTATGTTTCTAACTACCTACTCGACTCCGTAAGATTCTACTAATAACAGAAACGCGAAAGTTTGTGAGTATGGATTGATGAATGAATGTTTGTTACTCTTTCACGCAAAAACTGCTGAACGGATCTAAATGAAATTTTGAAATGGAGAAAGCTTATACCGTGGATTAACACATAGGCTACTTTTTATCCCGGGAAAAGGTTCCTGCGGGATAACGGGAAGACGCGGGTGAAACCGCGGGGCGCAAATAGTACTTAAATAGTTACTATAGAATCTGTGGATACATCTTCCAGTTCATAGTCGGCACTCGTGAAGTCGTGAACCATTCTTTCCCATCACTAAAATCGGTTCGCCGAGCGATGTGTTTGAATTGCCACTAATTTAATTACGGAAAGTGTGTTTCGCAATCAAAGTGCAATTACAACCGTATTGATGTACCTAGTTATAATTATAAAAGCCCAGATTTGAACCTCGCTGTCGTTGGTCAAACAGCAGGGCAATTGTGGCAATTGAATTATTCAATTGCTCGCTGTCATGAGCTCTTGCCTTAATGATAATGATGTAACGGTACAATATTATGATTTAATTTGTCAGCCTGCGCTCTAATACACGTCGTAACTAAGACTTAAATACTGTGACAGTGACACCATTTCGACAGATTTATAATTGTTTTTTTTTTTGTTATGGCGTCTCACGATTAGTGTATTTGCCAATGTCAAGTAAAAAATATTTAAAACTCAGAGAGTTGAATCAAGTTTAAATGATGACGATGAGATGATGGGATGAGATACTTAAACATTACACGGACTTTTTTGGAGCAACTAGAAAAGTCACTTTCACAACTTTATTTCAATTTCCCACACTTGTACAAATTAACGAACACATAATGATTAATAATCCACCAATATTATACATTATCACTGGAAGAAACACAAGTTTTGGAAATAAAAACAAAATTTTCACGTTGACAATTCGATTGCCGCCAAAAAGTCGAATGTGATGTTGAGTTGTTAAATATAATTAGTGTTGCCGAAATATCAAAAGTTTAATATCGATACTAAGTTCAAGTACATCGTGTTGATGTAATCATCTCACGACAGTTTTATCTCTATACTCTCCACTTCTGATCCACAAAGACTGGTTCCGGTTGAGCTAATTAATTATTATCAATTTGAGGCTTAAATTGATCGACAACTCATTATGTAATAATTAATATGTGTGCGTCGTTATCACATGACTGATGACACGAAATTATACATATAATATATAGATATTTTTCGGTACCGCAAGTTTCTATTTTATGTTCTTTCATCTATTGTATTCTGTCTTGTTCACGGCCCAGCATTCCGATTTATGCATTTTAATTACATTTAAGAATAAATATGGATAGGAAAGCAGTGATTTCCAGTAAATATAAAACTAATAATTTGCATTTAAACATCATCAAAATTTGATACCATTTTACATCGTGCAGCAATCATTACTTACTTTGATGATATTTAATTATTTATGCAATAAATAACGTATTGATGATCTCTTTTATAGAGTTGTTGAAAGAAATCCAATCAAATAGAAACGGAAGTTAGACCCAATTTTTTTGTGAATAGTTTATTCAACTGATAAGCTAGCACGTGTCACTTAAGAAGCCATAGTAAAAGGTGACTTTCTCCCATCATTGGAGTAGTTAAATCTGTTACGACTTTTATAGGGAATATTTTACGAACTGGTTGAGGGCAGTAGGTAGTATAATTTATTGATTTTTTAATTGCCACTAGAAGAACGGCCACTACGTATTTTAGAATAACGACACAAACCAAATATGGTCCTCAGAATAATCTCTAAAAACTAAGTTTATTTATATTAAAATAACGACAAAACGCCAAATGAAATGCAAGACTTGTCGATAGCTGAATTTCAAATTCTTAATCAAAGAAATCTTATTAGAAAATCTTATTATATAATCTATTTAGATAACAAAAACGATTGGGATTGTAGTAAACTTTTAATTCAATCCTTTTTATTAAACAATAATAAAATCATATCTCCTGACGTGCAATTTTTGTGTAAACAACGAAGTTGGTTGAAACTCGTGACTTTTTCTAAACATCGCGTGATCTCATTATAATTCATCATTTTCGTTGATACCAAAAGCTTAGATCTCGTGCTTTTTGAACGAACTGCTACAGAATTCTATGGAAGAACAACTAACATTTATTTCACGTTAAGTCGCATGATCAACTGTATCTAACCTAGATTATTTCTGCATCTCTAATTGACACAGCATCTGTCAAGTAATCTACAACTCTTTGACAATGACAACCACAGCTAAAACTTGACATAACGACGTAAACAAGGTACAGTCGCTCAGAGCGCCTTTGCGTGTCCCCACACTATAGTCTACTTAATCTATGCCCACACTGTTTATGAATGTGTCAAATCTGTATTCAAGTCTTGACTGTCATAAAATTATAGGCCCAGAAGATAACATATAGCTACAATAATATATATAAATATGCACAAAATATATTACTAACTAGCTGTTCCATGCGGTTTCACCCGCGTGGGCTACAGTTTATAGCGATAAAAAGTATCTTATGTCCCTTCCCCGGGGCTCAAATTATCTCTATACCAAATTTCATTTAAGTCGGTTCAGTAGTTTAGGCGCGAAAGCGTATATATTCCGTATAATACTCCAAAATTAATCCCGCACTTCAATGCCCCACCGCGTTACCTGCTGTAGGTACCCATTATCCTATTTTAATTCTAAGTTAATTTTTCTTGGACCGCACGTTTGAACCGCGCAGTTAAAGGTCTTCCTGGTCCGCGACCGCACTTTACCTATTTCATAGATTCTCCCGGTGCCGCCCTTACTTCACCGCGTTTACCGCTGCGCTGCGGTGCGGCGGTTTTATTTTTCTACTACTACTTACATTTTTAAACTCGTGATATCTTTCGAATGGAATGTCCGAATTGAATGATTCAAAAAGATATATGAAGGCGTTGAAGCAGTTTTGAATAAGAAGTAATTTATTTTGATAAGGATTAATACCAAAATACAAATAAAGAGCCTTTTCTAGCAGCGGCATTAAAAAATAAATTTTTAAAATAAAAGATCACTTATTGTGGCATAACTATAATAGTTAGACATATGCTCTTGCGGACTTTTTTGTAGATCTTAATGTGACCTACAAACCCGTAGTACATTATTTTGTTCTAGTGTCAATAGTTTTTGCAGCGCACGCAAAAATAGGTTTTCAATTTCACACCTTGGGTTGCAAAATAGCAATTTTCTTACGGATCCCTAATTTTTTTGGAAATAAAATATAGCCTATAGCCTTCCTCGATAAATGGGCTATCTAACACTGAAAGAATTTTTCAAATCGGACCAGTAGTTCCTGAGATTAGCGCGTTCAAACAAACAAACAAACAAACTCTGCAGCTTTATAATATTAGTATAGATACAAGGAAAATGTTAAATTACGTCACTTTGTTATTAATAGCATAAGTATATATATGCTGATATCATCTTTATTGAATAAGATAAAATAATTATAAATAGTATGTACGTATTAGAATTATTATATAATAATGTTTTAATTATACGGGTTTAAGTTTCTATCAATTTATGAAATTGATTATAAAAATATCCTTTGAAAGCTGTTTTTTCTGTACCTAGATAGATTAAGAAACGTAATTAAGTAAGATGTTTTTTTTCTACGTTATATAAATTAAACAGTTAATAGTAATTGACTGTTTTAACTGTTTTTCAAAATATTTTTTTTGCAAATAGTTTTGCTAGAAATTGTTTTTAAAGAGTGCACGATGACTGTCGCCTGAAATTCGAGCCTAATAAACAACACTTATTTGTAATTTTGTAAAATTGTGGAATTTAATAAAACCAGATTTGGAATAGATTTTTATTAGAACAGGATTTTTTAGGATATAATAGGCCGAAAAATCATGCGTTCTAACTTTTTCACTCGAAGAAAGATGTCGAAAATAGTGGTGGGTCGAATTAAAAATGTATCGATAAAATCGACTGTCAATAGAATCATCACGGGATGTCCCATTACGTTATCAAAAAATAATATTCTAAAAATAATTATGGGCATTTTCTTACCTAGTGTTATTTCTTCGTAATAATATTGTGTGGTTTTGAAAACAAACCTGCGACTTCGACAAACATACAGTGGTGCACATGTTATCTGATGTTGCATCGTTATCTTAAACCTAGAAGCTTTGTTTAGATGTCGGTAAGTCATGCTTACAACGTGTTTCGTATTAAATATACTATTTTATGTGGTAATAAATGCATTCTGTAGATAACATGGTGTCATTTTATTTTCCTTCTTTCCTTCTTCTCAGGTAAACACTAAATCAGCATAAATTATGTTACTAGGTTTATAGTTACTTTAATTAAAGACAATATTTAATAAATTATTGTATGAATCACCATCGTTACAATAGGTAAGTTACTAGTCAAATTCTCGCTATTACTGACGTAAGCTTTAGTTAGGTACATACCAGTGAGCACGACTGTCTTGGAAAGTTATACTTCTAGGTTTTTTTTTATAGAGATAGACTTCTTATCTCAGAGTTAACCTTATTTTTGCTGTAGAAACTTCTTAGTTTACCATTTAGTGAGTCGTAATGTGAACTAATCGTGACATTACCAAGTGTGCAAGTTTAATTTACTATATTCCAGGTGGAACAGCAACTGCCAAGATACACTTGTCGTTTCATGTGAACGACCTGATGAGATCTGATTATACAAAAGAAAAATACAGGAAACGTTTTGCTTGAATTAGGTTATTGCTTCTCGAGAGTTGGCTGAGGTCACAGAGAGGACGTACTGTGTTAAGATGTGGTTTTATTCCAGCAGGAACGTTCCGATTATCGCGTTTTAAATTTGCCACAAGAGACCACTCTCAGTATTACTGAGGTAAGCCACTGTTTCGTAAAACTGAATTGTATATTACAGAAAAGTAGTAGTATTACGCCCGAAACTAATAATCGATCCTGATCCATTATCCGCGGTTTTGGATCGTTATGTCATATCATAATATGTCATTTTAGTACTAGGGCTTGACATATTACTACTAAAATGACATATTATGACATGACATAACGATCCAAAACCACGGATAACGGATCAGGATCGATTATTAATTTCGGGCGTGAGTTAGTTATAGGTATATCTATCTAGTGAAAATTGAGTAAAAACACAAACTTAATTTTTTTAGGATACTAGATCATAGATAGCAATATTGTACAAAAAAAAAGCTCTTTCTGCAATATTGTACAAAAAAAAAAGAGTACTTAAATTATATTCAAGCGAGGGTATTGTTCATCTTTTTACTCTCATATAACTGAATAATAACGTATCGAGTATCCGATCAATTTATTATAATATACCTATTCAAGATTTTTTGTCACCAATGTTGAATTACGTTATTAAATAAACTGAATATTTTTTTAAAGTTTTTCTTACCACTCTCTTGAATTATCCATTGTTATTCAAAAATGGTGTTACGTGTGTTATTTTTCTTCATATCAAGCTATAAAGCTGTCAATGGTATTTATAAATTGGTACTTATCTGGGATCTTGCCAGATCTCTCTGTAATGTCACGGGCCGGCTGTTTACTAGGAAAAATAATCAGAGGACAAATTCTAAAACTACAAATAACATTTAACACAATACAAAGAAATAAAACTTCAGAGAGCATGCCTTTGGAACATTTTATAAAAAATATTATGTAGGAAGGTATTGAGGTGAATCATTTCCAAGAAAACGATTGACGCTATAATTATTACTATATACTTACAGGAAAAAGGAGCCGTATTTATATTTGCAATGTAGTTTTTGATACAAAGAATATTCCTGTAATAATTTGTAAATAAAAAAGCAACAAACATTACTAGACTAATAAAAAATATTTCATACTTATACTTACATCAAAATAACTATATCTCATTGTTTTCATTTTCACAAAAATCACTCTTAACGTTATTAAATCACTGTTACCAATATTATCAATCACGTCACTGCTGCATCGTTAAAACACACTAGTTAGGTACCTACTAACAACTTTCGAAGTCTATTCTATCGGAATCTAAAAAATGCAGCGTTCGCGCGCCACCGCCGCTCCACCGGACCGCGCACCATTTTTTACTTTTCAAACAAAAATATCCACTTCAGAACAAACCAAGGCGTGAATTCAACTACGTTCACACCGGTTTTGTCATTTCCCGCACGACAAAACACATGTAGCGAGTCCTATTTCGGAGTGACACAACTTGGCAAAACTACACAACACAAAAGTGAATACTGAACAGTTTACCAACGCTGCGTGTACATGCATAACTACGCTATGCTAACACGATAGGGCTCTGGCCGGTGCGAGAGGGAGACAAGACTATGCGTACTGGAGATAAAGGCGAACAAATGAAAGGGATGAAGTTATTTTTGAAGAGTGCGCTTTGGTATCCGGTATTCCCGTTTGAGATTTTGTGTATTGAGGTGTAGTCGCGATAACGTCTGCTCGCCTGTTGACCAGTGGTCATCGCTTGATGCTGGATGGACCTCTGAGCGTAAACAATCACATCAGAAGTCTGGATTATTATGTTAAAAAGAGACAGGTGATATTAGTAAAGCGAATAAAGTAACTTCTTTGTTGTAAATTGCATTGTCGGGTAATGTCGGTGAGGCTGTAATGACTGATAAGAGAATAGGCATGCAATTTTTTATGTCAAACTCGTGCTATGAATCTAACTAGATAGTTTGAATAGATGTAGGTAAAACATGAGGTCAATTTACAGTTTGAAAAACTGAGTATTTGAGTAATTTGTATAACGGCCTAGTTCAGCCTTGGCATATTAACTTTAATTGAATTTTTATTTGATAAGGTATGTTTTTGCGTTAATTTATTAAAATTTAATCAATTTTGTCTTATTTTGAAATGTTTTTTGAAATACATTCGACCGACCGATTTATCGATATGACCTCATTTCAGAATAGCATTTGGCACATCACTAATATTTACTACGGGCATTAACCTCCCGCAGACCCTGAGTAATAGTTTCTTTTAAATTACAATTAATTATAAATTCTAATTTAACAGTGATCTTTAAGTACTACTAGATTTCACGATCCGAACACTCACTGTGTTCATCTGAACTGTACTGCAGTCCGTACACCTTGTTTATGGGGCTTTGACATTTGCGAGGTGCGGTCGTTGCGGGACTATTTATTACTATTTTTTACGTATTAGAAATGTAAAAAATAATAATGGTAATTTACACGATACATACCTAGGTAACAGGCGTTTTCAGAAGAAATAAGGCAAAAATGTTTTCGAAAATTTTGATAAAAAAATGCACACAGAGAACCTTTTTTACAGTTACAGCCATTTTTTTCTAGAGATCCAGAAACTTGTACCACCAACAAATTATAAAATACAATAAATACCACCACCAACCAGCCCAAAGGACTTTGTTTTGAAAATACCGCCTTGATTTAATATCAGCGATTTTTATACTTTTTCATGAGGGAAGAAGGTAATATCTAGGTACAGTAGGTACATACCAACTCCCTGAATAGCATGAGGTACCTACCTTCTCTGTGGTCTGCGGTGGTCTGCGGCAGCATAAGCCCAATTCTCGCGGCGGGATAATGTATACATTATCACATTCGCTAAATATCGCAATAACTGTCAAAATTCAATAGATATTGCTATATTTTTCACTCCCCTTTTATTAATATCAACCCTCACACAATCCTCACACAATCCCACACTCACTCACTACATGCTGGTACAATATTGATAAATTAGATTAGCCAAAACAATATCGTAAGTTCACTTACAAAAATCATCTCCCGAGAATTTGAGATTTCACGTTGTGTAAAAATTTAATTCACAACTTTCAAGGAAGCTTTTGACCACAAGACACCTGTGTCGAAGGTGGTGCCTCCCTACACCTGGATTTGGAACTGGCTGTCAGAACACATCGATAGGTGCTCTAGCGACAAAATCTTAGCTGAACATTGAAAAATATATTCTGATGTTTGCTCCAAAACAGCAGCGGAATTTCGTAATAGATTTTGACAAGTTGCCAAACTTCTTCGATTTATTAATTCGAAATCGATATTAAAATGTTTCTTTATAAACTATGTTTTGGCCGCAGCTGCGCTCGCGCAACTGTTTCGGTCACCTCTATAAACAACTTTTTTACGAATGATGAATTGGAATGAATTGGGATTATTTAAAAGCATTTTGAGCAATGATGGCCGAATGGTAATGCCTTACAAAGCGCCGATTCGAATCCTCTTTGCAACAATGACAATAAATTAAATACGGATTTGCCATCGCTCAAAACGGTGAAGCAAATCATCGTGAGGAAACCGGCATGTCCAAGAACCGCAACATTCAAGGGCATGCGACATCTACCAACCCGCACTGGCCCAGAATGTCGATGACGGCCCTTTCTCTCTCTGAAAGAAGGCCAGAATCCCAGCTGTAATAATTATAAAAAAACAACATGCAGTTAGTTTTTTTAAAACACTTTTATTAGCTTGATTTTCAAATCGTTCTATTTTTTATCACAGGGATACATGTTTAATTATATAGATATATACCTAAATCCACTTAATTATGGAGTCATGCACTTATATGCTGTGTTTTAATTATTATAATATGTTGATTGAAAATTAAATTTTGTAGATAAGAAATGAAATACGTTTAAATTAATTGATTAATCAGAAAGTACCCCTAATTCTATTGGTAGAATATCGTAGAATATATTGCATAATAAGTTTATTTAATCCTTTGATCACTGAGATGGATATTACTAGCAAAGGTATAAAAGAAGGCTAAGAGAGCAGTGCCGGATTTATATTTTTTATGAGTGTAGGCCATTTTTTTCCGCCGCCCCATAATTTTCCATTTGTAGTTTCTTACATTTAGAATGCCTAGTTAAATAAACGAATGAATTAGTCATTAAGAAAGAGAGTAAACAAAAAAAACAGGATATTAAACCATGATAAAACCAAAGAACGTGTTTGACTTTTACCGTCTGAAAACGAGTGACCGTCCTCTGAAATCTGCCGCCCCTAGGAATATGCCGCCCCTAGGACGCTGCCGCCCCTAGGCCTCGGCCTATACGGCCTATTTATAAATCCAGAACTGGCTAAGAGCCGTTACGGCTATCGATGAAGACTACACGTGTGAAATATGATTAGGGAGAAAATATCTATAACTTCTATTTAATATAAGAATCAAAGTGACTGACTGATAACAACGCGCAGCCTAAACCGCTGGTCGTAGAGGGTATATTTGTCTTGATGCATAGGGGTGTGCTAAGAAAGGATTTTATTGAAATTCAACCCCTAAAGGGGTTAAAATGGGTAACTGTAGCCCACGCGGGTGAAACCGCGGGGAATAGCTAGTATTAAATAATTGTAAAAAAATTGGTCATCAGTAATTCATATGAAGTTGA
The DNA here is from genome assembly GCA_931315375.2 of Opisthograptis luteolata. Lineage (NCBI taxonomy): Eukaryota > Metazoa > Arthropoda > Insecta > Lepidoptera > Geometridae > Opisthograptis > Opisthograptis luteolata. The sequence goes on from OV928045.1 coordinate 12,329,676, forward strand.
CTTATATTATTAGAAGGGGACTTTTTACCGCGTTTTTGTCAACTCGCTGTGCTCATCGTTGGGGTAGAATTATTAAGTTTAAACTAGCTTTCTGATCAGCTATTAGAAACTTGGAATTTTAAATACACCTAACCAACTTAACTCAGAATCTAATGACAATGCAAGAAAATGCAATGAAAGAAGAAGAAAATTGCATTAGATCAGTTTAATCTACGATTTAAGGTTCTATTCACAAACAAGACTAGAAACTAGAAAGCACCTGACTAATTTGTCACCATTTTAACAAAACTAGTATATAATTTTACTACAAGCTTTCCGACAGGCGTTAAATCTTAGATATTAGATTAAAAACAGCCTAATACCTACTTTATAGGTATTGACCGTTGCTAAACTATTATACGGAGTATAGTAGGTAGGTTAGCTATATATCTATACATACAATATTGTCTCGAGGCAAAGACCCGTCTAGGTAATGAATAAGTCTTCGAGGCAACAACCCATCGGTGTGGTGAGTTACTGAGGTAGAGACGTCGAGGGGTTGATCATCGAGGCAGCGTCATTTATTCTGACAAGCATGCAGCTTCGCAGAACATCTTACACGCAGAGACAGAACAGCATCAGGGCTTAGTCAGGGAATCAGCCCCAGATCTACGATATTTTCGGAACCAGGGCAGAAACTTAATAACGCCCCTCTCTCCAGCGTTTAAGATAAATTACTTATAACAAGTCACAAATACATATATGTACCTACCTAATGGTTTACAATATTTGTGCTAGGCGCTTTGTGGAGCAAGTTTTTTATGTTTTTAATCACGCTATATTATGAATTTTGCGCCCACTGCAACTGCCACCCGGGGCGGACGCCCTAGGTTTGCCTCCCCTTATATCCGAGGCTACAGGAAATATCTGACTGCTCCTGAGAGTCCTATCAAATACAGACTAAAGAGCTACCTAGCGCATGCAATTACTAGGTTATCTAAGTTCCAGGAAGGCCAGCTTATGCGATTGTTACTATAGGCTACGATTTCTAATTATTGGTTCTCGTCGATTTCACGGCTCGCGTTATCCGCGCAGAGCAGTTAGTTTTATCAACATTTGATAAGCGATCGTAGTCGTTCGTAGCCGCTAGTAAATGCACGTTTATAGACGTGGGGCGCAATGTAGCTGGAGCCAGTGAAAAAGCTGCCGACAGGTAACATACGTGTCCACTGAAATGACTATGCTGAAGAGACTTTTTTGTTTTAGCTACTTACACGGTAGCGTTTAAACAAAAGTTACCTGATGTTAAGTGACGATGTGATGGAAGGTGGCGCTACACTCGGATAGGGGACTGGCTCTCAAGTGAGGTTGCCGGAATACACCGATATAATTGATTGGTGACAGATAGGTACCTACAGGAAAACAGAACAGAGCAAGGAAAACTGATGCTGTCTACCTGTTTTTTTACTTGTTTCTGATTCGTGCGGTAAGCTGTACGTTCGTCTTATGGTAAGCGCCACGCCCCGGTTAACTCTTTACACTCAGTTTAGGGCTCAACACATTATGTTGGTGTGGTTGGTTTGGAGTTTCCTGATTTTTTGCAAGAACCGTAAACCACATCCAGGCGTAGCGTGGCGTCATCTCCTTCAACTACATAGTCATCCAACATCAGGTTAATTATAGTCAAACGCTACACTGTAAAAAAAAAACAGACAAGAAAAGCCACTCGGCAAAGTAAATGCATTTTCAGCGTGAACATTCCCCCCGTCTTAAATCCATCGGTGCTTTCACAATTTGAATAAGATCAAAAACTTTTCGAGGTGGCGAAGGTAGCGGTAGCTCCACTACTGTCTGATTGTTTACGGTGTGTCAGTAGTAACTGTGCCCTAATCTGTGGCAGGTAGTTAGCGCAGGTACTAGGTATAGTAGGTATGTGGGTCGCGGTGTAGCTGGTGCTAGTGGAGCCTCGGTCGGAGGGTTGGGTCGTTTGGGAAATTGCTGACTGGAACAATGAGTAGGTATTGATAAAGTTATTGGCGAAGCTACTTACCTACCTTTACTTAAGACGGCAAGATGCCAGAGCGATCTCATAGAAACTCACGAACTATCCTAGAATGATAGAGTACTTATCAGTTGATTGATTGGGAATTCAATTAAATTAAAATTTCACAAAGAGTTGAACAGTAGAGTACCATTTGGTTGGAAATAGAAATTTAATTCAATTCAATAAAAAGTTTTTCAAGCGTCATAAATTTGTTTCAACAAGTACCTACCTACCTACTAAAAAAATATTTTGTATGAGCTGGTAACCAAGTGAGGTGTCGAAGGTTTCAAGCCGCATAAGACCGCTCGCACTTGGCTTGTCGTATTTAATTAATATTTTTTACGTGATTAGTCAAAATGTTTACTTACTTAGTAGGTACCTCCTTATAATCATAAAGATTACATACATTTAAAACTCACCAAGAAGTGAAGTTTCTAAACTAAAACCCAGACTTTTCTCTCCCCGTCCAATTTTCACGTTTCCCTGCGACATTACAGAAGTAATAGTAGAAAAGTCCTTACAATGGTTTCAGAAAACACTTGTGTAAACTTTATTAGTTTTTGAAGCAGTTGACGATCGCCGTGCGCGCGCGCAGCTCTCACCTCCGCAATTTTCCACGCTAAAGTTTTCAGTGATAATTTTAAGTAAACTATGTATTTTTTAACGTTGGTTTCTGTGGAGCTTTCATCGGAGAAGATCGGGGAAGAAGGCAAGCAGTCAGAAGTTATATTGACAGGAATTTTTGTATCATTTTTAACGCATTATTTTTTTTTTGCTAACACACGAGTTTTGTAAGGCTAAACCAAAAGGTAAAGTTACAGCCGTTCCCAATAACTGATCTATCCACGGTTTGCCCCATTATAGATAGACATTTGTCATTACTTCTATGAAGCTTAGGTATATGTCAAATTTCTATCGCCAGCGGGGCAAACCCTGGATAGAGAGGCTAGGGCAACGGCCGTAAATCAGTCATGTTAAACTTAAGCCTTGAGTTTGGGTTTAGCACAAAAAACACAAGATACTACGATAAACAAAGAAAAGAAGCTTCTAGAAACGACACGATTCTCCAGCAATCGCAAGAGCTTTATTTGAACGGCAAAAACTACCCTGATTCCCACACAAACCTCTTGCGGTCGCTACAATCAACGATTCGTAGAAGAAAAATAGGCAGAAGATAAAGAGAAGTTAGGAGCGAAGATGAAGGGAACATTGACAGCGAGTCGACCCGAGCGGTATGAGCAAACTATGGATTAAAGCTAGTTTGTTCGCCCCGGTTCGAGTCGCCTCGCGTCATGCTAGCTACGTGACTCCTTCTGATTGGCCCCCCTGGAAGGAGAACAGAACTCAAACTGCATGTGAGTATGGTCCTGCTACTTCAAATACTTGCTAAATCCTTTGATCATGCGCTTGTTAACCCATTCTAAGGCTGGCGTTCTAGAAAAACGTTTAAGCGTTGATCAGTACTTGATTAGCGATTAGCGACATTTATTTGTATGAAATGACGGACTCAATTCTGTGGTTATGTAGTGATTATCACTTGAGCGTCAATCTAGAATATCAGCCTATGCACGGTTTACATTATTCCAGTCCAGCGATCGAATCCAGCGCTGGAATGAAAACCGGCACTGGAGTGCACTGATTCCAGTTATCCTGGATTCAGAGCATTCCAGTGCCGGTTTACATTTTTTCCAGTAAGCAATCCAGCGCTGGATGGAATAATGTAAATAAGTCATGTATTTTCTAACTGGAATCATTCGAAAAGGGAAGGCTAAGGGACTTCCTAAGTTATAAGTAAGTACACGGCTGATAATAAACTTTAAGCCATATTTATAATCTAAATGTAAATATGTATATAAAACAAAGTCGGGTTACGCCCCGAATAGCACAATAAGTACATATTAAAAACTCGGAATAAACAAAGAAAAATAAACTGTTAACTCAGTCTGTCTCTTTGTTACCGTTTCACGCTTAAGCTGCCGAACTGATTTTGATGAAATTTGGTATGCTGATAGTCTGAACCTTGGTAAAAGGGATTGGATACCTTTTATTTCGATAAAATATAGTAATCCTGGGTAAAACCGCGGAGAACATAATTGCGGCGAGCTGGTGCTGCAAATGGCTAATATTCGTCTAGTGTGGCGTTCAAGGGAGTGGCCTAACGTGGACTACTTATTCAGAATCCAATTTTTTTAATTACCTGCCAACCACTGCACCACAGAGTCAGACGAACAAAGATTCATCCTGAGAAGACTTGAATCATTTTAGAAGCTGTGAAGTCATCATTATCAACCTTTCACGTTCCCCCTGCTGGGACTCTAACCTTCTCTCAGAGAGAAAGTATGGGCCGTAATGAAATCTACCACACTGGCCCAGTGCGTGTTGGTAGATGACGCATGCCCTTGAATGTTGCAGTTCTTGGGCATGCCGGTTTCCTCACGATGTTTTCCTTCACCGTTTTGAGTGATGGCAAGTAGCTGTGAAGTAGAAGGGGGAAATATGGTAAGTACAAACACAGTATTCGAAATTCTTATGCCTAACTTTTACTACTTACAGAGTAGCGTTTGACCATAAGTCACTTGATGCTAAGTCGAAGGTAGCGCCTATCTAGCAAGTAACTAACTAGTAATACGATAATAGTAGCTGATCACGACCAGTTTTCCAAAAGTGTAAGTTCCAGATTGGATATTTGTTATTGATTTTAGAGTTAGAGATGCTTATGGAAATTGAAAAGTGTGTTCGGTGAGTTTTGTCATTGGCCGTACCTCAACAACCACCTATACATATAAGCATCACATCACATCATCGCTTAACATCAGGCGACTTGCGCTGCTCAAACGCTACCCTGTAAGATTCCTACTAATATTATAAACGCGAATGTTTGTATGTATGGATGGATGGATGAATGTTTGTTAGTTACTCTTTCCCGCAAAAACTACTGAACGGCTCTGGATGAAATTTGGAATGGGAATGGGCTTTAGCTACTTTTTATCCCGGAAAAAGGTTCCTGCGAGATAACGGGAAGACGCGGGTAGAGCCGCGGGGCGCAAGTAGTAATTTAAATATATATAACTCAAAGGTGACTGACTGACATAGTGATCTATCAACGCACAGCCCAAGCCACTGGACGGATCGGGCTGAAATTTGGCATGCAGGTAGATGTTATGACGTAGGCATCCGCTAAGAAAGGATTTTGATTAATTCTACCCCCAAGGAGATAAAATAGGGGATGAAAGTTTGTATGAAACTTTGTCAACTTTAAACCGATCGGGCTGAGACTTTGCATGCATAAAGCTGTAGCCCACGCGGGTGAAACCGCGGGGAACAGCTAGTTAATAATATACATTGTACAGTGCTATATATAAAATTCTGTAGGTAGATATAGGCACCTACTTATTTTTCTGCCACTAATAGGCAGTATGCCAGCAATAACTTATAAGAAATATGCTCAACGATTTCCTCAAAGGTTTACAGTTTACACGATTATCGGGCAGCAATTCTAAAATTCCGCGTGGTAACAATGCGCTCGTAAAGTTGTAACTAGGGCAAGTTGTAACAAGTGGTGCCTGGCCGCTGACAAAGCTGTACCCAACCTTATTGTGTGGAGTAAATACAACGTAAATATGAGGCTCCATTGTACCTACGAAGCAGTAATACCTAATGTATCAAAAACTTATCTGGCCCGGTGTTTTATTTAAAATATTGTATTAAAATATTGAAGTCAGATGACATCAGAAAATATAGCTAGGTAAGTCACATTATATCATCATCACAGATTTAGCAATAGGTATGTACTTGACACTGGCTAAATATATATAAAAGTACATATATGAATAAGAATAAAAAGTACTTTTCACTGCGCGCTGTAGACAAAAACAGTGTTGGCTAAAACATATCGACTAGTGGTGATATAACTGATATTGTCTATGATAGTTATTGCCAATGTTAATTACAATTAAAAATAATATAGACCGAACGTTACGACCAGTTTACATTATTCCAGTAAGCAATACAGCGCTGGATTCGATCGCTGGACTGGAATAATGTAAACCAGCATTATAGCACTAGCCAATCCGCAGTGGGCGCCGCGTGGTGGATGATTACCGCCCATACTCAGTCTCTCTCTGAGAGAAGGCCAGTGTCCCAGGAGAAGATGAGATATTCAAGTTAATAACTATACCATCATATGTATGCATATATGGTCCTTTCTGCGTTCAATTTCAGCTATAAATTCCATAAAACCACGACCGAATGAAATAAGCCATTTGTTGCTGGAATCGATCCCGCTACACAACACTGTAGCTCTCACCCACTCAACATGCATCACATTTAATTTAATGTCCAAATCTTCATTCATAAAACTACACTTTTCATTAAAAACGAATTTTCCACGGCGTTAAATTGTGGGTCTTATCGCGCCATAAAACTTTTCAACTAGAACTGGTATAACCGATAAACTTGCACCGTTCGTTACTATGCGTCCCGGCTTCGCTTCGTTATCGCTACCGTTTTAATGTCTGGCCGTAAATACGACTATACATAGACTACTACATATTTGTAAAGATTTAAATTATATGTTTACAACATACCTAGGACATATTTATTGTGTGAAATAGCTAATAGCTAGACGTTTTACATTTTACTGGGCTTTGAATTTGTCAAGACCAGGAATTGGCAATATTGGCTGCAGGGTTTTCCTTTTTTCTCAGCAATTACAAAACATACAGAGCTAATGTTTATGTGCATTAAAGATCATGTTTTTGATATCAAATTGTCGGTAGGATAACACGATTCGATAACTTTCATAGCAGACAAACAAAGATCGAAAACTGCCCTCTAAAAAAAAGATTTGCATTTTACAGGCATACAAAACCGATTTAAGAGTTGAATTTTTTTTTGTATAAACTCATTCTTCAAAGAACTACAGATTTAGTTTTATAAAATTAACGATAGTTTTCATTTTAAACGAAAAAAACTCTTTTGGCGCATACGTGCTTACGGCATTAATCTGCTCGCTTGCGTTTTTGTATGGAGCTGATTTCAGATTCATTGTTTATCACGGCGTCCTCCGTCTTTACTACTTTTAAAGTCAATTCTTGTACTGTAATTCCCTTCATCTCATCAATGACACATGCCCTTGAAAAAAAAGCTCGGAGCGCTCTCGAGGAGCTTTGCCTAGCCTAGTTCTGCCGATCTACTAAAGTTAAGCTACGTTTTCCGCGGTCACTATTTGGATGGGTGACCACTAGTGGTTTACAATTGAGCACTTCCATGCGTTAAGATGTCAATCCAGGTTGCTGGCTATGATCGCAGTCGTTAGACTAAGTCTGAGGCATTCAGGCGGTCTGGAAACTGACCCAATAGTCTGTCCGCCAACCTGCACTGGGCCCGCATGGTATTTTGCAGCGGTAGGACTCTTTTGCAGAACCCTCCTGGGGAAGTACCACACCTTGCCATGAACCACCAAGAAATACTGTACAAAAATTACTGTGCCTAATTGAAAGGCAAAGATTCCAGTGAAATTAGAGGGCTTAAAGAAATTTAACATCTAATATCAAAAGAAAGAAGAGCAGAATTTTGAACTGTAATAGGCAAGCGCGGTGCTTACCATCAGTTGAGCACCATGCTCGTCTCACCACACAGTTGCAAAAAAAAAAATGATAGCTAGTAATCTTTATATATATGTACTTATTTCATTATATTGTACGTGTCCTCCTAAACGGCTGGAACGATTTGAATAAAAAAATTTGTATCCGTTTGGGTGGCGCCCTGGATGGTTTAGATTCACAAATTTGGCCGGCAGATGGCGCTGCAGTCGGTATCTAGGTAGCAGGACGTCTGTCGGGACCGCTACTACAACTACCTATATAAAATTCTAAACATAGGTTGCAGAGGCATAAAACTGTTTCTATGAATTAAAATGGCTCGTAAAATATATGGCATACAAATTAAAGTTCCGTTTACGATGAAGATAACATTTTATAAGTTCTGCTTATAGCGGGAGCGAGTTGTATTATTGAATTGTGCAATCTGTTCAATTTTATTTTATGAACGTTTCTGTGATTACTCCATATTCGTTTCCTACCGCAATAAAACTAGCGAAATTGAAATAAAAACGAACACAATAATGTTGATATTTTTAATCCAAAAAATTATTTACTATTTAAGTATAATTTGTTCTTAATAAGAATCTATATAAATAATACGTATATGACTAACTTCGCGCTACTAGTAGGTATTTATATATTTGTGACTTCATATATAATCAACATACATAATATATATACATATATATTATAAATACATAAACAGTATGATACATGTATGCTTCATAATATGCAAAAAAAAGAATACAAAAACGATTCAATTCGTCAAAATATTTTGTTTGTCAAGCTGATCCAAAAATGTCCAACGAATATAGAATAGAATATATATGTTACATACGATATGTCTTGATCTTATTGGTTTATCAAAAAAAAACACGAGTCCCCAAAAAGCGATAAACAACAAATTACAGGTTGTTACATAGGTACTATGTAATTATTATGCTTACTTTGTCTATTTACATATTGTGCTAATTGGGATAGATAAATATGTAAAAATTAATGCGCACTGGCTGTAATAAAAGCAGACATACACTATGTATTTTTATAGGTACTATAGTAATAAAATATACGGATTATATTATATTTTAATACCTATTTTAGTCCCTAACAATTCACGACAGACTTAACACAGTGTTTTAAAATTAATATTTACACAATTCCGTAACTTTCAAAACGTTGTTTTTATTTCAATCCTTAAACCTTACAAAAATAAAGTTCATTTTAATTATACATAACCAACTTGTAAGTCGATTTTTTTTTATAATTTCGTGATGACTGTGTCAACTCATGTAAGATTATACTATCTCCGTCCACTAGCACGTCGATAAATCGTCTCTATCCAATGGTTGCCTGGAAGATATCGCTTTTAGCGATAAGGCCACCCGCATATTTCTTGTAAAACATATTTATGTAATTTCCTTATATGTACAGAGTTGTACACAAAAACTACATTAACATGCTAGTACTATAATGAATTAAACGGCTTTTTTTATAATCAACATGATATTATTATTGATTCTAAACACGTATTCTAATTTATTTAGATCCAATTAATTCACAATAGATATAACATAAAAAGGCAGCTAGAAGATAGCTAGGTACAGTCAGCGACAAAAGTTGATGATCATACTCTATTTTTTTTTTACGTTCTATTTTGCGTAATTCTATTTTTCCACTGTTGTTTTTTGCTACAAATAAAAATATTGTCTATTATGTATTTTCCAAAAGTGTACTAATGTTTGGCGCATATGATGCTAAAAAGATAAAAAACGGATAATTGATCATGTCCAGCGACTCTGTCGTTGACCGCACATTAAAAGATCACAATTCCTAGCATATATCTATATTTTAAACATGACAACACCTAATTTATAAGAAAATGTGTACTTTGGCAATTCCTGATTTCATGCCAAAACGCACTTGAGTCCTTCAAACACAGAGTCCATAATTGAACGCCGCAATATCACACAATTAATTTTATCTAAACCCATTGCTAGTTTCTAATTGGAAAATAATTGATTTAGACCATTATTATGCTACGAAATCATTGTAAAATGAGCTTTATCAGAAGTACGCGTAGGTCTACATTTATGTGTAAGACGTTGATACGCAGAAGCGAAGGTTTCTCTCAACCCGCTTACAGCCTTATTAAATACGTAGGTACTTAGGTACTAGATCACAAACTTAAAACTAAAATCGCTGTAGAACAAGAACTCGTTAAGACGAGGAATTGGCAATAATTGGCTGCAGGGATCTCCTTTTTTCTCAGCAATTACAAAACATACAGAGCTAATATTTATGTACATTATATATAGGTCATGTTTTTGACATCAAATTGTCAGAAGGATATCACGATTGGTTAACTTTCATAGCAGAGAAACAATGATCGAAAACTGCCCTCTAAAAAATTGATTTTCATTTTACAGGCATACAAAACCGATTTAAGAGTTGCATTTTTTTTTGTTTGGTATATATACACATTCTTCAAAGAAGTACAGGTTTAGTTCTATAAAATTAACGATAGTTTTCATTTTAAACGAAAAAAAAAACATTTTTGACGCATACGACTTACGGCATTAGTCAGCTCGCTTGCGGTTTTGTATGGAGCTGATTTCAGATTCATTGTTTATCACGGCGTCCTCTTAAGGTCCAATGTGTACGTTTTTTCAACAAAATTCCAAGTGAAATTCAAAACTTATCTATAGCAAAATTTCAAGTCCATTTATAGAAAAATCTAGTAAAGTTTATTCGGACTATTTAGATGAAAAACAAGCTTGGGATTGTAGTGAACTTGCTCCAATTAAATTAACTAGTAGTGATCCTACTAATATTATATTCTTCCACTCTCCCCCTTATCGGCCGTCATCGCTTCAGTCACTCCTCTTTCATTCATATCGTTTTTCACGCAAAAACTACTGAACGGATTTGAGTGAAATTTGGAATGACGATAGCTCATACTCTGGATTAACACATAGGCTACTTTTTATCCTGGTTCCTGCGGGATAACGGGAAGGCGCGGGGCACAACTAGACTATAAGTACTACTAGACTATAAGTACTAATAAGAATAAAATTGTCAATGTGATCGCGCTCAAAAACTTGCCTGCTGGGCTCTTCTTGCCTGTTCTTTTGCATTCTCTCATTTTTTGGCTGCACCCTTACAATTCCAGTCCCTTAATTAACGAGTTCTTAGACAGCGTTTGTCATTTACAACATTTAGCTACTTATTGAAAAATATATTTTATATCCATTGAAATAGAGTTTAAGATTTATTTTATCTATATTATGTAGTAGGTAGGTACTTTTAAAGAGTAACTTTCTATCTTTTGTTTTAGATATCGATGGTCTGGAAGAAAAACGTGCTATGTACGAAATTACTAAGTTTAGACATTTGAATGCCAAATGTATTAAATGAGCGTATCATTTTCACTCACCAGAGCTCCTTTTTGTGTCTATTTCTTCCCAAATCGTAGCAGCATTGAATAGTACGTTTTTATAGAATTTTGTCTAGTTTTAAACTGCTCTCCCGAATTTAGAAAGTTTTGTCTTCTAGACCATCGATATTGTACTTTATTTATTAATTTATTACTTAATTTATTAAGACTACAACTGACGATAGCATCGCAGCACGTCGACTGAGAAAAATAATTGTTGTTCACTTATTGCATACTGATAAGAGAATAAATTTGGCCAATCTAAAAATAGCGCCGTCCTTTTCCTACACTGCAATTCAGAAAAGGACAGCAAATTTAGAAAGAGAACAAACAAATAACTCCCACACAGATCAGATGAATAGCTCTGACCTCTAACTAGGAGTCCCTGTATCTAGCTTATCAGAAACAGCATGGATCGGAGATCTAAAACACTATAACATTTTTTTTCATTGCACATATATTTGTCCCGTAGCGGGAATTGAACCCGCTAACTCACACTTCGCAGTCGGATGTTCGCCGACTGCACCAGATCCGTCGTTAATATTGTAATTATCATATTCATCACCATAAGATATATTCATCAAAAGTATTTGACGACGTCCTTTTTCCTAACAACAGCAAGTTTCAAGTCCACCACTTCACTCTACACTCTAACCTCAAAGGTCCAGAATCGCTCGTAAGGTTTATAACCAGTCATTCAGACGCATTCGCGTTGACATTTGGTACGTCAATTGTATATGACGTCAGTTTATGTGGTGGTGGTGACGTCATCGGCGGCCTCGTCCGCGGGGGGCGCGGGGCGGGGCGCGGGCGGCAGACATCACCGGGACGGACACGAGGAGATGCCGGACTTGCCGGACAGGCACGAGAAGCCGGACGTGCCGGACTGCAGGCTGGACATAGACCCCCTGCGGAGTGACGTTAGTTATAAGAAAAACTTTGTAAACGTGATCGCGCCCAAAAATGACCTGTCTGGCGTTTCTTGCCGGTCCTTGGGAGGTTGGAACCGTGGCTAGTTTTAGGCTTGACGTTTTGTGATTAGATAAGTGACAATCCTACTTAATATAAACGTGAAAGTTTGTAAGCAAGGATGTATGGATGTTTGTTACTCTTTCACGCAAAAACTACAAAACGGATCTGAACGAAATTTGAAATGTAGGTAACTTTCACCCTAGATTAAAACATAGGTTACTTTTATCAAGGAAAAAGGTTCCTACGGGAAGAGGCGGGTAAAACCGCAGGGCGCAGTTAGTATAAAATATGCTCACGTTAAAACACATGTTTACATATAGATAACTAGCTGTTTCTGATAAAAAAAAAACCAAGTAGCCTATATCCTTTCCCAGGCTCTAGGGTATCTCTGTACCAAATTTCATTTAAATCGGTTCAGTACTTTAGGCGTGACAGACAGACTTAATTTCGCATTTATAATATTAGCAGGGATAGGGATGTGACTCATGTAATCCACAGAGACCAAGCCCCGGAATTTTCTCCAGATGGTGGGAAGGGTTGTCGTCCGTGCGTTGACGTAGAAATCAGGTGTGGGGCCCAGGTCTGGAATCGCCAGCAAACGCCGGTTTCACTCCTGGGTCGAGGCACGCTACTTTTTATTTCAGGAAATTGTTTTCGTGGGAAAACGGGTCAATATTAAATATATTATTATGTAAACTTACACGAAACAGCGTGGTCAATGTGAACGGCTGTGAAGTGAACTAGAGTGTCGGTGCTAGGTGTTGAATGTATATTACTTGTACTGATGGCTGGGCAGCGTCTCGTGGAAGTACATGAGCTGCGCGGCGCGGTGCGACGAGTCCAGCATCTCGCAGCGCCACTGCAGCACGTAGCTGCCGTGCTGCAGCATCACGTGGGAGCCCTGCGGGACAACGTCGTTACGAAGTTTTTCTTAAACCGTGGCGGGACGAGCAGGGCGTTGGCCTGATGGTCAGCCCCACGACGTAGCTTAAGTTTGACGTTGTAAAGTGATCGCATATATCCTAATGATTATCCAACTAAATCAATATATTTGAATTTTGAACCTAAAACCGCTGGCGCAAACGTGTTTTTGATTAGGCACCGCGACTCGTGATTCTGTATTTCTTTCAATAAAAATATTTAGTTTAAAAAACAAAAAAAAAACACTTAAATACGCACTCAAAAATATAAAATAATTAAATTGACTTGTATTAGTTACGATATAATGGTTAATTCAAAAAGTGTGGAGCGCTTCTTGAAGGAAAACTAAGGTGAAATAAGGAAGGAATCTGTCTTGGAAGGTAAGAGTCAGAAGGAAAGTCATATTATTTTTCTCAGTGAAGGTCGTCCTCCGACTAGGTGGAGCGACGACATACGCAAAGTGACGGGCAGCGGTTGGACGAAAGGAGCCGAAGATAGGGAAGAGACTTTGGGAGAGTCCTACACGGAGAAAAAAGACTTTCCTTCAAAAGGGAAGGACTTTGGATTCAGGAGCGAAACTTAGGCAAAACACGGAAGGAATCGGTCTTGGAAGGTAAGACTCAGACGGAAAGTCAGGAACTATTTCTCAATGTATGTCCAGCAGTAGACAGACAGCAGTGGATTTTTAGCTGTAATTCAAAATTAGACGAGTAGTTGAGCAAACATCTCTCTCTCTCGCTCTCACACACCTGTATGCTCTCTCCGTCGTGACACACGAGGGTGGGCTCGACGCGGTGGTAGTGCTCCCCCTCCCGCCACCCCTTCTGCAGCACCGACCCCTCCTCGGCCGCACCTACGCACAGCGCTGCAAGTGATTACACACTTATTTACTAGGGGGTAAGGTGCGAAATAGCCTGTGGCGGATGTGCAAAACAGAATAGTCACATGATACATTTTAATATCGTTATAGTTTGGGCACCAGACTTTAGTGATCTTTGCGGGTTAGAACGGGACGCAGCTATACAGTAGAAGTGGAGGCAAGAGTTGTTTTCGTTTATGATGCGATAATAGCCCAGTGACGTCACTAACGTCTTCGAATCCTGCAATAAGCTTGAATTTTCGACAAAGGAAAACATACAACCACCATACAACAACCTATCGGTGTGTTCCGGCAGCCTCACTTGAGAGCCAGTTCCCAGTCCAGGTGTAGCGTGACGCCACCTTCGACCACATCGACACTTAACATCAGGTGACTAATGGTCAAAAGATAAGACTTGTAAGTACATAAAATTGTTTGTTTGTCCGGTGCCACCTGAACAGATGATACGATATGATCAAATTAAAAGGCAACAAAAGTTTACTAGGATTTTTGACTACTTCTACTAAATAATAAAAATAATAATAACGTGGCAAACAGCACGACATTAGTGCAGAATAAAAATAACAATAATTCTCATACAATCACATACATAGTCCTCTAACCCCTGATTCCCTTCCAGGACAGGCGACAAGGTACACTCAAACAGAGACTTCAAAATAATCAAGTACATTTTGTTTGCATAAGTTCCTAGCCTGGATACAAATACTCAATTTGCTTCAAAAAGTGAGTGACGGTGACTGAGCCACAACATCTCATCATCATCATCATTAATGTTTTGTACATCTAATAATTGACACTGGATAAATACACCAATCATGTGGAAAGAAAAAGGGTAACTGTGTGCGTGAATATTATAGTCTTTAAATTTATTGTTGTCTACAACTTCCGCAAATAAAATCTCTTTCTCTATCTCCCTTCACCCTCTCTCTCTCTCTCTCCCTCTCCCCCACCCTTTCTATCTATCTCTTTCTCTCTCTCCGCAGTGCCTTACCGTTGCTGGTGTCTAGGGGCTCGAGGCGAAGCTCCCGCTCGCTGCGGAACACTGTGAACGCGATGTCGTGCCGGAGCACGTCGAAGTCCCACGTGAGCACGCTCTGCGGGTCCTTGTTCACCACTATCACCTCGTGCATCTGTACACAGCATTTACGGTTACATTTCTCATATAAAATGTTGATTTTATTATAATATAAGTTTTTATATTTTACATATTTTATTTACATATTTACATTACTTACAAATGTAGTATTCTAAGCTTGTTGTGTCTGTGTTTACACATGTTTATATACAATATGTATCTATTCGTGAGAACCTACCTGTAATTGGCTTTCTATTGTTTATTCTACTATATATTTTTTTTTATTGTAAAAAGTTGTTGGTTTTCCAATAAATAAATAAATAAAAAAATTCATAAATTTTTCGCAGTGTAGACGAATGAAGACGGTACTTTTTATCCCTAGGGATGAAAAGTTAAAAAGTTAAAAGGTCACAAAAATCTAGGAGCCATGTCCTAACTTTTTTTACAGCAGCAATAAAATGCGGAATAAGATTGTAATTAAAAAAATACTGGCTGGTAGAATGCCACTGAAAAAGAAACAAAAAAGGCGGGAATGCAGCAATTCGTTCTCCTTATCAATATTGTTTATTTATGTTTTTACTAGCCGCGCCCCTCAGTTACACCAGTCATTCCCGTTATCCCACAAGAACCGGGAGTTAGTAGAGAGTAATCTCACCTGCCCCTTGGCCAGGCTCACAGATCTGTAGATGCTGTCCTCACAGAGAGGGTCTCCCTCTCTCTCCGTGAAGGCTCCGCTCACGTACAAGCTCTTAGGCACCAGGCCGCCTTCGTGGACGAAGCTCTGGAACACGACGAGATGCTGACAACGTGTTCTTTCAATTATAGAATAGAATAGACAGATAGATAAAGAAATGCTTCATTACACAGTTTATACACATCATAGAATGACAATACAAAAATGACGACAATGGGGTCGATTCTGTTGTAGATTTTCTAAAACTTAATTAAATTTGACAGTTCTATTTTTTTGTTTTCAGGGAACTGGCTCTCAAGTGAGACTGCCGGAACACACCGATTCTTAACTTGAGGATGGTAGTTGCCAGGTGAGCACTAGAAAATGCTCTACCACCAATCTATGGTTTCATCACGATGTTTTCCTTCACCGAAATCTCAAGCTCATTGTAGGATTCAAACCCACGACCTACGGGTCGCAAGCCCATTGAGCCATCGTCGCTAAATTAACTAAAATTCTAAAATAGTAATGCTGCCCCTTTTTACTCCCATGGTCAGAAAAGGACAGCCATACTTTTAGACCCGTAGTATTAAGTTTGGTTTTAGTAAATGCACAAAAGAATCGACACCATTAATATGGTTTAATATTGTAACAGTGCTCAATAAAACGCGACGAATTCGTTTAATCCCGAAAAACCTATTCAGGCGAAGTTGCGGTACGCAGTTAGTCAGTGATACGTCACTTACAACAAACAAAAGGACATTGGATACCTTTTATCGCGATAAAGTGGTGACCACGCGGGTGAAACTGCGGGGCACAGCTGTTATAATACTAATATTAAAAATGTGAATGTTTGTCAGTATGGATGTATTGATGTTGCTTACTCTTTCACGCAAAAACTACTACGAAACCGATCTGGACGGAGACAGCTTACACCTTAGATTAACACATAGGCTACTTTTTATCCCGGAAAAGGTTTGCGGGATAACGGGAAAACGCGGGTGAAACGGGGCGCAACTATCTAGTAGTAAATAATTTATGTACGATATTGAGCACTGCTATTATTAGTAATGATAACACGATAAAGTTATCTAGTGTAATCATATATATAGAAACAAATAGAGAATGGAGCAAACTAATAGTATGTGAACTATTAAATAGATAGATAAACTCTTTATTGGCACACCACAATGAAGAGAAGTTAAATTTAAAACAAGAACAACAAGGAACTTAACGGTAAGGTCACAAAGGGCGGTCTAGCGGATAGTATGTACGTTTGCTGCAATAGCTTCAATTACATAAAGGAAATAAATAGCGTTTGTGTATAACAATAGGGATGTTAACCATTCTTCGGAATTGCTTTTATTTTAAAGATTGACTCTTGTTTACCGTAAAAAAGTATTTTATTTAAAATTATTAGTATTTTCGATGAGAAAATATACAAAATTAGAGTAATTATGATTTTTTCCGCCAAAACACTAACAACTGTCACGTGACTGACATGAGGTCACTGACCGAAAAACACGATGGTCGCGATTCGTAACCATACGACCGCGCCGACCCCCGACGACGACCCGCGGCTACCGACGCGCGGGCAACCATCGAAGCACAAATCGCCTGAGTGGTTAGTAACGTAAGAAGCTATTTTTGGTGTTTGCAGTCACGTGACAAAAGATTACAAATGTAGCATTTAAAATCATTTTTATTTAAATTATTAAGTTATATTTAAACACAAAAATATGTTTTTCGATATCCTAATAATACAAACTAACATAAAAGTAAGATTAAACATTATTTTGTAATTAGTGTTAACATCCCTATTAGTGGCAGTGTTACAGACTTTTTCATGGACACATATATGCTACATTTATAAAGTGAGATATCATGTCTTAAAATTTAATGATTTCGAAATTGTGAACATTTTTAATTAATTCTAACTAATTGTAACATACATAACCAACTTTAGCGACAGACACAGTTGTGTATAGGGTTACCATATTGAACATTTAACTTTTGGCAAAAAGCCCACTCATTAAAAACTTGACCTAAGTCGGACTTTTTACTTATCAAGATATTTTTAGTCGGTAATTTCCACGAAAATGAATATTGCTACCACTGTGCACTGGTGGCGATTGGGATTTTTCAAGGCAACTGGGAGTAACCTTAGTTTTGACCAGAGTGCATTTCAAACATCATTTGCCTTTAAATCTTTGTGCATTTCAAAGATCAAAGGTTTACTTTTAACTTTTTCTGGATATCCCGGCAGCAGCAAGTATAAGTAAGCGAATTGCACGTCTTGTCACAAAGTTGCATAAATAATATAAATAATAATATCAACAAATCGATTTACCAACAAATTTATATATGACAATGCAAAAAGCTGCCATTCTTAACACTTGCCGAGTCGTTCGGAAGTTTTTGCAGGAAGACTTATCAACCGAACCTAATTCCCAAAATGAACCCCACTTGGCTTAGGCCCGTGGTTTTCATACAAACCGAAATTCTTAAAATTTCGAGAATTAAAAAAGTTAACAAAAATAATAATAAAAATGTTTATTCAAGAAATAGGTAACAAATAAAACTCAAAACGTAGTAAAAGTGAAGACAAGTATAAAATGTCGAATAGAAATATGGAGGTATGGCAACCCTAGTTATGTACGAGTGTTCGTGAGACAGGTCGACGACTAGCACAACTATCGAGTACACGTGTACTAAATAAGACAAGTACATAATATATACGAGTATATCTCACGTGTCCGTACATTATCGTAATATTGCTGCGGCACGTGTAACGGCGCCTCTATTATATCCGACTGCCGTAAAATACGAAATAAAACTATTAACAAAAGTATACAATTATCAAAATTAAATGTATCGAGACATTTTGAGATAAAAAAGATATGCACATTTATGCAAAACATAAATTCAATACAAAAAAATATATTTCAGTTTCTTCCTTCATTCATAAACACAATTGCCTCTCCGCAATTTATTATTTTTCCAATAGCACCACAAATCACCTGATGTTAATGGATGATGAGGTCGACGGTGGCGCCACGCTACATCTGGATTGAGACTTGGCTCTCAAGTGGGGCTGCCAGAACACACTGATAGATGATGTAGTATAGAATTAACACAAACCCGTGAAGTTTACGGAGCTGAGTGATAAAAAGAGACTCACACACACACACTTTCTCACACACATATAATGTAGCAAGTAAGTGGCAAGTGGTTACCTTGCAGGGCCCTCCGAGGAAGTCCGGGATGAGGTCCTTGGGTATGTAGTCGAGCAGCCCGCTCGACTGCAAGTAGTCCTTCCCGCCGTAGAACAGGAACTTGCTGCGCGTGTTCTCGTCTGAAAACATAAACGTGACTCTTAAATAAGAAATGAAAAAACAATTATTGCTGCAAAAAGGTAGGTAAAGGTAACCAAATAAATGGACATGGTTACGCTTACTGGAACCATCCCACCAGCGGTCACTTTTGAGATCATATGATTTTTGTTACAATGTATCTATCTTATTGAATTTGAGGGTAGACGAACAGTGTCTGTCAGTTATGAACTTGCAGTGAATTTTAAATAATAAAAATATCAAAAGTTTGTGTTCGAGTCCAAATTTGTTTTAAAGTTGACTAATAATCTTAGATACATATTTGTAAATAGTGATCAGCTCCTACAGTGAAGTTTTAGTGCCATAAAAAGTGCAAATACGGTGCGCCTAGTTCAGCCTACCGCCGCGCGCCACCCGCAATTTATAATAAACAGCTGTTGACAACTTCACGAAGTACCGAAAGATTACGTACGAAGAAACGATGGCTGGAACCTGTGAAGCCTGCAGAGCCAACATTACAGTGACCCAGAAACGCATTAAGTGTACAAATTGCGTGCAGTTGTATCATTCCGACTGCGTTAATTACAACAATGAGTCGTCTACAAGATCGCAATGGAAATGTCCTACCTGTGTATATCTATACTTACGTACTCATACAAGCCAATGTAATGCTCTCCGATAAGTTGAACTTATTTTATCAAAATGTGCGAGGCTTACGCACTAAAACATTGCAGTTTAGGCAGAATATACTTACGCATAATTACGATGTCATACTAATCACGGAAACTTGGCTAACTGATGGTTTCTATAAAGGCGAGCTATGTGATGACCGCTATGATGTATTTCGTTGTGATCGCAGCGTATCAACATCATGTAAGAAAACCGGCGGTGGAGTCATGATCTGCACTAGGCGCTCGCTGCACGCGCAGGAGCGGCCGGAGTGGGCGTGCGCAGGCGTTGAGTGCGTCTGGTCGACTGTGCCGGCGCGCTCGCTTGGCGTTGGCGATAAGCGGGACCTACATATATGCGCTATATACATGCCGCCGGATGGTACCTTGCCATCGCGGCTCGTCGCATTTACTAACTTGCTTGTACGCATTTTCACGTCATGCCCTAACGATCATTTTATAATAGCGGGTGATTTAAATCTTACTAATTTATCCTGGTCGTCCTCGGGGCCGATAGTTCTTAAACGTGGGTCAGTCGAGTTACAAGAAGCAGTAGTTAACTTTATCGATGCGTGTAGTCTATCCGGCCTTAATCAGCATAATTTTCATTTGAATAGTTGTAACAATATTTTAGATCTAATATTTAGCGATACCGCCATAGATGTTTACCGTTCTAGTACAGCACTAGTAAAAGAAGACCAATACCATCCCTCTCTAAATCTTGACGCATCGGACCTTATGATTCCCTGTTTTAAGCGTCGCTCAGTTAGCAAGTTGCAATTCTTCAAGGCGGATTACGACAGTTTAAACAATTATTTTAATAATACAGACTGGGATACATTGTTAGAGGGAGATTCCATTGACGAAATAGTTCAGAAGTTTTATTCTCATCTTCGCAGGGCCATAGACGAATACGTACCGAGAAAATATACTATGGGCCTTTCCCCCACGGACAAGTACCCTGTCTGGTATTCAAGGTCACTCATACATATTATTAGAGATAAATTTGCTGCGCATGGACGTTGGAAACTGCACCAAAATCCGAGGGATTATGATGAGTTCTCCATTTTACGATCCAGACAGAAAAAAATACAAACGAAGTGTTATAATATGTTTAACGAGAATATTCAACAACTACTTAAAAAAGAACCGAAACACTTATGGTCTTATTTAAAATCATTGCGAAATAGCAGCTCTGGATATCCGAATACCCTCACGTTAGGTGATAAAACATTTAAAAACGAACTAGATGCTTGTACGGGTTTTAATATTTTTTTCGAGAGCGTGTTTCAGAAGCCTGCTTCATCTTACAACCACTACTTACAATCATACCCAGACTCAAATGATACAGTTTTTAACCTTAACATTACTAGCACCTCTGTTTTTAAGCTTCTTAGTACCCTAGATGTTAATAAAGGCCCAGGCAGTGATGGTATTCCTCCAATTTTTATTAAAAAGTGTGCTAAATATTTAACTTATCCGCTTCACAAAATTTTTATGCTATCAGTCAACGTCTTTACTGCTTTTCCAGAGATCTGGAAAGAGGCTAGAATTGTACCAATCCATAAAGGTGGTTCACGGAGCCGTATTGAGCATTATCGTCCTATATCAATATTAAATATATTTAGTAAAATTCTGGAAAAAGTGGTATATCAGACTGTTTGCACAACTATTTTCAAAGCAATTCCAGATGAACAACACGGCTTCATGAATAAGCGCTCCACTGTTACAAATTTGGCACTTTTTACAAACTATGTTCTTTGTAGTATGGACGATGGGAAGCAGGTTGATGTTATCTATACTGATTTTGAGAAAGCATTTGATAGAGTAGATCACATTATCCTTCTTCACAAGCTTAACGCGTTAGGAATACGCGGCGACCTTCACAGATGGTTCAGCTCATACATTACTAATAGAAGGCAAGCTGTAGTAATTGGCAGTGCACGTAGCGACTACGTTACTATCAGCTCTGGTGTGCCTCAAGGGTCAATCTTAGGTCCTTTGCTGTATAACGCGTATCTTTTTGATATCAATACTAGTTTCAATAACTCTAAGTTTATTATGTTTGCTGATGACAAGAAAGTGTTTTTAAAAATCGATGACACGCGAGACTGTATTAAAATCCAGAATGATTTGACTAATCTTATGTTACGAATATTATGTTAAAAACAGAATATCTATTAACACAGCGAAGTGCCTCCAAATCACATTCACACGAAAATCGAAACCTATTAATTACATTTATCAAATAAATAATTCTCCTATCTCAAAAGTAGACTCAACACGCGATTTAGGAGTCAGATTAGATTCGAAGATGATGTTAGTTGAACATATCGACACTATTGTCGACAAAGCTTACAAGCAGCTGGGTTTCATCAAGCGAGTGTGTAACTCTTTTACTAACATAGATTGCATCAAAGTCTTGTACTTTGCTTATGTGCGTAGTATATTGGAGTACGCCTGTAGCATCTGGTCACCATGTTACATTGTCCATATAAATAGGTTGGAGTCTATACAAAATAAATTCGTTAAATTTTTAACCTTTAAAGACCACAGATCGTTTGACAAATATTCCGAAGCCTGTAAGTATTTTGGCTTAGATTCATTAGAACAGAGGCGGAGACAATATGATGTCGTACTATTGCATGATATTTTAACAGGTAAAACTGATTGTGCTGAACTTTTAAGTAATATCTCATTGCAAGTACCATCTTACCGAACGCGACACACACCCCTGCTTCATGTTCCGCACGTCAGCACAAATTATGCGCAAAATTCTGTTCTGTGTCGTGCAGCCCGTACTTATAATAAACAATACTCTGGCTTGGACCTATTTCACTTAACTAAAAACGCCCTTAAATCAGAAATTAAAAAGATGCATCGCTCTATATGAAGTTTTATAAATGTTTCCTTCGACACATACACCACTTACATACACGCACACACAGTCACACACACTCTCTCTCACACACACACACACACAAAACGCTCTTTTCACGCATTTTTTATTACTTACCTACCCGTAATTTAGATTAAATCTTAATTTGTGTAATCCTATTTTGGCCTTAATGTATAACAAATGTTTGTCTACTTTTATAATTAAAAACGCTGTTGGATTACCTAAATAAATAAAATAAATTAAATAAAATAAAATCTTTCTTTCTATCTATCCATTCTCCCTATTTCCCCTATTCTAACCATTTTCGGTAAACAGCCAGAACAGTCATGCTCACGAAAGTGACTTTGCTTGCGGCGGCGTCGTGTGTTGGGTCGCCCTCTTCCCTCTCATATGGTCGTGGAGAGCGATGGCTGGCACATGTGTCAACTCTATACTAATTTCCGATTTTATCACGCAAATAAACTCTAAGCATGGCTTTCTCCATCGTATGTACATTATTACATTTATATTATATATATTGGGAAACCACCCATTATTTTAGTTTCCATAAACTTGGTCCTCAGAGATTCTCACCTATGAAAGTGCTGACGATGGTCCACAGTATCGGGAAGACCCTCGGGGCGCGCACAATGAGCACCCGGCCCATGGTCTCCGGGTAGTTGGCCTCCACGATCTGGATGATCCTCAGCAGCGCGCGCACCCCGGGCCGCCACAGGTGGCGCATGTTCAGCCCGTCCAGGTCCACCAGCATACACCAGGATGCCACAGGAGCGTCTGCCGCGCGAGTCGCCTCTTCCAGAAGTCTCAGACCTTCCTCACATACGTGAAGAGTCTGGAAGGTATGGTAGGTGATGGTTGAGGAGAGCGATGGCTGGCACATGCGTCAACTAGTGAACGGGTGCTGCTTGTGGGGTCTGGTCTGCTTTGATTGTGATCCCGTAACTCGTTAATGTTCATGTTTCCATATCCCAAAGTGCACTACCTCTTAGTTTTAAGTGTAGCCTGTAGTGTAAAATTTTATGTTAAAAAAAGAACTTGCTCTAATTCAGTCAACTACAATAGTAATAAGAATAAAACTGTAAATGAGATCGCACCCAATAAATTACCTATACCGGGCGTTTCTTGCCTGTTCTTTTGCTGGCGTAACGAGGTTGGAACAGGCGTAGCTAGTTTAGTGGACTTTTTAAAGTGATCACATGTATCCTACTAAATAAACATATTCAAATTTTGATACTAAAGCTAAAGCTTAACGTATCTTCCAAAGCATGGTATGAAATGGTGAATATAATACATCCAGGTCAAGTGACTATGACGTCACAACCTCGTAAAACGATCAAGAACAAAATTAGACTCATGCACGTTTAATCTACTCAGAAACTTATCCATTATCTTTATTTCTATTGCGGAAGTACCCACGTGCTTTTGTACTTACCAACTTCAAGAGGCCATCTTCGCCGATAGATTTGAGAAGTCCCTTTACATCCATCTGACCCAGACGAAGAACGTATAGCGGACGTCCGTCTGAAATGTAAACCAAATTATTTGCTTTAAAAAAGCTAAATATTTACGCCCAAGATTGTAGGACTTATTTTTTCTCCTATATTTTGCATACTAGATAACGTACCAAGCAAATGAGCCACATCTACCTAAGACATGACCTACGTAGCATTGCGTTGCGTTATAACCGTAAGGCAGGGTTTCCCAATCTATCCCATGAGTGCCAGAAGTCTATGACTAAGCTTTAACGTTGGTACTCTTTTTAAATTCCTTCATTTTCTTTTCCACCAGTACTATTTTGAAAAAGGTTACAAAAAAGTTAAGAAAGCCATAAGGCAAATATGAGAAACCTCTCTTGTCTGTAGTTTCACCAAAGGGCACGGGGACCTAAACTGACTTCCCTCTTACATTACTTGTCTACCTCGCTGAAGACTAGGCTGATACTCTTTCCCCCATAACAAGAACAGCTAGAACACCTATATCAAAAACTCCATACCCTTGTCATGATGATGCCAGCCTCCTGGGAAGTACTGGCTGACGACGTCGGGAGTTTCGTACTCTGATAGCAACCGATCGACTTGATGCTTCTTCCTCCAGAGCAGAGACTTGGAGAGCATCTCTCGAGCTTTCTCCACGTTGAAGTCACGGGCGCGGAGGAAGCGGAGCAACGTGGTGTCGCTGGGCACCTGGTGGTGGATTGACGAGAAGTAAGGTTAGCTGTTCCATGGTTCGGGTGGGTCATACAGCAACTCGTACTCCTTGCCTTTCAATCATTAAATTAACGACAGAGATGGATGACCATTTGAGGAGCGGCATGCCCGTAGTATGCACAAGGATTAAATGGTGTCTTTCATTTGTGGGTTTGAATTTGCACTTGAATTTGAGCAAGCGTACCAAAACGCGATATAGGTTTTGATATCTGGTAATCATGATAAGGTACATATCCTCTTCGCGAGAACAAACCGTAAAATATTTGTACGAGTAATCTGACGTTACAAATCGGAGCAGTTTAGCCCCTACTAATAGCAGCGCCCGTTCACGAGTAGAAAAATAACTGTCGTGGGAGGATAAACTTGTCCCTATATACTCGTACAAATTGCGACACAGCTAATTCTAATATAATATTCTGTACGTTCGGGAAAATCAGACAACCGTAATCTCAACAGATAAAAAAATTCGGAAATGGGCTTTTATGGACAATCCAAGTTACCCACCTTGCCCTTCTGCAGGTCAGAGATCCACTTCCGAAGCTGCAGCAGCCGCGACTCCTGCATAGGAGTCAGCTCACCCAAGTACCGCTTGATGTATTCGCTGTCCAAGGTATACTGATCTGAGGGAATAGAAAAGTGATTTATCAAGTAGTTTTCTATTGCTAGAAATTGGCCGGTATTTCGCTGGGGGTCTAGAATGTTTTCGTATCAAGGAATTTTGGTCTGTCAGCATGATTTGCGGTGGTGCGCCTACGGTGTGTGAGAAACAGTGAGATGAATGGAATCTGTCTGGTGTATTGGCAACTTCCCTTGAGAGCCAGCTTCCTGTCCAGGCGTAGCGTGATGCTATTATACAGAATACTAACTCGCCTGGATCCAAACTCTTCATGTCGTAGTACCTAGATCAAAAAACAAAATCTCTTGTTTCTTGAGGATACTTTACAACGGTGTCTGCTTGGAGAAACCAGGTTGTTGCTTTCATAGCAATAGATATCTTGAAATGGATGCATCGGTATATTTTAGTTATCAACCACCTACTACTATCATCAAAAGTTGAATTTGACTTTTGGGACAAATCGCATCGCTTTTGTAGCAAAGTTTTCAGGCAAAAAAAAGCGTGGGCGGTAGTTTGGACGAATCTGCTCGTATTCGCTTAGTTATGCTTTGAGAGGGATCCGACGGACCGATTGCATTTAGATATTGATTTTATCCGAGACTATACCAACCCACTGGAGCAATGGCCTACTTTCCTTCCTCCTAAAGAATAATTAAGCGAACAGACTGATCCTAACATTAAGGAATTTCATATCTTTGTACAATTTACTACTTCAGAAATCCTTTTAAAATGAAGCTAAAAAATATTTCCCCGATCTCTACAGAACGAGGCGTTCTAATAAAATCACGTCAAATAATACGCCAAGTTACTCAGTTGTGGGAATCGTTCGAGGTTATCCGGTTTTCCTGGAGGCGGTCGAGTCGTTATTCCCGGGGTTCGAGGTCTGCTAGGTCAGGGCTAGAGGCCTTTTATTCGAACCCGGGAGAGAATAAGAGTACGCTAATACAGGAATACTTTAGGAAATAGGACGAAAATGTCCTTGTACAAAAGTTATATGGGACTGCGGGCTTGCAACCCGTAGGTCCTGTGGAATTCTGCTATAAGTATAAGTACAATGCCCATAAAATCACATACATAGGGTCTAACCTCTAAATAGAATGTCCCGTATATATGGTATCAGAAACTACGCGGATCAAGGATCCCCAACACGCAGACACAGAATAAATACCTGCGCTTTTTTTTGATGCACAAATATGACTTATGAACTTGACCTTTTGCTAGAGGAGAAATTCGTGTCGAAACCTTAACTTTGTGGGAGGTAATGTTATAGTGCTCTCCTCACTTGAGTTAAGACTCTGTCATTAAACACCTATGCGTATAATCTAGGCGGAGCGTAAAACCACTTGTGACCACATAGTCACTTAACATCAGGTGACTTGTGGTCAAACGCTACTCTGCAAGATGTAAACAGAAGACGGCCATAATACAAATTGTGTACTGGGAGGATAGATCTCTATGAGCTGTCCAATGCTTCATAGACCTGTCGATTTCTACTCAGTCTACATAAACTATCGAAAACAAACAACTGATCATGTTGTTATGGATGATCCATGACCAGAGATAAAAATCTATATATCAGCTTTCAATACCTATCAGTCATGTTGCCATCCGTCTGGGTTTACCCGGATTTGTCCTAATTTGGAGGGCATCCGGGAGCCGTCAGGGCGGTGTTTTATATATAGTCAGGATTTTAAAATTTACTGCGTTATCTATTCGCTACCCGTCCGCTTCTTCTAAACTTTATAATTGAAGAATTAAGTAGATAGGTATAACAAACAAATTCAACTTTTTTGTTACTGTTTTGGGTCAGTTGGGAACAAAAATTTTGATCTCGAATGATTTTATTTTTTCAGGATAGCGTTCGACCTAGTTGTTAAGCGGCGATGTGGTCGAAGCTGGTGCCAGGTGGTAAAGAAGTCCGGTCATTAAACTTCAAACATCCGAAACCTTCGAAGTTCTAGTCCTAGTTTGATCATAACACAGACAGAAACCCTACCTATAAATCCGGACAGGTCATCCCTATGGGCAGTAAACTTCACACCACGCAAAGTTTGCTCGAAAGAACAATCTCGGATCCTCAAACAAGCAATAAGTACGAGTATCGCACGGCGGAGTTCCCAAAGGAACCATCCATCGATTAGCACACCTCTCAACTGGGATGCAGTATGTAACAACAGAGCTCCAGCGATTCCCGACCTTATCGCTTTGTTGGCACAAAGTTTGTCGCTAGAGAGATCCGCATGCGACAAGGTCGTGTTTCATTTGGCAGCGACCTTCACTCGATCTGGAGCGCGGCAAATTCAATTCGGTCGTTAATGGAACAACGTCATTACTACATACACGGCAGTACACTTATGACACTTCAGTTCTGAACGCGAAAGCAGTGAATGTAGGTTGTGCGGTATTTCGATACGGTTCCATCTGCAATAGAGATGTTTTGCATATGGAACTGTGTGTGGCCAAATTCGTAAGGTCAAGGTCTACAAGGCGTTGGGTCAGTGGCAGTTGACGAACGTTCGGATGTTTTTTCACTGATTAATTAGTACCGGTTCATTATACTGGCTCGTTACGATTTGTTTATGTAAGAGAATGGTTAGGTGAGCGACGGTGTCACGCTCCATTAACAAGGTATTTGGCGCGAAGACACTGAAAACTTGAAGAGTTGAAGGATTAGTCTCTCAATTCTCCATATTTATAGCTTCCTGTGGTTTTAAACTGGATGAACAGTGAAATATTTTACAAATGTTCTTTGGGAGGAAATTGAAACAAAATTACATAGATTTATGTCTTGAGGATAATTATGTTGAACCCTACATAACTTGTTTATATTTACATCACATACTATGGGTAACCCCGTGGTAGACTCGAGAGGATAATATTATAAACGCGAAAGTAACTTTGTTTTTTACCTTTTCACGATTAAACCGCTGACCCGATCTTAATCAAGTTTGGTGTGGTGATAGTTCGAACCTTGGATAAGGATTTTATCGCGATAAAATGTAGTCATGCTGCTAATTTCCAATAAACGCTGGTTGACATTTCAATTAGCACCTCCGCATAATCTAGGTTGACGGCAATTAGATGAAAATAAATGCCTAAAATCGATAGATACCAAACCAGCGCGGCTTCAGAGACGCGGCCGACCCACAATCTAAATTGGCACGTTTATCTGCTAGAACCCGTGGGCGATTCCATAGATTCCACTCCCACGCTAATCCCTATCTTTATCTGGGAAACATGACCGCTGGTGCGACTAGGGACAGTTATAGCGGGGCTTTTTCACCCAACAAGGAAGTAAAAGCCCAGTGTATCTTACTAATGTTATAAACGTGTGAGTATGGACGGATGGATGGATGGATGTTTGTTACTCTTTCACGCAAAAACTACTGAACGGATCTGAATGAAATTTGGAATGGAGATACCTTTACCCTGGATTAACACATAGGCTACTTTTTATCCCGGAAAAGGTTCCTGCGGGATAGCGGGAAGACGCGGGAGAAGCCGCGGGCGTAACTAGTTATACATAATCCGTCTTGCTCTTCCTTAGGCCAAAATATCATGTTACTACTTCAAACAAGCTTAACTGGCCTCCTAACATCCCACATGCTTTCGACGTAAAGTCGGTATCTCTACATAAAAAATATTTCCCAGGAAGCTCACGCTGGCTACGTAAATGGAAAATGCCTGTAACATTGGCCACATTGCTGGCGGCCATGTAAGCCGCATTCCAGTTGGGCCTCGCTCATTTATATCCGGGTGTACAGAGGCGTATTTTAAGAATCAGCGCCGCCCGGGGCCTGTAGGGTTTGCCGCCCCATAAATTAACGAACAAAGAGCAAAACTTTTCATCATAAAATAAAATCCAGTGTCTTGATCAAACTTACAACCAAATGAGTTATCGATTTTGTTAATTAGGTAGGCTTTTTTATTTCTTCAGGAATATAACGTTAAAAATACCCGACTACGCCAAGATAAAGTACCTATGTCACTCCCATAATAAAGACGAATCTAATGACTCCTCATATTATGTTAAAATCCGTCAAGCCATTTAGGCCGTGCCAAAGAAATATACATAAATACACAAAAAAATAACCCTCTACAATGCTGAGTGCGGTGCAGCTTGCGCCGCGCGCCGCCCCTCGCTGCCTGCCGCCCTGGGTCCTCTTGGCCCCAGGGTAAATACGTCCCTGGTAATATAGGTGCTCGCAGCGCCCGTTTCCCGGTCATATATCTGCCTATCCCGGTATTGTGAACGTTTCAGCGTGGGTGCCCCGCTACGCCCACGGTTTGATCGCTTCCAGTTATGTCGTAGTGTTTTAATTAATATGAGAGCATTCCTGACCTAGGGACTAGTGGGCCTTTATTAATTAACTAGCGACCCACAGGGCTTCACACGGGTATGCAAACTTTGAAAACCGGAAGTTTCCATGATCATTATAGTATAACTTCTCAAAACTTTTATTCCGAAATCTCGACGTGTAGTCATAAGGTCGGTTATGCGATTTTACGATTTTTCATGAGAGTTAAAAGAAAATGCTAGAGAATGGAATTGTAATTGCATAACTACCAAAAATATAGTTTTCGTTGTTTTTGTAATATTTTACTGTTAACTGTACGAATTTACAATCCGGTGCTTAATTTATTACATAACAGGTGCGTCAAGAAGCATGTCAATAAAAACAATTATGCATTTTATAACATTTTTTATAATCTATCATACCCGACATCATGCTACCGTGTATCTTTACAACGAATTGAGATAGAAATACCGTTGCAAGCTTAGCAGAAAGAGAACGAAATACTCTCAATATGTCAAAAAGTGATTTAATTCGGATTTACATATCCGACCTTACGACACTACATTCGAAATATATTCTAACATTTTTATATCAACTCCTTAAGCTTATAAACTCCATATTTTGTAACAAAACACCTTCTTTATTCTATCGTCAAATATAGGACAAGGGACATGAATGCGCGCCTTCCATTATGCTAAACTGTTGGGGCCCAGTTATTTGATCAGCGGCAACCCTTTTATGCTGATACGTTTCACTACGTGACGTAGAACGTTGCAATGTCAAGTGCGCGTAGGCGTCTACAACGTAAGCTGGCCTTTCCATTAATATAATAACACTTAGGGAAGAGAGCAGCCATTCTGAAAAGCACTTTGAAAGGTAAGGGCGAAAATTCGGGGTTAATTACAAACATTTGCTCTGTGACTGTAAAGTCATAAATGCGAAAGTAACTTTGTCTGTCTGTCTCGCTTTCACGCCTAAACTACTGAACCGATTTAAATGAAATTTGGTACGGAGATAGTTCGAACCCAGAGGAAGGATATAGGATACTTTTTATCGGGATAAACTGTAGCCCACGCGGG
Source organism: Opisthograptis luteolata (assembly GCA_931315375.2). Classification (NCBI taxonomy): domain Eukaryota; kingdom Metazoa; phylum Arthropoda; class Insecta; order Lepidoptera; family Geometridae; genus Opisthograptis; species Opisthograptis luteolata. Next base: position 12,360,355 of record OV928045.1, read on the forward strand.
TGAAACCGCGGGGAACAGCTAGTATAAGATATATTGTTCCCCTTGGTTTTACCCGCGTGGGCTACAGCTTATCACGATAAAAAGTAACCTATGTCCTTCTATGTCCTTCCCCATTGTTCACACTATCATCATCATACTAAATTTAATCAAGATCATTTCAGCGGTTGAGCTTATACTCTGGAGTTACTCATAGGCTACAGTTATTCCAGAAAAATGTGGGACAGCGAGAAAACCGCGGGACGCAGCTACACGTGATTCAGAAGGAAAACTCTGAGTCTTACCTTCCAAGACCGATTCCTTCCTTAATTTACCTTAGTTTTCCTTCTAAATCACAATTCCTTCCCTTTTAACTCGGAAGGAAAACGGTATTTCGGAAGGTCTTTTTTCTCCTTGCAGAATTGTTTTCTCAGTGTAGTTAGAGACATAAAGTCAGACACGTAATGCCTAAGGCTTTGATCGGAATAAACATACCCTAGGGTTCATGTAAATGATCCTCGTTCAATCCGCTCCAACATAGGCACTTGTGTGGGAGTATGGAAATGAGATTTACGACTATATAATATGCTTTGTTTAAAGCTTGTGTGTCTTGCGTTCGTGCCTAAGTACTTAGTTCTGCTCCGAACAAAAACAGTGCAGAAGGCAAACAAGACACATTGTTCAGGATTTAGTACTTTTAACAGATTTAAAAGTACTAATCGATATGAAGCCTAAAATCACATTAATATTTTAGTAAAATGTGAAAGTTTCTATTCCTTTTCTGAAGCAGTTCAACAGATTTAAGTGATATTTGGAACGACGACATACCCTATCTACTTTTTGTTCCGGAAAATTTTCCTACAAAATAACGGGAAAACGCGGGTGCAACCACAGGGCACAGCTAGTTATTTATATAGTGGCAGACTGTAGAATCCCCGTCCCTACTATAATATTATAAATTCGAAAGTATCTCTATCGGTCTGTCTCGCTTTTACGCCTAAACTACTGAACCGATTTAAATGAAATTTGGTACGGAGATAGTTCGAACCCTGGGGAAGGACATAGTGATACTTTTCATCGCGATAAACTGAAGCCCACGCGGGTGAAATTGCAGGGAACAGCTATTACTTAATAAAATCATACGACTAATTTGTATCTTTCAGACTTGGGACATTATGTTATATGACATATTATGTTATAGACATTATGCACTAATGTTTGTACCTGAGTCTTGGATATTTCTATCTATATAAGTATTTATTTCTCTATATAAGTATGTATATCGTTGTCTAGTGCCCATAACACAAGTTTCGAGCTTAATTTGGGGCTAGGTTAATTTGTGTGAAATTGTCCCAGATATTATTATTATTATTTCTTTCTTTGACCATTTATACATCTTCGGTTCTTTCGAGCTATTTATTTTAATTTCAGTAAGTACGTAGTGTACGTACCTATAGCTTAGTCTTAAGAAACTGGGGCGTTGGAAGTGCATTCCATTTAACATAATGAATAATTCAGCGAAACGTGTGATGTAAGTAAAGATATCAAACAAATCCTGCAGCTTCTGAACTCGAGGTGAAGTGGGCAATTACTATTCTTTCTTATTTATGCATTTATTGCATCATATGTATATGAACACACAACATACTAGAAAGTCAAAGGAATCTGATGTCTTTAGTAATCGCCTGGCTAGAAAGGGTAAATACCATTTCTCTTTAAAAAAAACAAGTACACAAAGTACGATTTTTCGTTTAAACGAAACCGACTTCAATTTCTCCTCGATTTATATGGGATGCCTTTATCAGATCCTGGTTCCCTTATCATGGTACCATCCTTGGGATATCTCCTTTCATCATCAAAATTGGTTCATAAACGACGAAGTTATCCGCGAACACACATAAAAAAAATAAATACGGTCGAATTGAGAAACCTCCTTTTTATGAGTCGTTTAAAAAAGGTGACATGCAAGGTGTACACTCAAACATCACCAGATGCGCTTGATTCGCCGAAAACTGGTTCGATCCGACGTTCAGAAAGCCAGAATCTGGATTAATCCCGTTATGGTAGGACATTGTATATTTATGCCGCAGACGTATTGCAAAATCAACTGCGATACAAAACGGCTAGCCACTTTCAAAAACAGTTCTGTAAAACGTTGCGGCGGATTGTTGTATTTTTTTTCTTTTTTTACTATTTACAGGGTAGCGTTTGACCACAAGTCACCTGATGTTAAGTGACGATGTGGTCGAAGATGGCACCACGCTACACCTGGACTGGGAACTGGCTCTCAAGTGAGGCTGCCGGAACACACCGATAGGTGCTTGGCGACAGATTCTTAACAAGAGGGTGGTAGCTAGCCAGACGAGTGCTAGAAAATACCCTACCACCAAGCTATGGTTTCATCACGATGTTTTCCTTCACCAAAAGCTCAAGCTCATTGCAGGATTCGAACCCACGTCCTACGGATCGCAAGCCGACGTCACTACCACTGAGCCATCATCGCTATATTGTAGAAATAGCAACGCGTTCAAGTATACAGCGTTTAGTCCATTTGCAATTTAGAATGTATTCCCGTTTTAAGAAAGGGATACTCTGCACACCACTTCCTTACTTCTAGTGCACAACTGGAACAGATTACCAGAAGACTTTGTGTCTATCGGCACCTTTAGTGGATTTCTTTCAAAACAAGCTGGACAAGTGGTTGCGAACAAACAATGCTTCCTTGCTACAGAAATGACTTCTCACTGCACTTTTGGACATTGCTATAATTCAACACAGCATGATATAGGTACATCAGCCTCAAGCTGCTCGCCTATTACAATGACGATCCGGCTAAACGTTGATCCGCCCTAAAACATAAACTCAATTTTTAAAACGGCTAGCCGTTTTGTATTGCGGCGAATTCTACAATTCGGCTGTGACATATACATACACAATTACAAACGTCTCTGACACGTAGAACTTGGTGAAGTAGGTATATATATATATATAGGAGGTATACTTTTCCTCCTTTGAGTAATAAAGTTGATTTAGCAAACAGAATTGCGAGTTCGAAACTGGTTATTGTATTGTAAAAGAATATATATATATATTATGTATCTGACACGTATACCTGCTTCTGCTGTTGACATGGCATTCAACGCTTGTGTTGGTTTTTTGTTTTCATGTTTCTTGTAACTATTCAACAGTACTTTACTTATCTATCAAGAGCACAACAATGCCAAATCATTTTTGAAGTTATCATTATTTGTTTCCGTATCCATTTCCTATCTCATACATACATGGCCTTTGACATCTGTGACAGACGAGTCCAACCGTGTCAGTGGGGCTCCAAGAACACTCTTGTTAGTGGCATCTGGCTATACAGACCAATACGAGAGCGGCAGGCTCGTCCACACTTAGTGCAGATGTGTTTTGTATTAGTTGGATTAAAGAAATCATAAAGATTGAATACTAGGTAAAAAAGAACAAAAAGACACATAAACATGAAAAATAAACCTATGTATATTTACACTGACCAAACTATCACTTAAGTTAGTCCCTTACGTTAGCGTCTCCTGCCGAAAATATAAGTCAAAGGCGATGAAAACACACACACTATGACCATGGTTACAAACAGAACCGTCAGTAGGCTGTCCCACCTGGTCATGCCCTGCGGCTCGATGGGCTCTACTAGGTTTGTGCAGCTGCAAGAACGAATATTTTCCAACTCCTCTCGGAGTGCCCTCAAAGTGTCTTCTGTATCACGTGTAATAGCTATCAGGTCAGGATGGGACGATGCACGAGATATCTTTAGTCTTGAGCCAGCTTCTTCCTTAAGTTCTTTAGCTCTGGGACATTTATGAACCTCGGGAACATCTTGTGCATCTTTCGGATTTCTATATACCGACTCAGTTTCGTCTCTCGCTCTTTTATCTACCGTTTCCGTGTCATCTGTAGGATTTGTGTATATCATCTCCATTTTAGTTGACTTACGGTCGTTTTTGGTTTTCTTTTTGTGGAGCTTTGCTAGTTTTCTAGCGTCGAGAGACTGAGTTGGTGTGATGTTTTTTGAGTCGGGAGATTTGCTTCTTGAGACGGAACCTTTTTGAGAATCGGGAGAGGACTTTTTACTCACTGCAGAGAGAGGGTTTGGGAATTTGGATGTGAAGGCTTTCCGGGGCGTTTCTGAATTGACTTTGGCGGTGGATTTGGAGAGAAAGTTTTTCTGTGATTGCGAGGTGTTTGTTTTGCTCACGGATGTACCTGCGGAGAAGAAGCTGGGATTTAGGATATGGTAAGGAAAGAAGGGATGAAGGTAAGGTAGGTAGGTAGGATGGGTGATCGTCATATGTTACACTTGGTGCAGATAATAAACAAGCTGGCCTATTTTGTTGCCTTATGGTAGTTGATGAGGTCAAATCGACGATTGTCCTGCCTTTCTCACCACTTCATAACTTAATAACCGAAGAATAATCATCATTACACTCCTAAAAACGCCACAATGTTCTAAGCAAATATAAAGTGACGTAAACAAAACCAAAAACGCCAAACTTATAAGCTGTTTTACGCCTCCGCAAAGACTTCCTTCCAAGTTAACAAAGTATAAACTGAATCCTGAGAGCATATCTAATTAAAAGTTGCACAGGCTTCTGAGCTCGCTTAATGAACAAAAAACACGATGAAAGTGGATAAAACCTTGTGGTTGCGCTTGGCGACTGCCTTTGCGACTTCAATGGTGAGATGTTAAATGAGGGTAGAGATAGAAAGAAGACCATTCCATTCCAAAATATATTAAGGACACTGCAACATTTTGGCATCCTAGTTTTTTTTCTCTCCTTAGGTTTTCCTTTCACCACAAGTCACCTGATGTGGCTAAGGTTTTCAGCCACGTAAAGCTAAAGGCCGAGTTCAGTGAAGGTCCTCGTAAACACACAAGAAAGCTGGTAGTGTTGGTATACCGTGTTAGGAAATCATTCTTCTCATGAGCAAAGCAGTCCTTTTCATAAGCATTTCATTCTAAAAGTAAGACGATTTGTAAATCTTTTTTGTAGTGCTGCTCATTTGTGTTCTAAACAACCGCGCGTGTACAAAACACTAGCGAACCGATAGTCAAACACAACTATATATACGGAACCCGACGTGTGTCGCAGTCGTACTTGCTCATCACTCAAGGACTCGCGGCAAAGCAAGGTCGTCCTTGTAACTTGCGCGCTTCGTGGAGGGATTGTTCTGCAAGTTAATTGTATCTGGGAAAAGCTATCTCGACACATTTTGGACAAGCCGAGACACACGAACACGATGCCGCAATAAAAAAAAAAGATCCGTACCAACATTAAATTTCTTTGAATCCTACTAATATTATAAACTTGAAAGTTTGTGAGTATGGATGGATAGATGGATGTTTGTTACTCTTTCACGCAAAAGCTACTAAACGGATCTGAATGAAATTTGGAATGTAGATAGTTTATTTACTGGATTAACACTTTTTGCTTATTTTTTGCTTGGCGGTAAGGTATTTTCTATTACTCGCCTGGCTAGCTACCACATCTGTCGCCAAGCAGCCGGCAGCCTCACTTGAGAGCCAGTTCCCAGTCCAGGTGTAGCGTGGCGCCATCTTCGACCACATCGTCATCGTTAACATCAGGTGACTTGTAGTCAAACGGTACCCTGTAAAGAGTAAAAAAAAAAACACATCGGCTACTTTTTATCTCGAAAAAAGTTTCTTGCGGAATAACGGGAAGACGTGGGTGAAACTGATAAATAAATAATACAATTAATCAAATTTCATCTATCCAAAACAGACCTTATTTCGTAAGAAAACATAATTTAATTTCTACAAAAGATAGCAAGAACAAAAAAGCTGTAACAATACATTGAAAGAGAAATAACGGCCTTTGTTAACGGAAGGTTGGTATACTCGTAACTATTCTGTATGTACGAATGGAAATTAAGCTCGTTAATAAATAAGCAAAAGGTCCTATAGAGAGCTAAGTACAACGGACCTTTCAGACCTATGCTACAGTGCAGGAAAGTTGCCGCAGTATTACAGCTTGGGCTTTTTAGTTTTTTTTTCTTCACGAACCTATGCTATTATTAATTTATTTATTCATAACAACAAATAGAAAGCTTACGGTTTATATCAAACCGGTAACTTTTTTTGTAGGGTTAACTTGGGTTTTTTGTACTTAATTAGTTTTCTATGTCTTACAGTTTGACATCTAACAGTGATTTTTTTTTTTTTTATACAAGTGAAGTGTATTGTATCACCTTATCCACTTTCCATGATTGCAAATGATAATATTTACACATTTCATGAATAGCTTTTACGCCTCATTACGTTGTAAACATTAGAATTTGCTTTAAACCTATTTTCATCATGCCTATCAATGTTTTCATTTTTCTAAAATTGTTTTTTTTTTGTATTCCCTAATCTTTTCTGAACCCTATAACGTTTATATTCTGAACTACATATTCTGTGATTGTATGATCATTGGCCATTATAACTATCGTTACCCTTCGCCACACCTGACCAAGAATTCCCTCCTACCACTTCTCCTAATCACATTTTTCACTCTAACACGTCCCGGTGTGGAGTTAGAATACTGTTCCACACTACACTACATCCCATAATAGGAGAGTAATAATTTATGCGCAGCGCTGCGTTGAAAAACAATTGTTTCACAAATATATGTGGCAAGTGTGGGTGGAAACGACGCATATCTGCTATTTATGAATAGTAAGGGTAGCACAAAGGGTAGTAAATTCGCCTGTGTGGGTAGTCTAGAGGCCTGAAAAAAGGTCTATAAAAGACCACTGTCACCAGATGAAAAATTGAACATACCGTGTTTTAAGCCAAAAATGCTCGCAGTTGCATAAACAAAAGCTACATTATAGCTATTAAGTTTCCTATAAATAAGGTAGACTGTTTATTCTCTTAGTAAAGCTTATTATAAAATATCGGACTATTTAGATGACAAACAAGCTTGGGATTGTAGTTAATCTATCTATCTATTCTCCCTATTTCCCCTATTCTAACCACTTTCGGTAAACAACCAAAACAGTCATGCTCACGAAAGTGACTTTGCTTGCAGCGGCGTCGTGTGTAGGGTCGCCCTCTTCCCTCTCATATGGTCGAGGAGAGCGATGGTTGGCACATGCGTCAACTCGTGAACGGGTGCTGTTTGTGGGGTCTGGTCTGCTTTGGTTGTGATCCCGCAACTCGTTAATATTCATGTTCCCATCCCAATGTGTACAACCAAACAAGAGAAATCTTATTAGTAAAGCTAATTAAAAAATATCGTACTATTAGATGACAAAAAAAGCTTGGGATTTTAGTGAACTTGCTCCAATTCAATCAATTAGTAATAAGAATAAATATGTCAATGTGATCGCGCCAAAAAAATTACCTGCCGGGCGTTTCTTGCCTGTTCTTTTGCCGGCGTAAGGAGGTTGGAACAGGCGTAGCTAGTTTTAAGTTGACGTTTTAAAGTGATCACAATGTATCCTATTGAATAAAAATTATTGAATTTTGAATTTTATTGTTTGAACATTTCGATTTCTTGTTCTTCATAATATTGATTGGAGGAAACGTGTCTGCATTCTATAAATTTCCGCAATGTTGCCAGACTTATAAAGACACATATAAAGATGAACATAAAATACATATGGTTAGTTTCTTTAAGCGCAATCGTGAATATGTTTTTTATTTATATACATAGATTGAACATTTTGACTACGAATTACGGTAATAATGCAAAATTGCCGTATAGACAGCAAATCAGGCCAAAACGCTGTGTACATAGCTCCATATGTCTACACTCTAGAGACACTGATAAAGGACAATCATATTCTAAGGCAAGTAAGCACCTACGGAAGGGCGCACGACACATTGTGAAGAGAAATTGAAATGTATTTAAATAAATAAATAAAAATAAAAAAGCCTTTTATTTCTCGCTTTTCATAAGAAAATTACAATAACAAATGCATGCAAAATTATTCACTCTAGATTGATTTTACAATTAGGATGACTTTAAAATAAACAATAACTAATAGAAGTGTTTTAAAAATATACAAGTAAATTACTTTTAAATACATTTCCTTCTTGCTAAGGAAATGTATTTAAAAGCACTTAAACATTTCCGAATGTCGAAATACTTTTTCGTTTGAGTTCGCAACAAATGTGCGCAGTTCGGGACGAATTACAAATCAAAACTTTTCTAAAAGTCCCGAACTCGGACAAATGCTGCCGGCATTACTCAAGGAGTTTTTAGTTGGAATTTTTCTGTGAAACCTTACAATTGTCAGACGCCATTTGAGAATTTCATACTTTAATTTCTATTTTTCAACCACGCCGTAACCATAGTAAAGGAGTAGTAGTTCAGCTTCATATAAATCGGCCGTCGCGCGCCGGTTTGAATGTGTTCGTGAGTAGCGGCACCGTGTACGCACGCACTTTTCACGCACACGCACACATAAACGAAAGGAGGCGGCCGGGGCCGCGGCCATGCACTCAGTACGGAACGCGCCGCCTATGCGTCACCGCAAGAGTAGGCAATTAACTCGTCGAGCGGCCTTAGCTAACCAACTGTTCTTTATATACTGTGCCGTAACGGCTGCAAGGGTGAGATGAATTTGGTAGGTACTATAATACGTAGGTCGTGGCCGTTTCTCTTGCAGGGTAGAGTTTGAGCGTAAGCCACAAAAATGTGGTTAAAAATGCCCCCACGGACGAAGTATACCTACATTTGGCAATGCAATATTTTGGCGCCCCTGTTTTTCTTACTTTCCAAAAGCCTTTAAGAGGACGCCGTGATAAACAATGAATCTGAAATCAGCTCCATACAAAAACGCAAGCGAGCTGACTAATGCCGTAAGGTCGTATGCGTCAAAAACAAGGTTTTTTCGTTTAAAATAAAAACTATCCTTAATTTTTTTAGAACTAAACCTGTAGTTCTTTGAAGAATGTGTATATATCATACAAAAAAAATAATTCAACTCTTAAATCGGTTTTGTATGCCTGTAAAATGAAAATCTTTTTTTTTCGAGGGCAGTTTTCGATCATTGTTTCTCTACTATAAAAGTTAACCAATCGTGTTATCCTTCTGACAATTTGATGTCAAAAACATGACCTATAATGTACATAAATATAAGCTCTGTATGTTTTGTAATTGCTGAAAAAAAAGGAGATCCTTGCAGCCAATACCTCGTCTTAACCACAAGTCACCTGATATTAAGTGACGATGTGGTCAAAGGTGGCGCCACGCTACCTCTGGACTAGGAGCTGACTCTCAAGTGAGGCTGCCGGAACACACCGATAGGTGCTTGGCGACAGATTCTTATCACACAAAATGGTCAACGACCAAGCTATAGTTTCATCACGGACCCACACACCATGCACCCTTGTTAAGCCACTATCACTAGGCCATCATCGCATTAGCATGCTGTTTCGTGGGGGTGATACCGGGTGGTTATTTTAGCCTACTTTTCTAGCATGCCTGATGATGATCTAGTTCAGTCTTTTGCAGGCTTTTCCAGCTTCATAGTCAATTGGAGTCTTGTAGCTCAAATCAACGAAGTGATCTCAAAGTCCAGTTTTTTGCTGGTTAATCCAGCTTCATCGTCAATTGGAGTCTTGGAGCTCAACACGGTGAAATGATCTCATTAGCGGATTTTTTCCAGCACCTTGTAAAGCTTCGTTTTACAATTACACCTCGATCGTGCGGCAATCTTATTATTTACAGAACCCTGGGTCCTCGTTATTAAAGTGACCGTTTATAATACCCCCATCGACCTTGACCCTGGCTGTCTCTCGAGCTGCCTAGGAATAATTTATGGGCAATATGGCTCGACATTTGGTTTACTTCGGCCATTTAGGAAACTAATTTCGGTAGGAATGTTTTTTAAGCTTTTACCTTTATTAGCAAGTCTTAAATAACTAATACTGTCTTTATAGATAGACATCAGTACCTAATGATGTTATTTATTTTTATTCTAATAATTTGAGAAAACGTTTGTAATTGTAACACAATATTGATCTTATCTTTGTGTGCAAGCAAACGTTATATTATTTTTATCAGTGATGGAACAGCAACTTTCAGATTGCATGCCTCTGACGATATTACTATCGCTCGGACATAAATCATTATGAATGAGTAATGCCCGCTGGCGAGATGAAAGGTGACTTTTATCGTTCAAATATCAAAACTAGAAGTTTTATAATCATCTGTCACATTGTTTTTATACGCTGGGGGTTAACGGCTCATAAAACTTTGTTTTTATGGAGCCGCACTTAACAGAGCAGCTTGGTAATGAATTTAAATGCATAAATGCATAATTCTCCGATGGGCAAGAAAGGTTTTCAAGTGGCGACCACGAACGGGAAGACTTTCTGTAGGTAAGCCCCTCACTAGGTGGACCGACGACATTGTAAGAGTCGCAGGGAGCCGATGGATGCAAATTGCAAATAGCCGTAATAGCCTTAGTTCAGCAGTGGACTTCTTCCGGCTGATGATGATCATTCCAATTTAATTGTTTCAAAGCAGCAGCAGAAGCTTGGTACAGGTGGGATACCTAATTACCTATCTAATAAGATTTGTGTGGACCAGCTCCCCAATACACTACGCCAGTAAGTACGCAATGCGGACTAATAATAGGTCAGTCTGAATAATAGGATTAATCAGTCAGTCGATCGACTCGATCGAGCCAGACACAATGGTGAAAAAAACGAATATTTGGAAGCCCGCATCGTTTCATTGATCGTAACTCGTAACACAAGCACCTAAAAAAGACCTCGTCGTACGAACGAAATAATCCAATCATGCTCACTTGAAAAATAGTGGTTTCTTTATTCTCCTCGTATGATAACTCCAAGTCTACCTGCATCCTGATTCTGATGTTATAGACCGTGTGCCTTTAGTTGAGGTTCCTGACTCTTCTGATAACTGTGGCACTGCAATAACTGTTCCAGCTGCTAAACTTGAGAGCCAGTTCCCAATTCCGGTGTAGCTTGGCGCCATCTTCCACCACATAGTCACTTAACATCAGGTCAAACGCTACCCAGGAAGTACTAAAAAAAACTCCTAAGTGTCTTTACACTTATGTCCTCGTAGAGACGTAGAGATAATTTTTTTATGTCGTTGATTAGCAAATAAGCAGACGGCTCGCCTGACGGAAAGCGGTCACCGTCGTCTATGGATATTTGCAACACCAGGGGAGTTGCCGACCATTAAGAACTCTTTTCACACCCATCTTCAAGAATTTCAATCTGCAGCACAGCGGGAAGACTTGTGGGTGAGCTCATTTCACAATACAACAATCGCAATAAAAACATTTCTAAAACACTTCACCGTTCGACAATCGATCTACTTCATCGAACCGCGCGTCCGAAAGGAAAAACACTGGAAGTTTGCCAAAAGCAGTAAATTCAATAAAGCTTGTTTACTATAACACTTCGCGGACAAGGTACACGGGGGGAAAACACAAGCTCGCGACACCGACGGCTACAGCCGCGCCTACACTCGTAAAAGTTCCCCAAGTAAACACCGACCGTTCGGAAGTGTTACCTAAATCTTATTCTATCAAGTTGGAAGAAAAATAAGCCGCGGTTTGTTTTTTATCAACTTGAGCACGTTGAGGGATGGCGGCCGTTCCAACCTACATAGGCGAGTGGGGACAGAATCCGCTGATTTGGCCACCGAGAGCAAGGGAAATATTTGAGGATAGAGCAACCTTTACCGCTGATGACCGAAATGCCTACTAGCCAGACACGTCTCAGAAAATAGTCCACAAATCTGTAATTCTATTTCAAAACACTGAAAAGATATGATGGAACCAGAAACTTTGACAACTCCACGTTGTGCCTCAACAAGCCTAGCCTTAGAAAAAAAAAGCCTTACAAAGAGTCATGTTAAAGCAGTTCCACGGTCACCATAAAGTTTCGTCAAAACGATACTACTCCACGTTTTTTCTGGTCAGCAATTTAAGTCATTCGATATTCAACTAGCCTAGCCTTACGTATGCATGCCATGACCATCCCCATCCATGTACTCTTGTGAAATCAGATCCACGGTCACCTTGAAATTTCATCACAAAGATACCAGTTGTACTCCAAGTTTTCCTGCCTAGCACCTGAAGTTTTTCGATACGAGCTTGCAGACCAGTCTAGAAGGTTCTAGTAAGTTCCTGAAGAGTCCACATACCTGGCTGCGCGTGCGACCTGGGCTCGATGGGCGTGGGCGACAGCGGCTCGGTGCCCCTGGAGACTATCTTCCGGACGTATCGGTTGTATTCGGGATCGTTCTCCGACCACGGTTTGACTTCCGTAACGCCCTCTGTGTAGACCTCCGCCATGAAGGACTCGATCAGTTCCTTGCCTGGTGGAAAAGACATGGAAAATTAGTAATAGGCGTTAATGAGAAGTATCTCCGAAAACGAAGTCACGTAGGATATCCGCGAACTCCAGATGGAGGAATGGCAGGAGGTGGCGAAGGACAGATCAAAGTAGCGTCTTTTATTTTATCGGAGGCCAAGACTCACTTTGGGTTGTCTCAGTTAGTTTTGTTTAGTTAGTCTCCGAAAAAGGCTTTTTAGAAGTTGAAATTAGAGTTTGGATGCCATTTGACAAAAAGGGGTAAAATTTCACAAATTGTTTAGTTGAAAACATTTAAAACTAAGGCAGTTAAGGGACTCAGAGAAACACTAAACGTGTGACAATGACCCAAGCTTTTTCGTAACTATCCCCAACTCCGTCTGAAAAAGATTATAACGAACAAAGAAAAAGATCTTTCGTACAGTTGGTCGGCAAAAGAGGCTCTTATTGACCCTTAACGACTCTTACCAAAAGTTTGAGATCTCAAAGAGCAAAAAGAATTCGTTTGGGCGAATTTTCATTATTTTCCACAGTAAAAACAATGACATATTCAAAGAATATAATACATACTGAATATACCTCAACAGCATATATTTAGAAGCATGTACAGTCAGCATGAAAAGGTTGATGAAAATACCTATTTTTCGATTTTCTCAAGCATTTTGAAAACCAAACTTGTCTGATATGGTACACATTTGGAAACCTCTGCGTGTTACCACCTACCTACCTACGGTTACCTACCTAGCTACTTTTGTCGCCAAATGATCGGCTCCTGGGCTCCTGGTAAATAAAATATATATGAACATCCGCGTTTTACTTTAGAGCCAGCCTTAGTCACCTGCTATGCTCTTTTACTTTTGTGCGGCAGTTAATTAACTCGCTTTTATAAGCCTAATAAAGTCGGATTAGGTGACTGAGCAGCTGGGTTAGCCATACACTTGACTGCGCCCAGCGCCATCAAACGAGGGATAATTTACGGCAAATTTGTCAGTGATTGGTTGGAGTTGTGTGGAAATAATAAATTAACGTATGTACATACGCAAAACTAATAATAATTTCAAGAAAAAAACGTTAGGCTCCACAGAGGTAGCAACTTCTTTAAAGGTCAACGTGCAAGCTTTCTCAATAAAATCCCAAATTAAATCAGGGACTATCCAAGTCTATATAAAACGAAATCTACAAAAAACTATTATGAAATATCAGACATGTAGATTGTAGATGAAAACAGCTTGAAATTGTCGTGAACTTGCTCCCATTCAATAAGTTAGCAAGAAGAAAGATATTGTAAATGTGATTGCGCCCACAAAATTAGGTCTGTATGCTGCCGGGTGTTTCTTGCCTGTTCTTTTGCCGCTGCAAGAAGTTTGTAACTTGTATTGGAATATTTTTGCTGACAAATATCATTTTATTCATTTATTTTCACTTCATTCAGGGTAGCGTTTGACCACAAGTCTGATAAAAGACGATGCGGTCCAAGGTGGCGCCACACTACACCTTTATTCAGCACTGGCTTTCAGATGGGGCTGCTGCCATCACGATGGTCCGTGAGCAATGCAGCTAAAGGACAAGCTCCAATGCTCCACGGACCCAGTCCACTTACCCTTGGCGATGTTAGCCGCGTATTGCTTCATGGCAATCTTCTCGACCGTGTTCTCCAGGCCGAAGAAGTTCATCACATCGAGCAGGGCGCTCTGCTCGAAGCACGTCCATTCAGAGTTCTCAGGGTGCACCTGCGCAATTACAAACAACATCTTTATTTTATAATTATTTATCAAACAGTACCGAAGCGCTCGTAGCGGAGCTCGCCTTATCGCTCTTAACTGATCAACTAGGTTAACGTTCTCTGCGGTCACTACTTGGATGGGTGACCACAGCGGGCACGTTAAGCCCGGTTGTTATCGTATGAGGATAGTAGTCGTTAGACTATGTCGGAGACCATCGGGGGCACGCGGGTGGTCTGAAAACACTGACACGGGTTGGTCGATAGCCTATCCGACCCGCACTGGGCCAGTTTGGTGGATTATGGCCGATATCTCTCTCTCTCTCTGAAAAAGGCTTATGAACCAGCAGTGGATAGGGCTAACCCATCTCGACATAGCTCTCACAACTTACAAGTTTAAGGGCTTGAAGAACCGATAACTGATGGAGAAGAGAGGTTCTCGAGTGGCGAACACGAACTGGAAGACGTTCTGTAGGTAGACTCCTCACAAGGTGGACCGACGACATCGTAAGAGTCGTGGGAAGCCCATAGATGTAAATGGCTAAATTTTCAAAGGGGGATGTATTCAGCAGCGGTAGCATGTTCAGCTAAGTTACGTTCTGAATTCTGAAGGGATAGGTTTTTTTAATAAACGAGATGGCAGACAAGCTGATGGCCCATCGAATGTTAAGCGGTAACCTTCATATTTAACAACTCAATGCCCTGTAAGTCGCGTCCACATAGGATATGCCCTGCGGCGCTGCATTAGCGACCGACCCTCACCTTCAGACGTACGTGATTAGCATCAAGCCTCTTTTCTTTCTCTACTATCAATAATTAGGTTATTTTCTGAGCAAATCAGTTCTACGTAGTTTATCTACATCTGGTTAAATTCATAAGACTCGTCTAATTAGAAGACGTTTATTCGCAGCGTTTATTCGCATTATACTGAACTCGGCATTAACATAATGCGGAACGTTAAATGGTTTAATTTTATGTTATTCCGACTAATTTCATACTTCCGCTCCCTGTTATCATTGGCCTTCGTTCTGCACTCAAGTTTTGTTATAATTATGGCTAATGCACTCATTATGGTAAGTGGTAGGTATTTTCTTTGAAACCTTGGTGTGTCGACTGTGTATGAGTAAATTAACTTTTGCCTAGATAAGGAAATGGAATATATGTGTTTTTAGTAGGTGCTATATAGCAATATACGTATTAGGAAATTTCGTATGGGAATTGCCAGATGGTACCAAGTTTATTAGTATAGTACAATATACAAAATATTACTAAGAAAGGACTACCATAGGCAGACTGCATTCTATTTGGCATCCATTCCTTCGCCCATTCGCTCAGGTCAGTCATACCAAATACCTATCATACCGCCCCGTCTGACGTAGTAGATAACATCTATTCCATTGCATTTGTAGTTCATTTTTCAATGCACGAGTTCGAGCCTATCCATTCAAGCCAATCATTCAATTTAATACTACGAGAAAGTCCCTGCGAAGCACTCAATACAATATTAAATCGGAAATCAATATTTGAAACTCCTGAGACCTTGGAAGAACCGATAACTGTGTCAGACAAGTGCGATTGCGATGCACACATTCTATTACGTATGAGTAGGAAACGATTAAAATAATTACTAACATTAAAACTCTAGCAATAACAATAAATGTAAACAACATAGCACTTTATAACGATCGAGTTACAATATAAAATGGTATGGTTGAAGATATAAATAGGATGCAAGTTGTAGTAGAGTTAGAAACACGTGTTGTTAACGACGCGATCACAGAATGCCTTACTTACATATTCATTCAAACAGCTAAAACAATAATATATTTATCAAAGAAAAGAAACAAATTCCTGATACGAAGATTTTTAGGAATTAATGATTTATACTATGAAACTCATATTACCTATTGGGGTCAGGGTGCTCGACGAAATGAAACTCTTGAGTGACTCCTTTCCATAAACTTGTGGACTGTATATTTTAGGTTCAGATACAACACTTTGAAGCAATACCTTGAGGCAATACAATTAAAACAGGATTTCTCTTAGCTTAAGTACAATTTTTGTGTCGGCAACTAGTGCCAGGCACCAGTGGGTATGACGCGCCTCTCGTCCAATCAGAGCGTCGCATGGCGCGCGCGCGATCTATATCGCTGTCCCGCTCTTGCGGGAGGTGCGTCTCTCTCTGATCACAGGTCAGCACATCGTGACATTTTCTAACTTAGAATTTACTAATGATTCTATACATTTATATAGGTATACATAAAGGCTATGTAGTATAGTCTGCTACTTACTTATAACAATTAACAAAATCGACTTATCTAATAACAATTTGACAAAATCGACTTATCTATCCGCAACAATTCTCCCCTCGGCGAAGAACTTCGTAGCCTATGATTTTCTAGGTAGGATGATGAGTCTTTTTACAGGTCTCCTAAAAATACCTCCTCTTGTCCGCACCTCAACGCTCCGCACCACGCCGTCCGGACCCGTGAAAACACGTTCGACTTGCCCGCGAGGCCATATGTTTCGCGGCAGAAGGCCATCCGCTATTACGACGATATCGCCTATTAAACCGTGTTCTACTGTCGTCAGCGCCACCACCTCTTCCTGATCTGGTTGTAGCACGTCTTCGACCGGCCAGTGTTCCTCTGAATCGTACAGGAACGCCGGGCCCTTGAACCAACGATCGTGGCTGGTTAATTGCGTGTTACCGGCGCGTGTCGCATCGTCCGCAACATTGTGCGCGGTAGGCACCCATCGCCATTGACTTGTCTCTGTAAGCTCGGCTATTTCGCTCAATCGGTGTGCTACATAAGGCGTATATTTAACGGCGTCATTCCTTATCCAGTGGAGGACCGTCTTGGAGTCGCTCCACAGTATAACTTCCGGTTTCGCTTTGTTATGTTCGGCGATAATTTCAGCCGCGAGCCGCGCGCCTATCAGTCCGGCCTGTAATTCCATTCGCGGTATGCTCTGTGACCTCATGGGCGCGACTTTGGCCTTTCCGGCGACCAGAGCTACTCCTACGCTACCGTCCGTGTGAATGAAACGCCAGTAAGCGACCGTCGCGTACGCTTGCTCGCTAGCATCGCAAAAGATGTGTAATTGCGTATGCGTGATGTCCCTACTCGTGTCGTAGCAACGCGGTAAACGTAAGTCACGTACGTACTCTAAGTCGGCCTGCCATTCGTTGAATATGGTCGCTTCTTCGATAGGGAGCGGGTCGTCCCAGCCTAACGTTTTACCACAGGCATTTACGTTCGCGCCTAGCTCTTTCGGTGCGCTTGCTTTATCTTCGTCGGGAATGTGACTTAACAACTGCGGTTGATTGGAGCTCCATCCCGCTAGCTCGAATCCAGCTTTTGAATGTACTTCCTGTACCTCGGCTATCGTGCGGGCTGCCGTTTCTACTGAGTCGAAGCTGTCGACCCAGTCGTCCATATAATGGTTTTCCGTTATGGCGCGGTACGCGAGCGGATGTGTGTCCTCGTAATCTGACGCGTTCCTATTCCGTACGCTGTGTGCCAAGAACGGAGAGCTCCGAGCTCCAAATATCATTGATGACATGACGTATTTCCGCGGCGGGCTAGAGCGATCATCGCCACGCCACAAGAAATGCTGAGCTACGCGATCTTCCGGTCTAATTTGTACTCTTAGAAACATTTCTCGGATATCTGCGGTCACAGCTACTGCTTGTTCTCTGAATCTGAACAAGACACCGTACAGCGCGCGCAACATATCAGGTCCGTCTAACAGTGCGTCGTTTAAGCACGTGTTGTTGACTCGCGCGGCGGCATCGAAAACTAGTCTCGTTTTCCCGGGTTTGTTCGGATTCGTGACCGCGAAATGTGGTAAGTACCAGACGCGCGGGTTCTCGTCATCTACAAATTTACTTTCGGACGCGTATCCTTTTTCTAGCAATTTCTCTACCTGTTCCGTGTACGCGAGCTTAAAGGACGGCGATCTATCCATCTTTTTCTCGATCCCTCGTAGACGATGTAGAGCCATATCGTAGCTAGGTGGCATAGTGACGTCATCCGAATTCCATGGTAAGCCTACTTCGAAACGATTGCCGACGCGTTTCGCGGTGGCGTCGAATATCGCTTTCGCTCTTTCATCGGCTGCTATCGGTTTGCGCTTTGATGAAATACCTAGAGCATCGATATCAAAGTGTGCTTTTACTAGCTCGCTTAGATCGTCGTTCTGATCGCAGCGGGTTTCCCTAGCTTTCACGTGTAGTACGGTCGCGTTATCCGAGGTGATCTGTCTTGTCACGGACCCGTGGAGTACCCATCCTAGTCGAGTGAGTGACGCGGCTGGCTGTTTATTCGTGCCAGTGAGTAATCTACGCGTGACGATAAGATGCCAATTATCAGCGCCTACCAGAATTCGCGGCTTCGCGTTCGCGTAACAAACGTCATCTAAATTCAGTTCGCGTAGATGCTCGTATTGTAACGTCTCAGGTCTCACAGACTGATGCCCTAGAACGAGATTTCTAACCGTGCGTGCTCTAATCGGTTGGTAACGTGACTGACCTCTGCCCCTTATCTCGATTTCGACCGCTTGACTGTCCGGTTCTTTTTGGCTCGACGTGACTCCGTGGATATGCAACGTTCGCGTCGGTCCGTTCGCTCCGACTATCCCGGCTATCTCTTCGTCGACCAATGTTACTGTCGATCCTTCATCTAGCAACGCGTAAGTATCGACTTCTTTACCGTTCGGTCCCGTAATCGTAATCGGACATACTTTTAAGAGTATCTGGTTGCTTTCCGCGTGGTGCGCGGACGCTGCGACCACGGACTCTTCCTTTTCGTTGGCGACTATCTCACGCTTTAAGTGAAGGAGCGCGTGATGCGATTGGCGACATTCCTCTACACCGCATCGCTTCGCCTTACACTTAAAACGTCTGTGCTTGCTATTCAAGCAGAGAAAACATATGCGAGTTTCCTTTGCCCATTCCCATCTTTTTGATATGGGCATAGCCGCGAGCTTTTTACATTGGGGAGTGGCATGCTCCGCCCCGCAACAATAACACGTATCCTTTTTCGACGGTGTATCATCGGTTGTTGCGTAAACATTTGCTCCGCGGTTTCGTTCGTTCGCTTTCGGTTCTCTTTTAAAGTTACTCGCGCCTCGTGCCGTTCCTGTCTGACCGGGGTTAGAGAACGCGTGTCGCAGTGTGCGATCAGCTTCGCGCATTAGGAATTCAGATAAGGTTATTATCTCGGGCTCTGTCCTATTACCGTAATCTTCAGCGTAGTCGCACCATCTCGATTTAAGGTGTGGACTAAGCTTCTCTATTACTTGACGCGACAACATCTGGTTTCGTAGGTAGTCTCGGTCGTCTATACCCGCGATTACCGTCACGATACTTTGTAAATTTATGGCGAACGAATTTAGTTCTACGGCAGAATTCCCTACTCGCGGTAGTTTCTTTAAGTCTTCTAACGCTTGATCGATAATGATTTCCGGCCGGCCATAACATTGTTCTAGTGTCCGCATGATAATTTTAGGATCCCTAGCCGTACCTAACAACGCGGATACGGTCTTTTGTGCGTTTCCTCTCAGGCAAGTTCGAAGACGCGATAAGTTCTCCATGGATGAGAAACCATGTAACTGCGTTGTTACTTCAAAGGCGACCTTGAAAGGCAACCATTCTCCCGCGGCGCCGGAAAACAAAGGCAAGTCGTACGTTTGTCTAGACGGTGCGTTACTTCGCGTCATTCGTTCTAGCGTGTCTGCGAGCCGCTCGAGCCCGCGCTCTTTAGACCTATGAGGCGTGGGTGACCTGGGTCGATGCGGTGTTTCGAACGTAACTTGATTCGGGTTCCCTACAGGAGGACGTCTTTCAGTCCTTCTTTCGCGAACCGGTGGTGGTGGGGGTGACGGTCCCCTTTCTAAATTTGATTCGACACACTCCCCTCGTTTTTGAGTGTTTTGAATCCAATCGCTGACTCTACGATTGGTATCCGTTGTCTCCTCCGCGCAAACGCTTTCTCGATCCGTCTCTTCGCGAATGGTGGCGACGTCCGCGGCTAACCGTTTCCTAACCAAGGTGGCTTGCAACAGCAGTTCTTGCTGTCGAATAGCAGCGAGTTGCTCCTCAGCTTCGAGCTCGGCCTGTCTTATTCTCGCGATCGCGCTAGCAGTAGAACGTCGTGACTGAACCGACGGGGCTCGCGTTCTACGTTCGTTATCGCGTGAAGTTAATCGCGGCGGTTGGTCGGTCGCGGGCAAGTCGGCAACGGTCTCTGTGTTTCGCGGTTGTACAGACGTTGGTGCGGACGGTGACGAGGGATAATCATCATATATACGATGATTCTTTTCTTCGGCCGCTTGGCTTCTGGTGGTCGGCATCTTCTTGGCTCTTGTCGCCCCTACGCTGCCTACCTCCCTAGCGGTCCCTACCTCCCTAACTGTCCCTAGCAGTCCGTCGGAAGGGCCCGGGTTTAATCGGGATATGCTTCCTCAGGGATGGATGGTTTTGGGAAAGGTAAGGTGGGTTCCACCCAGCAGAGGAGCGGAGTCAGATACGGGGTGCTCGGTAGTCGGCTGGAATGTCCGACCCCTTTGGCGAGTGCCTACAGTCTGGCCCCCGCACTGATTTCCACTCTTACCGGCGAGGAAGTGCTATTTCAGTCCGCGTTCCCGTTGAACGGTCTTGATGGACTGGTGGTGTTGCACAAAACACCACACCGCCTTGCGGCGTTAACTCTGAGACCCTGGCCGTTGGCACCGTTAGGTGGCCGGGGTAACCGAGCCGTGGATAAACCACGTAATTACGTTTTTCCACGGTGACTCGAAGTGCAGTGCAGACGGCACTCGTCGTAGTTGCACCGTTGGGTGATCTTCCCAGAACTCGTCGTGGTCGCACCGTTGGGTGATCTTCACAGACTCGACGTAGTTGCACCGTTGGGTGATCTTCCCAGACTCGACGTAGTTGCACCGTTGGTAGCTTCTTTGTACACGCCGTATACAACAACGTTCAAGTTGTATACGACTGTAACCGACGATTTTCACGTCGCATACAACGGCGTTCAGGTTGTATACGACTGCAGCGGTGATACCGCTTACAAAAGCGTTCAATTTGTAAGCGGCAGGTTTTCCTCGGCGATCTTCACGTCGCATACAACAACGTTCAGGTTGTATACGACTGCAGCCGATGATCTTCACGTCGCATACAACAGCGTTCAGGTTGTATACGACTGCAGCGGTGGCACCGCTTACAAAAACGTTCAATTTGTAAGCGGCGGGTTTCCTCGGCGACCTTCACTTCGCATACAACAACGTTCAAGTTGTATACGACTGCAGCCGATGATCTTCACGTCGCATACAACAGCGTTCAGGTTGTATACGACTGGAAGTGCTTCTTGAAGTATCCGGCACTCGATGGACCAAACAACTATTGGGGTCAGGGTGCTCGACGAAATGAAACTCTTGAGTGACTCCTTTCCATAAACTTGTGGACTGTATATTTTAGGTTCAGATACAACACTTTGAAGCAATACCTTGAGGCAATACAATTAAAACAGGATTTCTCTTAGCTTAAGTACAATTTTTGTGTCGGCAACTAGTGCCAGGCACCAGTGGGTATGACGCGCCTCTCGTCCAATCAGAGCGTCGCATGGCGCGCGCGCGATCTATATCGCTGTCCCGCTCTTGCGGGAGGTGCGTCTCTCTCTGATCACAGGTCAGCACATCGTGACATTTTCTAACTTAGAATTTACTAATGATTCTATACATTTATATAGGTATACATAAAGGCTATGTAGTATAGTCTGCTACTTACTTATAACAATTAACAAAATCGACTTATCTAATAACAATTTGACAAAATCGACTTATCTATCCGCAACATTACCAAAGGAGTGATGAATATGAATGATGGATGGATAGAAAGAGGAAGACCAAAGAAAAGGTGGATGGAATGTGTAAGGGCTGATATGAATGAAAGAGGTGTAAATAAAGCGATGACGGCTGACAGGGGAGAGTGGAAGACAAATACTACGCTGACCCCAAACAGATGGAACCAGGACAAGAAGAAAAATGAATAAAATAACGAAGTTTTCCTGTCCTCGAAAAACCTGCGCCTTAGAATTCAATCATAATTGGAAGGAACATTTATAATCTATCAAAATTATGAATTAGATTTTGTGTAAGTTAACTTAGTACAGATTGAATTAAACAAGTTTACATTTCAAGAGTAAACCTTGTCAGCTTCTTTGTTTCCTGATAAGTATAATTTGGGAGCCTTCAAGTCAACAGTGAATAGGTAACTTCTAGGCAAGCATGTTCCATCGTCGACCTCGTCAACACTTACCATCAGGTGAGACTGGGGTCAAATGCTTGCCAATCTCACATATAAAAAATAATTAGTTAGTTAGTTAGTTAGTTAGTTAGTTAGTTAGTTAGTTAGTTAGTTACAAGTCAAGCTAATAAAAGTGTTTTAAAAATAAACATTGATTCTAAATATTATGATGAGTATGAGTAGTTGGATGAGAAGAGCTGAAGACCGGGCTCAGTGGCGTACCTTAGGAGAGGTCTATGTCCAGCAGTGGACTGATACAGGCTGATGATGATGATGATTATGATGAACTTGAACTATCGACGGTATTGAACAAAAATAATTCGGAAGTCAATCGGAAACTATCAGACATGTGAAGATTTATCTCCCGCTGTACCCTAGATAAAGACTATCTGCATCTATCTATCAATCTCAGCTTTGTTTTTCTCGAGATAGCTACGGTCATAGTGTCAACGAACTTTGTGACAGTTGTGAAAGTAAAATTTATTGTAGTACGGAATTGACTAGGGGATAGGGGATTTGGAATTGAGGGCGTGATTTATATGTATATAATTATATTTTATACAAATATTGTAAATGCGACAGGAACTCTGTCTGTTTGTCTTTTAACCTTTCACGTCTAAGAGGTAATTCATTAATTACGTAAGGAGAAGGGGTTCCGGAAAATATCTACAAATCCTTATCTTAAATGGAAAATAAATTAATCACGTAAGAGAAGGGGGGGGGGATGGTCAAAATCGCCAAAATTAATTAATGAATGGCGATTAATAATCGATCCCGATCCGTTATTTGCGGTTTTGGATCGATATGTCATGTCATAATATAATATTTTAGTACTAGGGCTTAACATATTACTACTAAAATGACATATTATGACATGACATATCGATCCAAAACCGCGGATAACGGATCAAGATCGATTATTAATTTCGGGCGTAAGCCTCTAAATAGATCTTTGTTAAATTTGATCTATATCACCATTTATGGTTTGAACCCTGGAGAGGGTCAAAGGATACGTTATCGCAATCCACGCGGATATGGATACGGATACGAAAGTAGATGCTGAATTCTTATTCAATACACGTATTATAATAAGTAACGAAGTCTACCGGGTAGCGTTTGAAAACAAGTCACCTGATGCTAAGTGACTATGTGGTCGATGGTTGTGCCACGCTACTCCTACACTGGGAACTGGCACTCAAGCGAGGCTGCCGGAACACACCGATAGGTGTTTGGCCACAGATTAATATTTTTACTTGAGGTCCTTATAAAGAAAGAAAAACTTAATAGCATTTTCTTGTTTTTGAAGCATGAGACATGAATACAAAACAAGTGATCCAGTTACTGGCTGCAAAGAGCTGTGACAATCAAGAAGAAATATAATTTAGAAATAAGCGAATACAATTTATTTTTTCATTCACAATAGGCAAGCATTGGACCGCAGTGTCACCTGATGGTAAGTGAAGACGTCGACCACGTCTTCACGTGGTCGACGATGAAGCACGCTTGCCTAGAAGATACCTATTCACTCACAATGACATGGGTCTCACAGATCCATGCCAACATTCTGCTGTTGCATCACACACACATATTGTAGAATCTATAATACAGATAAGATCCGAGCATTCATTGCTGCAATGTGTAATGGATATATTTCAACACGTTGAATCGTTACTTGCAGCTTCCGTGTTGTCGGATGCTTCGATAAAAAAAATCATTAAGCACATCCTTTTGACGGAAATCAACATGTTCAGAATGTAAGGAAGTCGAATTGATTACTGTATCATAATATGAATCACGGGCTAGTAATAGCATGTTATAGCTTGATTTAGTGTTTGGGTAAACTCTTCTATTCGGATCGTTCTTGTTGCATCTATTCCATTCAGATCCATTTCTCCAGGATAGGATACATTTCATTCCAATGCTGAAGGCCTTTGGAATTGCTGGGCTATGGAATTGCTGAAAGTGTCAAAAGACAAGCGCGCGCTCAAGTTCCTGAAGAGGCGCCTCGACACATCCGTGCTAAGAGGAAGCGTGAGGAACTTGGCAACGTCCTGGTGTAAATGAGGAAAACAGTCGCGCAGACCCACCACACTCACTAGGATAGCTGACAATAAACAAGTTCCAATACGACACCTCATCATCAGCCTTGTACATTCTCTCTGCTGGGACACAGTCCTTCTGTCAAAGAGAGTACAGGCCGTAATCTATCATGCTGTCCCAGTGCGGGTTGGTAGATGTCGCATGCCCTTGTAGTTCTTGGACAAGCCAGTTTCCTCACGTTTTCCTTCTATGGTCAGGGATGAGATGGAATTCGGTATCAGCGCCTTTTTAGGCGTACGCTTTACCTTTCTGCCACACTCACACATGTATCTCTTTGTTTTGTTAGTGTATCTGTGCTAAATTATCGTCCTCCAACTAATCTCTGTAAGCATAAATTCTGTTTTCCCGAAAGATTATACTTTATCAAAACAACGTCCACAGACGGAAATTGCACCGTGTCAAATGATGAAGCATGTATAATGTACATAGTATTTTGTACATACTGTGTAGGTAGTAGGTTCATATTTTTGGTCAGCAATAAAGACCGATATATAGGGACCAATCAATTTCGATTTAAACATTTTTTCACCGTAGTAGGCCGTACATAATAAAGCAGGAGAGCGAGGGCATAGAATTTTTATAGCAGCGCCATGTTTTGTTTCAATTAAAAACTTTTTCGCGAGAATGAAGCTTATAATTAGTCCTAAATACACATTATTTCATTTAAATATGTGTATTCAGGCGCGGCAGAATTTATCCTCTTTTTAGGAAAACCGGTAAAGTCCTTGGTATTACCTGCAGGGATTTTAAAACAATAAGACAATAAATTTCAATATAGATTATTGATTGATTTATTCCTTACCATCACTTAAAATGGCAAAGGAAAATATCGTTAACAAACCGGCATGTCCAAGAATCACAACATTCAAGGGCATGCGACATCTACCAACCCGCACTCGGCCAGGGATCAGGGGGACAAGGCTAGGGTTTCAGCAGTGGGAACACAATAGGCAATGATGGGTGATGATACAGCTGAGCAGATTACCTTTTCATAGTTTCAAATATCAATACATAACATGGAAGTATGAAAGCTGCAAATGTGACAGAAAAATTGAAAGAGAATCGTTTGGATTATTTAATAAATTTTAATGAACAAGCGATGGTGGCCGAACGGTTTAGGCGTGCGACTTACAAGACGCCGACACCGAGTTCGAATCCTCTCGGCCCCGCACCTATGACCTGATAAGTTATGTGCGGATTTGCCATCGCTCAAACCGGTGAAGGAAAACATCGTGAGGAAACCGGCATGTCCAAGAACTGCAACATTCAAGGGCATGCGACATCTACCAACCCGCACTGGGCCAGCGTGGTAGATTACAGCCCATACTCTCTCTCTCTGAGAGAAGGCCGGAGTCCCAGCAGTGGGAACGTGAAAGGCTGATGATGATGATGATGAATGAACAAGCAGACAGCCCGCCTGATGGTAAACGGCCAATACGTTGCCGACCCTGAAGGAACCTTTAACACCCATCATTATTTGGCTTTACAAAACCTTGTGTCGATTACCAATATTAAAATTGATACTTGTATTGTTATTGATATAAACGAAATAGGTACGAGAACGCCTTCCAGTCGGTGTTTTGTACGGGTTCCCTCATTATAAATGAGGGAAAAAAAACACGTGCCAGTTGACGTCAATAATTTACCTGCGTCGTCGGTAGTTAACTGGAACCTTCAGACTTTGTTACTGCTAATGGTACAGTCAACGATAAAAGTAGCTGAACAAAAATATTTTTTTCCGATTCTCTTTATCATCTTAAACACCAACCTTCGAATGAATCATCAACTAACATCAGATGTGTTGTGTTGTGGTCAAACGCTACCTTGCAAGTTGTAAGGAAAAAGCAAACATTACTGACCTAATACGCATTTGGAAAATCTAGTATGATCAGTTACTTTTGTCGTTGACTGTACTACGACACTACAACCTTCAGACCTAGTTACTGATGGTGAGCGCTATATGTTCACACTTATAACATTTTAAATTAGTAAGCTTAGTGTTAGCGGCGTTGGTTTGCGATCCGTACGTAGATCGTGTATTCGAAACCTAGACCGAGCTTGAACTATTCGCACAGAAGAGAAATAGTACCTTTGGGTTAAGAAAAACATCGTGATGAAACCATAGCCGAATGATAGGGCATTCACTAGTGTTCACGGCCAATATCAAATGAAGAATCTGTCGCCAAGGACCTATCGGCGTCTTCCTGGCAAACTCACTTAAGGGTCAGTTCCCAATCTAGCTGAAGCATGGCGCCTTTGTCTTAATCATCAGGTGACTGGTGGCCAAACGCTACCCTGTAAGATGTGAAAAGAAACTTACATAGTATCTGCATTTCTCGACGACAGCCACCCTGGAGGCGAAAGTCTCGTTAGTGGCTTCGATCTCCAAGACCCGGCTCTTGAGGTCCAGGTGGTTCTTCTGGATGAAGTAGATGTAGTCTACGCCAATCATCTGGACGGTACAAAGAACACCATTCATTTTCACTAAAATGTTTGTGGAACAACACGCTCTGATGACGGATGAGAGATGTTTAGTAATGGTGGTGCTTGTCGTGACGTCGCGTCACCAAACGGTTCCAACAGAAGACCAGCGCCGGTCGAATTATCAGCGTTATGCTGAGTTGGGGCCGATTTGCGACGCTGACATTTTTGTGTACATGAAATTACTACAATATTGTGATCTCTATTCGAATTATTTTTGTGTACCATGAGTGTTGGTATTGCCAATAAACATATTATGTTCTATTCTATGAGTTCATAAACTTGAAGAGAGAGCATTTTTGCCTAAACATTGACATGTTTCACTATCTCTATTTTAGGCGAAAGTAAGTAAATTCTCGTGTTTGTTTAAAGAAAGGTCCCGAGCTGACATATTAGGCTCATGAACTAGTAGGTGTTGGGTAAGAGGGGAACAAATAGTTTTCCTGTTGCTTAGGCTATTTTAAGGCTTATAGCCTCAAACGATAAAAAAAGTCTGGCACCATAAGATGGTAAGGGTGGTCAGTTTCTACACAGTAAACCAGTGACCGGGGGGCTAGTCTTAAAACCCCCGGCCTTATGCATCCACCAACACTTTCTGGTTTCTGCATGTGTTCGATTAACAGAAAATTGAAAAAAAAAGCCTCAGACGATGCAGTGAACCAGAGATACCAGAAGTAAGAAACCAGGTTTTTTTTCTATCTTACAGGTTACAGGGTACGTTGACCACATGTCATCTGATGTTTAGTGACGATGTAGTCGAAGATGGCGCTACGCTACGTTTTTCTCGGACCTGGGTCTCAAGTGAGGCTGCCGGAAAACACCGAGCCCATAGCTAATTTATGATTTCATCACGATAGTTTCCTTCAACGTCAGCACCAGCACAGTCGAAGTGCATACCAATGTTCCTAACGTAGGCAGTGCAAAAATAGCCATGACTCATGAACAAATCTGCGAGGAAAACACCTGAAGGAAGTGTTATTCTGCGTGAACAAGAATTCCAGAAACTGGAATCAAGTCCGTGTAATTGGATAGAAATGTTTGCTGAAACAGCAAACATTTACTTATCCTTGGCAATGAGCCACCCACCGGAACGCCTCTACGATGCTTGTTCTACGGGTATATTTAGACTTGATACCTATCCTCAGGCGAGTAACATGAAAGTTCTTAGGATAATCATATTCCGCTCTGAACCTTAACCTTCGGTTTGGAAAAATATCGTGATGAAATCGGTGGTAGGTTGCATTGCAATGTGTAGAAACGGTGATAGCTCAGGGAAAGGGACGTCGGCTTGCGATCTTTAGATCATAGGTTCGAATCGTGCAAGGAGTTTGTGCTTTCAGTGAAGGAAAACATCGAGGTGAAACCACAACTTGGTGGTAGGGCATTTTCTAGTGCCTTCCTGGCTAGCTACCATCCTCTAACTAAGAATATGTCGGCAAGTGGTGTGTTCTGGCTGCCTCCCTTGAGTGCCACTTGAGTGCCACATCGTCACTTAACATCAGGTGGCTTGTGATGAAACCCTACCATGTTTTACTCCCAGTCTGATTAATATAAATAAATCGTACCTATGTAGCTTGACATTGATGTTTTATCTAACCTTGTCACGCTTGTGTTTCGACTGGGTTATATATCTTTAAACTGCAATGTGGCCTTCAAAGCACAGAATGTCGAAATTAATGGTAGTACAAAGACGTCTGCCTTCTTTTTGTAATTAAGTATAATAATAATAGCACCTACACGATCACATACCTACATATAGTATTTGAAACTATGCATTACGAAAATCCACAACATCCAGACACGGAACAAAAATTCCAGCACTTTTATGTTATTACACATATAATTATTTGTCCCGTGGCGGGAATCGAAATATAAATGTGATACTATCAGAAAGAAGATGTTGAACTGATAGCAGCGTTGAATTAGAAAATCTACATAACTCTCTTGGACATTTTCAAAAACCCGTCATTACCATCATATACCTCAACGCGGCGACGAAGAACGTAATTCACGTCGCCAAGTTCTGGTCAAATAGAATATGAAAAGCTATTGATACAAGAACATCATACATATTCCATTCTCTTCGATTCAGCCCAGGGTTGGATTTAGATACGTTGAAAATGATAGTACAAAAAGTTGAAAAAGATAGTATTTGTGAAAAAATTATAGTACACTTTAATGTTATTAATTTTTATATTAAAATCAACACGTTTAACTACAATTTTAGTTTAAATTTTGAACGAATGAAAAATAAGATTACGGCCGTACCACCTTAGGAACAATAAATAAGTCCGGATATTAGACATCTATGTACTCTATTACTTACTGCACAGAGTGCAGTATGCAAAGTTCCTGTACGATTCACCGGAAATCCCCGGAAATAGTTTATCGATGACAATTATGTATAATCTGTGGCTATGAAATAATTGACAATGACAAGTCGTAAAATGCTTCAATCACCACCGAATTCACTTTTTTTATTATTTTTTTGGCATTTTTTAGTCTTTTTGTGAAGTAATGAAATTATAGTATTTTTTCATACTATCCATAGTTAAGGATAGTATATAGTACGAAGCATGAAATTATAGTATAAATACTATAATTATAGTACGAAATCCAACCCTGATTCAGCCGCAGACATAATGTCGACATTTTGACTAGCGGTCAAGCAACTTCTTAAATCGCGAGACTAATGTCCCACAGTAAAGTTAGCAGTTTTTGTTTAGCATTGATTTGCAGAACAGGTAGGTATACTTACGAGGAATTTATTGCATCAGGTTAAAACTGGTTTCAAAGTGATATTATTAAATTTTCGTGTCTTTATGTTAGTCTGTGGTGCCACGAATGTTTAGAGACGTTGCCGATGCGTTTCCGAACCAAAAGAACTCTTTTTACACTCATCTTGAAGGGCCACGCTTTTGGAGCACTGCGAAAACACTTGTCTTATTGTTGTTGTTGTAAGTATCAATAAGGAATAACAATTAATGTTAGTAAACAGCAACCCGCCGTGCTGTTTATTTCAGGTACATAAAGATTTAAAGGTTTACCCGCGAAAGTTTCATAATTGACCGGAAAGAAAACATGGCTTATTTGTGGAAAAATGCAAAAATAAATGAGGGAAAATTAACTCTCGTTAATTGAAATCAATGTTTATAGTTATTACGATTGGTAATTATAACCTCCCAAACTCTACTTGTCGTTGAATTATTACACGGTAATAACCTTCAACATTCAAGAGCGTGCGACATCTAGCAACGTCACTGGGCCCGCGTGAAATTACGGCCATGCTCTCTCTGAGAGAAGACCAGAGACCCAGCAGAGGAAACGTAATAAGCTGATGATGATAATGAATTACCTTCTTCAGCAGATAGGGTGCGTCGACGTTGAGCTGGCAGCGCCTGATGGTGTGTCGCTGTGCATTGTCTGAAGACCAGCTGTCATCGGTGATGACGCAGTCGATCACCACCGGGATCTGCGGGCAGTTCGGGAACCGCCTTTCGTATGCCTGGAACAAGGAGACGGACGTGAATTAGGATTGAGTACCGGCATCACGACGACGTGTTGAATGAATTGGAAGGAAGGAAGTATTTAAAAAAACAACTAAAATTCATTTATTTCAGATGTCACTGGTCATCGCCAGCCACCCGCGCCTCGACTCTACATGCGGCCGGTTTCAATAATCTATCTATCTACCTAGAGTACCTCTATTGAGGTTGTGTCAAATTTCTATCTTCAGTAGGGCAAACCGTGCATAGGTAGGTTATTGAAACTGACCACGCCTCGACAGTGCAGCGACGCCGACGCGACCTCGCATCGACTTACTAGCAACGCTCCATAGGGAGTTCAAACTGGCAAATTATGCGAGATATTATGACCTTTGTGAAACAAAGAAGCATGTATAATTATGAATTTGAAATAATGATGACACAAACCTTAAGGGCGTACAAGTACAATAACATTTACGGACGATTTCAATGAAACAAACTCCGCAACAAATCTAAATGGGAACGACAGAATGACAGACAGACAGAAATACGTTTCGCAATAATTAAAGATGGCTGATATTCAGCGAACGTTGTTGATATTTGTAACAGAAAATGTAAACGGCATTTTTGTTTTACAAACGCAGCAGTGAACAGTGAGTCATTAAATTTTCATGGTAAGGTATTTGAGATTCAGAAATAGACGAGTTAGCCTTAACATTTCAGATAGCTGTTTAGTTATGTAAAATTACACATTAGCATATTCATATTAGGACGGCGATATAATAATATGCAAAGTAGGTGTATTAGGATAAGGAAAGCCGAGGAAACGTCTCAGGAGGGGGTAGTTTGAGAGAGAATTAATGCGGACTGAAACGAGTATAGAATGATGATAATGGCAATATACAAAGAGATATAATTGCCGCTCTTCTAAACATTTACGGACAAGAAATCTCTAAAATCCCTTAGGCTAGGAATGAAATCAAAACACCCGAAAATGTAGCACATAAATATAACAAAATTAAACCCCAAGACGTAGCGAGCGTCCCGTTTCTCACGACTCCGATAAATCCTGAAGGTTGCTTCCTAAGGACGCGATAAAATACTTTTATCGCGAAAGTATCCTTACGACGAACCGTTTCCATAAAAACAAGGAATGTTAAAATGTAGGTCGGTACTTGCCAGATAACATTTGTAGGTAAAACAAAACTAGTAAACGAGAATTAGATGAAAGTGACGGTAAAAAGAACAAACCGCGGTGGTTTGAAGCATTGAACCGTTAGGTAAATCAAGAATCGACGGTAAAGGTTCTGACGTATAGTCACTCAGAAGGGAAAGTTCTTTTGTATCGAAGCGTAATATTCAAGTACCAAAACAGATTAGTTATAATAATTACAGGATAGAAGTTATAAGTTTTTCATACAAACTTTAATATCCCATTAGACACCCTTGATAATACTTTCTTAGTGCCACCAAAGGAAGCTACTCTCTAAACTTCATGTCTTTAGGACCAGGGGTTGAGGATTTACGTCTGTATATCAATGAATGATTCAGAGCTTTGAATTTTATATTTACAGAAACGTTAACATTGCTTAGCAAAGCTGTAACTGTGACAAATCGAAGTTCCCACGATGATATGGTAGGTATAGTTACGATCACAGACGAATGGCTTTCCTCAATAACGCAGTTAGTCCAATCATTAAATCGTTTGTCTGCCGAGAAGCTCGGATACTGGATACCGCTCGATTGGAGCAGAGTCCATCTGAACCATAGCTAATGAACTATATTGGACGGATAATCACGGAGGAACTATTTGGAGCAATTAAACAATGCGATCCTTTGCTTAGTCCTACGATCGATTGATTGGTGTTAGGATTACCTATATTAATAACTAGAGGATTATAACTAGTTGATCACGAGAACTACACTTTATCGCGATAAGAAGTATGCTGTGTCCTTCTCTAGGGTTAAAGCTATCTTCATATAGAATTACATCAAGATTTTTTCAGCGATTCAAGCGTGAAATGGTAACAAACATATGTGTAGATAGACAGAGTTACTTTCGAACTTATAATATTATTATAGAAGTATGTCCTTCCCAAGGCTCGATCTATGTTCAATTGCTACACAATACCTAGACTACAGATTCAGATATTTGTTTTGACGCATGGCAATAATCATACTAGGACTGAATCCTGAATTCGTTCCAGAAAATTTCCGCCGCCAGTCTTCGTCTAAATAAATTAATGTAAACGTAAAAATAAATTTTCATTACATTTATCCAATTTGATTCTAAGTTTAGATCTAAATTTAATCAAAAATCAGCGAGAGAAGGGCGGGCGTTCGAGAGAAGGTTCACGGCGAGCATAATATTCAATTCACAAGAGTAAAACTTTCATAAGGAATAATTTCAAGCATCCTCGAATGAGATTCTTCAAATAATTTCGTGAGATTCTATCTAATTCTGAGGTACTGTCTGTGTCGACTTTAATTTTGCATGATTTCTCAACGATGTTTTAGTAACTGACTTACGTCTATATGTTTTAATTTGCACAGTCATTTTGACCATTGCTTTTGTACGCCAAACCAGGCCAAACATGTGTGCTACATTGATTAATTTATTAACAACGCGTAACTCAGGAACGCGCTATCCGTAATTCCGTACGCAACTTTATGTACGCCATAAGGAACGCCGAATAATCGCTAGCAAATTATTCGCCATAACATCTATTCATCTATAACGATGAGACGACCTTTTCTAAGAGTCCGTACCTACTGCGACAATTATACCAACATCAACATCCAGTAAGAGTTGACCTTCGTTTACGTAACGATCGGGAAGAGTCAGGACTCTAAGGACGAATTTCACTTACATAATGTTAATTGGGCAATTGATTAATTTCTAGATTTCA
Organism: Opisthograptis luteolata; assembly: GCA_931315375.2. Taxonomy (NCBI): domain Eukaryota; kingdom Metazoa; phylum Arthropoda; class Insecta; order Lepidoptera; family Geometridae; genus Opisthograptis; species Opisthograptis luteolata. Next base: position 12,393,683 of record OV928045.1, read on the forward strand.
ACTTTCGTCTTTTGCTTTCAATTTGTTTTCACCTTGCGGCTTCTTGCGGTTGATGACGAATATCCTTAGTCGAATGAACTATTATAAGCTCTATGTAATCCTTATTCCCAGATGTAAGTTGCTTCTACTGCGAGTTGGTATACATAGAGTATCGTTCAAAGACGAGTTTTACGATCTAACTCTCAACGACGGTCTGGAGGAAATTTATTAGCTATCAAATGTATTCCCAGATTTTCCCGCACTTTCGGAGTTTGCGTAGAGAGAAATCGAGAGGAGCTAGCTATGTTTAGCAACACAAAATCTTTGAGTACGTAACGATATTTGGTTTTCATCATAGGTTTTCACGCAGAACCAAACAGAACAATAGACTGATCAATAAATTGTAATTTCCACGAATATACTCGTATATATACTTTGCTACAAACCAAAATATCAATAGCGAAACTGTCAATAGCACGTTTACCGAGAATTATGTTCCAGCAAGAGCCGCTGTGTTATATACATATGTATATATATTATTCCTATAAAAACGGTACAAGTTACAAGTCGAAATCTGTACATAATAAATTTTGTACACAATATGTACATAATAAATTTTGAAAATTGAAATTGGGAAGGACGTAACTATTGATACAGAAGACAAATCTTTTGTTTTTGTCTATCTGTCTGCATTTTAGCCGCGCATCACGCTGAAATAATATAATTAAAATATACGTTTTCTATATACATTTGGCAGATCTTATTGCTCCGCTTCTTTTGGAATCCCATCCTGCACAGTCTTGAAATCCGACGAAAATTACTTTTATTTCATTTACTTCTCAGAACACAATTGTACTCGCTTTTTTGTGAGCCCTCGTATTTAGGTGTGCATCACTTACAGAGGCTTTCAGTGACGGAATTTAATCAAACGAGAACAGCCGTTGTTATAATAACTTACTGTTAGAGCTCTTAAGGGCCAGCAACGCATCGGCTACACTCTCCTAGTGTTGTGTTACAAATGTCCAAAGGCGATGGTGACCGCTTACCATAAGGGAGCCGTCCGCTTTTTTGACACTTTATTACATCAAAAAAGCTATTATTTTTATAACAGAAACATCCAAGCAACTGTCTCTAAAATCGCGCATTTTGGTCATATCATTCCGCGGTCAATCAATCTGTGGACGAGCGAGTGCGCATCACTAAATGTCAATCAAAGGCCTATCCTCTAATTAACAGCGCACTGCAAATCACGCCGGTGTGAATGGAAGTGACGTCACAAGTTCCGCAGCGAATCGCGTCCGCAACACCTGTCGCCGCGCTTGAACACCATTGTACCGGGAAATGTCTGCTTCAATAGATACGCGAGTCTATTCAGTTATGTTCTGTATACTAGTATCTATTTATATGCTTTGTCTATGACTGTCTTTGTTTCAGCATCACATGTTTTGTAGTAACTTATGCGTGTTCCACGAATAATGGAAATGCTAGTCAGGAAAAGTTGCTGCTCAGCGATAAGGCCACCGATTGTACTATTTTCATGAAGGTAAGTAATTCTTTTCAAATTGCGTGAAATCGTTTTCATCGCTTTATCTATTCAAAAACGAGGTCGTAATTTCTGATTTTAAATGCTTTCAAGTTGGTTAAGTTTTTCTTTGCTATTAAACGACAGCAAATCGAATTCCATTTCAATTTATTTATGGTGACCAAAACGCTCTCAAATATTGCTAACAATTCGTTTTTAAATCAGTACTACCAAATTCAGTTTACCCACAATTTACCACGCTTTACGATGAATACAAATTGACAATGGTTTTCGGGTAACCATCCGTTGAATTTCGAATATTTCACAGCCTCAAAGACTACTCTGCTCGAAATACATATACCCATATCTATTCCAAGTATTCCAACATGCCTATCAAATAATAATAACAAAGAGTTTTTAAACAAGCAGGTAGGTAATAAAATTCCAAATTCAATTTACCCACGCTGTACAATAAAAACAAACCATCCGATGAATTTCGTAGACTACACTGTTCGATATGTGTATACTCCAAAATACCTCTCGAATATTGCTAACAAAGAGTATTTACATAAAAAGTTGGGTAATAAAATTCCAAATTCAATTTACTTTTACTCAATAATTTAAAAAGAAAATGATTTTCGGGTAACTATCCGTTGAATTCCGAACATTTCCCAGCTTCGAAGGCTTGTCTTTACAAAATATACCTACAGCAACTAATCCCTGGCATACCGTAATACCGTTGCTTGCCAACTTAGACGAGGCTGCGCAGATTGCTTCAAATACCTTTCCGCAATGTTGCCAGCAGAAATCTGCACACTATTTCCCGCTAAAGTACCAAAGTACCAACTATATGTAGTTTAAAATTTTAAACTTCTGCTTTTATTCTGTTAAAAGCCAAGGCGTATTTGAGGAAAAGCGAAGTCTTTGTGGTCTTATGATTGAGCAAGTGGAATCAGGTGGATTCGATCTCGATTTATGAATTTTTGTGGAACTAGCATCGGCACTTAAGATTAGGTGACGTGTGGTCAAGTGCTATCCTGTAAGAAGTGACTAACTAACTCCGATGGCTCAGCGACCCAGAGTGTGTCTTGGCCACCGAAACAAGAGAGCCCCACTCCTCTCTATCCTGAGCGATCTCAGATTCTGGACTTCGTTCGTTCATCGCTGGTCCGCAGTTCTAATCATTTAACGTTATTTAATTATTACAAAACAAAACGCACCGAATACACTGCGGTACTATTGATTGTGTTCAATACCGAATGATAAATTCAGAAGTGTCCATTTCAATTCAATCCCGGATTATAGACACAATGGAATATTCATCGGGAAATTTCCAATTCGGGCAACCGAATTTAATTTTTCCTAAACAAAGTACGAATACGTGTGCGGTTCAGTGGCCTTCAGTCGTGCTCGGGAGGATATGAAATCGATGAAACCGATTATATTATCAAAGGAAGTGCATTCAGGAGGCCATTGAATATTCCGATTTTTCTCGAACTCTCTTATGATCGAGATAAAGGTATTGCACTCAACTATATTGGATGTGTACTACACACACACATTGTGTAGCTACAGGAGGTATTGGGGTATTAACGCAGAACTTAATTGAATAAACAATAAAAGTTTTAAGCAAACCTCCACGGTAAGCAAACCTCCACGGTAAGCAAACCAAATACCAATTCAAATCTACGACCTATGCTGCTTAGCAAGAGAAGTGTAAGTGTTCGGTGGTATGACATCCACCACTTACATTGCTGGACGCTCTAGGCTTTGCTTCTCGCTTTAAACAGCTGTGAAAATTTTATTTGGTGGAAAACGTCATGGTAGAGACAATGCCATCATGCATGCAGCATCTTTACACATCTATCTTCAATTCGAATCTTTGGAATCTCTACAGTAAAAGAAGATACATTTTCGGAAGGCAATACAGTGATACTCCGATATACAATAAAGGTTAGCGTGTTTCCAGCCTTACATTCTCGAACCATCCTCGATGCTCAAAGGGTAATTGGAGAACTAATTCATTTTATCGAACATAAGGAGGATAAACTCTTCCCGTGAAAAACTTTTTACGTTCGTAATTTCGCTTTAGATTTAAAATGGTCTCGAGCTAATGAAATGTGATGCAAAAAAACAAGAAATACAAGAACCAGCTCAAGTTTTAATTAAATTCTTCTAGCGTCTGTCTGTTTTTTTTCTTCTCTGTAACAAAAAAGAGCATATTATATAGCATAGTATGGTAACATTCTGAGTTCTGGGATGAAAATTTCTCTAATTGCTTCTAAGGACCTTATTGACTTTGATTATCATATTAGTGGTCGGATCCAACTGTTAGTTTGCGGAACCATAAGGACGTGTAAGTACATCTCTATTTAATATTATGCGTTTGGTTCCCTTTCTTTGAAATCCACAATTACCAGAAGTGGAATCATTCTAGAGTTCAGAATCAAATATTTAAAATCTTGCGACATTAGCAATAAATTAATAGTCAATAAATATAGAATTCCGTTTTATTATGTTTATATAATCGAACGCTATCCTTCCGTTCTTACGTAAGATAGTGAAATTATAATTATTACACAATCAAATTCCGTTAATTTCTTTCAATCTCTCTCTTTCGTTCTTATTCTATGCAGCGTGCAAAATATTTCCTAATATGGCTTTATGGGTCGCTGGATTACCTTACACTTGACGGCCACTTGGCCAGCGCCCACTCAAACTGATGTATAGGTAGGATCAGTGGCCATCAGAGTATCGATTTTCATTAATGGCCTCGCCGGTTTCCTTGTGCAATAAAAGCTAATTAAGATAATGGCCGACGACGAATGATACGGCACGGTGCCGCGACAGGTTTATAATTAAGCGTTTCGTTTATACCTGAAGAAACACGATTGGGAAATTAAAAAGGCAACTTAAGAATCTTTCGCCAAGCACCTATCAGTGTGTTCCGGCAGTCTCACTTGAAAGCCAGTTCCCAGTCCAGATGTAGCATGGCACCATCTTCGACCACACCGTCACTTAAACTCAGGTGACTTGAGGACGAACGGTGGTTATGATTATCTGGAAGGACTGACGCATATTATATACAGGTCCGCGGTTGACAATAATGGAAAAAGAAGTTCAGAAACTAAATCTGAACAAAAACTTTGGTAAAAATTCGACAAAAATGTGCTAAGATGACGGAGCCATATCCACAAAGACATTCAATAGCTAAATCTGATTACTGATAGAGCTTGCTTAGGATGTCCTTTACCATAGCATTGCATATTTCAAGCACCATTAGTCAGATGTTTCCAGTAATACTCTGAATGCAAATTCAGAGTTTAACAACCCCTAACACTTTCCAAGAAGCCATTAAGCCACTTTATCAGACGAAACTCAATTTATTCACACTTGTAGCTGGGAACCCTGCTGACATCCACTTAAAGCGGAAACCTTAATGGGTTGTTGACCCTCAGCAAATCTAGTCCGATTTTATTAGATTGTCTCGATGGATTAACATCTGTATCAGTAATAAAATAGCTAATGACAGACTGAAGCCAAAGAGTTTTATATCGGACTATACGTATAACAATCCGAAGACCAAAATACGGTCAAAGACCCCTTGTGTCAGGACATTTTTAGGAAATTTTTCATAATTATTCTTGCTACGTGAACAAAATCGTAAATACCAACCCCAATTACTCAAATAACAAGAGTAAACCGAAACAGCTAAAATAATTAACTACAGCAATTCTTTAGAGCAAGTTCAACGAACTCAATTCGTGTCGAGAAAAATAACAATTCCACGCTTATTAATTAATCACAAGCCCTAAAAAATTTCAAGCTCAATGTTTCACGCGGTGTACATTTTCAACGCAATTTGGAGGCCTTGTTGCCTTTATGACGTCATAACGAAAGGCCGGCGGAGGGCTGGTGTAGTGCTGAATGAAACCCATTGACAATTTAGAGCACCGGAGCCGCGGGACCTGCGTGTTTCGACGTAATCAGATTGAAGTCGTTATTGCTAGAGATGTGCGCGACCGGCATGTTGTCCGACCACTTTTTACACAAGATTATGCAAATCAGAGCGGTTTTTTTATCCTAAGCATCTACTGTTGGTAGCCGCTCACTGCATCACTTTCGCGTGTTTTCGCCATTCGTTTCAGAACTGTTATTAATTAATATATGCATAATCAATAATAATTTTGGTGTTCACATTTACCGATGTGCCTAGTCTTTAGTTCAGCACACTTATAATTCTTAGAAAGTACATTCAAAATCTCTGAAATTAAATGTAGTTCGTCATTGGTGTTGATTCTGATGTGCATTATCTTTTTTTTTTTTTTTTTACTAATTTACAGGGTAGCGTTTGACCACAAGTCACCTGATGTTAAATGACGATGTGGTCGAAGATGGCGCCACGCTACACCTGGACTGGGAACTGGCTCTCAAGTGAGGCTGCCGGAACACACCGATAGGTGCTTGGCGACAGATTCTTAACAAGAGGGTGGTAGCTAGCCAGGCGAGTACTAGAAAATACCCTACCACCAAGCTATGGTTTCATCACGATGTTTTCCTTCACCGAAAGCTCAAGCTCATTGTAGGATTCGAACTCACGTCCTACGGATCGCAAGCCGACGTCACTACCACTGAGCCATCATCGCTATAAAAAAAAAAAAACTAAACATAGTTGACACGTCTAAAACTCAGTCTGTCCTCTTCTTACTTCAGTGATCAGAAAAACTCAGCGACACTTTTGCACCTGTCAAATTTGGTTTGGTTTTAAAGAACGGACCGCAGAATCGACAGCATGACTTACCTACTGAGCGCAGTCGTAGTCGTCGACAGTTAATTTATAGCAGACTAGCTACTAGCCCCAGTTACCCCACGTCCCAATCGATGAAACGTTTGACGACAACATCGGTGGCTCGCATTGCCGTGCCAACAAAACAAATGTGGCATGAAATACGTGTTGTCAGCTTGATTTGGGCAGCTCCATTCGAAGTGTCTGAATTTGGGATCAGTCGTTTGATCAAAGTTGTGCCGTATTGCTAATTTGCTACAGTCATTACTTGGCTTTAGGCACTTTGTCCGGCTTCCAGCATAAGTGGGAAATATCAGCATCTCTATTCGTATCTGAACTTTAACCTTTTCAGACTATATTCGTTTGAAAAAGTAATCACATGACTCCGCAATTTAGTGGGAGTTATGTATGTAAAAGTGACACGGTACGGCCACGACTCGCAAGCTGCCCGCTGCCCACACACATGGTAACTTTTTCATTTTACTGGATAAGCCATTTTCATTGAACATTCCTACGCAATGAGGATAAATGTTACCATGTTCCAAACTTTTTCCGATTTTTAAGGCAATTCCCAACTGACTGCGGCATTAATTCAATTCAATTACCAACCAACTGGATGAGTTTTTTTCCCGTGCGGGGCTGTTTGGAATCCGCGCACCAAGCAAAGTACCGGAATGACGATGACGATTAGTGTGAAAATTTCGTAGGTAATGAAGAAAAATGTTGCTGTCTTTCAAATTTTAGCCAATTTTGAAGGCAGTTTCGGCTGATTATGCATTTTTCCAAATTTTGTAAACATTCGGCTGGAGTAGAGGATGGGGAAATGCTGCATAGCATTAAGTCTTTCTTGAATAATCATTTTTGTACTAGGTTAGAAAAATAAACAGGGAATAAGGTATAAAATAAAAATTCAATCAAAAAATCACTGATTTCTAATGATCCAGAGTCCAGACTAGACGTAAGCAAATCATCAATATTCAAAATCTAAAGAACAAAGACTATTTTGTCATAGTCGAGATACCTTTATACGAATATATCTCCGACATGGACCTATAACAGTCGATATGGACAAAGTACTCCTATCAGTAAAAAAGTTAATCTATTACTATATCGCAATAAGAATGCTAAGAAGGTTTTTGTCTGGCGGAAGTGGCGGAATATTTGACTGTGACAGGCTTCGATTTGAATCAAGGTGACTTGTTGGGTGATAAGAATCAAAGTGGAAAGGTTGATGTTGGTTGTGGTTAGTCTGGAAGACGTTTCAATGCAAGTGACAGGATTATCAACGTGTTTTACATTGACAAAGGATGTGTTTTATGATCATAATCCCAATAACCAAGATCAAGAGGGCTATATATCTTAGACATACTTTAGGTCGAACTTTTAACAAACATAAGATAGTGGATTTGGACTGAAAGACCATCGGTAATATCGTTATATGTATATATATATCGTTATATAATTTTTAGGCCAACACACAACAGAGTTACTATCAAATCAAGGAAATGGACTATAAATTATATCTAGCTATTTGACCCAATTAATGTAACAGAGATATAACTCTGTTTAGGGTCACTGATAATGATAACATTCCAATTAGCTCTCAGCATCAGAATTCGTGATTCTATTTGTTTTTGTGTTTTAAATATAAATTAATGGAACTGTTATACACAATTTATCTTCGAAGTCGTTAACAGAAATTCTGAGAGTCCATTCCATGCATGATTAGCGGCTAATCGGCATTATCTAACTTTTAGGTTTTCCAAAACGCTCCAAAACTATACATTTGTGAGCTCTCAATTACTTGGTGGTCAATCGATACAGCACAAAGCTGTTAGTTCCACCAGTAAATAGGTCAACTACGACAGCCTCCTCAAAATAAATGGAAATCCCTTCGCATCGCCAGTCTTCATAAAGTACATAAATAAAAAGTTCCGAAAAGTGCTCCGCACATGGAAGTGACAGGCTATTTGTTAGAACTCCAGCAGAACTGTGGGCGGGGCCCATTGACGGGCGCCTACTGCCTACTGCCTTTTAATCAATGGAATAAATTAACTTTAGTCTGTCACTCCTTGTCAGGCAGGACGACAGGGAATATTTTCAAAGTGTCAGTTCTCTGGGGTAATCGCTCGTTGGATGGCAAACCATTGAATCAGGGACAGGCAGGCTTTTGTCTTTGAAAGCACTCCATGTTATATAAAGATTTGACAATAATTCCACAAGGTGCAGAGTGCAGTCGTTTAAAAAAGGGAAGCGTGGTAAATCGCGAAGCACCTATAGGTGTCTTCCGGCAGTCTCACTTGAGAGCCAGGTCCCAGTCCAGGTGTAGCGTCGCGCTACCTTCGAACACATCGCCACTTAGCATCAGGTGCCTTGTGGTCAAACGCTACCCTGTAAACAGTAGTAAAAAAGTCTAAAGAGTTCTTCAGGGTCGGCAACGAATTGTCGCCTGCGTATCACCCTAAATGTAAAACAAACAAGTAAAAGTCTTCATGATAAGTACGCAGATAAAACGTGACCTCTAAACAAAATCGTTTGCTCAGAACATTCGAATGATGTATTTACATTGGCGTAAGCATAACGCTTGCGGTCTGTGTTATGGCAAAACACGTCAGAACTGGGCATGTGGCTAAAAGCAGCTGATTCTCGTTCGTTTTCAAGGTAAAAAAAAGTTTTATTACCATTCTGGAACACTGAAAACTGTTGTTGCTACTCGACGGAACTTTTTCGGGATATGAGAACGTAACGTAACAAATCGCTGCGAATCCGCCATTTCCATCGAAGTCTTTTTTTAGAGGAAACCAATTTTTGCTCGTTTGTATGAAGGAAGACCCTTGTCAGCATCTGTACTTGTATACTTGGAGAATCTAATAACTTATTTCTTTTAAAAATCAATTGCTGTTGTTCATTAGTCTCGCTAAAACTCTCGGCTTGACCAATTTGAATAAATATTTATTGGGTGTGTGTGTATGGGTGTGATAAGGTTTGCGTAACAAATTTTCTTTGCTAATCCACAGGAAAATTGGGTAATGTGCTTTTCTATGGGGTTTTTGTATGCACTTAAAACCCGCCTAGTATTCGTCTAGCCGTGCGAGGCCGGGGCACTAGTTAATAGACAAAGATGACAAGTTTGAGATTACAAGCACTTAGCCATGTTGTACTACATACCGTACTTAGCTGATATATGCTCAAAATCACACTCGAATGAGTAAACAGTAAACATGCAACAGTCACGTTTCAGTTCGCGCGATGCAAACGTTTCGTTTTCGGGAAATACATATTACGACGAGCAACATTCGCCAAGTTCGTGTTGAATTAATTATTATAGTATAGAGAAAGCAAATATCGGTCACGTTTCAGACGCCTAATGAATGTGCGAGATGTAACAGTTGAGATAAACTTGAAGCGATAACATTTGCTGCTATAGTTGAGCGGAGTTTAGTTGGTAAAGTATTCTAATTGCATCCGCATACTATATGACTAGCTACGCGCTAGCGTTACCGATCGATACTCGGCTATCGATAGTTAATCGATAGTCTATTGATAGCCATCCAATCGCAACACTATCGATAGGCCTATCGATACTATCGATAGCTTAAAACGAGGCAATGCTATCTGTTAGGTATTGTAACCGAACACCTTACTCAGCAACATCCGCGTGACGCACTTACCTCATGACGGTCAATTACATTAAACGTCAGTGCACCTTTGATCACCGCGTCATTCGGATGCATTCGCAACATTCAACATTCTTAATATCAAACGTTTAACATTAAACATTCAGTAATTAATAGCAATAAAATAGTGTAGTGAACAAACAATCTTTCAATCTCAACAAATCACCGTACCCCTACATATTGGTCCTTCGAGCCGTACCCCTACACTATCGATAGTATTGCTGCCCGCGAAGCATAAACTATCGATACTATCGATGAGCTGTGCGAAACGGCTTATAGAGGGTCATATGCGCAAATTATTTCGAGCTATTGGTTTTTGAGACTGCAACTGGAATTCGGACCCCGACCGTACCTATTATCTATATCTACAAAGATATCAAGTTTCCTCTCCGTTCACAAGGATTTGGCGTGAGTTATCTTAGCTGCCTATCATTTTAAGTAAACAAATCGCCTTAGGAACGCTAATTAAATTTAACAAATGATAATAATTTAGCTACGCTGTAAAATATTGCACGGCGCAATACTATTAATCAATATGAACGATTATTCGTAAGAGACTAGCTGTACCACGCGGTTTCAACTGCGTGTATGTTGAAAAATAATTTCAAAGTAAATTTCTAATAAAATTTCTCTTTTAAGGTTCCGACCTTTTTCACCAGATCTATAAATAACACAGTCTTGTTAGTACCTACCATCAAAATATTAGGAAATACAATACCCAGAAGGCCTTTTAGGATATTTTAAAGAAAAATATACTGCCTCGATTATTTTTAGCAATTTTTACGTGTTTGTTTTTTTCCAGATCGGCATGAGGTACAGTCAACGACAAAAGTCGCTGAACAATAACAAATATTCCGATTTTCTTTATCATCTTAAATACCAACCTTTGAGCGAATCATCACTTAACATCAGGTCTGTTGTCTTAGGGTCAAACGCTACCTTATAAAATATCGGATATTACTATACTATTTCTATTATGACAAAAAAGCTTGGGATTGTGGTGAACTTGCTCCAATTCAATCAATTAGTAATAAGAATAAAATGGTCAATGTGATCGCGCCAAAATAATTACCTGCCGGGCGTTTCTAGCCTGGTCTTTTGCCGGCGTAAGGAGGTTGGAACAGGCGTAGCTAGTTTTAAGTTTGACGTTTTAAAGTGATCACAATGCATACTATTGAATAAAGTACTATTGACTAATGACTATTGACTATTGAGACAGTAAGTCAACTACACCAGGATTAGGAATTGGCTCCAAATGGGGCTGCTGGAATACAGCGATAGATGCAAGGCGATGGATTTTTAACTTGTTAATGGTAGGCGCGCTTGAAAATACCCTATCACCAAGCTATGGTATCATCACGATGTTTTCCTTCACCGAAAGCTCAAGCTCATTGTAAGATTCAGTCCCGAATGACCTACGGATCGCAAGCCGACGTCACTGAGCCATCATAGCTTCAAATCATGAAACACATACGTCTTGAATTTTGCAGCATTTCCTCCGTAACTATAACCTTTTCCCTTTACGTTTCGGCCCGCAGATACGTTGAGAAATTTTCTAAGTAGGCCTACTGACTTTTCGCTGACTGGAATGGTACATTTCGAGAATAAGAGACGCTGGCACTTTACTTTACTTAGGTACTAGGTTAATAGTAGGTGCTTAAATAAAGCACGAATTAATTTCATATCTTTATCACTACCTCATTAAATCATTATGTCATAATCAATCAAAATTATGGGCACGTGTTTTTCTCATTAACACTTCTTACTTTTATTTATAAAACTTAGATATGGTAAATTCATTTATTTATAGATTTTTGATTAATACATATATCATATAATTATTATTTACTAGTGGCGCCCCGCGGTTTCACGCGCATGTTTCCGCTATCCCGCAGGAACCTTTTATGCGTTAATCCAGGGTATAAGCTATTTCCATTCCAAACATCCAGATCCGTTAAAATTTACCTTTATCGAAAACTCAAGCTACCATTGGGTTATTAGCGCTCTAATTAATATTTTTCCTCTCAATGTTTACGGCGGTTTCTTTTTGATAATTTTATTTTTAGTTTCTGTTGTTATTTGTCATGAAAATATTGCAGCGCGAGTACTAAACAAACATCCTAATCAAACTCAGTGCCGATGCCGTTGACCTTACTGCCCAAAACACTGACCCCCCCCCCCTACTTTCGACAACAGAAAGCAACTTTAATCCATGATAATAAGAGTCAGAGTTAAAAACATCCTTCTGAGTCATAAAAATGAAATCTACTGCGATCAGTCATGGAAAGTGAAAACTGCAAGTCTGCCGACCATTTTATTAGGTACAGTCAGCGACAAAAGTAGCTAATCAATGTCGATTTTACAAATATGTCCTAGATCAGTAAGGTTTGGTTTTTTTTTGCAACTTACAAGTGTTTTACCACAACACAATACATCTGATGTTAAGTAAGAAATGATACGGTCAAGATGATGAAGGTAATTGGACAATTTGTTATTGTTCGGCGACTTTTGTTGTTGACCGTACTAGCGGCCCGCCCTGGCTGCGTATATTTTATTGTTTTCTAAATAATATATAATAGCTTATGTTCATCACGGATAGTGTAGCTTTCAAATGGTGAAAGAATTATTCAGATCGGTCGAGTAGTTTTGGAGCCTATTCAAATTTTCTCTAACGCCCGAAGTTATTAATCGATCCTGATCCGTTATCCGCGTTTTTGGATCGATATGTCATGTCATAATATGTCATTTTAGTACTAGGGCTTGATATATTACTACTAAAATGACATATCGATCCAAAACCGCGGATAACGGATCAGGATCGATTATTATTTTTGGGGGTTAATCTTCGGGTCTAATTTTTAATAGCTGCCAACCCTACACACCAGTACCTACCCCTAGTACAAGTTTTGAAAACGATAAAAGTTTTCGTAAACGTCGACGTTTACCACCGCCGACTTGTCAAAGTGGCAACTCGATCAGCTTAAATTCAAAAAGTAACTCAATAACATTGTTGGAATATGATTATAACGATTTAAAATAACCCGTATTAACGATTTCAGTTCCTCCCAGTCTCGGTAAGATTCGCTGAAAAAAATTATGTATGGATGGAAACGAAAACTTTTATAGTTTTTGTAAACTATCAAAACCTGTACTAGGGGTACAGGTCACGACTCACAAATACAAGCACGTTGTTATCGCACTGTTATGAATTACATTATTAGTGTCGGTCGGCGGCATTACTCGTGACTAACATATTATCTAGGGCTGATTGGGAGGCGGGCGGAGCTTCCTAGCGCTCGCCACGCTAAATAGGTAGCGAACATCGCCTTCTATTCAATTAATATGCGAACTTGTATGCATAGTCACACGCAGTCTCCTTTTCTGTTAGCAATAGAGCGCTCAACCTATGGACGTTATTGGTGTAGAACTGTAGATAAGACTGTATGCTTGGTGGAGCATTCTTTAGTCAGGCGCTTCCAAGTTAAGAATCTGTCACCAAGCTCCTATAGGTTAACTTCAAACTTCAAAAATATTGATTTAGAAGAATACATGATGTTGATCACTTTAAAAAGTAGCAAAATCAAAATCAAATCAAAATCAAAAATATGTTTATTCAATAGGATACATTGTGATCACTTTAAAACGTCAACTTAAAACTAGCTGCGCCTCCAACCTCCTTACGCAGGCAAGAAACGCCCGGCAAGTAATTTTTTTATCTTCGGTACCTTGCCTAAAGGGACTTCTTTTAATAATGTATTTTAGTTATTAGTTTAGATTTATTTGTTTTTATTTCATTGTTATTTTTTGGGCACAATCACATTTACCATTTTTTCTCAACATGACATGACCCGATAGAAAATTCCAGGTATATGAACATTGTAGAGAGGAGGACTTAGTACAGATCCTCGAGGAAGACCACACTATATATAACTCTGCTGGATGACACTGAAGAATCATTATGGTGGATGATGAATCCCTCTGAGAACACATTTATAATAAAATTACCTAACTTGACTGGCACTCTCAGCAGCTATAGTTTGTTCGGAAGAGGAAGTAGTTGACATTATCAAAGACCAATGTAATATCAAAACTTTAACTTTAACTTTTAAACGCGGAACAACCTAATTATCTTAAGAGAAAATGTGTTGACAACAGTACGGGTCTCAAGCTTGTAGTGGAAAACTTGATCAATAAAAAAAAAAGAAAAAAAATTGGTTGTCTGTAAAGTCGGTTTACTGACGATAGTTGAACGTGACAACGTCGATTGGCCGATTGTGCTTCTTTGTCGCTCGTTCCGCGCTCTCGCTTGCACTTCAAGCTTTACATGGAACGCCTCAGAGCGATGGAACGCCTCAGAGCGATGTAACGCCGCAGAGCGAGGTAACGCCGCATGAGTCATGTTTTTTCGTGCGTGCAGCCGGCTCTATCGAATAATAAGATGTTAAACTCTTATTGGGAATATGAGGCAGACCATTGTCCTTTTCTTTTTTTTGGAGCCGTAGTGACACATACTCATGTACGTTATACAGTTGAGGCAATACATGAAAAGTTGTATTACCAAGGCAAACCAGAAATTTGCTTTGGTGTAAGAGTTACAATTAGTTAAAGATTATTTTATTTTATACTTATAGAAAATAAGCAGCAGTTTTAGAATTCAATTACTTAATTAGATTCTGGAAAGGCAGACATAGAAAAAAATTTTGTATTGCCCAGGATAATCGACATTCAAAGGACAAGGTTATTTTATGATAGTTTATGTGCAATAAGAAATGAAGAAAGGTAAAAAAAAACTAAAATATATTTTGGTACTTAAATTATTTAGATACCTTTAGACATGTATGAATATGTAAGCAACTAAGAGCTAGACAAGGTTAAAGCATACTAAACTACTACCCCACGCAAGATGAGTCCAATCAACGGACAACGGCCGATGGGGTAGTATGGTATATGAAAATGGTACCACAACCCCGTCAATGCCTAGTCGGACGGAATACCCCGGGGTTTTAGTGAGGTATGGCATGTTAAATAGTGCGAGTCCCACACTCCCTCCGAGCCCGTCCCCTTCTGGGGGAGGTATTCCACCGGAGGGGTCAGTGCGTAAGAGCATTTCCCCGGGAAAAAAAACTAAGCTACTACACATATATATACTGTACTTATTATTATTAACACATAATATCTCAGGAATGTTTAAAAACAATACACATCAACAGGATATTTAGAAATCTGTTGATTGATTCAATGTTCCTCCTTGAAAGCGACTGTTGCAACAGTCTGACCTTGCTAGCTGTATAACTACTGCAATTTTAATAAATAACTAATTGTGCCGCAACGGAACAGTGTTGAAATACTTGAAGATACTCACAGCCATCACCATTTCGAAGGGGTACTTGTGTACCCTTATGGGAGACACGTATTCCTGAACCATTTTCACAGAGTCACTCGATTACAAAAACAAAACAAGGATCTATCCTTCCTAAGTTCAACGTCTCACACAACAGGCATGTTGGCTGCCCGAGCTCCTTTCACTCCCAATAGCGGATAGCGGCCGACAACCGACAATAAACAAAGTAATCGCGCGTCTGATGAGAAAATTCGCGACGACGTGAACTTGGCTTGAAACAAAATTCACGCACGAGTACAGCTGATGACTCCGTCTCCGTCCGTAACTCCGAACTGTACGACGCGATTCACTAAACAAAATTAGGGATGGGTCTACACGAGTTAACTCGGGTTGAATCGAGTCAGACCTCACGAACTCGAGTTAGAGGGCTGACGGGAATGTGTGCGCGCGCGCCCCATCACACCAATCGCATTGATGGAATAAAACAAACAGCACCGAGTATTTTGACACGAACGAAGTTAGCAGATGAAATCTTTACATAATTATAGGTTACTTTTGCAACAAGAAAAGTCACCTAACAACTTTATTTTAATTTTTCAAAGTGGTTAATAAACCACCAATATCACACATTATCAACCGAAGAAACAAGTTTTGAAAATAAAATTCTCATGTTGACATTTCAATTGTAAATTGTATCACTTGGTTTTACCTGCCTATATACCAAGTTTCATCCTAATCAGTTTATTAGTTATGGCGTCAAGTGGTATCAAAAAACATATATTTAGCTTTTCCTGCCTGCCAGCTCGAGTTGATTTAACTCGAGATTTAAATGGATTTTAACTCGAGTGGACTCGAGTTGAATTTATCCCAAGTTGGCCCATCACATCACTAAACAAAATGCGATTAGGGAATTTAGGGATATTCACTTACAATATTCACTTTCCAGACGATATATCGGATTGATTTGTTGTTATGCCAAATATATATTATATTCGATATATTTATATATATGTAGTGTAGAAACATCTGATATTTGCTTACAAATGTTGGTATCTCAGGTATCTCACGCTATCTTTATCTTAGTAGTACAAATAACTACAATAGTATTAATCAAAGTAACATAACTAAACTAGTAGTGTACTACTAGTTTAGTTATTTATTTTACTATTATATATATATATATATAATAATAAAATATAATAATATATATTATTATATTATATATAATATAATAATAATATAATTATTATAATATTATTATATATTATTTTACTCTGGTTTCTGATTCTACATTCAAGCATACAACATCAATGACAAACTTTGCGCGTTTCACTGGGAAAAGGTATTATTAAACTTTTGTGGAAAGTATTCGATGGTGAAAAAATATCGTAGTTTTCTAGCGATATTTCGATAAATATCGATGCTGAGATCCGATATTTTACATCGAATATAAATATCGATGTATTTTTTAAGTGGACACCCCTACTTCGTGATGGTCACTTTTGTTTGCTCCGAAGTTAGCTGCTTGACTTTTTTGGCGGCAATTGAGTTGTCAACGTGAAAATTTTGTTTTTATTTCCAAAACTTGTGTTTCTTCGAGTTATAATGTGTAATATTGGTGGATTATTAACCATTATGTGTTCGTTAATGTGTACGAGTATGGGAAAATGAAATAAAGTTGTGAAAGTGACTTTTCAAGTTGCTCCAAAAAAGTCCGTGTAAAGTTTAAGTAAATCACCACTACTTTACTTAAACACTATCCTCATCCCATCATCTCATCATCATCATCACCATCATCATTTAAACTTGATTCAACTCTTTGAGTTTGAAATCTTTTCTACTTGACACTGGCAAATACACTAATCGTGTGACGCCATAACAAAACAAAAAAAAAAAAAAAAGTTAGCTGCGAATTTGATGTTGACTAATGACAGATGACAAAAAATGTGCAGTGCTGCCAGTATAAACAATATATACGCCGCAGAAGCCATTCAAATAAAAGTTAAAGTTAGTATTTTGATCTTGTGTATTTTGAAATCAATTTATTCTTTGTTCAAAATACCAGACTTATGACTGTATGGAATGCATTATTTATATAATATGCTCTAAAAAAACATTTTAAATTCAAGTTTCTTTACGGACCACACTTTAAAATCAAATTATTACATTTATGTTCAAAGAATTGTTCTTAGTTGTCTGTCTTGAACTCCTTTGAATTGCGAAATTCCGCGTATTATTTGCTGGGCCTAAATTGAATAACATGTAACCATTTCCTTTGTAATAAAACTATCTTTTTGCAAGAATAACATAATAGACAAAACATCTATTTCCGCTGGTCATTTTCCACGTCGCTCGCAACCAACTTCAAGCAGGACAGTGAATAAGCGACCCTTGTGGAAGTGCGGATGTCGCTCTATAATATCTGAAGATTATTTCTTCTCAAATTGAAAACGCAAAGCAAAATTCTGTCAAAATTGTGCGCGTTCGTGCCCGATGTCTAGTGCTGAAGTCGCCGATAATTCCGTTGACCCCCCGGCGAAAAAGCGGAAATTGAACACAGGAGAGGCACGTTCTAAAAACTCTGCAATGGCGAACAACGGGACGCGCATGGAAGATGAAATCGACGAGAGTCTGTACTCGCGGCAGCTGTACGTGCTGGGTCACGATGCTATGCGTCGGATGGCCAGCTCGGACGTGCTGATTTCAGGACTGGGCGGCCTCGGCGTCGAGATCGCGAAAAACGTAATTCTTGGCGGTGTCAAATCCGTCACTCTGCACGACGAGAAGAATTGCACCATAGCAGATCTGTCGTCTCAGTTCTACCTGTCGGAAGCGACGATCGGTCAGAACAGGGCTCTAGCGTCTTGCGAGCAGTTGGCGGAATTGAACCACTATGTCCCCACGACGGCACACACCGGTCCTTTGACGGAGGACTTTCTTCGTAAATTTCGCGTGGTTGTGCTGACAGGGGCGTCGCGCCAGGAAAAGGAGCGCATCGCGGCGTTCACTCACGCCAACAATATTGCCTTGGTCATTGCTGACACTAGAGGGCTATTCTCCCAAGTGTTTTGTGACTTTGGACCTGAGTTCACAGTCGTGGACGTTAACGGTGAAAACCCTGTCTCTGCAATGATTGCTGACATCACCCATGAGTACGAGGCTGTGGTGACCTGCTTAGATGACACTCGGCATGGACTCGAGGATGGAGATCATGTCGCATTTAGCGAGGTTAGTTAAGCATAATTGTTACTTTATTTCACAATAATATGTTGCAATTGCTTCATGTAAGATGATGGTACATTTTTGCTAATTTTTACAGTCATCTCCTTTAGCTAATCGCTAATCTGAGATTTGTTTTCAAACAAAGAAGTGATGATTCATAGTTCAATGACACATGTAGGCGGGCGAACTAAGATTATTTTCTTAGTACTTAAATTAAACTCTAGTTACAATGTAACGCAAACTATATTCATGTATGTATGTAACAAATAAGTGGAATTGGATGCAAATTTACCTGAAGTTAGTTTTTTTTATGGAAGTATGTAAGAAAATTCTGAGAGTATATATTTTTAAAACAATAACCGGTATTGGTGATTGCATTTTTTTTGTAATAGTGACAAACAAGCGAAAGGCTGATGGTAAGCTCTCGCTGTCATCATCGTCACCCGGAAGAAGTCCACTCCTGTGACTTACAATGCTGTCACTGATGCCTATGGACATTTGCAACCAGCCGCATAACCGATGCTTTGATGATCTGTCTGAAGAAATCTAATGAAATGCATATTTAATTTTTGTCTTATTTACAGGTACAAGGCATGACAGAACTGAATGGCTGTGAACCGCGCAAGATCAAAGTCCTGGGCCCTTACACATTCAGCATCGGAGACACTACGAACTTCACAAAGTATATCAGAGGAGGCATCGTAACCCAAGTAAAAATGCCCAAGAAAATTAATTTTAAACCCCTGAGTGAATCTATCAAAAAACCAGAATTCCTTATCTCCGATTTTGGAAAGTTTGATTACCCTCCACAACTTCACATTGGATTTGCTGCTTTGCACAAGTTTGAGGAAACGGAAGGTCGTCTGCCGAAGCCGTGGAGCTCCGATGATGCTGCTAAGTTCTTGGAGTATGCCAAGGCGTCCAAGGAAGAGTTGGGAGTGGAGGACGATCTCAATACTCAGCTGTTGGACACCTTCTGCAAGGTACGATGTCGCACCAATATTATATTTAAAGCCTTGAAAAATTTCATAACATTTATGGATGTCGTGATCTAAACTGGTCCCAAAAATAAAATTATGTTCTTCATACAAATCTAATCAAAACATCAGACACATATATTCCTTTATCTTTCAAAAATCAATGATTTCCTTCTATAACTTTGGGTTAGTTTCAATTTACTTGCTAGACCTTATGACCTTCTTCACAAATATCATTTGACAAAAGAAACAATTTTTACTATGTGTCTAAAATGTTAACTATATAATTTATTTATTTAGAGGCTTATGTGCCTATATCATGCAGTGTTGAACTTTAGCAACGTCCAAGATTTCACTTTAATAGGCCATCACAGGTTTGCATAGTATTTCTGTTTACCATTAATATTTGTAGGTATCCTCCGGTGATCTGAACCCCATGAACGCCTGCATCGGTGGCGTCGTGGCCCAAGAAGTGATGAAGGCTTGCTCCGGCAAGTTCCACCCCATCATGCAGTGGCTGTACCTGGACGCCATCGAGTGCCTGCCCCCGAAACTGTCCGATCTCACCGAGGAGGACTGCAAGCCCACCGGCTCGAGATACGACGGTCAGATAGCTGTGTTCGGGAAGAAATTCCAGCAGCGACTTGGGGAATTGAAGTTCTTTATTGTTGGTGAGTTGAGGTTTGTTACTGTATAGAGCAACCTCTATTAGAGCCCCCTTGTGACCACACACGCTGTAGGCCTTAAGAGGGGCGGTAATAAACTCAGAAAAAAATTGGGGTGTTAAAAATAATTTATTTTCAAACTCTAAAAGTATATAGGTGGTCTCAAGACAAAAAAAAAAGTGGTGGTGTTTTCCGGTTGTAGGTGAGCTAGATGTATTCAGTTATTTTTTTGCCAATGCGTAATGGGACAAGCAAGTCACTTGCTAAATGGTATAAGCGTGACGCTTAACTATTGCAGTCAGTGCCACCCAGAACTTTTCATTTCATTCATGTTATCTACTATATAAAAATAAGTCGGGTTTTCCTTCCTGACGCTATAACTCCAGAACGCACGAACCGATTTCCACGGTTTTGCATTCGTTGGAAAGGTCTCGGGCTCCGTGAGGTTTATAGCAAAGAAAATTCAGGAAAAATTTCAACAGAAAAGCGGGAAAATCTTTTTTCACATACAGCGCCATCTCTGATACATAATGAATTCATTACTGTTGTGAAATAAAATAAATTTTTCCTTTTCAAATATAAAACAAAAAAAAAATTTTCTTTTAATCACCAAACGAAATGTTACATAAAAGGAAGCCATCTGGTGGCGAAACGGAGTTCGCCGGGTTTGCTAGTATAATATAATTATGCAAATCTATGCGCTGCGATAGTTACTCTGGGATATTGGAAAAAAAATTAATGAAACATTGCCAATCAAACCGCAACACAGTAATATTTGCGTACTACATGCTTGACGGGTTCAATAGCTGAGAAAGGTGTGGAACTTCCCCAGGTGGACTCTGCGAAAGAGTCTCTACACACGTTCTAAGGCGACGTCATCGCTTCAACGTTCGTAAAATAACAAATAAAAAAAGCAATTGGTTTCGTCTCAGGCGAATAAGGTCGCTGGTTTCAGCAAAAACATTTTTATCAGAGAAAATAACAATTAGATAAGGGAGCTGTGGAAACAAAGGATCTTGTAAACAAACATGGCACAGATTAGTGTCTAGTTACTCAAAATTCAAAATTCAATAATGTTTATTCAATAGGATACATTGTGATCACTTTAAAACGTCAACTTAAAACTAGCTACGCCTGTTCCAACCTCCTTACGCCGGCAAAAGAACAGGCAAGAAACGCCCGGCAGGTAATTTTTTTGGCGCGATCACATTGACAATTTTATTCTTATTACTAATTGATTGAATTGGAGCAAGTTCACTAAAATCCCAAGCTTTTTTTTTTTGTCATCTAATAGTCCGATATTTTTTTTTTTTTTACTTAGGAATCACATGCCGACTCAAGGCAAGGCTTGAAGGCTTTATATGGAAAAAAGCAGGTAATGGAATAGGTTTCACTTAGGTGTTTCCGCGCGTTGTAAATACGGCTTGTCGTCACGGCCGGATTAAAACGGCTGAGGGCCCTGGGGTATCAAAAGAGTGGAGGCCCCTAATTACGTTCCAAATTGGTTAAACACATTTTTTAATTCAAGGGTTAGACAAATCAAGTTTTTCCATCACACTTGATATAAATGCGAAAGTTTGGATGAATGTTACTCAATCACGCCAGAACGGATCATGATGAAATTTGTCACAGAGATATAGATAGTCTGAAATTATAGCAAATAAGCTATTTTTATTCTGGAAAACGCTTTCTGTGGGATTACGAGAAAACTGCAAGGCGCAGTTAGTCAAATATCATTTTGCATAGTATTTGATACTGGTTAGAATAAAATTACTTAGCTAACGTAATTCTCTATCTTGTGAAGGCTTCAGTTACGCTTTTTTTTCCACCTCTTACTGGGTAGCATTTGACCACAAGCCACCTGCTAAGTGACGATGTGGTCGAATGTGGCTCAACGCTACGCCTGCACTGCGAACTGGCTCTCAAGCGTGGCGCCCTCGGAACACACCGGGGGGTAGACGCCCTCCCCTAAGTCCGGCCCTGCTTGTCGGTCGATACCTATTACCCTGAGTCGGAATGTCGTGGCACTCGTAATGGCAAGTCTAACGATGTAAACACTAATACATGTTTCTATTTACGTTTCAAGGAAGTGTGTCGATGCAACAAGCGTAATCGATGAATAATTTATGCTATTTTCAACTCTAGTATTAAAATCGAATTGTAGAAAACTCAAGTGCCTACACAGTAGCTCGGTCATGTTCGGTCAAGGTTTAGTTTGGTACGGTTGTTTGAGAGCCAGTACCCAGTCCATGTCACCTAGACCTAGACACTTCAGTGGGGCACCTCTTTTGACCACAACACAGGGCGATGTGTAAGGAGGTTTTAACAGGCTTAGCTAGTTGTAAGTTTGACGTTCTACAGTGAGCATTTGGTGTATCCTATCTACGTAAATAAACCCTATGCATCGTCTGAAATATACTTATTTTTTACTTTGACTTTAAACAATAAACTTCAGGTGACCCGTGGTCAAACACTACCCTGTAAGAAGTAAAGAAAGATATGTTTTAAACGAAACATTTTTATCATAAAGCCAACGATATAGTATGCACTCCTTACTAGATTTATTCACATTGTTCCACTGAATTGCACAGTAGTCTGTGAACCTTTCATTAGTGTTATTAGTTGCTCCGTTGCTATGTGAAAGAAGTACAAAGCAACAAACATACTTTCGCATTTCGTGATGAAACCATAGCTTGGTGGTAGGGTATTTTCTAGTACCCGCCTGGCTAGCTACCACCCTCTTATTAAGAACTAGCTGTTCCCTGCGGTTTCACCCGCGTGGGCTACAGTTTATCGTGATAAAAAGTATCCTATGTCCTTCCCCGGGGCTCAAATTATCTCTATACCAAATTTCATTTAAATCGGTTCAGTAGTTTAGGCGCGATAGCGTATATATTCCGTATACTCCAAAATTATTCCCGCACTTCGGTGCCCCCTCAACGCGTTACCTGCTGTAGGTACCCATTATCCTATTTTAATTCTAAGTTAATTTTTCTTGGACAGCACGTTTGAACCGCGCAGTTAAAGGTCTTTCTGGTCCGCGACCGCACTTTACCTATTTCATAGATTCTCCCGGTACCCCCCTCACCTCACCGCGTTTCCCGCTGCGCTGCGGTGCGGCGGTTTTATTTTTCTACTACTACTTACATTTTTAAACTCATGATATCTTTCGAATGGAATGTCCGAATTGAATAATTCAAAAAGTTATATAAAGGCATTGAAGCAGTTTTGAATAAGAAGTAATTTATTTTGATAAGGATTAATACCAAGATACAAATAAAGAGCCTTTTCTAGTGGCGGCATTAAAAATTATTTTTTTAAAATAAAAGATCACTTATTGTGGCATAACTATAATAGTTAGACATATCCTCTCGCGGACTTTTTTGTAGATCCAAATGAGACCTACAAACCCGTAATACATTATTTTGTTCTAGTGTCAATAGTTTTTGCAGCGCACGCAAAAGTAGGTTTTCGATTTCACACCTTGGGTTGCAAAATAGCAATTTTCTTACGGATCCCTAATTTTTTTGGAAATAAAATATAGCCTATAGCCTTCCTCGATAAATGGACTATCTAACACTGAAAGAATTTTTCAAATCGGACCAGTAGTTCCTGAGATTAGCGCGTTCAAACAAACAAACAAACAAACTCTGCAGCTTTATAATATTAGTATAGATCTGTCGCCAAGCACCTATCGGTGTGTTCCGGCAGCCTCACTTGAGAGCCAGTTCCCAGTCCAGGTGTAGCGTGGCGCCATCTTCGACCACATCGTCACTTAACATCAGGTGACTTGTGGTCAAACGCTACCCTGTAAATAGTAAAAAAATAAAAAATTTAGATCATAGATGGAAAAAGACTACAAAATGGTAGGTACCTAGGTAACGTCGGTTTGGTAATCGTTCAAGTTTTGATAGTTTACAAAAACTACAAAAGTTTTCGTTTCGTTCCGTTATTCTTTTCAGCGCGCCTTACCGAAACTTAGAGGTTCTAAAATCGGTAATACGGGGTATTTTGGATCGGTTTTATTCGTATTCCAACAAAGTTTTCCAGTTACTTTTTGAATTTAGGCAGTGCGAGTTGTCACTTTGGCACAAGTTGGCGGTAGTAAACTTTCAGCGATTCTAGTGAAACATAAACGTCGTTTAATTTAGCCAACGTTCCTATTCCTTCTAGGTGCCGGCGCGATCGGCTGTGAGCTGCTCAAGAACTTCGCCATGATCGGAGTGGGCGCCGGCTCCGGGCGCATCACGGTCACCGACATGGATCTCATCGAGAAGTCAAACCTGAACCGGCAGTTCCTGTTCCGGCCCTATGACGTTCAGAAACCCAAGTCCAGCACTGCTGCCAAGGTATGCTTGTGTGAACTTGTTCATCATCATTTAGCCTTATACTTTCCCGCTGTATAGGGCCTCCCTCTGTGTGTAGGTTTGTTTGTTACTCCGTCATACATAAAAAGCTGAACGGATTTGAATGAAAATTTTAAATATAGATAGCTAGGATATACCATAGGCAATTTTTTATCTTGGAAACATGTGAGTATGGGCCGCAATTTACTACGCGGGCCCAGTGCGGGTTGGTTGATGTCGCATGCCCTTCAATGTTGTAGTTCTTGGACACGCCAGTTTCCTCACGATATTTTCCATCACCATTTTTCATCATCATCGTTATCACCATCATGTCGTCGAAGCTGGCGCCACTCTACTTAAATTGGGAACTAGCTCTCAAGTGGGGCTGTCGGAACACACCAATAGATACTTGGTGACAGATTCTTAAGGCTGGTAGCCAGGCAGGCGAAAATGCCCTACTACACAGCCATTGTTTCATCGCAATGTTTTCCTTCACTGAAAGCTCCAAAAGTATACCAGCTTTTCAATCAAACCACTCTTGTTTCATCCCCTGCAGGTTATTAAACGAATGAATCCAGATATCAACGTGCTGGCACAAGAGAACCGTGTCTGCCCCGAGACCGAATCTGTGTACGATGACACTTTCTTCGAGGCCCTAGACGGTGTGGCCAATGCGCTGGACAATGTGGACGCCAGGATTTACATGGACAGGCGTTGTGTGTATTACAACAAGCCTCTGTTGGAGAGCGGCACGCTTGGCACTAAGGGAAATACGCAGGTCAGTTCAAAAAACTAACTAACTTCGATGGCTCAGCTAACCAAAGTGTTTCTTGGCCTCTGAAACCAGAGAGCACCGCTATTCCAGCCCAGTTCACAGTCTAAAGGGACAAATCAAAAAATATTTGTAGTAAGATACATGTAATGACTTAAAAACGTTAAACTTCAAACTAGCTACGCCTGTTTCAATCTCCTTATGCCGGCGAAAGAACGCAAGAAACGCCCGGCAGGTAATGTTTTTGGCGCGATGATACTTACAATTTTATGTTTATTAATTTATTAGATTGTAGCAAGACATCCGCTTTAGAACGGGAATATTTTGAGGATTTTCTTGTAATTGATGAAATCAATTGATTTTATTATGTTTCTTATTTCATGGTGATAGCATCACGGTATCACTCTAATTTTGCGCGCCAATAACGGCAAAACATGATGCTATTTTGTGAATCAATGTACCTACGTCACTTGTTTGTACAGTCAGCGACAAAAGTCGCTGAACAATAAGAAATTTTCTGTATTTATTTATCATCAGAGACACTAATCTACGACGAATCATCACTTACAAAAAGGTGTGTTACGTTATAGTCAAACGCTACCTTGTAAGTTGTAAAAACAAACATTACTGATACTAATACGCATTTGGAAATTTACGATCAGCTACTTTTGTCGGTGACTGTACCATAAGCTACTAGTGTTTTACGCAAATTTAATTTGATCTTTACTCCACTCGCTCAATTTCAGGTCGTAGTCCCTTGCCTGACCGAGTCGTACAGCTCGTCCCAAGATCCCCCCGAGAAGAGCATCCCGATCTGCACCCTCAAGAACTTCCCGAACGCGATCGAGCACACGTTGCAGTGGGCGCGCGACGAGTTCGAGGGCTTGTTCCGGCAGGCGGCCGAGCACGCCTCCCAGTACCTGAAGGATCCGCAGTTCATAGAGCGGACCTTGAAGCTTCCCGGCAGTCAGCCGATTGAAGCTCTCGCGAGTGTCAAGGTGTGTGTGGGGGGGGAACTAGTTGTTTGACTTTTTGTTTTTTTTGGGTTCCGTACTTCAAAAGGTAAAACGGAACCCTTATAGCATTACTCTGTTGCCCGTCTGTCTGTCAAGAACGCATTGGGGTGTCAATGTGAAATTTATATCAAAGTAGCTGATGGCCCCGGCGTCACCCGCGTAGATGTTGGTTATCGCGACCAAAAGTAATCATGAAATTTTGATTCCGTTCCCGCAACCCATGGGAACCTATTTCAGGGATAAAAAGTAGCCTGTCTTTTTCCAGGCTATCCAGACTACGCGGCGGAGGACTTTGTTTTATAATAGTTTAGTGATACTCGGCTCTACAGTTTCTTTCAGCTGTGAAAACCGTATATGTCGCATATTTTGCAATTGTACAAGGGAATCAAAACCAAAAGAGTACTTCCCGTTGATCTAGAATCATGAATTTGGCATAAAGCAATCTCTTACAGCATGCATTAAGAAAAACGTCTAAAAAAACATGTTTGTACGGAACCCTCTGTGCGCGAGTCCAACTCTCACCTGACCCTGAGTTTTTTTGTTTGTTTTTTCTTTGACAAATGATGATTTATTTATATTTTGTAGTTTTACGTCTATTGATTTGACCTATATTTTTTTTATTGTAATTTAATTATTCTTGTACGATTTTTCCAGGACGCGATCAACGAGCGGCCTGCCAACTTCGCGGACTGCGTGGCGTGGGCGCGGCTGCACTGGGAGAACCAGTACTCCAACCAGATCAAGCAGCTGCTGTACAACTTCCCACCGGACCAGCAGACCACCAGCGGTGCACCGTTCTGGTCTGGGCCCAAGCGCTGCCCGGCCCCGCTGGAGTTCGACCCGGCTGATGATCTTCATTTGGACTATGTTGTGGCAGCGGCTAACTTGAGGGCTGCTGTGTATGGACTGCCGAGCTGTGTAGACAGGGAGCTAATTGCGGAGTGGGCTACTAAAATAGAGGTAACAACAGAATACAGATGTTTTTGGAGTGAAATGACGTTCAGTGAAGAGTTTTTACTTGTTTCCTTAGTTTTATATTCCCCTTTTAAACATATTAAAGGCTAGCTTCGCCCTGCGGTTTCACTCACGTCTTCCAGTTATCCCGCAGGAACCTTTTTACGGGGTAAAAAGTGTTAATCCAGGGAATAAGCTATCTCCATTCTAAATTTTACTTACATCCGTTCAGTAGTTTTTGCATGAAAGAGTAATAAACATCCATACATACAAACTTTCGTGTTTATAATGTTAGTAGGATACTAGTCTAGTGTTTTTGTGTTGATTTACCGACTAATAAAAGCTGCTTCTCTTTATAGGTGCCAGAATTCAGCCCGAAATCAGGCATAAAGATCGCAATAACAGACGCACAGCTCCAATCCAACAACGACGACATGGACCAGGACCGCGTGAAGACCATCATCTCGGAGCTGCCGCCGGTCAACAAGCTCGGCTCGCTCACCATCACGCCGCTGGACTTCGAGAAGGACGACGACGCCAACTTCCACATGGACTTCATAGTGGCCGCGTCCAACCTCCGCGCCGCCAACTACAAGATACCGGCCGCCGACCGGCACCGCTCCAAGCTCATCGCCGGCAAGATCATCCCGGCCATCGCCACCACCACCTCGGTCGTCGCCGGCCTCGTCTGCCTCGAGCTGTACAAGCTAGCGCAGGGCTACGCCAAGCTGGACGTGTTCAAAAACGGATTTGTGAACCTCGCTCTGCCGTTCTTCGGCTTCTCTGAGCCCATCGCGGCGCCCACCAACAGCTACTACGACAACAAGTGGACGCTGTGGGACCGGTTCGAAGTCAAGGGGGAGATCACCCTGCAAGAGTTCCTAGATTATTTCAAGAACGAGCACAAGCTCGAGATCACGATGCTGTCCCAGGGTGTCTGTATGCTGTACTCGTTCTTTATGCCGAAGGCCAAGCGGCAGGAGCGACTCAACCTGCCCATGTCTGAAGTGGTCACTCGAGTATCCAAGAAGAAGTTGGAGCCGCACGTGAAGGCTCTCGTGTTCGAGCTCTGCTGCAACGACGAGGACGGGTCGGACGTGGAGGTGCCCTACGTCAAGTACACCCTGCCCTAGTAGATTATATTACGTTCTCAACATCCACGAACCTCGTAAATTTTTAATGTATCAGTGGTTACGTGACGAAGGCATTTAGCTATTATAGTTACCAGTGATGGTTCTATGAGAATTTACAAAAAGAAGGGTATTTTTGTGATGCGATTTTCGTGTGTGCCTCGGAGTCTCTAAATTGGTGCAACGGACGCGATTGTACAGTGATAAAATGTGTGTGAAGTTTTAATTTGTGCTTAATACTATTAATGTAAACACGCTTGTCTTTCAAAATTCAAATATTTATAGTAGTTGTATTTATTTGCTCATTGTCTCATCAAAGCGCTAGTTTATGTTCACGCAAGAATGCATATACATGGTTTGGTTTTCTACACGAAAATTTATCAGATATTTTAGAGTTAAAATCAGATGGGGTCTGTATGTATATGGAAAAATAAACAAAAACTAAGTAAACGGTTTTTTTATTTTATTAAGGTACATACAAGGAGGGATAAAACGTTTTAAAAATAATCTCGGCCTAGTAATTTGATTATATTTGTGGAAATACAATCAAGACATGTTAACAAACTTCGTAATATTAATAAAGCGATATACAAAAGTTAAGCGTCATTTATGGTTGTTTTGGCAATATCACTAAAAGTTAGGTACTAGAAAATAGAGCTGATAGTCTGACTATTCAAGTGACAACTAGAACTAGGTAGTGAGATAAATAACAGCATTTGAGGTCATGGTATAAAATACACAAATTTGGATCTCACGACACTCGAAAATGTTTTAGGCCTTTCATAGACGAGGCTCATGGCAAGCAACGCGTCTGAGATGAAACCCCTTACATGATGCTATACTTGACTGGACAAAAAAAAATGTTGAAAACACTCCTGTCATAGCTGTTGCTTTCAAAACATCCGCTTTTTCTACTAATACTGCTTACAGGGTAGCGTTTAACCACAAGTCACCTGATGTTAAGTGACGATGTGGTCGAAGATGGCGCCACGCTACACCTGGACTGGGTGCTGGCTCTCAAGTGAGGCTGCCGGAACACACCGATAGGTGCTTGGCGACAGATTCTTAACAAGAGGTTGGTAGCTAGCCAGGCGAGTACATACTAGAAAACACCCTACCCCCCAAGCTATGGTTTCATCACGATGTTTTTCCTTCACTGAAAGCTCAAGCTCATTGTAGGATTCGAACCCACGTCCGGGATCGCAAGCCGACGTCACTACCACTGAGCCATCATCGCTTGAGTGTAGCCTCGTGTATGAACGGCTTTAAATTTGAGTTAAGAGATGGAGGATGATCCGCGCGACGCAGTATCTCAGAATCATGGCATTCACGCATTAAGGGGTTAGGGGCAGTCCAAAGCGGGACTGGTGTCCCTAGTATGAGTTTTTGCTAGACGTCAACGCGTTTTACCGGGAGCGTGTAAACTCTTGTATGAAGAAATCGAAGAAATAAATGTATGCGGTGATTTTAAAAACCAATATTTTACATATAAAAAAAGAGCGCTCATTAACTAATCGTGCTACTGCTAAGCCTCGGCTCGGTGTAGCGCGTAGCATCCTTCAAATTGAAAAGGCCACATTATAGGTACAGTAGATTTTCGTCCGTACATATAAATAAAATTTAAGCATAATTTGGAGATCACAATTTCTGGCAGACTAGAGACCAATAATAATATAATTAATAATACAATACATGTGAGAGCAAAGTTACTTAAAAACTCGTCATTTTATGAACGGCACTATGTTAGCGTAGCGTATCTAATATTCAAATCCCCACACGCATGTAAATGCGTGTTTGTCAGTTTGTCATTTTACGCAGCAACGGTTCAACGTGATATTTTGCATAGAAATGAGTTGATAGACCCTAGTGTTCTCAATATTTCTATATGGAGCTGAAACATGGACACTCAAAAAAGCTGACCGTACACGCATTGATGCCTTTGAAATATGGTGCTGGAGGAAAATGCTTCGCATACCCTGGACTGCGCATCGCACAAATGTCTCTGTCCTGCGTGAAGTGGGGGTGCCCGTGAGACTTTCAAACATCTGCCTCCGTAGGATCTTCGGCTTCTTCGGTCACATCGCCAGAAAGGAAAGCGACAACCTTGAAAAGCTTCTGGTAACAGGAAAAATACAAGGGAAGCGACCAAGAGGCAGGAGTCCTTTGCGTTGGAGTGATCAGATCCGCAACTCCACCAATAAGAACGTCCACGAGGTCATACACATTGCCGAAGACCGAAGCAAATGAAAAGAGATCGTCCTAAAAGTAATTCGTGGAGGTCACGACCCTCAGCAATGAGGATAACGATACAAGGAGGAGGAGTTGATAGACCGGAATGAGTCATAAACATCTTATCCGCTAGTTTAAGAAGCTCCCTGCTACACGAATACGCTACGCCAACTGAAGTGCCGCCGTTACAGTTCGCAGCCTCCAAACGCGTATACGAAGAATAACTATAGCCTACAACAAAGGTAATTTATCTAAAACTAAACTAGCGTCATTACAATTTACGTTTTAATTATAAAAAGAACCCAAAAAACTACATTGAATTTTATTCGATTATTATGTTTCACTTGCAGTGCTCTAAGATATCTACAGGGGCGGATCCAGTGGGGGAGGGGGCACAAGGGCCCTCAACTTGCAAGGAGCTGAGAATTTAACACCTAATATACCGCTTTGATAATATTGGTTAATGGTTTCTTGTATACAAGTAATTTTTATATTTATTGTATGTTGTATGTCATAAATAAAGAATGAATCCCGAAGACATAGTGCAATTCTAGGGGAGAAACTCCTAACTTGTCTGGCCCTTGTGCCCAGAAATAAATCTTGTATCCGCCCTTGGATGTCTACGTGGTATTTTATATCATAAAGATAAATCTAGGTGCGATACTTAGGCACTTTGGAAGCATAAGTTGAATAAAAAGTTTACAAATGCATTTATAGTTTAATAATGTATTAAATGCTATAAAAATATGTATTAATTACTTGTGATTTATGACACGGACATACCTATTTATATTTATCATTCTTTACTGTGATATTTTTGATAAGGTACTAATAGATATATTTTTCAATAAGTTATTCTGTAACAAGTCATGGTTTCATTGTCATTTTATCACTTGTCCAATAGGTTTTTCCAAAAGATATTTGTATGTCAATACAATATCAAAGCATGTCGCCAAAATGCGTTCCTTCATAAAATTTATAAGTAAATCAACAATTTACAGGTCATTTGTAGGAAAACTAAAATTTAATAAATTACGACCTGCCATTCAAATCTTAAGATCTGAAGCAGGTCCTTCTCTTTCATGTAGGATTCGATCTATCTATGAAACCTTCAAACGCGCCGTTTAACTAAAATATTATACATAATTATAAAGGTTCACCAGAAAAAATATCGTGTAATTTCGTTCATCATTTGCTAAGCTAGTTTCCTACAGAGAGATACGACTCCTCATTAAAGAGTTGGGCCCTAAGCCTGCCAGTTTACACGTAGTCGCGCTTGGCCCAGCAGTGGGCAAAGAACCGTGGCAGGCAGGCGGGGGACGGCGAGGGTCAGCGCCACGGGCGGCGCCGCGGGCTGGGCATGTAGCGCGCGCGCCCACTCTTGTCACTCCCGTACGTCTCTGGAAACGAGAGGACACAGGTTTGGACATTTTGCGGATGTGACATTCCGCGTGTAGACGATCTCGTATATGTATCGCAATCAGTTTCGTCTTTATACGAGCACGCGGGGCACTAGCCCCAGGGCCCTCGGCCAGATGCGGCCCCTCCGAATAGGGGGATGTATTTTCATTTATACATTTAATCATTAGGACAATTTATTCCATCAAAGTATAATAAACAGAAGACCTAGACTACCTAGACCTAGAATTTGATGACAAATTGCTGCTGATTTCACTTTCCAACTTTTGAATTTGAACAATGTGGCGTGAATCTGATGATTTTTATTCATTAATTTGCTTTCTAAATGGGATCAAACTTCGAGTGCCCTTGGGCCCCTTCGTGACCTAAGACGGCTCTGAACGCATCTTACAAGTTTACAACACTGTTAAAGGTACTACTTAGTCATTATAATTATAACGGTAATAGAAGAAGCACTGGTTCTAACAAAAATAAGCTAAGGATGAAACTTGGAACATAAATGTAATGTAAAGTAAAGTGTTTTACCGAGATTAAAATAATGTAAAATGTTAATCAAAAAGCTAAATAAGTATGTAATGATGAATGAAAAAAATTGCAGTAAATTCAGATAATTGGAGTAAAGCTGACAAGTAACACAAAGAAGTAGAAGAAATAAAAGAACAAAATACAACAATGACCACATTTCAAAGAACCAAACTGAATTTACTATACAAAGCAAAGTTTCATGCCAAACATACGCCTGGCAACATTCTTGAGTTGTCAGCGCGGCAACTAAACATCGCAAGCTGGCAATCCAAGGCGGTGGTGTTACCATAGTTAGACTGAGTCATGAGCGTCGCGGAGGAACTGGAGGTTCGCCTGGGGCGCGGCGGGAACACGCCGCTGTGGCTTTGTGACATTATGTCCCTGTTTTAAAATGTAATAACCATCAACGTCCATTAACGTACAAAGGGATTAAATCAGTGGTGTAGCTACCGGAGGGCAAGACTGGGCACTGCCCCGGGCCCCCAAGCTCAGGAGGCCCCTCGGAGTCTGCAATACGACGAATCTGGATGACGACAAATCTGGAGTACGTCGAATACGGAACAAACGATTTTAAACAGTTTAGTTGGGGGCCCTAGTTTAATTTTGCCCCAGGGCCTTCGGTTATCTAGCTACGCCACTGGATTCAATACATTTTATATATATCACTAGCTGCGCCCCGCGGTTTCACCCGCGTCGACTACATTTAACTCGATAAAAAATTAATATAAAAAATAGATGTTGGCCGATTTCTCAGACCTTTCCGATATGCACACAAAATTTCATCAAAATCGGTCAAGCCGTTTCGGAGGAGGAAAACTGTGACACGAGAATTTTATATATTAGATTACGTGGGCGTTAGGGGAAGCGCGTCAAAATCACCAAAATCACCCTTACGTAATTAATGAATGGCCCTTAAGCATATTCAAAGGCCACAAGGAAAATTGAGAAATAATTTTAGTAGTGAATTTTGTTGGTTAGCTAATTATTTATCTTCATAAATATAGGGTCACCAACCGTCCGAATTTGTCCAGATTTTCAGGTTTTTGTTCAGAAAATCAAACACCGAAAACCGATTTTGATGTATATTTTTTTTATATATGAAAGCTGGTGCTTCCCCTGTGGTCCCATTTAAATTTGGTCCAGTTCTGACAATGGCATCCATGAGAAAACCTTTGAAGTGAAGGCTTTTTTAGCATGCAAAGTGGCTTGTTAAGTTAACCAGCTCATTTTCCGTACAAATGTCTAGGAATCCTAGCAACATGAAGCTGTCACTGTCAACGTATCTACTCACGAGTGGCGCAGCTTCGGCGCGGGTCGGTTGGCGAGCGAGGCGCGGCGGCCGCGGTCGGCCGCGATCATCGCGCACCGCTCGCTCGGCGTGCTCGCTATGAACGTGTCGTGGAGAGAGTAGCAAGCCGCCGTGATCTGGGGACGTGGACCCATCATCATCCTCGGGCATCATTGCGCTTCCGGTAATGGAAACATCGTGATGGAACCGCAGCTTGGTGGCTCAAAGTTTAAGTTATCTATCGGTGTGTTCCAGCAGTCTCATGTGAAAAAAATTTGTAAGGGAAAGGTTCGTATGATTTTTATTTGCGAAAACCTCAGTAAATTTGTTAAAAATGGGCTTTTTTCTTCGGAAGTTTTGTATGAGCTCAAGACTAGCCTTATATTTGCGTACCCAGGAAGGGTCACTAGTATCACATAAAATAATTATACATCATCATCATCAGCCGAAAGAAGTCCACTGCTGAACATAGGCCTCCCTTTTAACGCCACCATGAACGGCTAGTAGCCATTTGTATCCATCGGCTCCCTGCGACTTACAATGCCGTCGGTCCACCTAGTGGGGGGCCTGCCTACACAACGTCTTCCGGTTCGTGGTCGCCACTCGAGAACCTTCCTTCCCCATCGGTTATCGGTTCGTCGAGTGATGGGGCCTGCCCATTTCCACTTCAACTTGCAAATTCTGATTCTGATAATATACACGTATAATGGCAACACTGGTACCTGCTGGATCAGCCTCCTGTGCAGGTCGACGTCAGCGCCCCGGATGCCCTCCCTGTCCTGGTGCAGCTGCAGGGCGCACAGCAGCGCGTCCTTGATGGTCTGCACCGTGGCCTGCACCTGCGCGGTCCTCATCAGCCGCCGAACTAGGTAGCCCTTCGCGTGGGCAACCAGCTTCGACGCTGCAGTTTGCTAAGAAACCCGGGATGTACATAAAATTGTGGTTTGACGACTCGATTCGAACAGAAGTGGAAATAAAGAAGAAGGAGAGAGGGATGGTAAAGGAAAAGAGAAAGAGATAATAGCTGATGGGCTGCACCATGGTCTGCACTCATCAGCCGCCGGAACAGGTAGCCCTTCGCGTGGGCAACCAGCTTCGACGCTGCGGCTTGCTATGAAGTATGAACGCCACAGTTTTACGTATATAAAACTCATAAAACTGTGGTGTGACGACTCGGTGCGAACAGAAGAGGAAGTAAAGAAGAATGAAGTTGAAAGAAAAGGGAAAGAGAGACGAGAGAAAGGGAGAGAGAGAGGTTGAGGAAGAAAACATTTTTGTTATGTAGCAATTTCTGTTAACAGTAAACAAGCCGGCTCGCTTGTTGGCAAGCAGTAACCGTCTATGGATATTTGCAACACCAGGAGAGAAGCCGATGCGTTGCCGACCCTTAAGAACTCTTTTCACACCCATCTTGAAAGATTGCAATTTGTAGCACTGCGGAAAGACTCGTGGACTTGGACGAAAACATGATGCAGGAATAGGAAAAAAGGAAGATAGTCGTTAATTTAACAATACGATTGATAAAAGAGTAATGCAATAAAAGAAATCAAAGTATTCATTGAGGAAGATAGGATTTGCAAGAGAAAAATTGAACAAAGAGGAAAGGTAGCGGAAAAAGACATAAACGAAACATATTTTTAGAATAACCTCTACAAATATCTCTATAATAAACTATAAATGACTGTAAATATGGCAGTTTTTATGTTGAAACCGTGACTTTGATTTATCTTGTTTTCCAAGACACTAAACACCAAATCAAGCAATAGTAAAAATATAATTAAAAATGCTAAGATGCATATATATGCTTTAACATGAATTAAAGGCTACTTAATACTTCTATGATATAAAATAAATGAAATTCTAAACTATACCTGTCTGGGAGTCGGCTGATTCACCACAGGCTTACAACGCAACGACCTAATAGAGTTCTGTATCGTTTCCTCCATGCGCCTCATCGCAGAGTCGTTTGACCGCGCTGTGCTCGTCGGGCTCTGGTGTATCACAGAAACTTCCCGCCCACACATTCGGCTCCCACTCTTGTGGCTGTAAGGACGACATTCATCGCTATCTGTAGAAAACGTCACGTTCAAATCGGCCATCGTATCGCTCGTTCGATCGGTCAAAATAGGCTCCAAGTCTCGGTCAGAAGATGCGCTCGTATCGTACTGAAGACGCCGCGATGTCGGGGCGCGGTTTGGAGAGTTCGTTCTAGTACGACTACCCTCGTGATTTGTTTTAGGATCGGTTTGATTTAGAGACTTTTCTTGCTTCTTGATACTGCTTGAGATACCTCTGCTTTTCTTTAGCATAGCATCACAATGGTTTATGTACATATTTGAGTCTGTTAATGTTGATGTTACAGGACTATCGAACTGCTCGGGAGATTTTGGGTTTATCAGCTGGCTTAAACTTACAGGACCTCTGTTGGTTTCTTGAGACTTGTCTATCCAGGCCTCTTTGATTTCTTCAGGAGACTTGGGACAGATCGTCCTCAGTTGCTTGAACAGCAAGTTGTTCTGCTCTTCGAAAACTTGCTGCAACAACATCTGTTCTCTCTTTTGTTTCTCGACCAAACTAGCCATCTGGACTAGTTGCTGATTTTGTATCTTGTTGTAAAGTTCCTTGACTTTTGTAGCAGGGTCTTCTAATTCAGATATCAATGGAGACTGTGGCGGTGGAGACTTGCTGGCTTCCCTGAGTTTAGCTGATTCTGAACTCAATTGAGACTTATATGGAATTTTGGATTTGGGAGATTGTGGTTCTTTCTTAGAGGGCTCTTTTACATACTCAACCTGTTTTGTTTCATTACTGTTCCTAAATGTTATAGTGTCTTCAAGTATAATGGTTCTGTTAGAGGGAACAGCCACTGGGGTTCTCACTGGGCTAGTTTTTCGTACCTTCTGACCAGGGTCAGTTTTCGGAGATCCCTTTTTCTTTGTATGTAAGTTGGCATATTTGGTTCTAGCTGCAGCCACTGTCTTTGCTGATGGAGGCGACCCTACCGTTTTATTTGTTTGTTCTTTTACTGGGATTTTATTTTTCCTAGGCTTCGCCAAATTGTTCTGCTTCAGTTCCAAAGCCATATTGGACCATTTGACCTTTGCCAACTCCAAATCCCAACTTCTGCGCTTTTTGCTTCGAGTGCTAAGATTGGAGAGTGACTCACTCATAGATATGCAGCTCATTTCTACACCCAAATTTAAAGACTGCACTTCAAGGTGTGCTAACAGTTGAGGACTCGGGTTCAGTATGGTATAAGATCTTTGCCTTACCAGCTGTGGATTTTTTCCACTTGCCAAGTGGATGTTATTGAGGCTTCCGGTAAAACTTTTACTGCTAAGCGGTTGAGGTTTGTCTTGGATTAAGGTTTTATGAAAAGAATCAGATGCATCTCTACCTACAGAGAAACTTAAATTAACAATTTCTTCGATAACACTGTCTTTTTGTTGTTTACACCTAATTTGTTTGTTCTCGACATCTGTCAGTAACTTTCGAGTGTTACAGTTGTAATCTCTTTCAGGCACTTCAATTGATGGGGACGATGAATTGTTTCTTATTATTTCATTAAAATTAGCAGTCTCATTAATATTCTCGCTGAAATCTACTATTAACTGTTGAGAAGGTCCAGTTTCCACAATTTGTTTGGAAGATAAGTTGTATAATTCGGTATGAAGAGGTGAACTTGTAAGGGTTTCATCTATACTATTTTCTGTAGCAATAGCTGTATTTTTTTCAATACTGTGGTTATATTCTTTTTCTATGTTTTCTTTTGTGTTTTCGTAATCCAATTCACTCTCCGGCATTTCAAGGACATTAGTTCTATCATCGCTGCAATCTGTATCACTGTCTATGTACAGCTTGAGAATGGATATACGTTTTTCTACTTCTCTAGCTAATAGCTTATAGTACTGCATTTCTTTGCGGCATTCCTTCGACAGCTGATAACAGAACAAAACATTACTTTATCAGACAGCATATGAATCTATTTGACAAATTAAACAACAACATATTGGTTTCACCTTGGACAAACTCTTCATGTTAATCTTTATTATTGTATTGAAATTTTTTAAGAAGTTTTCAATTACACATTGCAATAGTGAAATTAGCTTGCACATACTATAAGTTAGTTTGGGTAATCTGTAAATGTGTATGAAAGAATTAAGTGGTTTTTCTATCATGCCTACTTTCTTCCTACATATTTATAAGATTTGTGATGACAATAGAATAGGAATGGTGTAGACTCACACCATTAGGCCATAACGTTTATAACATTTACTAATATTATAAACATTACTAGTTTGTGAGTATGGATGTTTGGATGTTTGTTACTCTTTGACACAAAAACTACTAAACGGATTGTGAAATTAAGAATGAAGATAGCTTACACTCTGGATTAACACATAAGCTACTTTTTATAGCGGAAAAAGTTCCTACGGGATAATGAACCACGGGGCACAGCTAGTATAACAATAGTTCAGGTGTTGCTTAGTTTGATGATGATTGCAAATGTTTTGGTGAGTTGATGTCTTACCACAGGAGGCAGGAGCGGCACTCCATTTAACTTCATACAAGAGGTGTACTGTCCGGCCTGTCGCACAGACTTTACATCCCACGGGTCGTCCATCGCGCCGCAATTACATCAACATGCTAGCCCGACCCTTCGCAAACTGCAATTCGCCGAAAAACACGTACTTAGTGATAGCCGCTCATTAACTTCACACATAAATGTATACCAGTCCTTCTACAACAATTATTTATGATAGTTTGAATAATTTGAACACTATTTAGTAGCCAAATTAATTTTCTGAAACGCCGACTGCATTGCGATCCTAAACGATTGTGTCACGGCTGATTACGTCAGATAATAAACATTTTAACCCGCCCCAAATTAAACGGAATGAACACGTTAATGTTTTAGACCATAACTTACTGCAGAATGGGTTGAATTATTGTTATTATATGCAGTTTTATAACTTTTTCGATTTTGTACTGTAAAACTGGTACGCTGGTAGAATTCGCAAATCTTTAATTTGAAAACAAAGCAACTTGTTTTTGATTACAACGATATGTGAAAAATATTTTACAGTTTACGTGCTGTCCAATCATATTTACTTGTATTAGATATATTTTAGCTAAAGACTAATAGAATAGCTCTATCTGTTCTTGAGACAGCCATAAAATTTTCTTGCAAACTGCAAAGAGAACAGACTGAAAAGACACACTTGTGTTGCCATGGATACGTCTTTGAGGACATACTCTGTCATCTGTGGATGGTACTTTTTGCAACAGATAACATAATAGTAGTTATTTCTAAAGTATAGATATGGCATTAAATTACTGCGGGTCTGCGGATATGGGATAAATGTTTCTATCTTTTGTTATCCTTGTTTTATACAAACGGCTGAAACGGCTACAAAATTGCAAAATCATTTGCAAAGTTGACAAAGTAATGTCAATACTGTCAATTTGACTTTGACATTTGTGTGAGTTCTGTAATCTGTAATTCTGTAAGTTTATTTTGATCGAATCGAGTACATAAATTTTAGTTTTTAATTTCTAATTCTCATGGATATTTCGCAAAAATCAGCCTTCAAACGGCATTTTAAATAAGCAATAACTCAAGTGCTTGTATTCTGTATTAATAAATACCATACTATGGCCATAATGGACGCGTTATTGATGAAAAATGTGTGTCCTGCCGGGAGGCAAGCTGTAGGTTGTTTTACCTTCTCGGTTTGCCTGTTTACAATATCTTTTTTCTCCGGGAGCTTGCTGGGGCACTCCAAGGAACTCTGGCTCCTGACGCTGTGGGGCCCAGGGCTCTACTTTTGTCTCTTCAACTTCATGTGCACGTTATGGTACAAAGGCTTCACATATGAGGTAAGACTGATTTAATTAGCACAGTATACGTTTTTTTTAATAACGACACATTATTACCAGCTCTTTACTTGAATTACATATATGGAAAAAGATACAGGCTTGGCCACAGTCTTTTCTAGTGGTCAAAAAGTCACCCTAAAAGTGCTTGTAATTTTGGCATACTTGAAGTGGTGTGATTATAATATTAGCAGACTTTAAGACCTGCATTGTGTTCCCTTCGACCACATCGCTACTTAGCATCAGATGACTTGTGGTTAATAGCTATAAATAGCTAACCTGGAAAAGAAAAAAACAATTTTCATACTGAGCTCATTCCTAGTATTGAGTCATATATTTTAATACCCACAGGTGTCAGTGAGATCGTTCTTCCTCGGCGCAACATTTACCACAGGCCTATATCTGTCTACGTTCGAGAATGGATGGCGGGTGTTCGGACTCTACGCCATGTTGCTCTCAATATTTCATTTTTCGGAGTTCCTATCCGTTGCGCTGACAAACCCAGAGACGCTGTGTATAGACTCGTTCATCTTGAACCATAGTGTACAATACGGCGCTGCGGCCGTCGCCAGCTGGGTTGAGTGGGCTGTGGAGTACTATTACTTTCCTGGTATGTTGTGCAAAAAGCATTTACTTTACTAACACAAGACGAAAACCTAAAACTCTATCTCATACCCTATCTTCTAAAACTGACTGACAAACAATGCACATTCTAAAGGGCAAGTATGTGCTAGGAACAGGAAACTTGAAGAAAATAAAAAACAATGGCCAACATAGTTTTACTTTCCTGTTGACAAAACTGTAACACAAAACATTCATTTAAACTGACACATTTCTTGTTTCTTGTATGGAATTCTTGGAAACAATAACTTATTCCCAAAGGAAGTCCAATAAAGAATTATGGGATGAAAATATCACGATTATCATTTTCATATGTAACAACTTCCTATCCTATACCAAAATGTGTTATTCAAAATTTTTATTTACTGAACCATCTTCTTTACGTACATAAGTAAGTTACACCAAATAATTCAATCAGTAATTCTCCATTTCACAGATATGAAGACCCACTTCTGGTTGTCCTACATTGGAGTACTCATGTGCATTGGAGGCGAATTACTCAGAAAATCCGCCATGTTCACTGCTAAAACCAACTTCAACCATACTGTAAGTATAGACATCTAAAAAAATCTTGTCTAGCTAGCACCCAAGAATCAGTCGCCAGGCCAGTTTCCAGTTCGTGAAGCCACCTAGGATCACATCTTCGCAGCATCGGGTGACTTGTGGTCAAAGACTACTCCATAAAGAGGAAAAAAATCATCACAAATTGATTGAATTGGAATGATGGTGGACGATCGGTAAAGCGTGCGCCTTACAAGGCGCCGACACCGAGTTGGAATCCTCTCGGCTCTGCACCTATGACTTAATATAAGATATGTGTAGATTTACCATTGCTCAAAACGGTGAAGGAAAACATCGTGAGGAAACTGGCATGTCCAAGAACCACAACATTCAAGAGCATGCGACATCTACCAACCCGCACTGGGCCCGCGTGGTAAATTACGGCCCATACTCTCTCTCTGAGAGAAGGCCAGAGTCCCAGCAGTAGCAACGTAATAGGCTGATACAAATTCACTACGATCCCAAGCTCGTCACTCTTACATGAGTAATGCTAGATGAAGTTGTTGACCATAACGATTGATTCCAGGTCCAGTATAAGAAGAGAGCTGACCACGAGCTGGTCACCCACGGAGTGTACAGCTGCTGCCGGCACCCCAGCTACGTCGGCTGGTTCTACTGGTCGATAGGGACTCAGGTAACTTAATACTTGTGTTTTTATTTTTTACTAGCTTGGCCTCGTGGTTTCACTCCCGCGTCTTCCCGTTATCCCGTAGGAACCTTTTACCGGGATAAAAAGTCCTTCGTGACTTCGTCTTTCCAGCGTTACCTGGGACGGCCGAGTGTGTGCTGGATTATCACTTAAAATCTAATCTTCAAACTCTTGACTCTTCATCACATTTCCTTCTTGCTCCAATTCAATCAATTAGTGATAAGAACAAAATTGTAAAGGTGATCACGCCCAGAAAATTACCAGTTTTTACCGGCATAAGGAGGTTGGAACAGGCGTAGCTAGTTTTAAGTTTGACGTTTTAAAGTAATCACAAGTATCATATTGAATAAATATAATAAATAATAACAATTAATTAAACAATGAATTTTTTTTTTACACTGTTCGCTGGCTCGGCCACCTTGAAAGAATGGGGGAGGAACAAGCATACAGTGGACGGCCGAGTGGCCGTCGCCCTGTCGGCCGTCCCAGGTATCGCTGGAAAGACGAAGTCACGAAGGATTTGCGCGAGCTCCAGGTGGAGGACTGGCAGGAGGTGGCGCAGGACAGACCGAAGTGGCGTCTTTTGTTATCGGAGGCCAAGACTCACTTTGGGTCGTTGCGCCATCTCAGTTAGTTAGTTAGTTATATATAATTGACTTTGACTTTTCCAGATCACCCTGCTGAACCCGGTCTGCTTGATAGTCTACGCTGCGGTGTCCTGGCTGTTCTTCCAGGAGCGAGTGTACGCGGAGGAGTTCACGCTGGTCTCGTTCTTCGGGAAGCAGTACTGCGAGTACCAGGCCGCGGTGGGCACCGGGCTCCCCTGCATACGGGGCTACGTGCACCTCGGGGAGCCCGGGGCCTACTACACGCGGTACGGGCACGACGGCGGCAGCTCCCGGAATAGTCACGAGAGTCGTGACTCGTAGTGTTTTTTTTTTGGGACGGGATTAACTTGTTAGGTACTTGACAATTTGTGAACAAGATTTTCAATACGTGTGACTTAGATTATTAGAGCAATGTGTAGTTATCGTTTTGTAAGGAACAAAAATATTGATGAAAAATTTCAATATTTCCAGTTCTGTATTTAACATCAAAACAGCAGATCACTTTCTGTGATCTGTTCACGTCACTACCTCGTATGAATATGATGAATATCATGAGCGGTCTTCGAAATTGCATCTTGCATTCGCACATTAGCCCAACGTGTTCCCACGGTGCTTCGTCGGCTTGGTTTTTTGGTAAATTAACCTTACGATCGGTTAGGCGAGCACGCAATTCGACTGACGGCCAAAGCCAGGGTGTATTGGCTGCCCAGTTTGGTATGGTCTGATCACTCTGATCCGTTTGAAAAACAGACCGTGGGTCCCTAGCTTTACACTTACACGGCTAACCACAAGTTTAAGCTATCGCGCGCGTGAAGTAAAAATAGGTACTGTATCAAAAATATGTATATCAATCAATTTTGTACATAGTAGACTAAACATTTTCTATTTATATCTTTGAAGTTAATTAATGTGCAATAATGTTGAAAATTTACTAAATATAGATTTGCATTAATGTTAATGTACCTACTTCAATTCATAAAATATGCGTTTAATTTCTATAACTTGTAATAGATATTTTTGCTAAATGTTTCGCTACCCTGTCAATAGTAAAAAAAAAAAAAAAAAAAAAAAAAAAAAAAAAAAAAAGAAAATATTTTTGTATGTAAGTTATTAGCGCATGTTGAGTCAGAACCTAAGTTAAACACAACGGCACTTGGCGTAGCGTATAATATATCGGTATCGCTATAACAGCGGACATTTTTTTCTCTCTCCCACTACGCTTTTGACATAGTGGTGGGAGCGAGAGAACAACATTCAGCGCATTCTGATTCGAATTGTCCTTTTAACTAATTACTATTATGCATGTGCACAAAGTACCTTATATTGATTGTTTCTATGCGTATATTTTGCGCTACGAGTATTATTAATATTGATATTTCCTACACGACTTCATACGCGTTTTCAAGAGTTTCTCAGCATTCTTGACGACGTGGTAGCCGAGTTGGTAGTGTCCCTGCCTGCGAAGCTAGCGGTCCCGGGTTCGAATCCCGGTATGGGCAAATTATGTGTGATGAGCACAAATATTTGTACCTGAGTCTTGGATATTTCTATCTATCTAAGTATTTATTTCTCTATATAAGTATGTATATCGTTGTCTAGTACCCATAACACAAGTTTCGAGCTTAATTTGGGGCTAGGTCAATTTGTGTGC
This sequence comes from Opisthograptis luteolata, assembly GCA_931315375.2. Classification (NCBI taxonomy): domain Eukaryota; kingdom Metazoa; phylum Arthropoda; class Insecta; order Lepidoptera; family Geometridae; genus Opisthograptis; species Opisthograptis luteolata. Next base: position 12,437,498 of record OV928045.1, read on the forward strand.
AGATGTCCCCGATATATAAAAAAAATTCTGTCTGATGTCACAGTACTTCGCTGTTTGGCAAGTCCTAGTGTTTGACTGCCTTGAAACTGTATCCAACTTTTACTTTAGAGGAATTATTGAAAAGTGTGCCACTATTGTACCTATAGGCTTGAGAAATGTCGCATTTTTTAACGGTTTTGTAAATTAACTCATAACTTATAGGGTGTCGATAGTGAATAGAAAATTGAAAAAAACACCTCACGTAATTTATAGACGCCCCCTCTTCACTAAACTTTTTTTTTACTTATATTATTATCGTGTGAATGATGGTTGTGAACGAAGATGATAATTTTTTTGTTTTTTTTTACTGAAACATAATAAACTTCATTGTATCAATCATTTATTTTCTTTGTCATGTTATTCCATATTCCATTTCATGACGACCGATGTGGCGCAATAATGACAATAATAAATAATAATGGGCGGATAGCCGACTGCGGAGCGTGAGGTCGCGGGTTCGATTCCCGCTACAGTGCTTTGTGCATTGAAAAAAAAAGAGCGCAAGTATTTGTTCTGTGTCTGGGTGTTGTGGATCCCCGATCCTCGTAGTATCTGATACCCTAGATACAGGGAAACCTAGTTAGGGGTCAGAACCTATGTATGTGATTGTGTGGGCATTATTGGGCATTATAGATATAGAATCCTAAATTTTTGCGTTATTCACGTTAAATTCTTAGTTCTTAACTTTTTTTTTAATAAAGTGGCTAACAAGCAGACTTATGGTAAGCGGTCACCGTCGCGTATGGACATTTGCAACACCAGAGTCGTTACACAAAACGCGAAGTTCTAGGTGGGAATCACGATTCTAGTACTTTCAGCACGTAGTAACTTATACCATATCTGTGTTTTGGAGCGCTCTGACGTCAGCCGAATTCTGACCGCGGAGTTTTAATGGTTACTAATCCACCAATATTACACATGATCACTCGAAGAAACACAAGTTTTGGAAATAAAATAGTTGTGAATTTACTAAGCTTTTGTTAGGTGCATTTTACTTTTTATATGATCTATAATTGTTAAATTTTTGCATGCCATCCAATTGGTATTATGTGTTGTTTTCACATTTTTAGCAAATAAAGTTTTCTATTCTATTCTATAGTTATTTGTTATGCAATGCTGCAAAGTTGTATTTTGGCGCGAGTACTTGTATGGAAACCTGAGCAAGCGAAGGATTCTAAGATTGAACCATGAGCGAAGCGAGTGGTTCAGATATAGAATCCTGAGCATAGCGAGGGTTTCAAAGGTAACTTTGCAGCCGAGCGAAACACGCAACCAGAATAACTTTGCAGCCCAGCGAAACACGCAACTTTTTTTTTTCCAAAACTTGTGTTTCTTCGAGTGATAATGTGTGATATTGGTGGATTAACATAGTAAAGAAATAGTTTTCCACCATTATGTGTTAGTTAATGTGTACGAGTGTGGGAAATTGAAATAAAGTTGTGAAAGTGTCTTTGCTAGTTGCTTCAAAAAAGTCCGTGTAAAGTTTAAGTAAAACGCCACTACTTTACTTAAACACTATCCTCATCCCATCATCTCATCATCATCATCATTTAAACTTGATCCAATCTGAGTGAGATATTTTATACTTGACACTGGCAAACACAGAACACTATTACTTGGCAAATACACAAATCGTGTGACGCCATAGAAGAAAAAAAACCTTACATTCTCTCTGGTTAGAACACGGTTCCCAACTTAGGGATATTCCCATTGACCTATATCTCAATGGATATTCCCCTCAGATTTAGGGGGTAAATAAGTGAGATGGGATTTTTAGGGGTATTTTCAGGGATTTTTTGACTCATTAATATTTTTAAATTGATAATAATTTTTTTTTCTTGACTTATCGACATCTAGTACGTAATTCTACAACAACTCTGGTGGTGGCTGGCGGCAATACTGGCGCCACTGGCGGTCATTTTATTATCTGTGCATATAAGGCGGTTATTGTTATGATAAGTCTATTTTTTAAACTTGTAAGTATGTTTGACAATAATAAGATTTGATTACGTTGTTAGTTAGTTAGTTAGTTACAAGTGAAGCTAATAAAAGTGTTTTTAAAAAAGCTTAGGTATGTCAGATATGATACCGCCAAAAAAATAGATCAAGATTATTCATATGTACGACGATTGTTATTTCGATTTTAAATCATTATGAATTTGTATTTATACATTTTTAAGGGGAGAACTACATAATTGAGGTAATTTTAGGGGTTTTTGAAACAAACTTTAGGAATAAATATTTTTGAGAGTTGGTAACACTGGCTTTGAAGTACGCTACGCCATAGATTAAGTAGACTATTGCTACGCTACCATAGAACACTATTACTCCTACGCCTACGCACCGTACTAAACTAACCAACCAGAAAATAAAACCATACATTTTACATTGTCATTTCTCTCTGCACCGTACTACGGTGACATACCGGCTTAGTATTTGTGAATATATAAAGTGCAAATTGTGTTTAGAAAGGGTAAGTAATGTTTATTTTAGTTAGTAAATAATAGTACTTATTTAGTACTGCGGGCTTATCACGGAATACCGTAAAATTTATCGTAAATGCTTTCAATTTGACACAATTTGTACCGCCGAACTATCACGTGGTCCATATTCACTAGCGTTAGCGTCCTATAGACATTCACAACATTGAATGAACGAAAAGGTACGTAGTTTAGGCAAGAAAAAAGTTAAAATTCGTACATGATCATTTAAAATTGTTAAAACGACGCCGACGGTTAAAGTCAACGGTTAAAAAGGTGAGTCTCAAGTCTCGGGGTAACGTGTTATTTAACACCATATTTCCGCCATATTTGCTTGTGTTTGTTTAATGTTTGTGCCATGAGTAAGGTAAGAATAAAATTATTACAGTGATTTTACGTGTAAATTGAATTGTAATTGAAAATGGACAGTGGTTTGTACAAAATAACGGACAAACGTCAAATGATAAATGAAACTATTCAGTAAGCTCAAAACGCTACCATCTCCATCGGTAAAGAGCGTCCGTGCAAATGTTACTGAAATTAAACGAACGGATTTTTATAGCACGGAAAATATGACTAAATATGACTGAATATTACATCAAATTAACCGAATTATGGTATGACATTTAACTTACGGCTGTTTTTTATATAACCCGCCCTTACTGTTTTATCAAAATTTAGAGGGTTCCTGCCTAGCATGGCGTAATTAAAATTCAAAAATATCCTATTTATTTAAGTAAATTTTGGATTAATAATTTAGGCCCATGTGACACCAAACTATTGATTTTTTCTGATCAAATCAAGTTATTACCATATATACAATTATACATGCTACATTGTACCTGTTGTCCATCGTATATTGTTTGGGCTTTGTTTTAAAACAAATTAAATAATCGTTAACGGCTTAATATTAAATAAAAAACACGGTTGAAATTATGGGCCAGGCCAAATTTGATTCCCGTGTGTGACTTATCGCGAAATGCCCGTTAGAATTTAATTTTCAAATCACAGCAACAGTATTTTTTTATGCTGTCAAGACGCCGACGAGTCTAAAATGTTAAACATTTGTCAGCCATTTTATGAAGCAATTCGTGAGTATCGTGCGCTACGCGACATTGGCGAAATTGTAAGCAACCCCGCAGAAGCTATTTACAAAAAGTTGAAGTTGAGTATCGTGATCGTGAAGTCGTTTGAGCGGAAATACGTAGTAGGTATATAGTCCACTTAATCTATGGCGGAAATTTTGATCATCTAGTTTTTTTTGAGATAATTGATGTGATTTGATAAGAAAAGTGTTGAAATTTAATCCTTTTAGAGTCATAATTGCTGTGAAGACTGTTGTTTTTTGGGGAATCTCAGAAAAAGGTTATATTATCGCGTGTCTTTAATCCCGCATGTTGCGTCAGTTGCGTGTGTTATGGCGGCACAGAAGTTTAGCGCTGAGTAGCAGTGGCCGTTTTCTAAAAAACGATGCCGAATAACGATGCCAGTACCCGATGCCGGCATCCTATTCCTTAGATATCGAAAAACGGATGCGCATCGTAACGTCTCGTGCGTTGCTCGGCATCGGCACACATCGGCATCGGCATCGCCGCGCGGCATCGGCAACGAAACGGCGCGTCGTTTCGATGCCGATGCCGCATCCGCATCGGGCATTCGGGCCTCCTCGATATCGTGGTCTCGGTCGTATTCGGTCATAACCGCATAGTATCTTTCAACGCCATCTATTGTATTTATATGTAACTACTATGTATAGCGGAATTCATTTTTTCTTACTTTCGATTAAAAGTTTTGTAACCTAAAAATCTATATGGATGGCGTGGCGTTACTTGTCATAAGGCCGAATGTAGTAATTATTTCCCGTTTTATACATTTTTACCATAATATTTATTGTGGGATGATAAAATTTTTTTAACAATCTGAAATTATAATTCTATAGTCTATTAAGCAATCTTATCCCTCACGCTCGCACCAGTTTCTATTATCATAATATCTTGACCCACGCAACTCTAGGGATGTGAAAAATAATTGATTTTTATTTTAATCGATTATTTTTTTCTTTTAATCGATTTTTAATAATCGATTATCTAAATTTGAATAATCGATTTTTTACTTACTCTCTAAAAATAAATCGATTTTTTTACCTACTCTCTTTTTTTAAGTAATAAAAGATAATGTTTGTATTATTGGAGATTAAACCTATGTGTAGCCAAACTACACATTTCAATCGAATTTTGCAGTTATAAGTTACTTTAGGTAATTTTATTACAATGTACAAAAAAAATGCAACTTTTCGAATAGTTGGAAAAAAATTATTAAATAAATTCGATTATATAGAAAATCGATTATTTTTTATTTAAATAATCGATTTTTTACAAATCGATTTATTTTAAAGAGATATAAATCGATTATTTATTAATCGATTTTTTTATCTCCTAGTCACATCCCTACGCAACTCAACACTTCGTTACGACTTACGATGCCAAATAACGATGCGGGCATCGGATGCCGGATCTCCGATGCCGGTGCGCATCGATGTCGTAAATATCCGAAAACGCCCATCGCTAGCGCTGAGTGAAATGTGGAGGGAATAACTGCGCATGGGTACAATTGCGAACATGATACAATTATAACTTTAATTAATGAAACCAAATAACTTTAAGAACATATTTAAATAAATAGTAAGTCTATCACTGAGCGAAATGTGGAGGATATTAGGTACTGTCGCGCGCGCAAACATGAATTTAATAGTTAATGTTAAAGTTTTGCTTAGCATGTAACAGGTTGGTTTACTATTCAAAATAAACCTCTTTTCTATTTAAATGAGTGCACCAAAAAAAAAAGCGACTTCTATACAAAGTTGATCATGTGACAAAGTGATTAAGTTTATATGGGGATAAAAAAAAATCGAATTTGTCAATTTTAATACAACATAAAAACACCAATAACAAACGAACTCAAACTTAACAAAAAATCAATAACAATGAACGGCAATAACAATTATACATACTTTAAAACGCGACTGTCGAGTCACATGTCCGCGGGTCGTCGTATCGGCGTGGGGGACGGAATACGACCGACGACGCTACGAACGCGCCACCTTCGTGCTCCAATTCAATCAATTAGTAATAAGAATAAAATTGTCAATGTGATCGCGCCAAAAAAAATTACCTGCCGGGCGTTTCTTGCCTGTTCTTTTGCCGGCGTAAGGAGGTTGGAACAGGCGTAGCTAGTTTTAAGTTGACGTTTTAAAGTGATCACAATGTATCCTATTAAATAAAAAAGTTTTGAATTTTTGAATTTTTCGTCCCTCTAGCCCCCTGTCACACCTGATTTTTGACACAGTATATAAAGAACAGTAGGTTAGCTAAGGCCGCTCGACGAGTTAATGACGTCAAGCGCTAGACTTTCGTGCCGCTAGTTATACACACGAGAAAATACGTTAAGCCTAGTTCACATTGAAAAATAGCTGAAACATACACGACTTCGGTGGCCTAGCGGTAGTGTGTCTGCCTTCGACACAAGAGAGGTCCTTGAACATTACCAAAATTAAGTCTTACCAAAAATGTTCGTATGTTCCTAAATTTGGAATTTGTTACCGGTTAGAATACATAATATGAATATTATATGAATATTATTTTGTTATAACTATTAAGTTCTATTAAAGATTTGTAGTATTTATTTGTGTTTTTTTTGTATGTAAATTATATTTTAAAATATTACGGGCAAAGCCACGAAATAAAGCTAGTTTTATTATTTCATCAATTATGTGCACTAGGCTTTACTATTTTCCGTTGTGTTTTATTATTTCAAGTGTGTTATTGTGTGTTACCTTACCCAAATAATGTTTGGTTTCTAATAACAGATGGATAGCGCTGCCGGCCCGAGCGTTGAGAGAGGTGATGCTGGTGATGCTGGACAAGCTGTAAGCACCTACTGTAAAATGTAAACAAAATCAGGATTATTATTATTTTTAAGTAATAAATAATGTTTTGTTTCTAATAACAGATGGATGGCGCTGCCGGACCGAGCGGCATTAGACGCTCGCGTGGTTCTCCTCGCCAACACACACCAAGGGGCTCTACCAGGCAGCTGCCACAAGATCCCACCATCCTCCAGGTGACGCCTGGTGGGCGCTCAACAGTAAGTACAAATAGATCAAGCTGTCCGTTTTATATTTCTTATTGTTTCCTTATGTGCTTCAATGTTTGTTTTAGCTGCCGCCTCACACACCAGAGGTGTGTTCACCGGCAAAGAGACGGCGCAAAGTGCCGACTGGTGCTGCTGCCAAAAGCAGGGAGAATGACTCAGGGAGCGACGAAGACTCCATGGCCGCCGTCGGCAGCGACGACGAGGACGAAGGGGATGATGACGGCGTCGAAAACTTCGTCCTCTTGCGTCAAGCCGCACGGGAGCTGCGGCGGCAAATAGTTGAGGACCAGGAGGAGACAGGTATGGAAGAGGATGGTAGGGAATTATGCGTGGAGTATGCAAGAAATGAAAGTAAATTAGAAAGTGAAGGTGAACGAATGGGGGACGAAATAGTGAATGCGGATGTGGTGGATGAGAGGGGTGGAAGGAGATCCGCAGCAGCAACTGTAAATATAGATTCCTTGTGGTCGGATGATTTTTCATCTTTCAACGGCCAGAAAGAATTATATTTACGGGAGCCCGGGCCAACTTTTTCTTCCCAGGATTCCGTCGAGATCTTCCAAAGGATCTGGGATCGTGAATTTTTGGAGTCTGTTGTCAAAGAGACAAATAGATATGCTTGCGAGACTATCTCTCAGTTCTCCGAACCTGGTGTTGGTGCTGGTATTCCAGCGTACTTGGATCCCTGGATCGAAACGACTTTCGAAGAGCTGAACAGATACCTAGCAATTCTTATTCTAATGTCTTTTTGCCATCGCTCAAAGATTCATGATTACTGGAGAACCGGATTCTTTGGAATGCCAGGATTTCGGCTGTTGATGTCGCGGAATCGGTTCGTTCTGATCAACAAATTCTTACACTTTGTAAGTAACGAGGATTTGTTGACCAGAGGGTACGCACGAAAGATTGAGAAAGTTGCCCCGGTAGTGGACCACTGCAACCGGAAGTTTGCTGAGTTGTATGTCCCGAGTCAGCACCTCAGCTTAGACGAGTCTTTGCTTTTATGGAAGGGTCGTCTAAGCTGGAAACAGTGCATACGAACGAAAGCTGCGAGGTTTGGCATCAAATCTTTTGAATTGTGCGAAGCCTCTACCGGTTATCTACTCCAATACCGATTGTATACGGGCAAAGCGGCTGAAATGTATCCTGCATCCATTCATGGGTTTCAGGACAAGACCGCCAAGGTTGTCTTGAACCTCATGGATGGATACCTGGATGCAGGTCATGTTCTCGTGATGGACAATTGGTATAACCAATTGCCCCTTACGAGATACCTCAAGACCCGTCATACAGACGTATTGGGCACGATAAACCGGAGGTGTAAGGGTATTCCGAGTGCATTAAAAAATTTGAACCCAAATAAAATGGAGCGTGGTACTTCGGTAGCTAGACATAGCGGTGACGTGGCGTTGGTGTCGTGGATGGACGTCAAACTTGTCACCACTGTTTCTACCTACCACAAACATGACTTTGTTCCGGGAACACGCGCAGGACAGGCGGTCAAGAAGCCTACAGCTGTTGACGAGTACAACCGGTACATGGGAGGAATCGACTTGAAAGGCCAAAAAATCTCCATGTTCCTCATGGAGCGTAAAAGGAATCAGAAGTGGTACATGAAGGTGTTTAGGAGGCTGCTTAACACCAGCCTACTAAATGCCTACATCGTATATACTCGTAACCCCATGTACCGGGTGAACTCGCATCGCGAATTTAGGCAGAAGATCGTCGAAGGGCTACTGAGCCGATACCCGCGCGTTTTGCCGGCAACAAGCAGAGCACTGAACACTAGTTTTCAAGAGCGTCCTGTTCGACTCCAAGTCGGAAATCATTTTCCAATTCATTTGGAAATAACTTCCGACAACACGAGGCTCTTGCAAAGGAATTGTGTTCGGTGCACTGCTCGAAAACAACGGCGCCGAGTGTCAATTGAATGCAAATTGTGCAAGGTGCCGTTGTGTGTAGGGTTATGTTGGGAGGAGTACCACACCATGGAAAGTCTGTGAATGAATGAGAGAAGATGGATAATAGATGGATAATGAAAGGGAAGTAAGTGAGAGGCAATGAAAGGGAAGTAAGTAAGTGAGAGGCAATGAAAGGGAAGTAAGTAAGTGAGAGGCAATGAAAGGGAAGTAAGTAAGTGAGAGGCAAGAAGGAAAGTATGATCAGTAGTGTTCCTCTTCCCAATTATTTGTCGCCCACTGTAGCCTAAACAGCTGGACGAATTTTGCCATATGAAATGTCGTTTTTTTTTGTTTTATGTAATTCGTTCCACTTATATTCATATGTTAGTACCTAACTAAACCTATTGTTTTTTTTGTTATAACATTTACTGGAGATATTTTCAATACTTCTGTTATTGAACTTTCTTACTTGTTTACTATTTTCTGTGCAAATAGTTTTCCTTAGACTGAAGACTGCAATTATAAAAATATCTCCATAATATATTCAGTTAATGACCCATACATCTATTGAAATAGTACCTGTACTTTGATCTATTTTCTGAGCAAAAGAAAACTTTGTAAGCTTGTTAGTGTCTTATATGAAAGTCGTTTAGTGGATTACCTCAAAACAACATAATTATTTGTATTACACATACTGATTACTCGCATAAGACACGAGTTGTAAAGTGCATAAGTATAGAAATTGTTTTATTTGTTTGGTCTATGTTTGTATTTTATATCATGCATGTTCAAGTACGTTCTTGTAAAAGAAATAAAAGTTGAGTTGAGAAGAATAGAATATGTTTTATTGCACACACAGACAGTAATACAAACAGTAAGAAAAGTAACATAACAAGTGTACAGTTAGCGGTTAGGTTTGAAAATAATTATTTGTTTTCTCAAGCATGCTTGGAAATGAGAGCATTATTTTGACAACCTTTTTCGAGATAAATCGAACTTGCTGCACTATCTAAATATAATTATGCGAGCAGCGGCCGGCAAAAGTTGTATGAAAATCCATATCTGTCGTGTTTAGCAGCCAAATAAATTACATAGTAAACTCATATCTGTCGTGTTTAGCGGCCATATAAATTACATATTAAACTCATATCTGTCGTGTTATTTAAAAATAGAACGATTTTTACTCCGAAACATGGTAACTAAGGAGGTAGGAGGTTTATAAAAAAAATGTATTTAACATGTGTATTTATATTTATAATGTCATACCATGTGATATTAAGGATGAAGAAGGATTTCAATTTAAAAAAAAATTAAGTGACTGCCTTTTAAAATATTGTTTTTATAGTGTAAAAGAATTTATAGAGCATTGTTCGAGCAAAAATATTTGTTAACATTTGCACGTCTGCATGCAGGCTGGATACTGTACCAAATTTTAATTTAAGATCTTATTATGATGTATATTATGTATTCTTGCAAATAAATGATTGATTGATTGATTAACTTATCAAAGGTTTCATTTAAATTTCGAACTGGCTTGCAAGTAGAATGCTATTTCTTGAAAAAAAAAATGAACAACGCAGGGGGGAAAAGATATTGTTGTTCGTCATTGATTTTGAAAAGTAATTAAATTGTATTTGACAAAATGAGTTCAAGTGAAGTCAATGAGGGAAGTGTGATGAACTTACTTTAACGCCACCTGAAATTCATGAGGCGGCAAGAACCGTAATAGAAAAGGTGTTACCGCCAAAATCGTAACTAGGCCTTGATGGACTTACGTATGTGGGCCTCGCCTTCGCCTCGGCCAACATTTACACGCTCGTCCATCAAGCCCTCTTTTACTCGCCACGGCAGTAATGTACTATTCCTGTGTTAACTATATCTTATTTACATCTATACTAATATATAATATTATAAAGCTGCAGAGTAAGCTGCAATTCGATCGTGATGCAAATAACGTAGGTAGCGCCTAACGGCCGATTCCAATTACCGATCTATCCACGGTTTGCCCTACTGGAGATATAAATTTGACACAAGCTTCATAGAGGTATGTCAAATTTCTGTCAAACAGCGGAAAGATCGGTGATTGAAACCGACCGTAAAACTGGCCTCACAATACGCATGACCTGCCTACTTTCAATTCTACAAACATTCACCCATTGACTAAGCTGCCAGCTACCAGTTCAACTTGTATGTGATGTCACAACTGACAACACTTGAACCGATAGCGTTAGGTAAAAGAAGACTTTGCATACAAACGCCGTATTGTGTCATAAGGGCAATGTACCGAGTGTAAGGAAACCTTTTCAAACTTTATTTGGCACGAAACAACTGACTCCAGTTTCATCTGATGGTGTGATGGCGAGGTCGACGATGGAGCATGCTTGCCTAGAATATACCATGCTTTATTGATTTGAAGGCCAATCTACTAATGGGGATTAGGAAACCTAATATGTATCCATATTTATTCTATTGGTACTAACGACCGAAGCCGCAGCTTTGACGGCGAGGCAGTTGATTGTTTTCCAGACAAACTTTAGTATCCAATTTGCTTATCGGCCATATTAAGCAGAGATTTAAAGTTAACTTTTTGTGCACCTTCCTTCATTACTAAAGGAAGTTACCATCCAAATTTCATGTCTCTAGGATCAGTGGTTGAGAATTTGAGACTGCGCTATGAGTGAATCAGTATTATCTGTCTGGTCTTGTATGTTATTTATTTAGAATTGCTATGTTAGCAGGCGTAATACAAACGGTACAATCATCATTGTAGCGCAAAACTAAGACTCCTAGCCTAGTCCTCCTACACCTAAATCAATTCCTAAACTGTGTCCACTTGCAAAACATCACTTTCAATTATTATCGGTTAAATGATGCGTGATTGGAGGCGATCGAAACCACAGAATAAGTAATAGTGCGAGCCTACTACGGCGCAAACATTTCTATTAGGTAAGTAGGTAGGCACATCAATTAAAATCCCCACGACTCTAGTTGCACTTTCGTTTATTTCCCTTCGCATATCAATCGGCTGCCACACGGAAGTCCACGCGGGAACCGCTAGTGAAACGTCTTCGGCTTCGGCAGTGACCGTCAAACTGACGTCATAGCGAAGAAAGCGGCCAGTAGACCCGCCGCCGGCGGCAGTTCATGGCAGACCTCCGCGCCGCGCGCACGCCCGTGATGGACCATCGCGCGAACAAATAAATACAAACTAGATAATGTCGCTTCGGAGGCTGCTGTCGGCGGTGCGGTCGGCGCGCGAGGCCCTCACACGGGGTGCTCCCATCGCGGACGGACTCCTCAAATCGCTGGTCTCAGTTTTCGTGATCTTCTGCATCGCGGTGTCTTCTCCGCCGTCGGCTTCTGCTAAGCCGTTCACGTTCAGCTTCCCGGCGGGGTGGTCACTGGCGGGGCTGGTGGGCAGCGTGGGCGCGCGAGCTGACGACGCCGAGCGGCGGGAGCCGGCGGCGGGAGTGAAGCCCTACACTGGGCGGCGCGTGGCCAACGACACGCTGCGCATGCTGTACTACCACGACCAGACCGTCGCCGTGGTCGAGCTCGGCCCCGAGAAGCTGCTGCTTAACTGCGAACTCATCGAGACTTAGTGAGTAGCCTTGGTAGAGTTTACGCTTCACTTCCTATGGTTGCCTGGTACATAATATGATAGAGCAGGGTATCCACAAAATGCCTCATTTGTCCTTAAACGAATAACTTTTCTTTGAACATCCAAACCTTATAATTATGTTTAAAATATTAAATAAATATAAAAATAAATATTTACCTAGGAGCTCCATTAGCTACACTACAAAAGCAACCTATAAATAACTTCTTCTTAATACCAAAAGATTCCATTCGGCGACTCTACTGCTGAACTGTCTCAATCTACCACGACTCTCTCACGTCTTGTCCAGTCATAGCTCAAAGAACTTGAGCGATTACCCTAATGATTTACGATACGATGGATAATATAAAGGAGCTATTACGCTAATTTGCCAATTGGTTAAGAATATAACAACGAAATCGTCGTCTAATTGACCAATTTCATTGAAAGCGCTGACCGAATGACACACGAGACGAGGTTCTGGATTATTCAACGCTGGAGGGTTTTGGAAATTCTACTTGACCCTTGACTTAGTATTTTTTTTGTATGGAAACCAGTACAGCGCTAGTGGAAACTACTCGTAACTAGAATTTCACTGTGGTCAAACGCTACAACAAGAGAAGCAAAAAAATGATTTTCAGAAACCAAAACCAACCTTTTTACTGTGGATCGGATTTATTCATAAAGTGAATCTAAAAAAAAAAAAAAGCAAACGTGAAATAAACTGTAAGTGCAAGATAGGACTTTTTTGGCGGCAATCGAATTGTCAACGTGAAAATTTTGTTTTTATTTCCAAAACTTGTGTTTCTTCGAGTGATAATGTGTAATATTGGTGGATTATTAACCATTATGTGTTCGTTAATGTGTACGAGTGTGGGAAATGGAAATAAAGTTGTGAAAGTGACTTTTCGAGTTGCTCTAAAAAAGTCCGTGTAAAGTTTAAGTAAAGCGCCACTACTTTACTTAAACACTATCCTCATCCCATCATCTCATCGTCATCATCATCATCATCATTTAAACTTGATTCAACTCTCTGAGTTTGAAATATTTTATACTTGACACTGGCAAATACACTAATCGTGTGACGCCATAACAAAACAAAAAAAAAAAAAAGATAGGACTTTTTTGGCGGCAATCGAATTGTCAACGTGAAAATTTTGTTTTTATTTCCAAAACTTGTGTTTCTTCGAGTGATAATGTGTAATATTGGTGGATTATTAACCATTATGGGTTCGTTAATGTGTACGAGTGTGGGAAATTGAAATAAAGTTGTGAAAGTGACTTTTCTAATTGCTCCAAAAAAGTCCGTGTAAAGTTTAAGTAAAGCGCCACTACTTAACACTATCCTCATCCCATCATCTCATCATCATCATCATCATCATTTAAACTTGATTCAACTCTCTGAGTTTGAAATATTTTATACTTGACACTGGCAAATACACTAATCGTGTGACGCCATAACAAAACAAAAAAAAAAGTGCAAGATATGGTCAGTTCTGTCTCATATCTTAATAGAATCATAGTAATGGGTCGTTTATTATGTTAATTAATTTTATTGACTATTTATGCTATTAGCTATTTATGTTCGAAGTTTCATTTGATATAATGTGATATCGAATACTTACCTATTACCTACCTAATCGAATACTGATAGATACCTACGTTGTTGTTGCCAGCACAAACGAAATTCGTTTATGCAAATAGGGCCCTGGTTATTTAGTCATATTTTGTTTTAGAACAGTTGAGCAATAAAGATTACGTGAATGGTCGTAAAATTTGTGCCAAAAAAGCCAACCGCCATAGCGATTTGAAAAATTGAGGACGAGCGATGCCACAACTCTTGTATACTTACCGTAGACAGGTCTTTATGCTTTTTATTATTATTGGGGTTATTGTTAAAGTTCTTATGCGTCACCATAAAATCGATATACTTATTCCATTTTAGGACATTACCGTTTAGGCTGTTGCCGTGATTGTCAGTCAGTCAATCAGCGACACGACGGTTTTATAAGTATCAAATGTAACTAAATTGATATACGAAAGAACGAGACAAATTTCCTACATATTTCTTTTGTTTCTACACACGCTTGAAGCTTTGTGTATTTCGCCAATGTCAAGTATTAAATTGAGTAACGAATTATGGTGATGATGAGTTGAAATTGTGACCCAGCTACACCCCGAGCTTGTTAGGTTCCTTCCCTTTGTAGTTAAGATGAAGTAAAATGCTACAGTACAAGTGTACTTTCTGAGACAAAGAAGTCACATTACAACTTTAGGTCCCAAACCAAACTAAACCATAACCAAAAACCAGAAAACCAAACCATAAAAAATCCCAAAAAAAACACAAAACCAAAACCAAACCATATTGTACGACATGAAATAAAAAGACAGCCACACGCTTGACATTCACGTGTCAGAAGACAGGAGTCAGGAAGGGCATCAATCACAATAACTGCTCCAACGGGCGTAATCTAGCATCTACAGATCTAGACTAACACAACGCCGCTTGACTACACGGCTCTACCTCGCTGGTGAACAACGATACGGTCATACGTTCATACTTCCTCCATTCCACGCTAGAGACCTCGGCTTCAATCTATTAAAAGCAATGACCGTTAATTGCACCAAAATAAGCTGACCCATCAATAAGATTTTATGTAAAAAAACAAACCTCGAGATTCGGTTGCCGAAAAATGTTGTGATACTTATGTAATTTTTTTAACAAAGCAATTAAACGAGGATGTTTTTGGTTTTTTCTATGATCATTTGACCATGCTTAACTTTTTACAGAGTAGGTATAGCTGATTTTTATCTATTTAACTGGCAGCGCCCCGCGGTTTCACCCGCGTAGATTTCAGTTTTTCGCAATAAAACGTAACCTACAGAAGGCACTTTCTGTTTCATCCTTTGAACACTTTCTTGACAACTTTGCGGGTGTAACTGCAGGGCTCAGCTAGTATAAAATAAAACTTAGTGAAATATCTTCTTACTACTTATTTTCCTTAAAATATCGGATGACAGAAACATCTACATGTTTGCTGTCATTTGTTATTCGATACCACAGCATAAATAAAACTACGCATTATTAGATACGCTTTGATAGGTTTTCAAAATTATTAAACACGCAAGATGTACCACTTTTTGCATAGATTAGTTTGAACAATAACACAGGAAAAACAGTTTAGGTACATATACAACCAAAACAATGATTTCAGTTGAACTGTTTAGCATTTGTTTTTTCTGTCGAGTTCTTTAATGTATTCTAATGTAGTAAAAAGGTTTTTAACTTGTTATAAATAACATGGGAGTAGATAGGTACCTAAACCTAACCTAATGATGTATGTTTCACATTTCTAGCTGTAGTTCATTAAGTTTAAATCGATACGGGCTGACCAGTAACCGAGTTATCGACACAAGTTTGAAATATGTAGCGTTATCGATTGATTGATTACTAAACTAGCGTCCTTGAAGTGGTTAAGGGCTTCTTCAACTAATACTGTTCAATTTTAAATACATAAGTACATCAGGTTGACTTGGTAAAAAAGATTTTATGCCAGTAACGTATAAAGCAGTTTCCTTTTTACATTTTTCGTGACGTTCATATCTTACCATCTCACTGATTTCCCATTGACTAGGTCAGTTATCCCAATGTAAACACTCACGAGTCCATTTTGCGCCCAAAATATCGAAGGCAACATCATCATTTCATCTCTCTGATCATTTTGTCCTCCTCTCTTGCGATCAAGTTTAGGCCATTGCAGTTGCTATAGAGGGCTATGCTTGGAGTATCTCTAAAGGGTTGAATCAGAAATGAGGTGATCCGACAGAAGGTCACCGACATAGCTAATAGAATTAGCAAGATGAAGTGGCAGGCTGGACATATAAGTCGCAGAACTGATAACCGTTGGGGTAGACGTGTTCTTGGGTGGAGACCGCGACTTGGCAAACGTAGTGCGTATAGGACGCCCTACGACAATGTAGAGCGATGACTTGCGCCGAGTGGCTGGCAGTGGTTGGATGAGAAGAGCTGAGGACCGGGCTCAGTGGCGTACCTTGGGAGAGGTCTAGGTCCAACACTGGACTGACTCGGTCTGAATTTGATGATGAATTGCAATCAAATGTACCAATAAAATGTGGAGCCAGATAAGAATGCAACTCTCTTATTACCTATTCAATGCAAGCTAAGTAGAATCCCTAATATATGGAAGAAACTAATTAGCACATGCAATGTAAAGTACGACCTAGCAAACCGGTATGTAGAACGACTGACAAAAAGTGCTAACACATGGTTATGTAAAGAGTAGGTAATGAAATGATGAAAGAGAAAGTACGCCAACAACCATGCTACGAATGTGCTTGTCGTTATTAACTAATAATACCTACGAATGCTTGTCATTCTTATGATATAAATCTGGTAACACTTGGAGGCTTTTACGTAGTGATTACATTACATTGTCTTTGGATTGAACGGTGATCCGCAATCCCACGGGTCGTTAAGCCTGCCGCGTGATAATTTTCATTTCGAGAAGTGTAGAGGCTTGTAAGAAACGATCCCTGATTCCTGCAACTTTATGCATGGCCGTGCCTAAGAAAGATACATACATACATACATACACTCGAAAAACATAACCTTCTTTCGCAGTCGGTGTAAAACAGTGTCCAACAACTGGATCCAACATTATTTAAGACTATGAAAATTTTAAATAAGTATTTCTACCAAGAAAAGTCCCTAGCATTTCCTTAAAGAAAGTAAGTGATTAGATCAAAAACAATGAAATGACGGATATTATTTAATCTAATTTACTAATTTTATTGCTTAGGGATGCTAAAATAAATTGCGAGAACTGCATTATATTTATATCACAAAGAGGAATGAGTTATCAACAAAATAATTTGGATTTGTCGCGAAATAACAGACAGGGTTTTCCATCCAAGGAAAACCCGACGGCAGATTTAGGCTAAGGTGAAAAGGTTTTACTGCGGTAAGACGATAACAAACTGCTTGTTGTAGCTCGTGACATCACATAACGTAAGTAAATCACTAGCTAGCAAGTGGAGCGCCACGTTGCGCGCACGCAACGCTCATTGTCTAGCAGTTATCTCGTTACAATGGCGACTCTCGCGTGACGATCAAGCGGTGGCCCTAATCTTGACATTGGAGGATCGCGACTGAAATATCAGTACAGCTATTCAATTTGATGGAACTTACATTGCTCTCATGCAGTTTTAATAAAGACATGGAGGAAGTAATTATATTCTGTGCATTTGCTATATCTACCTACCAAGAACAGGTGTGACGTGAATTTAGATTTAAAATATTACATTAAAATAAAAAAATATTATAAAGTTTAATTTGCTTGGTGTAAAACTTTAGACTTCATACACGCAACTGTATTACATGTGAAAACGTTTGAATGGTGTAAGTACCTAAGGAGATAGTGCATGTAAGTATAAAAATAAAAATTCACTATATATTAGTGAAATATATTGATTTATGTTTTCGTTGGTTGCAATGGTTCATCCTTGGAAAATGCTAAATTCCTGCTGTAAAAATACGGGTGTAACTGAAGTTTGAAATGAGTATGTATAAACCGACTTGAGTTCATTTCATTCGTTCACTATGAGTTCATTCAATAAATCACGATGCTCGTCGTCAGCCGCCAGTAGTGTAGTAGAACCAGACACTGTATATACCATTGGCGTCCGTTTCGCACAATGGATCGTGAAACGCGACCCGTCACTAATTCAACTCGATTGGTAGCTAACTCGATTCAAGTCTGCCTGATCTTTGGGAACGTTCCTACTTCGCGTAATCTAGCTCCAAGATATTTACGTGGCTTGTGTCTGTCTACTGCTGGAGATGACCAAGCTCCATCTTCTGCTCTTCTATATCATAATATAATTGCTACATGTAACTTTGCTTAGGTATTTATTAATTTTATTGTCTGTTTTTTCAATTGTGACAGCGTAGCGTTGACCACAACCAAGGAATTAGGAGCTGGCTCTCAAAAATACAGTAATAGGTGCTTGGCGACAGATTCTTAACTTGAGAGTAGTATCTTGTCTTGTCAGGCGAGCACGAGACAATGGCTATTATATGTTTGTAACACCTTGCTGGAGGGCGCGCTACGTTGGACAAGTCGCTATTTCTGAACGCCACGAACGCGTCCATCTCAACAATTATCGGTTCAGCAGTTCATCAATGGAACTGCCTAATGGTACCACAGCAAAGTATCGTTAGGTATGACCAGCTCATTGCCACTGTGGGTTATATTCATGTTGATGACCTTGCATTTGTCAAATTATCCTATCATATCACAATCAATGAACTAGATTCGTTATTACACCTACTTTACATGACCGTGTACGTTAGGATCACAATATGTTAATTCGCGGACTTATATGAGGTGATACTAAGTTATAAACAAACTTTGTTTTCTTCTTCCATGGGAGTTACTCCTGGTTTGGGAACTGACCCTCAAGTGAGGCTGAAAACACACTGATAGCGGTACTTGGTAACCAATTCGTAACTTGAGGGTACCAAATAATTGAACCCACATGAAAGTCCCAATTCGTAGATACTATTTAGAAGAAGTCTTCTAATTGCAACTGGTAGACAGCGCTACATATCGACGTATCGCTAACTCGACTGTAACAAGCACCGTCGCTTTCTCTTCATGCTCGTAGGAGCGTCTGTAGGTCTGTCATGTTGCCACCGACCGCTGTCGCGCCGGTAATGCGATAATTGTCAACTTTTTGCAATAGTTTCTTTAGAGAGCTAGGTGAGCCGTGAGACCTATATTCTCTACCTAGCTTCTATTACCTATCTAGGCTATCTATATTTTAAGTAAAGTCGTACTATTATAAAAATATAAGTTCCATTCCAGTGCCTACAATGAAGACATTTTGGACTCATTTGGGATATCACAGACTTAGGTCACTCACCAGTAACACAAATCCTAAGGTTTTTAGATTGTTTCGAACGAATCATCGCTTGATGTCAAGTGTGTTGTATTGTGGTGAACGTTACATTGTAAATTGTCAAAAAAGTAAACATTTCTGAATAAGAATAAGACTAATTTGTTTGCAAGAAATGATACAAAAATCCTTTAAACAAAAGTTGTATTGTTGCAAACCGGCCTCAACTTATCGTTGTGCTGGTCTTCCGTTGAAGCCGTTTTTGATGAGGTTACTGGCATGGTAAATTTAAATATCCGATCTATATCGATAAAAATCGAGTATGATCAACTACTCTTGTAGCTGACTGAGCTAAGATGATCCGTAAAGTTTCCTTCAGGCCAAACTCCTCATTCCTCTAGTTCTAGAAGTGTCAAGGCGGAGGAAGAGAGGCAAAGGGGGGAGAGCATCGTCACTGATTGAGTAATTGCGCCTCAGGAACCGACGGAGTTATGCAACATCAAGTCATCGGGTCATATGCTGCAGCAGGATTACGTATTAAAAATTAATTTTGCAAAAACTCGTTTATTTTGTCGTAATATCACGTTTGTTGTGTAATTGCCGTTGTGAATTACACTTTTTAATGTTGTATATCTCCATATATGCAATTCTTAATCTTGCGTAGAAACATTACCTACGACTAGTTATGGTTAGATATATGTATAATTATATACGAGGAAGATCATTTGATGTGATTGTATATCAGCGTTTAATAAACCTTGCCGAGCCATAATTGGATTCAAGATTTAGTAGTTGTACCTTTGTTATAAAGCAATGCATTTAATAATTAACAATGCTACGTTACATTTACTTCCCCTATAATTATTATGAAACATACCTCATCTTGTCATCTTGCTTGTACCTACTTGTGTAATTTTCTAATTATGAGGAGTAATAAATAAATATTATTAAAAATATTATTAAAAAAAATACTCGCATTATTTTGTGTCGTACATAATGAAAAATTAAGACAACACCGGCCCAAGAGTCAATAAATAAAATAAAATAATATTGCTTGATATATATATTGGGACCTTTGCCCAGCAGTGGAACAGTATAGGTTAAAAAATAATAATATTTCTACTACACAAAGGGTACCACGTACCTATTATATCTTTTATTTATAACATGGCTAGGGCTGTGTATAATCTGTCCTGCCTACTTGGTCACATGCGTTAATAACATGCAATAAAATACTATGAAATTCAGTAGCAAAGTCTTAATTCCTTTTGATGTTTAAACACATCCCACACAAACTTTCGCACTGAAAACATGCAGGTCATCGAAGAGACTTGACCTTATATGAATTATCAGCCTTGGTTCTGTGTTGCATAACAGCATTTGTAATTGTAATCTGTTTGCAAATGAATGCAGATAAGCTAATACGTGACTTGCATTGCAAGAAGACACGTAGACGAGGCAAACTATAATGTAGAGCTAGATAGTCAGCGATAAGACCGCCCATCGAAAACATCATCATTATCAGCCTTTCACGTTCCCACTGCTGGGACTCTGGCCGTCTCTCAGAGAGAAAGTATGGGCTGTAATCTACCAAGCTGGCCCAGTGCGGGTTGGTAGATGTCGCATGCCTTTGAATGTTGCAGTTCTTGGGCATGCCGGTTTCCTCACGATGTTTTCCTTCACCGTTTTGTGCGATGGCAAATCCGCACATAACTCGAAAACATTGTTCCTTTATATTTCTATTTTTTTTAGAGTTTCAGGGTAGCGTTAGTCCACAAGTCACCCGTACCCCCAGTACAGGTTACGAAAACTATAATAGTTTTCGTTAACGTCAAAGTTTACTACCGTCATCCATCAACTTGTCAAAGTGGCGACTCGTACTTTTTTTTTACTACTTACAGGGTAGCGTTTGACCACAAGTCACCCGATGATAAGTGACGATGTGGTCGAAGATGGCGCCACACTACACCTGGATTGGAAACTGGCTCTCAAGTGAGCCTGCCGGAACACTCCGATTGGTGCTTGCCCAGATGCTCTTGCTTGTACTGCCTCGACTCAATTACAAGTGAAGCTGAAAAGTAACTCTAAAACTTTGCTGGAATCTAAAATAACCCGTAAAATCCCATAGAAAAAAAACGTATTTTTAGATTTTCCAGAAATTTCTAATTTTTCGTCAGTTTTTCCAAGAAAAATCTTTAGAACAAACCACGCCCTGACATTTACAAAAACACCGTTTTTTTTTTAAATAAACTTGGTTGTTTTGTTTTTGAGGTTTAGAGAGATAACACGAAAAAATATATATATATAATAATAATCGTTTATAGAAGAAGAAGGGAGTATAATATGCAAACTTTCTTCAAAGATTGCAAATATAATTCGAGCATTGATTCCCTATTGCACAACCGTGTTCGCAAATTGATCCCGCGAGTGGGAGCGACACTTGAACCTGCGCCACTTCTTACAACGAAAAGACGATCGGATCCATGAATTAGCTGGGATTTGGGCTCCCTCGGCCGAGGTCGACGACTCCAGCTGTCTGAGAAAAAAATCAGCTTTAAGATGTGAAAGTAGTTGAACTTTATAAAACTACTAGCAACTAGTTAAGACATTAAGACGAGGGGTGCAACACCCCTCGTCTTCCCGTTATCCCGCAGGAACCGTTTCCGGGATAAAAAGTAGCCTATGTGTTAATCCAGGGTATAAGCTATCTCCATTCCACATTTCACCAAAATCCATTCAGTATATTTTGCGTGAAAGAGCAACAAACATACATATATATAAAAGCGAAAATAACTGTCTGTCTATCTGTTTGTCTGTCTCGCTTTCATGTCTAAAGTACTGAGCCGATTGAAATTTAGATTGAAATTTGGTACGGAGATAGTTTTAACCCTGAGGAAGGACATAGGAAACTTTTTATCGCGATAAACTGTAGCCCACGCGGGTGAAACCGCGGGGAACAGCTAGTTTTCTGTAGGTCACATTTTTTTTTGTATCGAATTACGTCTTAAGTTAACGCGCTAACCTCTCATAGATCTTGTAACTAAAGCGAGTACTTAGTGAGTACATACATAGCAGAGCGCAGTGTTCTATTGACCTGCCAGCCCGCCGCCACTAGCCTGAAAGTCTGTTATCCTTGTCCTAGATAACATGTCGCAACATAATGATGCA
Source organism: Opisthograptis luteolata (assembly GCA_931315375.2). Classification (NCBI taxonomy): domain Eukaryota; kingdom Metazoa; phylum Arthropoda; class Insecta; order Lepidoptera; family Geometridae; genus Opisthograptis; species Opisthograptis luteolata. The sequence continues at coordinate 12,459,754 of OV928045.1, forward strand.
GTCGGCAGCTTTGCACTCTAAAACTAAATCTGACTCGGAACTGACGAGCTACATAAATGTCCATAATGGTGTCGATTCGGTTTTGCATTCTCTAAAACTAAACTAAGTCTGACAGGTCTAACAGTAACGCTGTCCTTTTTTTTACTTCAGTGGTTAGAAAAAGACAGCAATAATATTAGACCTGTCAAACTTAGTTTAGTTTTAAAGAATGCAAAACCAAATCGACACCAATATCTGCTGAATGTTCTCTGTCGAATTCATCAACCGTCCGCACCAAACGGTCATTCGGTAGAGATTTTGCAATCGATTCTTTCCGATTAGCTAGAGACTTGTTCAGAACTTTATATAAGGACAGTAAAATTTTAATTGAAGGAATAATAAATACCACGCGGACAAAGTCGCGGAAATCAGCAAGTTTTTTAAATAAATTTTGCAGCATGTGCTGGCATCTAGAGAGACTGAATAAATTCTCCAAAACATTGTCTCAATAGTCCTTTTTGGTACATAATTACAATAAACAAAGGTTATTTGCTAGAAATTCGATAAGACCGCCCATTGTTACAATAGCTTTAAGATTTTTGCCTTTCCTGTGGTTTATAATCTACAATACAGTCCTGGTCAAAATCACCGGTCTTGTATCTCTCGTGTGCCAAACTCAGAATAAACTCGCACTTTTCAAAGAATCAAACCCGCAACCTCTTGTTAAGAAGCGTCGTGCGCAACCACTTCACCGGAACTTGTCTTTTTGTGTTGTGTTTTGCTGGTAAGTGGCGGATGTTTGCTCTAATTCTGGACATCAGCACACCAAACGGCACGGAAACTGAAATTGTTTTGCAGGTGGCACAATAGCTGGGCACCGTCGACCATCGTCCGTGATTCAGACGGCTGTTTAGTGGGGGGATATGGTGAAACATCACTACGACGTTTAACTTGATAAAATCTTCACATGAGAATTTGGCTATTTCGCCACCAACCAATAGCCAATAGCTTGTAAGGTCATGCGGTACCGCGAAGAAAACATTGTGACAAAAATGAAACGATAGCTTAGTGGTAAGGCATTCTCTAGTGCTCGACTGCCTGGCTACCTAGCATCCGCGCATTTATCGTTATGTTCCGACATTCTTTTTGAGAGCCAGTTCCGAATCCAAGTACAATTGGACGCCACCTTCGACCACATCACATGACTTGTGGTCAAACACTACCCTAAGGGATGTAAAAAAACTATACTATAATTAGAAACACCTTCACTAAACTAAGAAAGTGATTCGTGAACAAATTTTAGGTCTCTTAAAAATAATACAGTAAATATAGGCAACCAATAACTTGAACATGCTACTTGGATACGTGGACTATATATAATTTTAGTAAGTGATCGCTAAAACACGAAATAACTAGCGAACTTAATATTAATTCACCGTAGGTACACACACACGCGTTTATGATAGGTAATTAAAATAAATTGAAAATAATGAAATAGTAAAAATATAAACATATAAAATACCTTACTATGTTTAATGAAATACATACTTACAAATAATAGAAATCAATACATTTACGAAATAAATTGCGATAAATTATTAGCACGGGTATATGTTTGCGAGTTTGGATGAAGGAGGTAAAATTTCCGCAACTACTGAACCGTTTCTGAGAATTCATTCCCTGTTAGAAAGGTGGGTACACTATTCCAAAATGTCATAGGCTGGGTTTTATTGTGATAAATATCCTGCGGGAATCTCTACTACGAGTATTTGTAGAGAGTACCTAGACTTCACAGGGATAGGAACTCGACAAAATCGTAAAATCTTCCTAAACATAATTATTTTTTGTCTCGTATTTAACATTTCGTAATGTTTTTGCTACATATGTATTTTTATTCTTTATATTTTTTGTGATTTTTGTGATATATACATATAATAACCATATTTTTTTTTGCATGTACTATGGACCTTGTGTCTGCAATAAAGAAATATTATTATTATTATAATAAATTTTAATGATGAGATGAGTCTTTGTAACTTGAAATAAATGATTAATAATAAAAAATTAAATAATGCCATCGGCCCAGTAACTTGACAATACGCAATCAGTGAAAACCTTATAAACAATGTTGCGCGTGACTTGGTAATGAAGGTTTTATGTTTCAGCATGATTTACATTCCGTCGATGCGCCATAAAACCGACATCGGTCCCGATTCTGAGTGTTATCTCCAAAAGTAAATTAAATATGACAGGTCTAGAAGAATTAGGTTTTGAAACGGGATAATTATCATGTATTTGTTTTTTCTTTCTTTCTATGTATAGGTCTAAAAGAGTTGAAGTATTTTCTCTTACTTCCGTGATCAGATAGAATATTGAAGGCCTGTCAAATAAGTTTAAATGTTTTTTCACATAATGTAACAATAGATAGATTGGGTATGGGATGATTAAGGACCCAGTAGGGCACAATAACAATGTATTACTAATAAGTAATTAGAGGAGAGGAGGACTGCCACTAGTCAACACCTTATCATTAATCAAAAATTTCATATATGTATATATTATACAGTAACTGCTCTAATAAAGACATCAACGCGCTCCGTTCTACGAAGATTACTTACATACTTCGTAAAATTCAGATTCAAAATGATATAAAAAGAGTTAGAAAGGCTAAAAAGAAAAAGATTTTCTTTAATATCAATTTAATATTTTTGATAAAATTAAATAATAATTAAAAATACTACTTTAATGTTTTTTTATGTAACGTACTCGCTGTGCCCCGCGGTTTCTCCCGAGTGGAATACACATTATTGCGATAAAAAATGACATGTATTTCTCCACCAAATTTCATCCCAATCCGTTCTGTAGTTTTTGCGTGAAAGAGTAACATACATCATCCATTCATGCTCACAAACTTTCACATTTACAATAAATATAGTAGGATTTGGGAGACGAGGAAGTCGCTCGCCTGATTGAAGCGTCACGTTTGCTCATTACAGTACAGTGTCACCGCGATTTTAGTTTTATTTTGATCATACACATCAGCAACTTTTCAGCCCGGAAACATAAATAACATAAGAGTTCCGCGGAATAACTGCGAGCCGTCTGCGAGCGAACCTACTGCTTCTAATTGACAATTATAACGCATCGATTGTGCCCAAGTGTTGACAGATGCCATGCCATAGATACCATCGAGTTTCCTTGAAACAGTTGCAAGTGCAAGCAACATGTAGGGAAAACAACAAGACGTGTAGAAAGCCAACGATTTCCACGAGCCGCCGCGCCTGCCTATTGTGGCAGCAAGCGTGTATTTTTACTTTAATGCGGCTTATTATGTTAGTGGTGAAGTTTCTATGGTTTCACTGCATTTCACATCACTACTGAAAGACGCAGCTGTTTTATAAATAAAACTAGCTATTCCTCATTTCAGCCGTGTGTTTACTACTACAGTTTATCGCGATAAAAAGTATTCTACGTGCTTCCCCTAGGGTTCAAAATATCTCCATATCAAAGAACATTGGCCGCACTGCTCTGGACCTGAATGGAATATATTTGCATAGGAATTATTGGGAAAGGACGGAAGATGTTTTTTATCGCGATAAACCTGTAGTTCACGCAGGGTACAGCTGTGTTGAATAGAACTTATAATTTTATGTTTGGTACGAGGATGACACTGCATTTTTTATAAATAAAATCTATATTTTTTTTCATTCACAATAGGTAATCATTTGACCACAGTTTCACCTGATGGTAAGTGAAGACGTGGCTGACGATGGAGCATGCTTGCCTAGAAGATACCTATTCACTCTTGACTTGAAAACTCCCAAATTGTACTTATCGGGAAACAAGGACGCTGGCAGGTCGTTCCACTCTTTCGCTGTTCGCATTATAAATGTCAATACTAATTGATACTAATATGTATATGAAGAGAAAACATTTGGTTGTTGGTTTGATCCGGATAACCACAAAATCTATTGAAAGGATACTTTATATAGATACATACCTACATACATAAATGGCCTTAGACGTCTGTCAAACGTCTGTAACAGACTATTTAAACCGTGTCAGACACTTTTGTTGGTGGCTATACAGACCAGACAAAGAGAACGGTAGGTTCGTCCACACTTCAGTGCAGCTATGTGTTTTACTTTAGTTGAATCAGAGTTGCTGACGTGCCTTCTCGCTCTTTCTTCAGCTAGCCTGTCGAACCAGACTCTATCATGAAGTATTTTTAAAATTGAAGTTATAGCACAGAATATGGCTTCAAAAGCCTCTATAGATATACGTTACACCTGTGCCCTGATCATAATAATTAAATTACTAACCGTAAAGATGTTGTTCATGACACAAGCGAAGGGCGAAACAGTGCAAAGGTTTTTTATAGTTTTCCTTGAAAGGCTGAGGTTTATAAAACTTATAGGACGTTCAAGGGTAGGTTTATCTGTCGCCAAGCATCAGTGTCTTCTGGCAGCCCCACTTGAGAGCCAGCTGTCCCAGGTGTAATCCAGGTGTAATGTGGCACCACCTTCGACGGCATCGTCACTTAACATCGTGACTTGTGGTCAAACGCTTCCCTCATAAGAAGTAAAAAAAGGTGTACGAAGTTCTGAGAACCAATCGTCGATGGATGGATAATCCTATATGTACAGTCAACGACAAAAGTCGCTCAACAATAACACAATTTCCGATTACCGGCATCATCTTAAACACCAACCTTTGACCACATCATCACTTAAAATCAGGTGTAATAAGTTGTCAGAGCGCCACCTTATAAAATGTAAAGAAAACCACGCATTATTGATCTAAAACACATTTAGGAAATCTAGTATGGCCAGCTACTTTTGTTGCTGACTGTACCAGTAATCACGCTTCTATGAGCGCAGCGGAAGAACCCGGTAGGAACATCAGGAAAAGCTGAAATATATCGACAGAGTTCATGATTTTTAAACTATTTAAAGCTGCCTCTAAATTATAAAAAAGAAACGCTAACCAATACAAAACAAAAGTTGAATAGAACAAACAGACTGAGATAGATTTCTTAGATCTCGATACTTACCAATTAACAACTTTCTCTAAGATCAACGTAGCAAATATACATACCTACATTGCGTTGGTAATTACTTGTTATTTTTCTTAACAGAACAGAATAATGTATATCAATAACTTAGTTCACAAGATACTGTTTAAACTGCCATGATCAATTAACATTAGAAGTTGGGTCTGAAACGGGATATTTAAAACCTACCATGTAATTTTTGTTTGATCTCTAGATATTTCGGCACTGTTGCAAGCTCCAAGATACTAAAAGTTTCTGCGGGTGCAACAGTGCCGAAATATCGAGAAGACAAACAAAAACAAATATATGGTAAAGATCTCTCTCTGAGAGAAGGCCAGAGCCAAGCAGTGGAAACGTTATAGGCTGATCCCGTTTCAAAACTAAATTTTAAATTCACAACGTTCACATCGACTCTACCTCGTAGAGGCTTTTAAATTAGTTTTAATTGAACTAATCAATACATGACGTTGACTGCAGCTCTTTCTATGAATCCATCAACCCATTGGAAAATAATAACTGGCATGGAACCGTGAGCAGCTAATGACCAAAGTCGTTATGTGAATCGGTTAGTAGAAAATACAATTCTACGGAACCTTGGCTTACTTGATAGAGGCAAAAACTCACATAGTTGTGATGTAAAATGAATGGTAATCAATCGATTCCAGGTTTTAGATGGGTTCTAATAGACCATTAGGTATGTCTCATGCATAGCAAATAGCAATGCAATACTGCAATAGTGGTAGGTGGAGACCGCGACTTGGCAAACGTAGTGTGAGCCGTCCTGCGACTAGATGAAGCGACGACTTGCGCCGAGTTGCTGCCAGTAGTTGGATGAGAAGAGCCGAAGACCGGGCTCAGTGGCGTACCTTGGGAGAGGCCTATGTCCAGCAGTGGACTGATACAGGTTGATGATGATGATGATGATGATGAGGTAGGTAGGTAGGTAGTAGAGGTATACTATTATATTAGGCATCTATTTCAAAATAAGTTGCGCCCCACGGTTTCACTCACGTCTTCCCGTTATCCCGCAGGAACCTTTTTCCGGGATAAAAAAATCTATGTGTTATTCCAGGGTATAAACTATTCCCATTCCAAATTTTATCAAAATCGGCTTAGTAGTTACGGAGATACGTGGTAACAAACATTCACACACACACTTTCGCATTTATAATATTGGTAGGATGTAGGATAGCCGGGCGATTCGTGCCTCTTGACCCTTTCTCTTTTCTTGCCTATTTTGCTGGCAACGTAGCTAGTTTTAAGTTTGATGTTTTAAAGTGATCACACGTGTAAGTGTAACCTACTAAATAAAGAATTTTTGATATTGACTTTTTCCAACAATGTTGTAAAATGACAACAATGTAAAAATACTAAGAAACGGGAGTGCGTGACGAGCGGTTTAACATTCGCCTAGATGTTTACAAGTTGAATCTCGATCTAGACCGGACCGGGAGACATCTCCAGACCGCGCACAATGGGCCGGCATTCGCTGTGAATGCGCCAATTGCTCGTGTCGTGACACCGTCCGCCCAACGGCAGATATCTCTGCGAAATTATTATTACACGATGCCAATTATTGGCAATAGACTGTCGAGAAACGTACCGTAATGTAGGTATTACAGTCTATTCAGTGAGGTAGGTGCTCTGACGTGTGGAACTGTCGCTTTTGTAAATATTCTGCCAAAGCTAGAATCTGATGAATACTAGATCTATGGCACAGAATAAATAAGTAGTATTGTTGGAATTTTACCTTTATTTTTTTGCTCTGTCTTTTTTATGGTTGATTTTCCATGTTACCAATCATCGTTTGGTATTTCGTCGTAACGAAAATTTTATGGCTATGGTGTTCCATAAAAAGTTTGTTTTTTGATCCAATTCTTTAGAAGTTTTATGTCGATTATAAAAACCTGATTATAAAATAAAGAAGTATTTTTTTATGTCAGATAAAAATAAGGACGAATTTGCGCTATCTCCGTCATTTGTGTTCCCAAAGTCAACTTTTCTTTTTATAATACCTAGATTTCATAAAAATATAATTTACAAAAATAAATATTTTTGGGGTGATACGTACAGCCAGCGATAAAAGTGACTGATGAAAGATGAAACCCAATTTTCCAAAAGCGTTTCATCTTGATGCTTAGGAAAATTAAAGAAAGAGTTGGGCGTATTCAGCAACCATATGTAACTCGGTACCTAGTACCTAACATGGTTAAGTGCACCAATTTCGGTCGGAGTATACCTCACATCTAACTCGATCCAGGTGAAAGTGACATTAACTCGCAAGGTTAATAGCCGGATGTTACCATAGGAAAAAACCGGTCAAGTGCAAGCCAAACTAGCGTGGTGGAGAGGGTTCTGTACAATTTTACGTTTTCCGTGAGAAATTCATTAGATAAACTTAAGATTTTCGTTTAGGGTTTCCTCTAAACTATGAAGCTTTATGCTCCTAAGTCTTTGTTTAAATTTTAGGCGCAGCAGTTTTGTAGCTAATGCTCCAATAACGTATACAATGCTAAAATTTTAAATTATTAAAGTACATATATACTATGTATTTATCATCAATAACCTGAAGCCCTTTCATTTTGATACGCTACTTAATACACTTTGCGTATCTTGCTTAATTTTTCTTATTTTCTCTTGAAAATTAGCCTCTGATATTGGGATTCCATTATTTACACTACGCGTGATTAGTTTCAATAACCTATCTATCCACGGTTTGTCAGACTAGAGATAGAATATTGACGTAAGCTCTATAGAAGTAATGTCCAATTTATATCTTTAATAGGGCAAACTGTAAATATTGTAACAGGCCGCTAGTCTACTACAATTGTTTTGTCCAGTATTCGGAGTAAAACTGCGACAGATGGGCCAACAGACAGAAAAGTAATCTTAGCTTTCGTGCGCTGGTTCGAAAGAACCCAGCATCATGCTGAGTTGGTGCCGGTTTGTGGCAAAAAACTTGTAATTGATTGTCTTTGTATTATTATTTAAGTTTATTTGTTTTGTTTATGTTTATTATCAAATTTTATTTTGTGAAGTGTATGCTGTTTTTTGCCACAAATAAATATATTGTCTATTGTCTATTATAAGGGTTCCGTTTTTCTATCGGACGTACGGAACCCTAAAAATATGTTATGCAATCAGAGTGTTGACCTTTTTATCCGATTAGGATTTAGTTTCAATGCTATGTTTAACGATTGTAGTTTGCATTCATACGTCGTCGTTGTGAATTCAATGAAATCAAATTGTTATTGGGTAGAGTACCTTTAGCCTTCTTCTTGAGTGGTTTCAACTATACTGTGAACATTATCACATCACAAGCAAGCAAAGGTTACAGGTACTTATATTATGACTTGGTGAACTTATATTTCTACCTGGCAATAGTGGCAATTCCCATACAAAATTACACATTTAGATTTCTTCGTTCGACCTATTTTGACCGATTTTGACGGGACTTTAACTGGCAGATAGCTAGCTATGTTTAGTAACGTACGCTACTTTTATTTTGGAAATTTGAACTCTGGGGAAGGTTATTGGATACTTTTTATCGCGATAAACCGCGGGGAACAGCTATAAATAAATAAAATAAAATAAAAATCAATTTATTGCCACTACATAATATAGAAAGACTTATCCTAGTTACATATTTACATAGATAATTATTTATTTATTTATTTATAGGAAAATAGGCAGGTTCAGCATGTACTGCATTCACATAACGTTTGGCTCGCTGTGTATATTCTACCGAATATACAACGGGGAATGCTCGGAAGAGCTATTCAATCTCATCCATCACGGTTCTACCACCGATCATCTCTTCATCGGAACAAAGCTCATCCACACACTATCGAGTCCTGGAAATCCCACACCTCGCGATTTATGCGCTCCTTTCTCCCGCATACTTGCAAAATGTGGAATGAGCTTCCCCCACACAAGTCTTTCCGCGGTACTACAGATTGCAATCTTTCAAGATGAGTGTGAAAATAGTTCTTAAAGGTCGGCAACGCATCGGCAACTCCCCTGGTGTTGCAGATGTCCATAGGCGACGGTGACCGCTTGCCATCAGGCGGGCCGTCTGCTTGTTTGCTAGATAATCTATTACATAAAAAAAAACATAACAATAATTATGTGAGCGCAGCTCAGTTTTTCAAGCTAGCCTATGCTAGCTAGCAATAATGATAGCATTAACAAGTAGCTTGTCAATTAACCAGTTCTTCTTAATTTCCAGTGATGAGGAGGACATGGAGCGGCTGCTGCGGCAGCTGAGCCGCATCAACCGGCCGCTGGGCGTCACCTTCCCGCAGATGGTCAAGCTTATGGGGCAGTGTCAGCAGGTAACTAGCGACTCTAGACGTGTGAACAGCCAGGAAATCCAAGCTGTACCTATCATTATCAGCCTTCCACGTTCCCACTGCTGGGACTCTGGCCTTCCCTCAGAGATGGATGGGCTAAAATCTACCACGCTGGCCCAGTGCGGGTTGGTAGATGTCGCATGCCCTTGAAAATGTTGCAGTTCTTGGGCATGCCGGTTTCCTCACGATGTTTTCCTTCACCGTTTTGAGCGATGGCAAATCCGCACATAACTTATTATGTGCGTCATAGGTGCGGCCAAGAGGATTCGAACTCGGTGTCGCTGTCGGCGTCTTGTAAATCGCACGCCAAACCGTCCGGCCACCATCGCTCTATGTAGTGTACCTATATATAATTATTATAATACCACAGTTTGAAAATTGACGCCTAACTAAAAACTATTGCACTGAATTGGATGAAATTTAGAATGAAGATAGTTTGATACTTTTGCAGGTAGCAACAGAAAATATTTAAAACCCTTTCTTTGCATATATCATCAAATTGACGTTCTTAGATATTTTTACCTGGGTTTACTGTCCCTATGGTCCATTGGATCCATAATTGCATCGTATTGCCAGAAGGACGTGCGGAAGATTTTCTAGGACTGTACCTATATAAACGTGAAATATAGATAGGGTGGGGTAGACACAAAGTAGTGTAGCATTCTATAACATTTTTTGGAAATCATTCCCCATAGTGGTAAAATAGCGTGTTACAATTTATATGAAATTTTTATAATATCGGGAGAGTTAGGACTTTCGCGCAATTCAAAAGACTGCGACGATATAATTTCAAACTCCATACTCAGTTGCTCGCCTCACCGTATTGCTTTATGTTAATTATTAAGACTGTTACAACGTGATAAAGATGTAAAAACCAAGACTATGTCACTGGCTGGCACCCAGCTAAGTAATCTTGGCATATTTGCATATTATTATTATCTGTAAGACAAGATTCAATCGACTCCATGGCATACATTAACAAATTAAAATATTAACGCTTAGATACGCCTTCGTGTCGCTCTTTGCTTGAAGGCTTTTTATATAATAACTAGCTGTTCCCCGCGGTTTCACCCGCGTGGGCTACATACTGTTTATCGCGAAATCCTTTCTTAGCGGATGCCTAATACGTCATAACATGGCCAAAGTTCAGCCCGATCCGTCCAGTGGTTTATTCTGAAATCCTCGCCTTAATCTACCACGCTGTACGTTAGGCATTGCATTGTCGCATGCCCTTGAATGTTGCGGTTCTTGGACATGCCAGTTTCCTCACGATGTTTTTCTTCACCGTTTTGAGCGATTGAAAATCCGCACATAACTTTAAAGTCATACATACGTAAAGTACACGTGTTTACCGTTTCGTCACCACCGGTCTTATACGTGTGTGTGTTAATTACCAAATATAATCCATGCATGAACAATGTGCTGAAGTAGTGTAAAGCATGTAGGGTGGGGGGTTGTTGGGGGGGAGGGTTAATACTTCCATTCACCACTTCCTTGAAACGAGCCATAGGTATTACGAGAACCGATTAAAATGTAAGAATCGCTACAGCCAGTCAATGATTTACGAGTGCAGTTTGAGCGATGTTTTATTGATGTATCTCTAGTAATATTAGAAATGCGAAAGTAACTCTGATGTCTGTCTGTCTGTCTCGCTTTCACGCCTATACTACTGAACAGATTTAAATGAAATTTGGTACGGAGATACTTTGTACCCTGAGGAAGCACATAAAGTACTTTTAATCGCGATAAACTGTATATAGCCCACGCGGGTGGAACCGTGGGTAACAGCCAGTGATGATATAAATATCATCATCATCCATCATCATCGCTTATTTATAAGCGATGATGGCGCAGTAGTAGGGACGTCCGCTTGCAGCCAGCTTGAGCTTTCGGAGAAGGACTACAACAGCTTGGTGATAGTGAATTTACTAGTACTCACAAATCTGTAGACAAGTACCTATCGGTGTGAGTTCCAGCAGTCTGACTTGAGAGCCAGTTCCCAGTCCAGGCGTAGCTTGGCGCCACCTTCCACCACCCTAGATCATCACTCAACCTCAGGTGACTTGTGGTCATATAACTAACAGTTTTTCGGAGCAAAACGCATCCTATTTCCAAACTTTCTACATACATACATACATCAAGATCGGATCAGCGGCTTAGGCTTGAAAAGGTAACAGACAAACAGACAGTGTTAATTGAAAATTAACATGTTTATTTCTTATAATTCCAAACTATAATTTCCTTCATCCCTTTTTGTCAACTCATTCATCAGTCAGATCGGTTATTCAAAATCATCACTCATTCATTAATCCAGTCACTTCAACTCTCTCAGCGTCGATCAACCGCGATGGTGGAACTCGGTTAGGAAAACCGCCCAGTTATTATATCAAATCATATCTTAAGTCAGTGTATTCGAAAGGACAATAAATCGGTGTGTATAAACTAATCAGTGGTGTATCAATCAAACATCATCAATCCTCATCATCATCATCTAGGCGAAAGCTGCGGACCAGATCAGGCCATCTTCATCATCAACGTCACCCGTAGCGCAACCAGTCGGTTACTACATCAAGCTAACCGACAAGGCCGCCCCTGAACCCGCCGGACTTCGGTTGCGCATACAGACAGGCAGGCTGTTACAATATTAGTATGGGTAGTACTTATTATGGATAATGAGTGGTGGTAACGTTCTTTATCAGACAAAATGTTTGTCCTTGTCAGGATACCAAACGTGGGAGCTAAGCAAGTGTCACTACCAACTGGGCGACCTAAATCAATATAATTATTCCTACGTATCATGACTATCATGTTCTCCAATTCGCTGCACGTGTCAAATCGAACCCGGTCTAGTCATGATCGGTCGGTATTCACATAAGTAAGGTCGCAATACCCACAGTGACCAATGACCATACACCACCATGAATGTACAATATAATATACAAGCTTGCTCATTGCGCTTAGGGTTGCTATTCGACCGGATATCATTAGTGACCAGATTAAGTGGATGCGCTCCTCAAAAAAAGTAGAGTACCTACTCATACGAGAGCGATGCTCATAGGATGCTCATAGGAGAGCGATGGCTGGCACATGCGTCAACTCGTGAACGGGTGCTGCTTGTGGGGTCTGGTCTACTTTGGTTGTGATCCCGCAACTCGTTAATATTCATGTTCCCATATCCCAATGTGTACAATCAAACAAGAGAAATCTTATTAGTAAAGCTAATTAAAATATATCGGACTATTAGACGACAAAAAAAGCTTGGGATTTTAGTGAACTTGCTCCAATTCAATCAATTAGTAATAAGAATAAAATTGTCAATGTGATCGCGCCAAAAAAATTACCTGCCGGGCGTTTCTTGCCTGTTCTTTTGCCGGCGTAAGGAGGTTGGAACAGGCGTAGCTAGTTTTAAGTTTGACGTTTTAAAGTGATCACAATGTATCCTATTGAATAAATAAATAAATTGAAATTGAAATTGATCGGCCAACGTGGTTTTTAGTTTTTAGACTAAGTACTCATATTAATTATTAATTGACTCTAAAGCCAAATGGGGGAGACCTTTGCCCAGCAGTGGGACAGTATAGGTTAAGAAAAAAAAAAGAAAAAAAGCCAAATAGCAGGTTTGAATCAGTAACCACATGTATGCCACATTAGGTTATATGATGATCCGCAGTGGACCATATTATGTATTTCCACTGCGAAGCCACAAACTGAGCCTAGGAAGACCAAATTTGTATCTTATTTTAGGTCTACCCTTTGTGGAAAGCGGCATTTTCCGCTAACTCAATGGGATACCTATATAGTGATTATACAGCGGCTTTGACCCGAGCTAAACCTATATTACTCTATAGCCCATAAACTATCTTTATGCAAAAAATCACGTCAATCTTTAGTTTCTTTGCTGCATTACAAAAGAACAAACTAACAAACACAAAGTGTGTTTGCATTATATAATTGCCTTTGTAATGGAATGGTTTCCATATATGAAACATTTGAAGGCCTCGTCGGTCTATCTAGGTGGCGAAGGTTTCTTTGCGGTGGAGCTAGTGTGAAATTAAAGTGACTCAGCATCTTTACCGGTCGTAAAGGCCATGGCCATAAAGCCCGTACGCTACCCATATGCCAGAATAAACTGTTTATTAGATAAATAATCTAGTTGTTTTTTCATTCAACTTGAGGAGTCACTTACAAATAAAGTTATGTCTATAGACAATAACTTTATTTCGATTTCACACACGCGTATAATAAATACGCATTAACTAACATATTTGACAAAATACTGTTTACTCTGGGGGCCATAACATAATAGAGATCGCACGGACAGTCTTTCGATAGACAATTAATACTGCAAAAATAGCTGAAAAAAACGCTAAAGTATTTTTAATTGTAACTTGTGGTCAAACGCTGTAAGTAGGAAAAAAAGTTTCACATAATAATTTTATACACTGTTTCTTTCGGAAAAGAATACGTTACATTTACCGAACCCCATTTCTCCCCCACGTGACATTGCGATTGAGTGAGATTTGGCTCGACCCCTCTCCCTTAAAACGCTCACGTAATTAACACACGGTTCCTTACCCCTGATTGCAGGTGGAAGGTGTGGAAGCCATGGATGAGGTGCCGCGAGCAGCTGCCGGCAGCGGCACGGCGGAGGCGGCGCGAGCGCGCCTCGACGCGGGCGGCGCGCACACGGGCCTGCTGGGAGGCAGCCCGCTCACGCTACTGCAAGGGATCATACCTGGTAAGCTGATCTAGCGGTACAAGACAGAAAAGTGATGCCGTCCCGACATAGCCTACAGTACCCTATAGGATCAGCAAGCTGTATTGGCATTGGGCTGGACATATAAGCAGCACGGTGGAGGCAGCTGCTGGGAGGCAGCCCGCTCATGCTGCTGCAAGGGATCATACCTGATGCGCTGGCCTGGTGGATCGAATCAGAAAAGTGATCCGCCAGAAATCTGTCACCGACTTCATAGTTTGAAGCGATTATGGCGTTGGTCATGGGTTCGAACCCAACAATAAATTTGAGCTTCCAGTTAAGGAAAAAATCGTGATGAAAGCAAAGGCATTTTCTAGTGCTCGCCTGGCTAGAAACCACCCTCAAGTCGAACTTACTTAACCTACTTTATTTATTACAGGGTAGCGTTTGACCACTAGTCACCTGATGTTAAGTGACAATGTGGTTGGAGGTGGGGTCGCGCTCAACGGATCTTAGTAAAATTTGAAAAGGAGATAGCTTATTATAGCGATGATGGCTCAGTGGTAGTGACGTCGGCTTGCGATCCGTAGGACGTGGGTTCGAATCCTACAATGAGCTTGAGCTTTCGGTGAAGGAAAAACATCGTGATGAAACCATAGCTTGGTGGTAGGGTATTTTCTGTACTCGTCTGGCTAGCTACCACCCTCTTGTTAAGAATCTGTCGCCAAGCACCTATCGGTGTGTTCCGGCAGCCTCACTTGAGAGCCAGTTCCCAGTCCAGGTGTAGCGTGGCGCCATCTTAGACCACATCGTCACTTAACATCAGGTGACTTGTGGTCAAACGCTAACCTGTAAAGAGTAAAAAAAAAAAAAAAAAAGCTTATACTCTGGATTAACATATACCTAGGCTCCCTTTGAACTCAGAATAAGATCTTTAAAATATCTATAACCGCATTCCGAATATCATAGCACATCACCCAGCTAGCAGAATGTACCCACACTGTCATGTTTGCCAATTTGAGCATGTCTATTTCCCTCCTTCCAGGCACCAAGTGGTGCGGCACTGGTGACATCGCGGCCGACTACCACGACCTGGGTGCGGACCGGCGGCTCGACCGATGCTGCCGCACGCACGACCTCTGCCCCACCAAGGTGCGCGCCTTCTCGCACCGCTACAACCTCACCAACAACTCGCTGTACAGCAAGTCGCACTGCGCCTGCGACGACATGCTCTTCGACTGCCTCAAGGCCACCAACACCTCCGCCTCGCACCTCATGGGCCACATTTACTTCAACCTCGTCCAGGTGCCCTGCCTCGAAGACCAGCCCAGCGGGCGCCGCTTCAGAGACGCCAAGCTAGGCTTCTAGCGACATCTAGCGGCGAGTAGTGGAATTTCTCAAAGCGCCATCTGTTAGTTGTGATGTGAAACATTCCCGCACAGATTTTTAAGCTATGTCTGCATTTAAAAATTCTCGTGTGTCTTTTTGTAAATAATTTTTAAATTGTAATGTATTCTATTTAACGTTAGACATCAAACTGTGATACGTCTGTGCCTTTAAATGTACTAGAGTATATATGTTAGAGGATGGCGCTATACAAATGCGAAACAAATAGTGTTTTATAATTAATTAGATTGTAAGATATTTATTTGTTACAAACCTTACAGTTGTCTTTCTCTCTTTACGACGTAGAAAAAATAATCTTAGAATAGGTATCTACCTACCTAGGTATCTACCCACGCTCTATAACATAGATAAATATTTAAAGAGAATAGTTACGCAAGGAGGTACATACCAAACTATAAGTTGTAAAATATGAAATGGCTCCAGCAATCGATCGTCATTTTTATCACTCAAAAAGCTAAATTAAAACCATGTAACAAGTTATTCATTAAAAGTTTGCGTCCATACTAAAAGTAATAAATAAACTTATTTAGCTAAGCTACATACACACATTTTTATCCGCACATAAAATAGTGTCAATGGTAATTTGTGAATACAGAAAACTGTAGAAATATGATGTTCTATGTGAAACAAAACATACCAAATAAATAAATAATTTATTTTATTCATATCATCTTGTTTCGTTTGAATTTTTAATCCTACCCTACTAATACCAACCTACCAACTACCATGTCTATCAACACGTCACGTCGGTGTCTACTACTAATAGTTTAGCATACAGGCTACTCAAAAATGCTACCTGTACTAGCATTTTTGAGTATTTTAAATCTCAATTCTAGAACACCTGTTTTTTAGATGCATCATGCAATTAAATCCTACGCTGTATGTATTCGATTTCTATGAAAAGAGTGAAAAGAAAAAAAAAAGAAAAGAGGTTTTTGTTTGTTGTCAATGTCAAATGTCAAGCTGATGTCATTCTTAAGTCAGTCCTAGACATACTCAGTCGCATACCTGCCGACTTGCCAGTAGAGTGATTTCTCACTATTATTAGGGCAATTTTGGAAGATGAAATGGCTAAAAATTTATTGCTAATTATTTTACGATTTCAACGTCGAAGATTTAAATCAATATTTAAAGTAAAAAATGCTAAGTTTTTTAATTTTCGTAGATATAATTTGGTGTGCCGGTATTGTGCCAGTAGCGCAATGCCCGTGTTCACTGTGTGAGACGGGCTAAACGTTCAATTTGATTTAGCCAAGTTTAGCCCATAAACCTTATACTGAGTTGGTAACACTAAGCAAATTTTTCTTCGAGTTTTTGTGATTACTCGTCGACTTCGGGTTTCCTTCCACTTTTTCTTGTTGTATTCTTCGAATCTGAATCTAAAACCTGTGTATCATGCCGATTATAAAAAGACTGCGTCAGTTTTAGATTGTAATTGTACAAAGAAACGATCCAGTTCAAGATGTCTAGTGACTCGGCACCGGCAGATAGTTCGCAAGGTGTGTTGCTACGTTACCTACCAGTGTGATAGTGAGGCGTTCGTGCGGGCGAAGGCGTTGAGTATAGTTTCTGTTTCAAGTGAAGGGCGAGGGATGGGACGCGCTGCCGCCGGAGCACCTGCGGCGCGACCTTGAGGAGCAGTTTAACTCGCAGCGAGCCAAAATGAAAGAATTGTTTTTGCAGAAGGAAGGTTTGTTGTCAAGACGGCGCGGTGCTGGACTGGGATGAATAAACTGACTGTAGCTTGCATGTGTTGGGTTCACTAACTAGTTCAAAGCACTGTGGAAGTGTTTGATAACAAGCCGAGTGTGGTGTAGTGTTCAAAATAGCTAATGAACCAAAACAAGTAGTTTCATCAACATCTTTTCTGTGTAGTATCCAGTAGGTATAGCATCTGTAAAATAATATTCGGGGCTCTGAAACTTAAAATAGCCTAGTCTAATGTTCTTGATAACCAACTGGAGTTAAGTGTATAATTTGCCGTTGTATAGGCCGATAACACTTTTATAATACTCTTGAAATAGATAAAATTAGGATACATAAAATCACTCCATTGATCGTGCCAACAGGTGTGATTTACAGCCAGAATATTGCACATATCATCTGTTAAATGTCACATTAACAGGTGTATGTAATTTACAAGGAAAATAAACATAATTACATATTAGTTTTTCTGTTGTGTATGGTCGATCCACTTAGTATCTGATACCCAATAAGTTATGTGCGGATTTGCCATCGCTCAAAACGGTGAAGGAAAACATCGCAAGGAAACCGGCATGTCCAAGAACTGCAACGTTTAAGGGCATGCAATATCTACCAACCCGCACTGGGCCAGCGTGGTAGATTACAGCCCATACTCTCTGAGAGAAGGCCAGAGTCCCAGCAGTGGGAACGTGAAAGGCTGATAATGATGATGACCCAAATACAGGGAATCCTAGATAAGGGTCAGAGCTATGTATGTGATTGTGTAGGTGTTGTTGATTATTTCTTCGAAACAATTTTATTCTCGGGTCTTTGGCCGGACCTTTGTTAGGCATTAATGGAGACAAAAATAAACAGTATACTGTTTTAAACTACCATGGTCAAAAACATTAGAATTAGGTTTTATAACGGGATAATAATGGGAAACTTTCAGTATTCTCGTGATCATGGCGCTTGCAACAGTGCCGAAATATCGAGAACTTAAACAAAAACAAATACATGGTAATTATCCCGTTATAAAACCTAATTTTAACAATAAACAGCTTTGGTTTAGCGGAGGGGAAATTATTGCAGCAATGCAAAAAAAAAACTAGGATATTATTGTAGCTGAAAACTGATGGAATGAGACTCCGGCACATTACAATTCAGTGTCATTTATAAATATCTAGACGCCAGTTTTGGCGATTTAAGGTGCAAGGTTGTTGTGAATATTATTTTTATTATTTGACCATAATCTACCATTTAATGTTTGTCTGCATACATCACACAGTTTTTGTAAGAGTTATATATAATTTATGTTACATCTGTTTCTCGTCTTACATTTGTGTTTTCTTTTCATCTATCGTTTGTTTGCTCAGCCAACATGCTTCTCTCCATAAGGTGCTGGTTAATTGTTTATTACATTAATTAGAGTGTAAGGACTGTCAAGATTCATGAGCCTGAGAATTTTCTAGAAAACTAAACAGTTTAAATGAAAAGTAAAGTTACTGATGTATTTAGTATCACAAAGCAATAATATGGATTGCTACTTCTATTCTAGGCAATCTTGACAGTAGTACTAATGAAAAACATCATTTAACAGATCATGTTTATCTAGCTGTGCCCAGCGATAACACCTGTGTCTTTCCCGATAGTAAAAAGTGGCCGTGTGTTAATCCGTGCGTGTGTTAATCCCAGCTCCAAGCTATCTTGATTCCAAATTTCACTCAAATGCATTCAGCCATTTCAGCATGAACAAGTAACAAAAATACACACTCACAAACTTTCGCATCTATAAATATTGTGTGCAATAACTTCCTTTCTAATTCAATTTTTCTTGTATTCATCTAAAAATGTAAATCCTAAAAGATAAAACCCCACCTTATCTTAAATTGAGGCAATCCTAAAAGATAAAATCCCTACCTAATTTTCAATTGAGGCATTCCTAAAAGATAAAATTCCCACCTAATCTTAAATTTAGGCAATCCTAAAAGATAAAATCCTCACCAAATCTTGACGATTCCACACATTCCATGTTCATATTTTGTTCAAAATCCAATTCCTCTCTTTTCTGTGTCTGAAGCTGTCAATATTAACATTTGCTCCAACAAAAACTATAATAAATACCCATCAGTCTCTCCTTCCTCGTTCCAGAGGATATGCGCAAGCTACTCCTGGACAAGGAGCAGATGGAGTCGGAGATGCTCGGGCTACGGGCCTCCCTGCAACAGCTGCAGACCCTCAGCCAGAATCAGAAGTCGGAGATCCAGAGCTTGCAAATGCTTGTTAATGGTTAGTTGAACATACTCTTAAATACATACAAATACATACTCTAAGGTTAAGTGTTAAGTGTGGATTTACCATTGTTCAAAACGGTGAAGGTAAACATTGTGAGGAAACCGGCATGTTAAAGAACCGCAGAATTCGAAGGCCTGCGACATCTACCAGCCCGCACTGGGCCAATTCATTAGTGTAGCTCATTAATCGGTCAAAGTAATTAATTAATCAAAGCATCTAATTTAAAATAAGTATTGCCATTTTCCTCGTACACACAGTTTTGTGATTGTGATGGATAACAGTGCTTGTTAACACTTCCAATTTTCATTTTGAAATGTTTCCTTGGTTTTGTTCCAATTGGGGATTTGCCGAAGGTACTAAGTTTAAAGACACCGTTGCACTGTATCACACTTCAAATACTCCTTGCGACAAGAGAGGATCGCGAAGTGGGGCCGCAGGTACTGCGAAGGCAGCACATTAAGCGTCACCAAACTCTTCTTGTCCGACATAACAACGCCAAAGTCGCCAAAATAAAATTAACACCCATTTTGACCCGGGTGCTGACTGGCCATGGTGGGTTCTCTGCAAGTGCAAGGAGAGCCCATCATGCGTCTGCAGACGGGACGATCGAGCACTTGCTGCTGGAGTGCCCAATATATGGTGCGACCTGGGAATCTTAACTAACTTGAAGTTGACCGCACAAACTGCGTAATGTTGGCGGGAGAAGACTCCAGGGCGCACCTGACCGCATTCTGTACGACAGTAGCAAGGGAAGCTATAGAAAGAAATAGAACAAGGTGACCATCTGACACATAATAGTCTGATTATGACTACTGTGTTCTACCTTCAGCATCTGCCGAATCTTATGTCTCTTGTACCGCCTGCAGAGACAGTGGATGCGTCATCGTCGGGCACCGAGGAGGTGCGCCGGCTGCGCGCCAGGAACCTCGAGCTGGAGCAGCACCTGGGGCAGATGAGGCAGCAGCAGCAGCAGCAGGTGAGAGCAGCATCAGGGATTACTGGAACATATATATGTTTGGGCTAAAGGTAGAACATAAACTTAAGAACATCTCCTCGAAGATAAACCTAAGTTTAATCTTAAGTTTATGTTCATACCTACCTTTAGACAGCAAATCACCTGCTGAAATTCTAAACATAACAGATTTGATTGGTTCATTGCCGAACATTTGTGCAAAGAAATATGTTTGGTAGTTTCAGCGTTCTTCTCAAGGTAAATAAAAATAATTAGTATACTTATATAGATTACTAGCTGCGCCCCGCTTCACTTTATCGCGATAAAAAAAACCTGGAAAGGTAAAAAATAGTTTACGACCTATTCTCAGACCTACCGAATATACCTACACAAAAAAAAAACATACAAATCGGTAAAGCCGTTTCAGAGAAGTTAACTCAACAACATAATATGGTGAAGACAAGCCAACCTTATCATCACAACTGCAAACACCAACCTCAGCACATCAAAATTAAATCGAATAGAATCTCTTATGCTGGGGCCACAGTAAGGTCAACGTCAAGGGAAATGTCAATGCCTATCATCGCGATAAATATTGCGTTAATTACTAACGCTATTATGTGAGTGGCTACACTTGAACAGTCAACGTGAATGCAACGAAACTTCATTCGTAAACTTTATCTCTTTAATATGTAGTGTGGCGGTTCAGCACTTTAATTCTCGCGTTAATCTCTTTCATGTACCGCCAATTGAGTTATCGGCTAACGTGAAACGCCAATGTGAATGCCGTTGTCAATTATCGCGTTAAGTCGTGGCCACACTTATGTCAAACGTCAATCATCGCGATAATTAACGGTATTTCCCGTTAGTGTGGCCCCAGCACTAAGAACAAAGCCTGAGAGGGATTGTTCTAACGTAACGCAATAACTGCAATGCTTATAGTGCTTCACATTGCATGCATGTGAACTAGATTTCTCTTGGTGGAATCAATGAAAGGCTTCTGCAGTTTAAATTGAATACACCGTTTCATATGCCCTTCTACTACAATGCCGCTACAAACGGCGTTACAAACACTGTGGTGTTTTATCGCACTACTGCAGTACTTGCTATCTACACAGGAAGTAGTAGTAATTTAAAGTAGAGATACTAAAGTTACTTTTTCAAATATGCAACATAAACAGTCATGTATTTTTTGATCTGATTGATGAGTGATGAGACTTACAAGTCCGTTTTTTCCACAGTTGAAAGCGACCGTAGAGCGAGTATCCTACTAATATTATAAACTAGTCGCGCTCCGCGTCTTCCCGTTATCCCGCAGGAACCCTTTTCCGGGATAAAAAGTAGCCTCCGTGTTAATCCAGGGTATAAGCTATCTCCATTCCAAATTTCATTCAGATCCGTTCTGTAGTTTTTGCGTGAAAGAGCAACAAACATCCATCCATCCATCCGTACTCACAAATTTTCACGTTTATAATATGAGTAGAATGCGAAAGTTTGTGTGTGTGTGAATGTTTGTTACCACATTTCACCGTAACTACTGAACCGATTTCGATGAAAGGAGACGGCTCATTTCTGCCCCAAGTCGTTTCAAGTTTACTTACTTATTAGCCCCGGAGACCTAGAAAAGTTATTTAATTAAAATAACATACAATTAAATAATGCAAACTGTACAATCGATATTAACGTGCCAAGCGGGGATTGCTAATTGGTGTGATTAAAAAGTACTTTAACACCACTCAAACGCCCCAAACCATGGTTGCCCAAAACTTGACGGCCACCGCGCTTCCGTTCAAAACAGTATTTTATCTGTTTCCTTTGTAGGAAAGTTGCGTGAACGATGACGCTAGATAGAGCTGTACTAAATTAGGCATCTTACTGTATATTCAATTAGGGCATAAGCCAAACGAAACATTAGAAACAAAAAAAAAAAATGAAAAGGACAAATTTTCTGTCAATTTCTGTCAAGGTCGTCAAGGATATGTCATTGCAATTTGTTTCATTGCGTTATTTTATTCAACGTTTTAGTTGATATCTTTTAAGCCCCGCTATGCAGAATAAAAACATTAACGGTTCCTCAATAGATATTAAAAATCCTATACAATGATCCAATGTTGGTCGAGTCTCCTGCAGTTTTGCTGTGGGGCAAATGTCCATGGAAAATGGGCCGTCTCCTTTGAAATGGAGATAGCTTATATCCTGAATTTACACATAGGCTAGTTTTTATCCCGGAAAAGGGTTCCTGCGGGAAGATGCGGTTGAAACCGCGGGGTGCAACTAGTTTGACATAAAGTTCAACTTAATACCTCAACGCGTTCTTGAGAAAAAAGGGTCTTGACAGACAGACAAACACAAAGTAATCCGTAAAGAGTTCTGCTTTTTCTTTTTTAGGTACGGAACCCTAAAAAGTATTAAGGTTTCAAATAAACGTATATTCTACTAGCTGTTCCCTGCGGTTTCACCCGCGTGGGCTACAGTTTATCGCGATAAAAAGTATCCTATGTCCGTCCTCAGGATTCAAACTATACCTGTACCAAATGTCATTTCAATCTCGTTCAGTAGGTTAGGCGTGAAATCGAGACAGACAGACAGACAGAGTTACTCTCGCATTTATAATATTAGTAGGGAAGTAGGCATTCTATTCCTATAGTACAACGCAAACTACGTGTTTTTACAAAACATTTGTATGTCTCATTCTGTTATCAGCTACCAGTATATATTAAAAAATGCATATTACCTCCACTATGTATCGGCGTCGTGTTATCTCATACATGGCGATGTTTCTGTGCCTTTTTCACGTACCGCTGTGTTTAGTTGATAAAAGAGTATTCACGTTTCTTGTTTTTTTTTTATATTGGGGACCCGTTCACTTATTTAGTTTAAATTTTATCCGAAATAGTCTGTAGTCAAAACAAAACACTGGACTCTGACAGAAAAAAAACATAAATTAATAATTTAATAAACCGCCCGACAAAAGTTGCTAAAACGCTCGACAAAGTCACTTTTCAAATAAAAAAACTAAATGAAAATCAGTTATTACAATGCCAAAGACTACACACCCCAAAACTTATAACACTCTTCTGCATTGCCTCGGGGGCTAGGTGCTCTTGAAAGCTGCGAACCCCTCGTATCAAAAAATAACAGATTAATAATTGATCCTGATCTGTTATCCGCGGCCCCAAGCCTTACTAAAATGACATATTATGACATGACATATCGATCCAAAACCGCGGATAACGGATCGATTATAAATTCGGGCGTTAGTCTTTCCGCGGCGCTACAAATTACAGTCCTTCAAGGTGGGTCTGAAAAGAGTTCTTAAACGCGTTGCAAGGAACAAGTCTAATTTTTACTTTATTGTGGCTATATAAAAAAGACTGCGCTCGACTGACACTCAAGCGATCTGAATTGACATACACGTCACGTTTAAGTATTCATGCATTATTTGTTGTGATGGGAAATCCACTTAGGTTTTAGTTTGAAAACGGCGCTTGCTCTACCGACACTGCTTGGCAGTATTTCCTTCGTTTTGCTATTTAGTTCGAGTCAAAACAATAACAATCCTATTGCAACCTTGTGTAAAGTCTAAAATTGAGAAAAAGTATTTAAAAACAATCCAATGCTTTGCAATAAATTTTCTTATCTGACGTGATCATAATTTCGTCTTTATAAAATTCCGACGTGCGTGTGTTCTTAGTTCTTCGCCGCCTAAACGGCTTGACCGATTTTGATGATATTTGGTATGGAGATAGTTTGAGCCCCGGGGAAGGACATAGAGTACTTTTTATTGCGTTAAAAATGCAGGGAACAGTAATTAAAAATTAATTAATATGAAAATAAAAACACAACAATCTGAAAACACTTATTTCGGACGTGAGATTTTAATGATAACTAGCCACATTTTATCGCGGTAAAAAGTATCCTACGTCCTTCCCCAGGGTTTGAACTAACTCCTTACCAAATTTAATCAAGATTGGTTCATCGGTTAACTGTGAAAAGGTAACACAAACAGACAGACATCAATCTCATTTTGTATGGATGATAGATGGAACTTGTAAAGGTGGAAAGATAACGATCCTATATACATCAACTTATACATATTTATACAACAAATGGCACATTATTTTCTAATTATAATAAATAACGTATATACATAATATATGGCTGATTGCGTTAGTCAGTAAACATTCCTATAGTAGTGTAGTAGGAAGTGTAATCAGCTGCGATGAATGTGATGAAAATGGATGTGAAATCGATGTGGCAGGAGGTGTCGCTGGCGCCGGCGACCATCGTGCGCAACCTGGCCAGGAAGCTGGGCGCGGACTCGGACGACCAGCCGGCTAGGAAGGTATGTTTGTAAACCAAAGAACAGTGGCCAAAACGGACCCGAAATCGTATGAAAACGATTTATATACGATTACGTTTTTAATTTTTTGCTACAAACGATATTTTAAAGAAAGTGTAGAAAAAAAGATATTGATTATTATTTAACTTTCGAGTTTCTTAGGACACTTTTTAACTTACACGATGCTTGGATGTTTTGAATGCACTCCGCATTTTCTTTTTCATTCCGTTTCACGCTTTGGAAGTCTTAAATTTAAAGTACAGTAGAACCTCTACAAGTCGAACATCAAGGGAGACGCCAAAAAATTCGAGTTATAGAGTTTTCAACTTATGGAGGATTTGTATTGCAGTAGAACCAAACTACTTCTGACAGTATTTAAGTCGGAAACAAATGACTTGCTTAGCTAAATTTCAAAGGAAATCAAAATTGAACACCTGACACCAAGCAAGCAAACACGTGTTTACGTGAGTCATAAATTTATTATCGTATACTCCTAAAATGTTTTCTAAGAAACAATAGTGAACTCACATTGTCGGCAAGTTCTTAAAGTCGGGAACTTATTTTTGTTCGAACAATAGAGGTAATAAATTCCAAATGATCAAGTTGTAAAAGTTGTAAAATAAAACGTTGCTATGTTCGAGATACAGAGGTCAAAATTAATTTTTCGAGTTATAGAGTGAAAATATGTACCAAAATGGCTTGGAGGGACTCGGTGATTATTTCGACTAACAGAGGGTCAAGATTTCAAGTAATAGAGGTTTTGGTGTTTGAAGGGAAGGGAACAAAACATTTTTTCGAGATTTGGAGGTTTTTGACTTATCGAGGTTCGACTTAACGAGGTTCTACTGTACTTAAATTAAGTCATTAAAAAAATAATATCTACCAAATATGAACAAAAACTAATCTTTTTAATCTATGTACTAGCAAATTGATTGTCACTGTCAAGTGACATTGACAAAATATATTGCGTTCAGGTCCAGGGCAGTATGAAAAATGGCCAATGTTCTTTCAAGTGAAATATAAGACTAACTTGAACTGGCTGTCGGTAATAAAAGTTCATCATCAGCCTATTACGTTCCCACTGCTGGGACTCTAGCCTTCTCTCGGAAAGAGGGAGTATGCCGTGGGTCGTAATCTACCACGCTGGCCCAGTGCGGGCTCACCAAAGTTCAAGTCCTCATAAAATGATATCTTACTAAAAAATATCAGACTATTTACGCTCGAAATTAATAATCGATCCTGATCCGTTATCAGCGGTTTTGGATCGATATGTCATGTCATAATATGTCATTTTAGTAGTAATAATTATGTCAAGCCCTAGTACTAAAATGACAAATTATGACATGACATATCGGTCCAAAACCGCAGATAACGGATCAGGATCGGTTATTTAATTTCGGGCGTTAGATTATTATAAAGGTTAGGATTGTAGTGAACTTGCTCCACTTAAAATATTTAGCAATAAGAAAAGAAATGTAAATGTGAACGCGCCAAAAAACGTCTCAACGAGTTGACTATTGTAGAAAAAGAACTGTTGCCATTTTGGCTTCGTTCTTTTGTCGGTGTATGTAATAAGCAGGTTAGGCTAGATTCAAGTTTTAAAGTGATCTGGAGTGAACAATTGTTAGTTTTCCTCCCCATTAATAAATATGTCGTGTTACAGAACGTACAGAATGTAGATGACAACGAGTTGGCACGTTCAATGATACAGCCGATGGAGATGGAGATATCGGCTCTCAAGAACAAGCTGAGGGAGACGGACGCGCAGCTGCAGGAGGCCTTGGTATGTGCCGTCTCTAGACAACCTACATACATCTTTGTACAAACGTAAGAGTAATTTTTTTTAACCTATAATGTCCCACTGCTGGGCAAAGCTCTCCCGCATTTCTTTCCAGATATCTTGATCCCCCGCAACCTCCTAGTTATTCAAAATTCAAATGTTTTTTATTCAATAGGATCCGTGTGATCTCTTTGAAACGTCAACTTAAAACTAGCTACGCCTGTTCCAACCTCCTTACGCCGGCAAAAGAACAGGCAAGAAACGCCCGGCAGATAATTGTTTTGGCGCGATCACATTGACAATTTTATTCTTATTACTAATTGATTGAATTGGAGCAAGTTCACTAAAATCCCAAGCTTGTATTGACCTTTTGGAGTTCGAATATGGTCCTTCGTAATCGTGTTGCCGGAACACGGTGACACGTGGTTGACATTTCGTAGTCATTGCACCTCCTCGCTTTCTTGCCCTGGTCCCATCTATTTCTGGTCGACACAGTATGTGTTTTTCTTCCACTCTCCCTTGTAAAGTAGTAACCATACATTGAAAATTTCGATATAAATTTACAAAAAATAATGTCAACTATAATTTATTTACAAGCCATAAAATTGCTACTGAGACGTTTTTTGTATCGATTGATTTTCCATGCCATTTATTTCCAGAAAGCGAAAGCAGTGGTGACATCGAACGCTGGGGTTGCGAGTGGCGATAACAAAACTGAATTAGGTAAAATTAATTTTAATTGTGAAGCAAAAGTGACGTCGAATCCGACACGGAAACTTTCCGAGTGAATTACGGGTAGAATCGCACTGCTGCAGAGCAATGAAAATTTCCTAATACGCTTCTCTGCAACACCGCTTCGTCTGCGGCCTTGTTTGAACATATGCATTATGCATGCTTGTAAATTGCTCTCTGCTGCTAAATTGTACTAGGTGCGCATGACGATACGTTAATGTTGAGGCTCCTTGTGTAAAGGGGTGCTCTGTGACTTGTAAGTTAGTTGAGTGTGGTGTACAGAGCCGGGCCGGCGGTGCGACATGTGCGCCAACTACGAGAAGCAGCTGGTGGCGGAGCAGGCGCACGCGGAGGCGGCCAGGGAGCGGACCTCCATGCTGGATATTGCTCTCAGACAGGTGAATATATAATAATTATAAGGGACGATAGCTCAGTTTTTAAGCCATGTCTTTTTTACTTTTCTAGTTACTTTTGCACTGTCAATGTCAAAATGTTACCGATTACTGTTTTGAATATTATAACTTGTTTAAAAATTTTCAGTGTTAATTTTCTTTTGACTACTTTTCCAAGGTAAAATTCACGTATCTGTATAATATTCCAAATTATTATTTCAGTTGTAACTCACAGAATCACCTGCTGGGCTAATATGACAGTTGTCTGAAAATTTTATCAAAATTGTTTCAGTCCTTTCGGAATCCGTGAGGAACATCGAATTTATAAAATAAAATAAGTACTAGTTGTTCCCCGCGGGAACTAAATTTCATCGCGATAAAAGTATCCCACGTCCTTCCCTATGTTCACGCTATCTCCACACAAAATGTCATCCGATTCCGTTCGGTAGTTTTTGCGCGAAAGTATAATCTGCCTATGAACCCGTCCGAGCCGGTGAGTAGCGGCCGGGCGAGGTGGCTACAGCGGTCGTGTGGCGCAGGCGACGTCGGAGCTGGAGGGCGTGCGGTCGCTGCACGACGAGACGGTGCGCGCGTGGCAGGCGGCGCGCGCCGACTGCGCCGCCGAGCTGCACCACCTGCGCGGGCACGTGGCCGCCGCGCGCGCCGCGCTGCAGCAGCGCGCCGCCGCCGCCGCCGCCGCCGAGCAGCGCGCGCTGCACGCCGTCACGCAGCTCACCGTGCAGCGCGAGCACCTGCAGGGCCGCCTGGACAGGTACGTGCGGGGCTGCTGCCGCTGCGCAGCACGTGGCCGCCGCGCGCGCCGCGCTGCAGCAGCGCGCCGCCGCCGCCGCCGCCGCCGAGCAGCGCGCGCTGCACGCCGTCACGCAGCTCACCGTGCAGCGCGAGCACCTGCAGGGCCGCCTGGACAGGTACGTGCGGGGCTGCTGCCGCTGCGCAGCACGTGGCCGCCGCGCGCGCCGCGCTGCAGCAGCGCGCCGCCGCCGCCGCCGCCGCCGAGCAGCGCGCGCTGCACGCCGTCACGCAGCTCACCGTGCAGCGCGAGCACCTGCAGGGCCGCCTGGACAGGTACGTGCGGGGCTGCTGCCGCTGCGCAGCACGTGGCCGCCGCGCGCGCCGCGCTGCAGCAGCGCGCCGCCGCCGCCGCCGCCGCCGAGCAGCGCGCGCTGCACGCCGTCACGCAGCTCACCGTGCAGCGCGAGCACCTGCAGGGCCGCCTGGACAGGTACGTGCGGGGCTGCTGCCGCTGCGCAGCACGTGGCCGCCGCGCGCGCCGCGCTGCAGCAGCGCGCCGCCGCCGCCGCCGCCGCCGAGCAGCGCGCGCTGCACGCCGTCACGCAGCTCACCGTGCAGCGCGAGCACCTGCAGGGCCGCCTGGACAGGTACGTGCGGGGCTGCTGCCGCTGCGCAATATTACATTTTTAGTAACTCTCATGACTCTTCTGAAAACCGTTTCGCTGGTAAGAATCTGTCGCTAAAGCACCTATTAGTGTGTTCCGACAGCCCCGCTTAAAGACAGATCCCAGTTTAGATGTAGCCGTGCCGCCATTTTCCACATCATCTTCTTGTGGTCAAACATTACCGTGTAACAAATGTGATTGCAGACCCTTTTCAAACAAAGGTAATTTTATAAATCGCAAAAAGTTATGTTCAAAAACAAATCCGCTTGAATTGTTCTGCCGTTTGTCTTGACCACGTGATTGAACGTTTTTCCGTTTCAGCTTAGAGCGAGACAACGCTATGCTGATGGGACAGTACCTCAAGAAAGCGGAGGAGATGCAGAACGAGATCATTAACCTGCCCGACACTGTCGAGGTGAGTTACTGCTGGAATAGTTTTATACTGTTTGTTTACCTTGTAAAAATATAGCTTGGTTGTTAAGCATTTTCTAGTGTTCGCCTGGCTAGCTACCCTCAGGTTAAAAATCTGTCTCTAAGCACCAGTGTGTTCCGGCAGCCCCCACTTGAGAGCTAGTTTCCTGTCCAGGTGTAGCGTGCCGCCACCTTCGACTACATCGTCACCTAACATCAGGTGGTTTGGCCAACTTAACGCTAAACGCTATCAAATGCTCAATGTCTTTATGCCCTTTACTGAAACGTAAAATATGTATGTGTATTGATTATTTTATTCTGTGTGGTACAGGATCTGCAAGTATTAACGTTAAGGCTGCGCGAGCAGTTGATCTTCTGCCAGATAGGACGCGAGGTGTCTGCGGAGGCTGAGAAGGAGCTCAGGAATCAGGTACACACACACTGCAACAGTACAGTCAGCGACAAAAGTAGCTGATCTTTCCGATTTTCCAAATGCGTACTAGATTGTTGTTTAAGCCCGAACTTAATAATCGATCCTGATCCGTTATCCGCGGTTTTGGATCGATATGTCATATACGTCAAGCGCTAGTACTAAAATGACGTATTATGACAAGACATATGGATCCAAAACCGCGGATAATAATGGATCAGGATCGATTATTAATACCTGGCATAAGACGCTTAAAATCGGTCATCATGCTCTGCGACTTTTCTCGTTGACTGTACCGGCAATTTTGGACAGCATCTTTAATAAAGGCACTTTTAACAAAACGCAGTAAATCTACTTACTCTATTTAAAAACATAAATTTTTATTCATATATCCTTTGCATGCAAAAGGTTGTCTTTCAGAAATTTCGTTAAGTATATAAATCCATCTTCTATAAAATTACATTTGTTTTATATATTATACTAGCTGTTTCCCGCGGTTTCACCCGCGTGGGCTACAGTTTATCGCGAAATCCTTTCTTAGCGGATGCCTACGTCATAACATCTACCTGCATACCAAATTTCAGCCCGATCCGTCCTGTGGTTTGGGCTGTGCGTTGATAGATCACTATGTCAGTCAGTCATCAGTCAGTCACCTTTGAGTTATATTTATATAGATTTGTGGATTAAGTAAATGAAGTTGTAAATAAATGTTTCCAGTTACTAAAGCAAGGATCACAGTTCCACCAGCAAGCGGCGGAGCTCAACGGGGCGCGCACAGAGAATAGAGAAATCAGGTATTCGTTTACTTTATTTTCTTCGTAAAACTAATGGCAAATTGAAAAAGTTATCTACAAATACAAACAAACAAATAAAGAACAAACACAAAAAACACAGCAAATCAACAAACAAAGAAAGAAAAAAAGAGATGGTGTACAAATAAAGAATTAATCCAAACATTATACTCGTGACAGTCCTATAATCCACCAGTCAGAAGCTGCTAATAACAGGTACAGTCAACGACAAAAGAAGCTGAACAATAATACGTTTTCTGATTACCCTCATCATGTTAAAAACCAACATTTGACCACATCATCACTTAAAATCAGACGTGCAATTTTGTGGTCAACACGCTACCTTGTAAAATGTAAACACATCCCTACCCATTACTGATCTAAAACACATTTAATAATATAACATCATTGTACCTACGTCACTTGTTTGTACTAACTATATTTGACGGAGTTATGCCCGAACATACATAAAAAAAGTAAAAACATCCGAATTGAGAACCCTCTTTTTTTTGGAAGTCGGTTAAAAAATAATATTCATAGCTTTGTGTAATCGAGTAGTTGTAATGTTGTCTGTTGTACTCCAGAGAGCAGTTGAGCCAGCTGCAGACGGAGCACGAGCAGATGCGGGAGCTGGGGGACAAGCTGCGCCACTCCAACGACATGATCGAGCGCCTGCTCGACGACAAGGTGGGCCGAGAGAACGTCGAGCGTCAATATTAGGCTGGGATAATGTTGAACCACCTACTATCTTACTTCCTACTATAATATTATAAACGTGACTCTTTCACGCAAAAACTACTCAACGGATTTTGATGAAATCGGGAATGGATATAGCTTATACCCTGGATTACTTTTTATCCCGTAAAAAGGTTCTTCCATTATGAATGCGCCCACAAACAGACCTGCCGGACATTTCTTAAAAATATAAGGGACAAACGATAGAGCGGCTTCGTTTCTGTCTCTTCCACTTAACTGTTCCGACATTGAGGTTGCTGGATGGGGTGGTGCTCCGAGACGACACGGGCCCCGTCTACTACGCGGATCTGACCAGGGTTCGCGCACCAATGGTACGCTGTACGCGAGCAGATGGAACCGCCCGATGGCGAAGGTCGTCTGTGTCGTGACACGGCCCCAGAAGGGGGAGAGTGCACAAGGAGTAAAGGGACAGATAATTTGTAGGACACACACCAGCCTAAGCTGGTGTGAGCCGCTGCTTCGAAAGGTTGGTAGGACCATGAGAGGAGGTGGGTGTTCCGACATTGAGCTCGCCTTGTACGTTTCCAGAAGCGCCTGCAGGGCGAGGTGTCGGAGCTGCGGACGCGCGTGTCGGTGCTGCAGCAGGAGCTCGACAACAGCGAGAAGGTGCAGCAGGACTTCGTGCGCCTCTCGCAGTCGCTGCAGGTGCAGCTGCAGCGCATCCGCGAGGCAGACTGCGACGTGCGCTGGCAGCACGAGGAGGACGTCTCCGAGTGCCCCTCCTGCCGCGCGCACCTGCCCAACCACAAGAAGAAGGTACCCGGCGGCCACCACTGTCGCACTCGCACGTGGAAGCTAGGCCACCGCTGTAGGCGCGGTGCCCACGCCCACAACCCTAAGGGGATATGCGTTTCTTCATTCGCGTTTGTACGATGGAAAAGACGTCTAGCCCATAACGACAAAAGTCGCTGAACAATAATAATAAATCAAAATCATCACTTAACATCAGGTGTGTTGTAAAAAAACAAAAGTTACTGATCTAAACACATTTAGAAAATCGAATATGATGATTAGCTACTTTTGTTGCTGACTGTACATGGGCTCTGAAACTCTAACTAGGATTAATAAGAAGTTGCTGATAACGGTAGACTGCTCGTCGTGCCAATTAGTTTTGATTTATGATCCTAGTTTTGTTTTCATTTGTGATGCTAATATCATGGTGTCCGTGTGGTCCCAGGTGCACTGCCGACACTGCGGGCGCATATTCTGCGCGTCGTGCGTGTCGCACAGCGTGGCCAGCGGGCCGCGCGGGGCGCCGGCGCGCGTGTGCGCCGTGTGCCGCACGCTGCTGCAGCCGCACACGGCGCCCTACTTCAGCACCGAGCCGCCGCACACGCCGGACTAGCGCCGCACCACCTAACCCTCCACCTCTGCGTCTCTACATTACCGCCTCGCCCGTTCGGATCGTATCATTGTGAAGTGTTTAAGTGTTTGAATCAATCTGTGCCGCGAGTTTTAAAGCTTGAAGCAACTGTTACAATGGTGCTGTTCACTCTGATGCCACATGGTTTTTGTGATTTGAGTCGTATCAGTTTATTTAAAGATCTAAGTTAGTGTACGACCGCTGTTTAAACTCATGACAATGCAGTCTTAATGTTGTATGTGACTATTATCAGTTCTGTATAATTTGGTTTTTGTCGTGCGCACATCTTATGTATGCGTTGTAAGTGGGATTAATAATTTAAAATTTATCCGGACATTTCTTTCTTACTTTTCTAAAGCTTCCTTCACTATATTATCTAACAGCAGCATTGGTGCAATTTATACGACTCTAAAATTTGTTAATATAATCTATGTAATGCGACGGGTGGTGCCAATGAATCTATTTACCAACAAAACTTGTCCCTGGTAAGCCAGGCCAGGCGTTTTGTTTTGTCAAATATAAATGTATGCAACTATTTGTCTCCATATTCCGTACGACGCACAACCAGACTCGTACGAGCACGTCACACGTGCAAGCCCTACCGCGCGGCACGTAGAGGAGCAGGACGCATGTCCATTGTTCTTCGTTATTTAGTAATACTAGCTAGTTTATCTAATTTCTCCTAGCTTCCCTACCTGCCGCGTCGTCGGTTTATTTCGTTCACTATCATTCAGTTAGAACGAGTAGCTAGGTTAGATGTATTATTTAATTGTTAACTGATTAGGAAAAATACAAGTGATACAGCTGTGTGTAAATAAAACGCAGGAGTAATTGAAAATATTATATATTGTAAATAAAAGAGCTGTACGACACAACAAACGGTACTATTATTTTAACTTTTAGTACCCTTTACCCATTTACTGGCGCATCATAATCATAAAGTAGCATCTTTTATGTCTGAATTTCAATATGAAAAAACCACTGGTCCTCCGTACATGATCCGCGCAGATAAGTTCACTGATCAATCAATCGTCGTAGTTCTCGAGGCTGAGAGTGATGACGTCGCTCACCAGGCAGTCGGCAGGCTGGAACAAAACGTTCATCAGAGCATGCATGACGAAATAAATATCGGGGACCATAGTACACAAATTGACCTAGTCCCAAATTAAGCTCGAAACTTGTGTTATAGGTACAACGATATACATACTTAGAGAAAAATTTATCAAGATAAATTATCCAAGTCTCAGAAACAATATCCATGCTGAACACACATAATATATTTGCCCTTGCCGGGATTCGAACCTGGGACTGCTAGCTTCGCAGGCAGAGACACTACCAACTCGGCCACCGCGTCGTCAATCAAAATCAAAGTGTAGTGAGAATTGGAACCGGAAATATAAAATATCGGATGATATAAGTGTATCTCAATTTCGACCAAACCAAATAAAAAACAAACACAAAATCAAAGGTCAAGAAATGACCAATATAAGATCAAAGAGTTCTTGCTACAGTAACCTCTGAGCAGATGCCGACGAGCGCGTCCGCGCAGCCGTAGAACTCCTCCTTGAGCGAAATGACGATGGTCTGCAGGCAGCCCTTCTTGCTGCGGATGTAGGACGCCACCTTGCCGATGTTGGTGTTGTCCAGCGCCGCGTCGATCTCGTCCAGCAGGAAGAAGGGCGCCGGCTGGTAGCTGCTCGACACAATGTCAACATTATACCCTCGGCATTAGGATATCAACATCCGACGGAAGACGTCCACTGCTGAACATTGGCCTCCCCCCTTGAACGCCACCATGAATTAGCCATTTGCTTTATGGGCTCCCCATGACTTACGATGTCGTTGATGATACAGGCTATTTATGATGATGATAAATGTAGTCGGGATTCAAACCTTAAATTTTTTTTTTTTTTAGTTAAGGTTAGGGTGGTGAAATAAAGGGTTATCTATCTATCCCAACAGGTGGGTAGGTTTTCTTTTTTTTTACAAGATAATATAGGCTAGCTTTTGACCACGATCTCACCCGATGGAAAGCGGAAATGTGGTCGAAGGTATAGCACGCTCGCCCAGTAAATGCCTATTCACTCTTGACTTGAACACCCCCGGGTTGTATCGGGTTGGTCTCGTAACAAAACGCAGTTTTTTTACAGTGTTGAAGTCAAGATAAACTTATGGTATGTGACGATGTGGTCAAAGGTACTGCTGGGAACTGGCTCTCCATTGGGACTACCGGAACACACCAGTTTCTTGCAGTTGTAGTTGATGTCGTTACCTATGTATAGCGAACAGTAACGCGAGCGCCGCCACCGTCTTCTCGCCGCCGGACAGGTTGGACATGGGCTGGAACCGTTTCCCGGGCGCCACGCAGTTGTAGTTGATGCCGTCCAGGTACGGCTCCTCGGGGTTCTCGGGCCCGAGGAACGCCTGCGCGGACTGGTTCATGGCCAGAGCCTGGAAATGGCGAGCATATTGTAGCAAGGGACGTAATGTATATGTGCAGAACGCACCTCTTCACGACTTGACAACTGGCTGTTTTATATTTTATTTCTGTTTTTATATAATATTTGAATCTGGATTGATTGTTTGTTTGTTTTCTGTAGTTTTTTCATTATACGCTTTTACACCGAACCGAGTGCATCTTTTCATCCCAAATATATAAATAACAGTCCTAGCAGTCACAGTATACATGAAATATGGTCTTCGATATCACGATTATTATTATTATAAATCAATAACTGATTATTTAGAGAAACGATTGTAACTATTGCTTGTTGCAGGATTCGAAACTGCGAGTATTCAGCGCAGCTTACCTTGTAAATAGCGTCTATTTCATTGGCGACGTGCTCGAAGCAGAGGATGAATTTGTCGTGACGCTCCTTTTTCACCTGAAATTAAATTTTACACAATAAACAAGACTTTAAATTGCACTAATGTTCTTTTATTTAATTTGTCCTACTTATATTGTGAACGCAAACGTTTGTGCGTCTGTGTGTATCTTATTTTACTACGGATTTTATGAGTAAATTCACTGCAATCCCAAGCTTTTTTGTCCTGTAAGATAAGAGAGTAGAAAAAACCGGAAATAGTAATAAACATTACCTTTTCGAAGGCTAGTTTAGCTTTGTGCGCCTTCTTCCTCGCCGCCACGAACGCTTCGTTGGTCGCGTTCACTTTCTCACGGACCTCGTTGAGTTTTTGCATCGCCTGTAAACGTTTATTAATATCGTTAATACACGTTAAATGTTGTCAGTTATTCAACCGACAAGCAGTAGTGTGCAAACATTACTGCCTTCCGAATTAAAAGGCAATGTTTCCGGCCGAGTTGAGATTTTTTTATTGTCCCGAGAACGACGAAACATATAAAATAATGCCAACCAATATTATATCTGAATATGTTTGACGTGACAACGTCTTATAATTCGATAGAGCCGGCTGCACGCACGAAAAAGCATGACTCATGCGGCGTTACCTCGCTCTGCGGCTTTACCTCGCTCTGCGGCGTTACCTCGCTCTGAGGCGTTCCATGTAAGGCTTGAAGTGCAAGCGAGAGCGCGGAACGAGCGACAAAGAAGCACAATCGGCCAATCGACGTTGTCACGTTCAACTATCGTCAGTAAACCGACTTTACAGACAACCAATTTTTTCATAGTAATTTATATCTAACGCTGGAGACGATGCCATTACCACATTTTTCCCGGTTCGAAAAATCGTAGATACTTGCAAATAAGGAGCCACGCGCTAGACGCCGGGCTCTGCGCGGGAGAAAGGAGCGTATAAAACAGAAACTTGAGAGCCAGTCCCTAATCCCGGTGTAGCGTGGCGCCATCCTGCTCCACATTGTCACGTAACATCAGGTGACTTGAGGTCAAACGCTACTAGGGGCGCCACCTCCCTGACACGTACCCTCATGTTGGGCGCCTGTATCTTGTCGACCGTGTTCTGCAGCGAGTTGATCGCCTTCTGCAGCTTGTCCGCCTTGCGCTTCACCTCGTCCGCCTCCTCCAGCTCCTGCAGGGACTCCGGCAGGGAGCTGTAGTCCACGCGGATCCTGGGAGACATGTTTGGAGTAGTTGAACAAGGCGAGATTGAGAGTAAGTACTTTATTAAATAAATATCGGGGGACAATTGCACACAAATTGAGCTAGCCCCAAAGTAAGCTCGAAACTTGTGCTATGGGTACTAGACAACGATATACATGCTTATAATATAGAGAAATAAATACTTATATAGATAGAAATATCCAAGACTCGGGAACAAATATTCGTGCTCATCACACATATATTTGCACTTACCGGGATTCGAACCCGGGACCGCTAGCTTCGAAGGCAGGGTCACTACCAACTCGGCTACCGTGTCGTATTGAACTCTAGATATAAATAATGGTATCGATCCTGTTATGTATTCTCTAAAACTAAACTAAGTCTGACACATCTAAAAGTGCTGCTGTCCTTTTTCTGACTATGAAAGTAAGAAAGGGATAGCATTACTTTTGTCAGAGCAATAGTTTGAAAATGAGAGCTGCACTCACATAGTTATTATGTGAATGCTGCACATGCTGAAGTTACCTGTATTGTCCTATAATTAAATTAGTAATAGGTACCTACTTTAATTACACTCCAAGGCTTGTTGGTATCATCACAGTATTTAAAGAACAGTAGGTTAGCTAAGGCCGCTCGACGAGTTAATTGCCTACTCTTGCGGTGACGCATAGGCGGCGCGTTCCGTACTGAGTGCATGGCCGCGGCCGCCTCCTTTCGTTTATGTGTGCGTGTGCGTGAAAAGTGCGTGCGTACACGGTGCCGCTACTCACGTACACATTCATACCGGCGACGGCCGATTTATATGAAGCTGAACTACTACTCCTTTACTATGGTATTATAGAACGACGCATAATCGATAATCACTACTTATTCTCAGATTTGAGTCGTCATTTCATACAAATATGGCAATACTTGAGCGTCATTCCAGGATACCAGCCTCAGTATAGTGATTTTTATATATTTTTTCTTTTATTCATTTCATTTAGAGGCGATGATTGCTCAGTGGTAGTAACGTCGGCTTGCGATCCGCTGGTCGTAGGTTCGGATCCTACAATGAGCTTGAGCTTTCGGTGAACGAAAACATTGTGATGAAAACATAGGTGGTAGGGCATTTACAAGTGCCCGCCTGGCTAGGTACCACAAGTTAAGAATCTGTCGCCGTGCACCTATCGGTGTGTTCCGACAGCCTCACATGAGAGCCAGTCCCCAATCTGCGTGTGACGCCACCTTCGACCACATCATCCTTGTGGTCAAACGCTACCCTGCAAGTATCCCCTGCGCCGCAGCATACCTGGACTCCTTCCTGTACTGGTGCGAGGTGGACAGCGAGGAGGGCTCGGACTCCGTGTCGTGCGTGTCGTCGATGCTGCCCTCCAGCAGAGGGATCACGATGTCGTCCATCTGTCATCACACAACCACGTCAGTGTCAACTGGACATTGGCTATGGACGGCCGCTCTACCAACTGTTATTGCTCGGTGCGCAAACCCAACTCGTACTTGGTCGGTTTTTTGCGATATTATAACGAGGTCAATGTACCTTATAGCACAGTTCTAGTTTATAATGAACTGTGTTTTTTGGCGGCAATTGAACTGTCGACATGAAAAGTTTGTTTTTATTTCCAAAACTTGTGTTTCTTCGAGTGATAATGTGTAATATTGGTGGATTATTAACCATTATGTGTTCGTTAATGTGTACGAGTGTGGGAAATTGAGTTAAAGTTGTAAAAGTAACTTTTCTAGTTGCTCCAAAAAAGTCCGTGTAAAGTTTAATTAAAGCGCCACTACTTTACTTAAACACTATCCTCATCCCATCATCATCATCATTAATACTTGATTCAACTCTCCGAGTTAGAAATATTTTATACTTGACACTGGCAAATACACTAATCGTGTGACGCCATAAAACGAAAAATAAAAAAATGAACTGTGTATTAATAAACGAGGCTGCGTACCTTGCACTGGCGCAGTATGTTGTGTCTGTCGCTGCGCTTGCTCTCGATGCGCGCCTCGATGCTGGAGATCTGCTTCTGCACCGACTGCATGTCCTTCTGGATCGACGCCACGTCCTTGCGCGCCTGCACATACACACACAAGTATAGCGAGCGGCGCTTTACGCGGCGTAGCACACTAGCTGCATAAGTTCACGAGGACAAAACTGTAGTAGAAATTATCGATTTGGGGTGAAGGTGACAACTTTCCGAAGGGGCAAGTCCTTACTGACACCATGCTGCTTGTGAACAAGTCAATGTGGGGTGAAGGTGGCAACTTTCCGAAGGGGAAAGTCCTTACTGACACCATGCTGCTTGTGAACAAGTCAATTATTGGGTCGGACTTGGGCAAGATTGATAGAAGCAGAAAAAGATCGTAATATATAGGAGTTTTTACAACAGACCGTGCGAACAAATGGAAATTGGAACAAGTTTCTAAGACGAGAGTGACGATGTGGAACGTTCAGGGTTACTTTAGAAATGAGTTGAGGGCAGTCTACTACTATTGAACGATTGGCGCAATGTTTATATGACCGAAATTAATAATCGATCCGATCCGTATCCGTAGTTTTGGATCCGCCGATAACAGATCAGGATCGATTATTAATTTCGGCCGCTAAGCAAGTATATGCTTAATTATTCCATTGACAACCCTCAACGCTTCACCCACAGTCGCGCGTGTACAGACGTCATTTGTAATGTAACGTGTAATGTGTGTGTTTTTAATGTAGTTGCAGTAGGTTATTGTTAGGCGGCGTGTGTATGGAGCATTCTAAGCTAGTGCTAGTGTGTGTAGTGTGTAGTGTACCTTGTTGACGTCGTCGTCCGCGTGGTCGAGCCGCGAGCGCGCGGCGGCGCGGTCCGCCTTGAGCGCGTCGGCGCGCCGCAGCTCGGCGTCGATGTCGGCGCGCTGCTTGGCCTCCGTCTGCCGCCCCTTCTCCAGCTCGTCCTCCGCGTCCTGCACCTGCCGCTCCCACCGCGTCACGTTCTCTACGGGGGACGATGTCTCAGCACTCAGCACGGACCACACTCTGTCCGTACACGGAGCGGCAATGTCGCACTCTGTCCGTACACGGAGCGGCAATGTCGCACTCTGTCCCTGCACGGAGCGGCAATGTCGCACTCTGTCCCTGCACGGAGCGGCAATGTCGCACTCTGCCCGTGCACGGAGCGGCAATGTCGCACTCTGTCCGTACACGGAGCGGCAATGTCGCACTCTGTTCGTACACGGAGCGGCAAAATCGCACTCTGCCCGTGCACGGAGCGGCAATGTCGCACTCTGTCCGTCCACGGAGCGGAAATAAGGCTGTCTGTCCGTGCACAAAGCGGCAATGTCGCACTCTGCCCGTGCACGGAGCGAAAATAAGAATGTCTGTCCATGCACGAAGCGGCAATGTCGCAATCTGTTCGTATGCAAAGTGGGATTGGGAATAACGCAGTCTGTCTATGAACAGAGGGAATGAAGCAGTCCGTCCATGTACGGAGAGTGTCACAGTATGTCCATGCACAGAGCGGCAATGTCGCAGTATATCCATGCACAGAGCGGCAACGTCGTAGTCTGTCCATGCACGGAACGGCAATGTTGCAATCCATCCATGCACGGAGTAGCTGCGGGGTAGTGGGAGATGTAAGTAGTAAAGTACTGACTCTGCGTGTCCCTGGAGCGCTCGAACTCCAGGTTGGAGGCGATGCGGTCGATCTGCGCCTCGAACTCCATGCGCCGCTTGGCGCGCTCCTGCTGCACGCGCAGCTCGCGCTCCTCGTACTGTCTGCGGGGGCGGGGGAGGGCTGTTAGTGGCCAGCTCTATGAACACTATCTCAAAAAACCGAATAATTCATTCAAAATTAGTATAGCTCTACACTTTATTGGTACATCCTACTAATATTATAAACGTGAAAGTTTGTGAGTATGGCTGTACGGATGTTTGTTACTCTTTCACGCAAAAACTACTGAACGGATTTGATCGAAATTTGGAACGGAGATAGCCTGGCTTAAAGCATATGTTCCTTTCATCCCGGAAAAAGGTTCCTTAGGGACAACGAGAAGACGCAAATGGTACCGTGGGGCGCAGCTAGTAAATAATATTTTAAGACAATTTTCAAGATGGCGGCCGCGTCATACGCTGGAATCTCTATGCTAAAAACCTTTACATCTGAAAGCGAATGTGTTTTCTATTACAACGCCATCTGAGACACATCCTCACAGAGAGAGAGTATCCACCACACGGGCCCAGAGCACGTTGGATTTTACTGCTTAGCTGCCACTTTTCTACTCATTCATTTCGTTCGTTCCTCTCGTTCACTCAGCGTGCACGTGCGTACCGTATGTTGGCGACGCCGATGTCGCGACAGAATCCGCGGAACACGACGTCCTCGACGTTGTTCATGTTCTCCTTCACCTCCTGGATGCGCAGGTCGCGCGCGTGGATCGTGCGCTCGATGTCCTCCACTTGCGGCTGACAACGCGACCAACACATACGGTCACTTTTTATATTGGAAAGGGATAAACATTTCGCGGAAAAACGGGTTAAAAAAAACAACTTAGGGCTGTCAATAATGCGAAATTAATTCTGTCCGTTTGTCTGTTACGCTTTCACGCCTAAACTACTGATCCGATTTAAATGAAATTTGGTACAGAGATAGTCTAGAGCTTGAGAAAGGACATAGGCTACTTTCTATCGCGATAAACTGGAGTAATAGCACACGCGGGTGAAACCGCGGGTAACAGCTAGTACTCAATAATTTATTGTAGTCATAATTATGTTAGTATACATGAGATCTTAATAGTTAAAATTAGCGAACTTATGAACTCGAATAGGGTATAGCAATGTAGGAGCGGACCGATCCATTCTAGTCATTTTGAGAAGAAGTTTGGTAGGTGAAAAGTAATTAACAACAATTTTGATGTGTCTGAAT
Source organism: Opisthograptis luteolata (assembly GCA_931315375.2). Taxonomy (NCBI): domain Eukaryota; kingdom Metazoa; phylum Arthropoda; class Insecta; order Lepidoptera; family Geometridae; genus Opisthograptis; species Opisthograptis luteolata. Next base: position 12,501,530 of record OV928045.1, read on the forward strand.
AATGCATTGAAGGTTTTTAGTTAATAAATGAAATGAATCGTGCTGTCTTCGCATTCGTTTTGAAATCACTATAGCTTGTATTTCCTGTGTACAGCTACTTTAAGTTACAATCCAGTTCCGAATGTATTAGTATTTATAAAAGACTGATCGACTGTAACCTGTTTTGTGTATTAAAAATATATAAATTGTGACCCTTACACCGAACATCTCGATCTTCCTCTCTAGTTCCGCCAGCTCCGCGTCCAAAGCTTTGATTTGTTTGAGCTGAAATAAAGCAAACAATAAATAACAATCACTACAACGAACCTCACCTACATCTCCAGTATTCGTATTTTTAATCATCTGCCGACTTATATCCAGGACACAGATGTATCAAAATTTAAAAATACCCTCAAAAAATGGCTTATTGACAACATATATGGCCAGCCTATTAGGCTGTATATGGCCAGCCTAAAGCAGTCATGAATCAACTGCTACTAGCTGCGACTGCATAGTATTACATAGACGCCGTATAAATAACTAATAACGTCATCTATGTTTAGTACATAAACGCAAATAATGCCCCCAGCGGAGTAAGTGACCCTAGTGTATTTAGAATGATCGGTGTCAAAAAATAATAATTTTTTTAGTTACATTTTTAGACACCAGAAATGATAACATCTTGTTGAAAATGTGGTAAATAAAGTAATTTGTTTTAATTTAATGTACCTACTATGCTGATTTAAATTTTATAAAAAGAAACATCTTTTGTAGTATTTATTTAAATTTGATGTTCCGTATTTTGGCATTTTAAGCGAATAATTTAGGTTAATTTAATGTACTATGATAATTTTAATTCTGTTAAAAAAAGAATACAATTTTGTGTAGCATTTATTTAAATTTTATGTTGCATATTTTGGTACTTTAGGCCGATAATTTGCTCTAATTTAATATACTATGCAAATTTTAATTTTATAAAAACAAAACTTTTTTTCTAGTGTTTATTTAAATTTTATGTTGCATACTTTGGCACAGTAGGCGGATAATTTGCTTTTAATTTAATGTACTATGCTAATATTAATTTTATATGAAACAAAACCATTTGTTGGAGTATTTATTTAAATTTGATGTTGCATATTTTGGCACATTAAGCTGATCATTTGCTTTTAATTTAATGTACCATGCTAAACTCATTTTATAAAAATAAAACAATTATTGGCAGTATTTATATTTTTGATGTTGCATATTTTGACACTCTTCGTGAATTTATTGAATATTTCGGGTGTTTTAAGTATGATAATAAAATCCAGTCTCACTTGAGTGGCTTCTTAAATGTGGATATTTAATTAACATTCCACAATGACCAGTGATGAGAATCTTTGGCGAACGTTGACCTGAGTGGATAACGAGTGCGGCTTACAAAGCCCCAACACCGAGTTCGAATCCTCTCGGCCCCGCACCTATGACTATTAATAAGTTATGTTTAGAATAAGTAGATGACAAAAAAAAGCTTGGGATTTTAGTGAACTTGCTCCAATTCAATTAATTAGTAATAAGAATAAAATTGTCAATGTGATCGCGCCAAAAAAATTACCTGCCGGGCGTTTCTTGCCTGTTCTTTTGCCGGCGTAAGGAGGTTGGAACAGGCGTAGCTAGTTTTAAGTTTGACGTTTTAAAGTGATCACAATGTATCCTATTGAATAAATAAAAATTGACTATTAACTATAAGTTATGTTTAGATCTGTCATCGCTCAAAAACGATGAAGGAAAACATCGTGAGAAAACCGGCGTGTCAAAAAACTACAACATTCAAGGCATGCGACATCTACCAACCCGCACTGGGCCAGCGTGGTAGATTACGGCCCATACTCTCTCTCTGCAAGAAGGTCAGTGTCCCAGCAGTGAGAACGTAAAAGGCTGATGATAATGGTGATGAAACATTTAAGGGTTGGTCCGATAGATGCGCAGTGAACACGGTAGTACAGTGAACCGTTCACTGCAGTAGTAGCCTTAAGTAGAACTTTTTCAAGTAACTCGAGCAGAAGAGATAACTAGATTCGGTTTGATGAATGAATGCGTGACGCCGCAAAGCGTGAAGGTACACGAACGTAATAGGCTAATGGTGACGAAGCAGTGAAAGTGGTGTACCGTGGTGTCGCGGTCGGTGATGGCGTACTTGAGGCGCGACTCGAGGCCGCGGATCTGCGAGTCCACCGTCGTCAGCTCCGACTCCTTGCGCGACTTCTTCATCGACTCGCGGAGCTCTTCCGTCAGTTTCTCCTGTAACAAGTACGTGTTAAGATAAGGTAAGATACATTTCATTTGCATAACACTTAAGGAATTGATACACACATGTGAAATAAGTATATTGTTGTTGGTTTTTACAGAGTCGCGTCATGTTTTGCTTATATGGGGGTGTAAAATGAGAGAGATGCTGTCAATGAAATTCAATACATTTTCAATTCTATTGCATACGTGCTTTTCAAGTTACTAAATGTTGGTATTATAAAAAAAGATCCTATTTCGAAGATATAGCGAATGCCAAAAGAAATGAGAAAATGAATGAATAAATTGAAGTATTAACTTCTAAATTATCACGGTTTTACCACAAGGTTAAATGAAGTTACGCCCTGAAATAGAAATGAAGTAAAAAGTATTTTTTCTGTTATCATCAGTATCAGTTATCAATCGTCTTCACATTTAAAACTGGCACTTTTTGTAAACCGGCGAACGATGTGGCTCAATGGGCCAAACAACCAACTCCGACGCGTGAAGTAGCGAGTTCGATTCCCGCTAACAAACATTTATGCATTGAAATATAACAGCTTCCATACAAAACTATAGGGAACTCTTCGCACGGAGCGGCAACGTCGCACTCGAGTCAATGCGTAGCTGCAACAGGGGAGCTTCACATGTAAAAATTACCTGCCGGGTGTTTTCTGCCTGTTCTTTTGGCGGCTTAAGGAAGTTGGAACAGGCGGCAATGTATCCTATTAAATAAAAAACTTTTTAAGCGTACAATATGCTTCCAGAACAAACTTTAGTTCACCAGGCTGCACAAGCTACCCAGCGTATTTCGAAGTGTCTCGAAGCTCTGCTCCTATGGACGCCACCTCCGCCCGACTTACCTTCTTCGCCTTGAGCTGCGAGAGGTGCTTCTCGTCCCAGCGCTTCGCCTTGCGCGCCAGGTCCAGCGACCCGCCCGAGATGATGCCCGACTTCTGGTAGAACGTGCCGTCCAGCGCTAGCGCCTGCAAATATTACGCCTTTTTAATATCTACTACTAGCTCCAATTCAATCAATTAGTTATAAGAATAAAATTGTCAATGTGATCGTGCCAAAAAAATTACCTGCCGGGCGTTTCTTGCCTGTTCTTTTGCCGGCGTAAGGAGGTTGGAACAGGCGTAGCTAGTTTTAAGTTTGACGTTTTAAAGTGATCACAATGTATCCTATTGAATAAAGAAAATTGATTGATTGATAGCTGTTCCCCGCAGTTTCACCCGCGTGGACTACAGTTTATCGCGATAAAAAGTATCCTATGTCCTTCCTCAGGGCTCAAACTATCTATGTACCAAGTTTCATTTAAATCTGTTCAGTAGTTTAGGCGTGAAAGAGTAGCAGACAGACAGACAGAGTTACTTTCGCATTTATAATAAGTATAAGGGATTGGTTCCGTGTCTGGGTGGTGTGGATTCCCGTTCCCTTCTTCTTCTTCATCTTTTTAGTGTCAATGGCTATACATTTTTATATGGTCTTTGAACAGAACTTGTTATGAATAGAAACTGTTTATTCACCACAATAAACATTTTAACAAGTTATGTAGTAATACATAAATTCTACAAATTGTGCTAGTCGTACAACCAGCTCAGGTTTTCCGTGGGGCCCGTTTCAGTGTTGTCACATCCAGCTTACAAAAAGTCTAAAATATATAATTTAAAAAGTAACAAACTGCATAGATGGAAAGGTGCACTGTGGGTGGGTAGAGTGTAGACGTTTACTATTGCAACAATGCTAAAAGTTATCTGGGTTATTATTGTGCACCTCGTACTTCAAGAGCGAACGGATCTCAACAGTGTATTTTTGGTACTTTGGAACAATGAAGTGTGCTGTTGTGCAACGTTAGACTTTTCCCCTGCACCCGGGTGTGCGGGACCATCGGAGGGACGGTTCCGGCCGGCTATACAGTCCACTTGGCGGCACAAAGGTTTCAAGGTGAGTGGCTTGCCTTGTATTTGGAAGAAAAGCAACCGAGAACAACAGGACGCCTAACCAGTGAAGGTGTAGAACTAGGTATCGGGAACGGTAGTTCTCGCGAACATAAATTTGCTAGCCGAAAACTGGTCTATGGGATGGGACTCACGCACCAACCAATTCATTCTCATATTATGATTAAGGAGCTTGGTAGTCGACAGGCACAGAGCGCGGGTAGCAACAGAGAGTATGACAGCGAGTGTGTTACGTCGTATCTGCTGTTCTTGCTGCGGTCGAGGTCGTAGGCGACGCGCGAGGCGTCCTCGGGGGTCTCGCAGACCAGCGCGTTGTTGGTGACGAACAGCACGGCGCGGTGGATGGCGGCCGGCTCGAACCGCAACACGTCGAACAGCAGCTTCACGTTCTTAGGCTCCTTTATGTCTCTACGGGGAACACATCACTAGTTTCATCATAGCGATAATGACTCAGTGGTAGTGACGTCGGCTTGCGATCCGTAAGACGTGGGTTCGAATCCTACAATGAGCTTGAGCTTTCGGTGAAGGAAAACATCTTAGTGAAACCACAGCTTGGTGGTAGGGTATTTTCTAGTACTCGCCTGACTAGCTACGAATCTGTCGCCAAGCACCTATCGGTGTGTTCCGGCAGCCTCACTTAAGAGCCAGTTCACAATACAGGTGTAGCGTGACGCTACCTTTCGACCGCATCGTCACTTAGCATCAGGTGACCTGTGGTCAAAAATTACCCTGTAAGTAATAAAAAAAAACATTAATATCAGCCCGTGTCAGTCCACTGCTGGGCTTGAACCTCTCCCAAGGTATGCCACTGAGCCCAGTCTTCGGCTCTTCTCATCCGACTCCTGGCAGCCACTCGGCGCAAGTCGTCGCTCCATCTAGCCGGAGGACGTCCTACAAGAACACGTCTATCCCAACGGTTATCAGTTCTGCGGCTTATATGACCAGCCAACTGCCACTTCAGCTTGCTAATTCTGTGAGCTATGTCTGTAGTGTTGTATAATATTTACCGCAGCCTCTCGCGCAGCGGCTTAGCTTGGATGTAATCGAGGGGCAAGAATGTCTCCGGCTCCAACATCCTTTCTTTCAGAACCTGTAATAAACAGCATACTGTAGCCCTTGATAGAAAGCTGCGTGACGTCACTGCACCCTTTAAGTATCATAATAAATATTACCTATTGATGTCACAAAAGCAAACAAGCTGTTAATTTTGATTTGACTCTTTGACAGTTTTACAAACTTATGACGTCACAGTCACGGGATCTACTTTTCAATGCTAAATTGAAGGCAAATTGCTGAATATACTCATTATTATTCAAATTTTCCTTTTGAACACCAAACTTAGCTGATCTGGTACACATTTGGAAACTTGAATATGTTCTGTCTTTTGTTTACTGATTGTAGAATCCGTAAAAATGTCCGTTTACCTGAATGCAGCGGCGCGCCGTCTTCTCGGTGTCGACGACGATGGCCTCCATGTACTTGCCCAGCACCTTGGTGATGGCCACGTTGTACCGCTTGTGCGTCGGCTGGCACATGTTGATCATGCGGTCGTACTGGCGACACACAGTGGCAGTGAACACTATGTACTAACAACTGGGTAGCTTGTACTGTTATGATAGGTATGACAAAATAAAGGGAAAAGCAGGTGGTTCCTTTTTAAATAGATAAAGGAGGGGACTGGTTACTCACAATCAAAGGCTGGCCGTACACACCCTGAAGCAGTCAGGATTGACTGCTTTAAGCTGCAACTACATAGTGTGCAACTATACAGTAAAAAAATTTTCAGTGCTTCTTATCAAAACTTGGGGGTCTTACATTGGTAATACGGGTCATTTGAAATCGTTTTATTCGTATTCCAACAAAGTTTTCGAGTTACTCTTCGAATTTAGGCAGTAAGCTGCCACTTCGACATGTTGGCAGTAGTAAACTTTGACGTTTACGAAAACTTTTATAGTTTTCAAAACTTGTACTGACCACCCCGGGGATGTCCCGCTTGAAGCTCTCGACGATCTCCTGCTTCTTGCGGCGGCGCGCCTCCTCGTGCTTGTCGACGCGCGCGTCCCCCAGCTGCGAGGCCACCTCCTCCAGCTGCGACTGCAGCTCGGCGGCGCGCCCGCGGCACTCGCCCACGTCCGCCTGCCACCGCGCCCGGACGGTTACTGATGCGTCACAAGAGGGGGCGCGAGACAGCGCCAGGGAAATCTTTTTTTTTGTAATAGTGTGGGAAACAAGCAGACGGCCCGCCGTATTTATGTATTTATTAGAGGAAGTATGAAGTGACGGGATCGTTTGGTTTGGTATGGACATGTTATGAAAGTGATGAAGAATATGAATGTTGATGGATGGGAAGAGGAAGATGGATGGATTATGCAATACAGACATACACACTTAGTACATCTTAGTGTATGTAGTAAAATGTCATGTATATATTGTAAAGACCAAGTGGAGGAGTGGTAGGAGGTGGCGCAGGAGAGACCGAAGTGACGTCTTTTAGTATCGGAGGCCAAGACTCACTTTCGGCCATTGCAGTTAGTAAGTTAGTGAGTGATAACTCGCCTGCAGCTCAGCGCGCAGCCTCCGCTGCTCCTCGAGCGCCTGCTCCGAGCTCCGGATGTGCTCGTTCAGTTTATCCACGCGCTTCATTGCCTCGTTTCTCTCGTGACCCTGGCGAATACCAATAATGTTTTTATAAGCCGACAAAACTCTTGTCTGATTATGAATTAGTATTTTCATTGTATGAACTGACATTATAATGCATAGTAGGGAGGGAATTACGATAGTGGTAGGCAACTGGTAACACTGCACAAAATAATGAAAAAATATAACCTAGTTTTAACACAATAGCTTGTTCCTTCGCCGGCGTAAGGAGATTGAAACAGGAGTAGCTAATCTTAAGTTTGACGTTTTAAAGTGATCATATGATGTATCGTATTAAATATAGAATTTTGATTTGATTTACCTTCTGGCGATGCTTGTTCTCCAGGTCGCCCTTCCTGCGCATCTCGTTGTCCAGCCGGTCCTGGTCCGCCTTCTGCTCCCGGTTCACGGAGTCCAGCTCCTGCAGGTAGCGCGCCGCCTGCCGGGACGCCTCCATCTTCAGCTCCTCGTACTCGTGGATCTGCGGGGACGCGCGAGAACTTACGGACTGCATGTCTCATCTTCTTGGGCACACAACAATTCGAGGTCCAGATGATGATGAAATGCAAATATATCTTCATTTCAGAGGCCTGTGACATGGGGCACGTGCCCTGTGTGAAAAAAACCACCGGTGGAACATAAAACGTATAAATATCTAGTGAACCTGTGCTTCCTCTAGATGCACGTCGGGCCGCGCGCTGGTGCCCAAGGTCTGCTGCTCCCACTGCGCCTTCTGCTGCTCCACCTGAGAACACACCAATGACAAATGACCGGTGTAAATTTGTAATCACATGAAAAACATAAACGTGAAAATGTGAGCCAAGTTCAATATTATGATGTATGTATGGTTTTCAGGTACGATGGTGGCCGAACGGTTAGGCGTGCGACTTACAAGACGCCAACACCGAGTTCGAATCCTCTCGGCCCCGCACCTATGACTTAATAAGTTATGTGCGGATTTGCCATCGCTCAAAACGGTGAAGGAAAACATCGTGAGGAAACCGGCATGCCCAAGAACTGCAACATTCAAGGGCATGCGACATCTACCAACCCGCACTGGGCCAGCGTGGTAGATTACAGCCCATACTCTCTCTCTGAGAGAAGGCCGGAGTCCCAGCAGTGGGAACGAGAAAGGCTGATAATGATGATGGTTTTCAGCTTCACCAACAAAAAAAATTAAATCTAAATAGGTGCCAATTTCTGTAGACAATCCTAAAATTTATTCATAATAATTTTGTAATAATGACTTTTTTTTTAAATACATAATATAAACACTGTCGTGGTTTTCTACTGCTACAACAATGTTTGTTTAAAAGTCATATTTTCAAATAGCAGCAATAAATAAACCAAGAAATTGTTTATATTTACTTACATAAAACAAATACATGCATCCGTCCTTCCAACCATCCATCCATCCTTACCTGTTTCAGCTCGTCCTCCAACTTCTTGATGTCCGCCTGGTGTGCCTCGTTGGCCTTCTGCGCCTGCTCGAGAGTCTTCAGCGCACTCTCGAGCTTCTTGTTCATGTGCGTCACGCGCTCCTTGGCTTTTATGAACGTGGGCCGCTTCTTTGAGATTTCCGCTTCCTGTCATTGGACATACGAGTACAATGCATTAGGAAACTTCAATAAAACCAACAGGGATGTCCACAAACTGCTAACATGCGAGACAGAATGGGTTGCGGGTGCCTAAGTATCACCATCTGCACAATAAATGCTGTAGAATGCTCAAATAAAACACTTGAATCATGATACGGTAGTTGTATACACGCAACAGCGTGGCACGTCCGTCCTCGACGGTGGTCGCCGAGCGAATGCCCCCACCACTGTCTGCAAGACCACTACAAATGCTGTATAAAAATTTGCTAAGATGTTTAGAATAGAATATATGTTTATTTGCAACACCAACACCCATAGCACACAATAATAATTCAAATAGAGATCACAATACAGTAGTAATTTCATGTACACAAAAATGTCAGCCTCGAAAATGGGCCCCAATAAAGCATAATGCTAGTTATTCAACCAGCGCTGGTCTTCCGTTGATAGCGTTTGGTGACACGACGCGACATCACGTTTCTATAGGTTTCCCTGTAATCTTTAAGACCTTACATTTTTCTCAAAACTTCGGCCTCAGTACTAGTTTCGGAGATAAGGTGAGGGAATAAAGTTGTGCAAATATGCATCAAGACACTCCACATTAGTAAATGATTCCAGCACTGCACTTACCACTTCCCGAATGTCCTGTTCAATCTTGGCGAGCTCCCGCTGGATCACGCCAGACTCCTTCTTCTTCTCTTTGAGCGCCTCCTCCGCCTTCTGGCGCTTTTTCTCCACCTTCGTGAGCTCCGACTGCTTGTGCTGCAGCTCTTCCTCGGACGCCTGGATGTCCTTCTCGTTGTGGTACAAGTGGAAGAGCTGGAGCTCCACTTTCTGCTCTTGCTAGAGAAGGAGAAGGGCAGGTCATTTTTCTGGATTTATTGTGGAAGATTATGGTTTAGTTTAGTAGTTTTATATGTTGTTGACAAGTCTGTTGGGCATTTACTAAAATGAAATTAAGTTAGACAGGGCTAAAAATGTTGCATTCTTTTTTTAACTACGGAAGTAAAATAAAGACAGCATAACTTTTACACCTGTTATTTAGTTTTACAACAGAATCGACACCATTGACGTGAGCAACAATATAGGCCTGTTAACCTCCATGTTTATCACGGTATTTATTTACACTAGTATCTACCCACGTCTCCGCGCGGTAGGGTTACATTACGAGACACCTGAAGGTAGGTGAACATATTACCATGCAACACTTGGAATGGGAACTGGCTCTCAAGATTGATATACACACACTGGCTCAGCAGCAAAGTGGTGAAGTGGTGAAACTGGTGAACATAAATAAAGGAAAGGAAACAACAGGCTGACAAAAACTCATAGAAACCAAGTGATCATCTCACCAGCTCCTGCTTCAAGCGAGTGTACTTCTCAGCCTCATCCTTCTCGAACTTGGCCTCCTTTCTCTCGGCGGCGACGCCCTTCTTCTTCTGGTACGAGAACTGCGCCTCCTCGTCGGCGCGGTTCACCTCGCCGCGGCACGCCTCATACTGCTCTTTTAGGACGCCTGACCTGGTAGGTGTATTAAGGTATAAGTGGGAAGTAAGAACAGCATTTGTAACTGTGGGTAACATAAGTATTATGTATGGAATGATTTTAATTAGTATTAATACTTTAAAATCAATACAGCCAGCAACAAAAGTAGATGATACTAGATTTGCCAATGTGTATCAGAATGGTAATATTTGGTATCTAAAATGCTAAAGAAAATCGCAAAATTGGTCGTGTTCTAAAGGTGGGTAATACAATGTTATTCTTAGAAAATTATGGCTCAAACTAGAAAAAAAAAACTATATTTAACATTCAAGAAATAAATATGTATGCTTAGTTTTACATTGCATCAACACCAGGATCTGATGGCAAAAAAAAGTTTAAAAAATAGCGAATTTCATATGGCAAAAAAAAAAAAGTCATGTGTCAAACGAAATTTCGAGGAATTGTTTTTGGTTTGGCTTCAAATTCGTAGGAATGACACGTCTTGATACTTTGGTTTATTGCATTTTTCGTGTGAACAGAAGAAGCTTTCGAAAATCTTGTGAACATGTAATAAAAATTGAAAATCAGTTCATAGAACAAGATCGAAAAATTGAGATGCAGGAGGATAGGTTTATCATAAATACTGCATCTTCCTCTTCCGACGAAGACTTTTTTATGGATGTGTAGTAGTATTTACAACCATTTTCAAATTCTGATAGCCTATAATTAATTAATAAACTCATGAACAAAGTAATTGGAGTTTTCATCTAAATTTCGAACCCCACATTCGCCACAGTAAGATTTTCAAATATTATCCTTGTTCATTGGATAAATTTTCATGTTTGCATGTATCACACACAGAATCAGCCACTATAAGGAAAAAAAGTATCAAAACGTTTTACCCCAATTTCCCCAGTATTGCTAGCGTCAATTCCTTTTTTCCCTTTTTGCCATCAGATCCTGGTAGACCTATACTAAGAACAATTAGGATTTCAGAACTAAATCTGGGACAATAACAGACATGAAAACTTCATCAGTAGTATGCATCAGTATTTCGAAAGTACTCTAAAGCCTCACCAAACTTTTCCAAAACCATAAAATCAATAATGTACAATAACCAATGTCCCCAGTTCCACTTACCCGCTGATCTCCTCAAACAAAGCTGTTCTCTCTTTCGGGTTCTTCATGGCGATGCTCTCGACGGCCCCCTGGAACACCAGGAAGTTCTTGGCCTTCACGTTGATGCCCAGCTTCTCCAGCTCAGACAGGTAGTTGCTCACTGATACTGACTGAAATATTGTAAAGTGTATGGGTTGATCTCTCAAACATATCACATTTACTTTTGTTTTTCTGGTTTAAGACATTTATTTCTCAAAAGAACATAGTTCACTTATTAGAGAAACATAAAACAATTTATTAGCACATGACGGCACGGAAATCAACACAATAGCATGTTGCGCCCATCGCAGGCCGCATGGCTCGCCTGCGCGGTCTAAGTGCAAGCTCCTGCGATTATTAAGTATTATTAATTATTAAGTAGGGTAGGTAAGTAAAAACTAAACAAATAATCATCGCAAGTCTGGCCAAAGTTTTTAGCCCATTGTACTTAATTGAGTTAAAATTGTTGGTTTTAATGTAATTTTTTAAAATCCTATCCTACTAAAACTACTGAACCAATTTAAATGAAATTTGGTACGGAGATATTTTGAATTATCAGGAAGGACATAGGATACTTTAAATCGCCATAAACTGTAGCCCATGCAGATGAAACTGTAGGGAACAGCTGGTCCTATTATAAATGTGAAAGTTTGTGACGATGGATGGATGGATGGATGTTTAGTCTTTCACGCAAAAACTACTGAATGGATCTGGATGAAATTTGGAATGGAACATGTTTATAACAGTTAATTGTTCACTTGACTCACTTGCCCATCAATCTTGTGATCAGATGATTGTCCAACAACTGATCTCTGGAACTGCTTTTCAGTCTTGTTTTCCAATACAAATGTGGCTGTTACTGATGCACTGGAACAAACAATAATGGTTATTTGTGATTCAATAACTCAAATGTTTAAATTGTAACCCTTAAACGGATATACGTAGCAAACTTCAGCAACATAAAGAATTAACTTCTTTGAACTTTGTAACATTTCTAAGTTATTATGTGTAGCCATCTTCTTTTTGATTTTTGGTTGATTTTGTAACCTCTGTTTGAACAATGTTGAATAAAAAATTGTACCTTCTTGAAACCGGTTTGTTGATCGAAGCACCGTGGATCAGGTCACTTAATCTTTTCACTCGGAGAAGGGATGTTTTCTCCCCCATTACAAAACTCACAGCGTCCATGAAGTTTGATTTGCCTGTTATCATAAAATAAAATGAGAAGCTTTCTATTTTACCACTTAGGAACTGATGTAAAGCAAATAGATGTACCTATAGTAGGGTGAGTTTTGAAATAACTTTTGTTTTTTTTAAATGGGCAATGACATTTATTACTTCAAACTAAAAATAACAAAGAAATAAAAACAAATAAATCTAAACTAATAACTAAAATACATTATTAAAAAAGAAGTCCCTTTACTTTTGTTTATGAATAGTTCCAGAGGCTTGTAGGTTTGTAGGCGATAATAAATGGGAATCAGTTTGAAAATACAATGTAGTCCTGGACCTACAACAATATAGTCTAGGGCTGGTTCTACTTGCCTGATCCGTTAGGTCCCACAACAGCGGTGAATGACTTCAGAGGCCCTATCCGGTGGTGCCCGCGATAGGACTTGAAGTTCTCCATGTCAATATACTTTAGAAACGCTGGCATTTTGGTCGTTTACAATTTTATACCATTCACAAGAGTTTAAAGTTTGCGTGTAGATGTAAATATATTAGCGCGAAACATCGTCAATAACTTTTACCGTGTCACAACAAAAAATGCATTAGCACTGACACTCATCTGACACTGACAGCTCAGTGACTTGTGTCACAGATTTTGTGATTTAATTCACAGATTGTGTTGTGAGTGATTATGAATGAACACATTACTCATTAAAATTATGAAATTGTTAAGAAAATTACTATGTTACTGACTTTTTTGGCGGCAATCAAATTGTCAACGTGAAAATTTAGTTTTTATTTCCAAAACTTGTGTTTCTTCGAGTGATAATGTATAATATTGGTGGATTACTAACCATTATGTTATTGTGTTCGAATTAGCGGTGGCCGTTTTCTAAAAAACGATGCCAAATAACGATGCCAGTACCCGATGCCGGCATCCGATTCCTTAGGCATCGAAAAACGGATGCGCATCGAAACGTCTCGTGCGTTGCTCGGCATCGGCACACATCGGCATCGGCATCGCCGCACGGCATCGGCAACGAAACGCGCGTCGTTTCGATGCCGATGCCGCATCGGCATCGGGCATTCGGGCTTCATCGATATCGTGGTCTCGGTCGTATTCGGTCATAACCGCATAGTATCTTTCAACGCCATCTATTGTATTTATATGTAACTACTATGTATAGCGGAATTTATATTTTTCTTACTCTCGATTAAAAGTTTTGAAACCTAAAAATCTATATAGATGGCGTGACGTTACTTATCACAAGGCCGAATGTAGTAATTATTTCCCGTTTTATACATTTTTACCATAATATTTATTGTGGGATGATAAAAACTTTTTTAACAATCTGAAATTATTATTCTTGATTCTATCACATCATCTTACATCTTATCGCTCACGCTCGCACCAGTTTTAGCGGTGGCCGTTTTCTAAAAAACGATGCCGAATAACGATGCCAGTACCCGATGCCGGCATCCGATTCCTTAGGCATCGAAAAACGGATGCGCATCGAAACGTCTCGTGCGTTGCTCGGCATCGGCACACATCGGCATCGGCATCGCCGCACGGCATCGGCAACGAAACGGCGCGTCGTTTCGATGCCGATGCGGCATCGGCATCGGCATCGGGCATTCGGGCCTCATCGATATCGTGGTCTCGGTCGTATTCGGTCATAACCGCATAGTATCATTCAACGCCATCTATTGTATTTATATGTAACTACTATGTATAGCGGAATTGATATTTTTCTTACTCTCGATTAAAAGTTTTGAAACCTAAAAATCTATATAGATGGCGTGACGTTACTTATCACAAGGCCGAATGTAGTAATTATTTCCCGTTTTATACATTTTTACCATAATATTTATTGTGGGATGATAGAAACTTTTTTAACAATCTGAAATTATTATTCTTGATTCTATCACACAATCTTATCGCTCACGCTCGCACCAGTTTCTATTATCATAATATCTTGATCTACACAACTCTAGGGATGTGAAAAATAATTGATTTTTATATTAATCGATTATTTTTTTCTTTTAATCGATTTTTAATAATCGATTATCTAAATTTGAAAAATCGATTTTTTACTTACTCTCTAAAATTAAATCGATTTTTTTTACTTTAGGTAATTTTATTACAATGTACAAATCGATTATTTTTTATTTAAATAATCGATTTTTTACAAATCGATTTTGTTTAAAGAGATATAAATCGATTATTTATTAATCGATTTTTTTATCTCCTAGTCACATCCCTACGCAACTCAACACTTTGTTACGATGCCAAATAACGATGCGGGCATCGGATGCCGGATCTCCGGTGCCGGTGCGCATCGATGTCGTAAATATCCGAAAACGCCCATCGCTAGTTCGAATGTGTACGAGTGTGGGAAATTGAAATAAAGTTGTGAAAGTAACTTTTCTAGTTGTTCCAAAAAAGTCCATGTAAAGTTTAAGTAAAGCACCACTACTTTACTTAAACACTATCTTCATCTCTTCATCTCATTATCATCATCATCATCTTTTATACTTGATTCAACTCTCGGAGTTTGAAATATTTTATACTTGACACGGGCAAATACACTAACCGTGTGACGCCATAACAAAAAAAAAACTGTTACTAATTGACATTGACAGAGAAATGTCAAAACTCAAGCGTAAGTCAAACTCAAAACTCAAAATCAAAAGCATCAGTCAGCAAGCAATCAGCAATACGAAAAACGTAAATCGTAATTCGTGACTAATTTTGTTTCGTAAAACAAACAATAGAAAGGCTAATGCAACAACAATAATACACGAAATAAACAAAAAAATGTTTTCGTCCATATTTGGTAAACGAAGATCATCACCAGTTGAAGATGAGACGCCTCCGATCCCTGGCGCAACATCAGACCATGGTTTCGTAGTGGTGAATCCCACGCCTACGCCACCAAGAGGAGGGATTTATCCAAATGTGAGTGGTGGTTCGTCTCCGTACCCTCAGCGCCCAGCGCCTCCTAGGCCTAAGCCTTTGGTGGAAAATTTCCACTACCTCCAAGGCGTCCCGTTCAGGATGTCCAAGGAACTGCAGCTGGCATCGTCTAAAGACGCATTTGCATCAGAAATCAGTAACATCATCGCAATGAGCAAACTTAACATGAGTGGCTACGATTACGATTTTTCAACTGAGAAAAGTGTTTTGAATGAATGTTAACGCCTTTTTATTTGTAACAAACAAAAACGTGATCTTGACTATGGTATATGAGAGCGACTTCAAAAATTGTAAAGTTAGCTTTAAATGTATGTATAGGTGTCCGCTAGAATCTAAAGCTTTTTGTATATGTATACATAATACAATAAAATAATGTGTTAATGTTGTGATACATTTTATTTATTAAAAACACAATTAAAAAAAATATTTATTTATTTGCTATCATGGTATGTTTAAATAGCTATGTATTCCCTGATAATTGCAATTTTTAAATACTGTTAATAACAACAAATACAATATATTATGAAATTTTAATTTAAATAATGTAGATTGATAGTATAGTACATGATCTTCGTTATACATACTTGGATTATATTAAATCAGTGCCTACTATTGTTTAAAATCATAAAAACCACTAGATTGATGGAATACATAATGGAATATAGGTTATGTAAACTTGATCATAGTTCTTGCTAAGTTCTTAATGTAAGGATGAATTTATATAAATAAATCTGGTGCTTGATATTAAACACATACACTAGAGTGATTCATTTTAAAACATTGTTTACAATGTGTAGTGTTTTTGGATTGAGATATTTCCTTTACTAGCTACTTAACTATGTTATATGTTTTTTTTGGGGACCATTTTAATGTGTGGCGACTGTTTATTCTGCAGATTTCAAAGAACAACAACATTAAAAAATGTGTTAAAATTCACAAGAACCTCAGATAAATCATGTAAATCTTTTTTTTCTTATTTTAAGCTGTTAGTAAGGAAGAGAAATCAAACTATTAATTAAAAATAAAATAAAGATAAGATTTATAAAAATTAATGTTGTATTTTATTTGTAAATCTTAATATTCCTATATTTTTATACTCAACACCAAGTGAATAAAGTAATACATTAAAAAAATTGAAAATTTTATAATTACTAAAACCATGCTTTAGATTTCTCAAGCAATTATTATTATCAGAAATATTTAAACTCCTCGTAAACTTGTAAAGCAATTACAAGTAATTAGAAATAAATTACCTACTAACAGACCATAGGTCCTTGTTTCTTTGTAAGGAAAAATAATGTGATTTAATGGTTGTGTATTTTTTTACAAATATGTATGTACATTTTCTCTTTTATTATATGTTTGCAGATAAATATTGTTGAGTTCCAGTATAAAACGCTATATATATACACTGACATGTTTTAGTAGACATCTCAAGGAAAAACAATACATCACATTATAAGAAAAGATAACTCATTCACGCACACATACAAAACTCTTATATTACACACACAAAATAAATTCGGAGAAAATGCATAATTATATAATAGAAAAAATAAAACATTGACTATATGAGGGCTGCGAGACCACATATGAAAGCCACAATGATGATAAACGGTAACCATGTCTTCAGAAATGCGCCAAAACTGGAATAAAATAATGTAAAGTTAGTTAAAAAAAAATATCATAATTTATTATACTTTTTCTTCTATCTTTTTGTGCAGAATTTGATCCTTTCATTTGGTACAATCATAGAGGGTTTTTATTGGTAGATCAAATAATTTTCTACAAAAACGTAAAGCTTGAATCTCAATAGAACATTTGGTATAGTCACTGAATATCTAGCTTCAGATCATCTACTTTTACTTGAACCACTCAACCTGTATATTGATTCCAACTAAGATTTGAGGACTTACCTCACATATTTTGAGTATGGTATCATGTAGAATGCCAGTTTCACCATATTCCAGTTTTTGCAGCCTCCGTAGTTCATTATGTTCAGAGCCGTGGCAACGTGAGAGTGACAGTTGTCATAAAATATTATATGCTGGAAGAAATACAATGTATTGATAGAAAAATATAAATAAATAGTACATAATATTTTGCCAACCCGCACTGAGTGTGCGTGGTGGATTATGGCTCATATTCTCTCTGAGGAAAGGCTTATGCCTCAGCTGTGGGAACCTAATAGGCATACAATTTTTTTTTAAATAGAAATTCTTTTTGCTTACATACCATTCTCTTTTTATAAATCTCTGAAGCTTCAGCCACAGCTGCATCCCACCCAGCTTGTCCATTGGTTGCTTTCCGAGGTGACAGTTGCCAGTATTTAGTTGGGTTTCCAAACGCCATTAAATCTTCAGACACAAAGTAAGGGCCAGCAAAGTCTCGGATTACTCCATTAGACGTGCAGATACCCATGTGACCAAGGAATGGGAACATCCATCTGTACAACATATTAGAATGATTTACTGGTATGCTCTGTTTGGTTGGGTTCTTTATATACAATATATCCTCAGTAAAGTTAACTCTGGAAAACTGAAGCCTATTTAATTATTGTAATGATTGTTAGATAAGTGTCGAAGCCGAAGATCGTGCGCAGTGGCATACCTTGGGAGAGGCCTATGTTCAGCAGTGAACTGACACAGGCTGATGATGATAAGACAAGTGTTGTACGCTCAGCAAGCCTGAGCAAAAAAAATAACAAGAAAAACTTACGTTAGTACGGGAATAGGGGTCCATACGATGCAGAATGGGTATCTGCTCCGTTCGTGATCTATATGATCCATCAGAACAGTTTCTTGATCCGAGGTATCTATAGGACTCATAGGGTCACCGATCATGGCCTATTTATGCGATCAATTTTGCCATCAGAATATGAAAAACAAGGAAGAAAATGGAAAACTGCACGAAGTTCAACTCTGCAACCTGCGTTTTATTTTATCAACAAGTCAAGCCATCCTTTTCGTTTTCAAAGAAAACTATGTTTTGTTTCATTACCTTCATTCACTCGAAGGCTCGAAACTCGAAGCACATGTCATAGAAGAAGGATGTGATAGATTATGCAAAAGGAACTAACCACAGAAAACAATTATTGATTGACACAACGATTTGACGAAAAAAGTTTACTATCTCAGCTAAATTAGAATCTATAATTTTTATAAGTTTACAGAGTTACAGAGTAAATAAATCAAAGCAAAAACACTGGATTTGACACGAATCTAATTGATAAGTTAATAATAATAATAATATCCGAATAATCCGAACAACTAAAACTTACGTCAGACGAGGAGGTATGGTTCATATGATTATAACCTGCCCAAATCGGCCAATAAAAAAAACAAAATCAAAATCTTAGCAAAACAGATTTTTGCTTGTTTTCACACAGAGCGCTTTTTAGTGGAAAATTTGTTTTGTAGCACGAAAATAGTGTTAAGTGTGAATTAGTTTTTATGTTGTGTTATTGACAATGTGACACCGTTGTGAACCTATTGTGAATAACTGTAACTTAGTGGATTTTGTGAATATTGGTGAGCCAGGTACAGGTAGTTGGAGCCCAGCTGGACTGATCTTTGGTAATTTTTTTATTTTTTTTTGCGTAAACGCATGTTTTTAGCCTTCTTTACTTACCTCTTTGTAGTTTTTTGCGTATTTAAAATAGTTTTGTGGTTGCTTCGAAGCGATGTTATTGTTTGTAGTCAACAACTCCCAGTTCCACTACTGTTTTCTCTCTGTGTTATCAAAACACGTAAACATGTCAA
Organism: Opisthograptis luteolata; assembly: GCA_931315375.2. Taxonomy (NCBI): domain Eukaryota; kingdom Metazoa; phylum Arthropoda; class Insecta; order Lepidoptera; family Geometridae; genus Opisthograptis; species Opisthograptis luteolata. The sequence goes on from OV928045.1 coordinate 12,520,521, forward strand.
CGTGTGACTCCTGTTCCCTGATTGTAATGTTTTTATTTTTCTCTATTTACTCGATGTAAAATGGATGGACTACTATATTATGGCATGATCATAAAATTGTGTTGTGACCCCCATTATTTTATATGTTGGTGCTCTTGATAGAATAATATTTATGCTTTTATTTCCCTTCCTAGTTAATTAGTAGTACTTATTTAATCCTTACGCCTTAAATCTTGATAATATTAACTGTAATGGTGTTTGATTTCCTTAATATTTAGAGAAAGTAAAATAAAATTGTCCTATTGTAATAATAATAAGTGCTAATTTTACCAGTATTATTGTATAATGGGTATGTTGTATGTGTCTTGATAAACAGAACCAGTGATTTATCATTTCATTCGCAATTCATGTGATTAAAGCAATGCTTTAAAACATACTTGCAATATAACCTCATTAGAATAAATAGTATTTGATAACTTTGTGACACGAGAATAACCATTCATAGCGATAATTGATGAAGAGATCTTTGTCCAGCATTGAGTGTCAACACCCAATGCTGCTGGTAGACCAGCCGATGATGGAATCTAAAGATTGATAGTTTTCTAAACTTGATTCGGCGGTCAATTCTATTTGTCCTGTTATGGTTTTCTGATGGATGTTCCAATATCATTACTGATGTATTCCTACCCTAGATTACCATAAGCTGAAATAAAACAAATGAAAAACTAACATTTTTAGCTTTTATGGTCTTCAAACTTTTTTTTTTGTTTTGTTATGGCGTCACACGATTAGTGTTTTTGCCAGTGTCAAGTATAAAATATTTCAAACTCAGAGAGTTGAATCAAGTTTAAATGATGATGACGATGATGAGATGATGGGATGAGGATAGTGTTTAAGTAGTGGAGCTTCACTTAAACTTTACACGGACTTTTTTGGAGCAACTAGAAAAGTCACTTTCACAACCTTATTTCACTTTCCCACACTCATACACATTAACGAACACATAATGGTTAATAATCCACCAATATTACACATTATCACTCGAAGAAACAAAAGTTTTGGAAATAAAAACAAAATCTTCATGTTGACAGTTCAATTGCCGCCAAAAAAGCCCTCAAACTTTTTTAATCAAAATACTTGTTTTTTTTCAAATGTTGGTACTTTTTTTCTTTTTTTTTCATGAACAAAAAGTATTGACGACTATAGACTCGGGTACATGATAAAAAAGAGGTGACAGTACTTTTAGTTTAGTATGACTGAATGTGCAAAAACATAATCCAAATGTACATAACTTATGTACAGTCTGTCGATGTTGAGATAATTATATTTTAAGGGTTTTCCCAATGCCCAATAATGTACTGAGATTTGTATCTAATACATAACAACTCGTTTGTTTTTATAATCATAACACTCTCACAATCACATGCATCTAAATGGCTATGACCCCTCGGTAGGATCCCCTTCTGCTTTCATTTGAGCTAATTAATGGCTTACACAATTCCCTGCTTCTAAGGTTTCAGAAACTATGCGGATTGTGGATATTTGTTCCCGAATTTGAATGTTTTCTAATATTCTACATATACAGGGAATCCTGGTTAAGGGTCAGCGCTACATATGTGATTGTCCCAGAAACAAAACAATTATATATACACTTATTATATTGTATTTGTCATTATATCAGCCTTTCACGTTCCTACCGCTGGAACTCTGGTCTTCTCTCAGAGAGAGAAGACCCAGTGCGGGTTGGTCGATGTTGCATGCCCTTGCAGTTCTTGGACATGCCGGTTTCCTCACGATGTTTTCCTTCACCGTTTTGAGCGATGGCAAATCCGCACATAACTTATGTATATAATAACCTGTTTTTATTTTGCATTTAGCTAAACAAGTATGTAGTTGAAAAATATCAGTCTTATCGTTTATTATCCCCAAACTATTAATAAATAATTTTTCATTAACAGGTGAACATCAGCATGGCTGATGACCCCGGGCCTTCATCACGAATAGGTAAGCTAATTTTCTCCATTTTATTCTTTACTAGCAGTCCGTCCCTGCTTCGTATGGGTGGACATTTATTTTTTAAATCATGTTGATCTATTATCAGCAGTGCATGCAATGAAAGACATTTTATGGGTAATTTTTTACTGGATCCCTAATTTTTTCTAGTGATAAAGCTTATGTTACTCAGGAATAATGTAGCATTCTAATGGTGAAAGAATTTGAAAGTACATTTTAAGTTTATTAGTTACAAACATACAAAAATACAAAGCTTACCGCTATAAAATTAGTGTAGATCAACGATCAACCCATCCCACATCTGGGTAATACTGGCTATAGGAAAATTAGTATTGCATAGAATCAACAGCCTTACAAAAAATATAGGCTGATGATGATGATAACCAGGCTCGGATAATAACTCAAGTTGACAAGTGAACTCGTTCAACTGTGCAACATCAATAACAAACCAAACATATAAAAAAAATGTTGTTTCGGCTTCTGCAGTGTCCAATATATCCGAAGATTATTTTTGTAATGTACCTTCACGCTTCACGGCGTCACGCATTCATTCATAAAAACTAATCGAGTTATCTCTTCCGCTCGAGTTACTTGAAAAAGTTCTACTTAAGGCTACTACTGCAGTGAACGGAGAAATGGTTCACTGTGGACGCGCTATAACCGTGGCGGCATCTATCGGTTCAACCCTTAAATGTTTCATCACCATTAACAGCAGCCTTTTACGTTCTCACTGCTGGTATTCTGGCCTTCTTGCAGAGAGAGAGTATGAGCCGTTATCTACCACGCTGCCCAGTGCGGGTTGGTAGATGTCGCATACCTTTGAACGTAGCGGTTCTTGGACATGTCGGTCTCCTCACGATGTTTTCCTTTGCCGTTTGGAGCTAAATCCACACATAACTTATTAAGTTAAATGTTAACCCTTGTCTATTAGCCAGTTCTATTGTCATTGTCAATTTTCTTTATTTGCCAGTAGGCCTCCGTTTGAGCGCAGCCTGGCCTGGTTGTTCTATGATGCGGTCGATGATGAAGCTTGCATGCCTAGATGGTGCCCGTTCACTTTAAGCATTGCTCTCGCCTTGCACGTTCCCAAATTATGATGATTGGGATATACAGACTCTTGCGATCTATCGCAGTAGAGAGACTCCTGTAATTCGTTGCTACAAGAACCAGGAATCCTTTAGATTCTAGAACTCTAGAGTCCGCTACATTCTAGAACTTTAGAATCCTTAAGATTCTAGAACTCTAGAATTCTCTAGATTCTAGAACTCTGGAAACCTCTAGATTCTTGAGGATTCTACAGTCAAGAAGCCTAAAGTTTTGATACATGTAAGACTCCGTTAAACTACTGAACCCAAAGCCGCGTAGTCCACAGAAACCATTAGCGTTGTTCGTTAATATTTTATTTAACCTACTCAAGGACAAATGGACGTGGTCGATAGCACACCACTTTTAAATCGCTTAAAGTTAGTACTACATATATGGGAAACCAGGTTGCTCCCTACAGCTTCGCTTGCGTGGTTTTCCGGATAAAATGTAGCCTATATCCTAATCCAATAAATGAATTATACCCACCAACTTTTATACAAATCTGTTCAAAAAACGTTTTAGCGTGATTGAATGATAAACAAACATCCAAACTTTCCCATCCATATATTATATACTTACTAATATTATAAATGCGAAAGTAACTCTCTCGATCCTTCTGTCTGTTTGTCACATTTTCACATCCAAGCCGCTGACCCTTAATGAAATTTGGTATGGAGATAGTTTGAACCCTTGGGACTTCGTTATAAACTGTAGTCCAGGCGGGTGGAACAGTTGAACAGGAAGTTTATTATAATTTGAAGAAAGTAACTGCCGAAAATAAGGAAACTACGTATAGTACACAGTAGAAGCAATATGGGACGTCCAATTCCAATGTATCGTTTTTCAGTGAGTCACCTACATCTATCATATGTACTATAGTAGATATTTCAGTAGCGTACATTTAAACTAGATATATTTTTACTATATTTTATATTGGTTTTGACAGAACTTAATGCTAATTCGCTTTCAATAGATTCGGGGTTTACTCCCTGACATTTGTTCCCAGGAAAATTATAGCAAAGAGAGAATTCAGTATAATACTTATTGGGATTCGCTAACGTACCTTAGTATCACCATACATATATATGTAAGTTTGTACATATGTATATGTTCTATTGGTTCCGAGAACGAGTAAATAAATACGAAGTGGTATCAGGGGCTGGAGCCTCCCACCCACCATGCCTACCCGGTCCGAGAGCCCGGCCGCTTAGGGCTGTCGACGTTAGATGCGGCACCTTTACCGTGGATGTGATAAATCAAAACTTATTTATTTCGTAGAATATCACTTTAACATTAGCTACGTCAGCTCCAACCTCCTTACACCGGCAAAAGAAAAGGCAAGAAACTCCCGTCCGTTAAAAATGTTTAGTGCGCGATCACATTATTAAATTTTATTATTATGACTTTTTGATTGAATTGGAGCATGTTCACTACTATCCTAAGGTAATGTCAATAATGGGGTAATTTGCGTGATGAACATTTTCACTGAAAATCCATTCCTACTAACCTCAGAGTACATTGCATAGTAACAAAAACTGTGCTTTAGATCATATTGATTACGATTACCTAAACAATAAGCTACAAGTAACAATATGAAATCTCAGCTACAGTCGTAGATTTATAAATAAAATAAATTAAAAATCAATTTACTGCCACTATACAGAAAGATTTATTCTAGGTTCCAGTTACTTACATAAATTATATTATTTAAAGGGCAATAGGGCAGCTTGAGCATGTGCTGCATTCACATAAAAATAATTATGTGAGCGCAGCGCTGTTTTTCAAGCTACCCTATGACAGATCTTCGGCGAGAAAATTGGTGACAAAACGAGCTCAACTTCAATCAACTTCAGGGTACATGTTGATACCATAAAATCAAACGGAAAATATAAATTAAATCATAACTCTGTTTCCCCCTGCCCTTCGTAGAGGCGTGTCTCCGGGCGGCTGGTCGCAGGCTCAGTTCCGCGGCGCACAGCGTCCGGGGGCTCGTCTCCCACACCCCACCTGTCTCGGTCGATGGCGCCAAGGCCACGGGCGCGCTATCGATTCTATATAAATAGCGCGAGCTCCGCCGCCCTGCGAACTAAGCGCTCCGCACGCCCCGCGACCGAGCGCTCATCACCCTATCTGTGTTGCCACGCTCTACCACCTTTTCAATATTTTTTGAAGTGAAAACTTCTTTAGCGGCGTTGGGAACTTTTTTGGGATGGGTAAAAAATGTTAAAACTCGCGTTAGGACACGTGACTGATCGAAAATTCGTAAGACGGACGGAAAGTAGAGCGCGCCGGCGCGGCGTAGGAGAGAAAGTAATATCTCCCTCTCTTTCTACCGCGCGCTGTAAATATATGCCTACTCCCGCTGTTTCAGTATAATGTAATTCAGCTACAAGCCGTACGAATGTGTAGCTAAATTTATTAATTAACTTTTTGCAAACGCTAGAGGCAACTTTCTAAATAAATGGCATGATCAAATAGCTACTTGCTTAACTTAAAATATTAATGTATTTGGCTGATTATAAGAGTGTGCGAATGTATTAAACTAATTTGGCTTAAATATTTAAATGTAAAGCTGAGATTATAAATGACTTGACCTGTAATATGTATATCTGTTCATTTTAGATGGATAAATTTCAGTATTGCTAAAAAAATCATATCAATGAAACGAAAGCAAACAATAATAATTGTTGGCAAAAAAACCGACTTCAGTTTCCCCTCGATTTCTCTGGTATGCCATCATCAGATCCTGGTTTCCTTATCGTGGTACCACCCTTGGGATATCGCCTTTCCAACAAAAAAATCGGTGTATAAACGATGAAGCTATCTGACAATGAAAAAATGAAAATGAAAATATTTATTTACCAAAATAGTACTAAGTTCGACAAGTTAACATAAGATTTGACTATTATTATATATATAACTTATACGACTATACATCGAGTCCCAAACTAGGCAGGAGCCTGTGTCTGCGAGCACATATAAAAAAAACATACGGTCGAATTGAGAAACCTTCTTTTTAAGAAGTCGGTTAAAAAGGGAATCCATCGATCTTGGCAACCCCGACCTTCTCCCTCCGTCCCGGCCCTCACGATGGGTGCCGGTGCCGGTGGTTCGACGCCCCCTCGACCTTGCCAACTTGTCCACGTGTAAAACTCACCCCTCGTTCTCTTCATAACATGCATTGTGTACTTTACTTCTCCAAGCTCTTTGCAGATTACATTTCGCCGTAATGCGAAAAGAGCGCCTAATAGACTGACACACTAGCTGCGCCCCGCAGTTACACTGAGAAAAATAATCTGACTTTCCTTCTGAGTCTTTCCTTCCAAGACCGATTCCTTCCGTATTTTACCTTAGTTTTCCATCTAAATCACAATTCCTTCCCTTTTGACTCGGAAGGAAAACGGTATTTCGGAAGGTCTTTTTTCTCAGTTTTTTCTCACCCGCGGTTTTCCCTTTATCCCGCAGGAACTGGGATAATAAATAGCCTATGTGTTAATCCAGGGTATAAGCTATCTCTATTCCAAATTTCACTCAAATCCGTCGAGTCGTTTCAGCGTGAAGAAGTAACAAACATACACACTCACTCACACACTTTTTTTTTTTAGAGGACAAACTTTGACGAGCTTAAATTGGTTGATTTGGAATACACCGAATAGAGTTCATTATTCAAACATTTTGATTACATATACCTACCCCTTGCTTTTGCCTTGCAATCGATATCCGGGGTTGGGAATTGAGGAATCCAACTCTACCATGTTGGCATGAAATACATATTTTGCTTGTTTTTGGCAGAAGGAAGGTTGCATTCGAGAGTCCGATATGCATATTACAGTAAACCATAGACTTTCAGATTGCTACTAAACTAATCTGTATCTCGTTTTAAGACTGGTTATGACCAATTCTAGAAAGAATGAGTCAATCTCCAACCTCTAGTATATGAGTTTTGGTGCGAAAGTATTAAGATAAATACCGAACTTTTCCAAGCCCTGGATAAGATTGTTGAGCGATATCTAGTATCACGTATCGACACGTCACTGCCGCTTTTTGATTTCGATATCTGCGATACAGATAAATACTTTACGTATGTGATTATTGGTCCTTATGTAATAAATGTGTGCTGTTGGAGAAGTAACGTCAGCAAAACGCCCAAGTTTGCCTTGTCCAAAGCGCACCATACATTTCGGAAATCAGTCCCTTCTCCTAGTCTAAACCGGTTGTAGCCAAACTACATTCTAAGCCAGGTGTAGTGTAGAGTGTAGCCTAATTGATAGCGCTGCGTAGGTTAGAGTCGATATGATGTATGACTGTTGCCACCCACTTTGCGTAGTTTGCAAATACACATTTTTATGTATCATATCACATCGTACTAATATTATAAATGTGAAAGTTGGTGTGTGTGTGTGTGTGTGAATGTTTGTTACCACGTATCAACGTACGAAACGAAATTTGGAATGGAGATAGCTTATACCCTGGATTAACATATCGGTTTTACTTTTTATCCCGGAAAAAGGTTCCTGCGGGATAAAGGGAAGACGCGGGTGAAACCACGGGGCGCACCTAGGACTAATTTATATCATTTTGACTGAATACTGATTTTTACAGTTGTTAGATATTATTAACAACTGTAAAAGTCAGTATGCCTGTACATAACATACATATTTAAATAACTAACTTGGATCCCACTAGTAATATGAGAGGCTGAGATTAAGAGGTCACTGAACCCGAAACCTATGCTTTTTAGAATGTATGTCCGTTTGGTTTTTATTGCTTATAAATTCGGAAAATACTGATAACCTGTTTGTGGGAAACTGAAGTAGGTAACTACGAGTATATAGTCTCACCGCGCTGTGACATCGGATTTCGTAATGTTTGGTCACGCCCAAGATAAGACTTATGCAATATCTTGCCATTCATCATGATCAATCATGAATTATTATTAAATGTTTAAACTGTTACTATGTCACCCCTCTCGTCTATATGTTTTGATTCAGAACGAGACGGCGGCACGCGCGTGTTTACTAATCTGCGGCACTTCTAATTTAATCAATCTGTCGTATCGATGTTGTAACATTACCTAGTTACCTACCGTGTTTTACTAACAGTTGCTATTATGTTGCTGTAAATGAAATGCCTACAACCGAATGCAAATAAACCTGTTTCAAATATTTCAATGGAAACAATTCAGAGAGTTATTCAAATCGCATGTAATTTATTTAATGATATTTGGAAAATTCCCATAGAGATTTTGATCTCGACGATCTTTTAAGTAATAGTTGCCACCAGCAATAAACGCGTAATATATAGATGCTTTTAAAATGATAAAGAAATTCTGTACGAATAGCGTATGTGTATTATGTATAGTCGCATCTATCATAAGACTACGACGCAAAATAAAATAACAAAATCTTCAACAATAAAACCTTGAATTTTAAAAAAGTACTCTGTACCACAACCAGTTTTCCGTGGAAACTACATGTACATTGACGAATTCGAGGATTAAATCGTCTAATAAATAATAGGTAAGTAAGTAATCAGCGGCGTGTATCGTATCTGCTGGAAATTATTATTAGCGCACTCGATAGTGGTGTCAGCAGCTAAGGCAATTGATCACGAGGGCGCAATCTCGAGAAATTGAGCCAGCGCACCATCACGGGGCGGTGCGGCGCGGCGTCAGTGAGTGCTCAATATTGATAAGTAGCTGTTCCCCACGGTTTCATCCGCGTGGGCTACTGTTTATCGCGATAATAAAAGTGTTTTAAAAAGCAGCCTTTATCCTTTCTCCAGCTCTATACTATCTCTGTATCAAATTTAATTTAAATCGGTTCAGTAGTTTAGCCGTGAAAGCGTAACAGACAGACATACAGAGTTGCTTTCGCATTTATAATAATTTTATTTGCAACTCACTATGATCATCAGTATTCATCAGCATGTGAAGCGCTCCTAGCAGAGCTTGCCTTGTCGTTCTTAACCGGTCAATTAGTGCTCTGCGGCCACTACTTGGATGGGTGACCACTAGTGGTTTATGATCTGAGCGCTTCCGTGCTTCGGAGGGCACGCCTATGCTTGTACATATTTGGATAGTCGTTAGGCTACGTCAGAGGCCTTCGGGCGGTCTGAAGGCTGTGACACTATGGCCACTAACCTATCTGTTAACACGCACTGGGCCCGCATGGTGGATTATGGCCCATATAAGTACTATCTATGAGAGAAGGCCTGTGTCCCAGCGTGGGAACGTACTAGGCTGATAGCCAATCACGGCCAATTTTATAGTTTTCCGTAGCAAACAACGTACAACGCTAGCAGCCGAAATTAATAATAATCGATCCTGAGCCGTTATCCGCGGTTTTGGATCGATATGTCATGTTATAATAATTATGTCATTTTAGTAATAAGGCTTGTTTAGATTTAATTAGAGCCTGCCAGAATTATGATAGCAAACGACAAGTTACTTTCGTAGTTAACTTTGCTCGTCTCTGGCAGGGTTCAAATGTTTTATGTATACCATCATTTTTAAAAAAGAATAAAAAAAATGAGTTTAGAAGCTGTGAACACGTACTCTTGCCTTTTAATTTACAATCTGATCAATTTCTCCCCTAAATACCTGATTTATCTTAACATTGGTCCTTCGAGCCGGATTATGAAGATTATCAATTAAACCAGTCAAGAAATATATGGATTTGGAGTTTGGATCGGAAATTAGAAGTCCATTGGGTCATTGGAAGGTTAAGCCCCGTGACATGGTGAAGATTGCCTTTTTTGGATATTGGAGCCTTTTTAACTTTGGACATTCATTATAGGAAGTGCTTTTCAATTGATTTCCTCCCAACACTCTATTCAGGTATTTAATTATTATATGTGAAACTCAGATTGTAAAAGGTTAGTACCATTCATGTATTTCCATTAATTTAATGTTAAACCTAATAGATTACGCACCATAACAGTTGTATAGAATCATCTGTTTCTTATCAGTGTGATATTACCTAATAATGGCCCGATAAAGTGTGTCTAGATTAGAAACGCATGGGTATTATCCTACTAAAGTCGGTTGCAACTTGGATGTCACATAATAGGTGGTGTAATCATTAATTTTGTATTAGGTAGGATTATACATGAAATTAGACAGCAATTCATAGTTAAATACAGTTAAATAACAGTAAATTCATTATATTAAATTCATTAATTAGCCATTCATTATAATTATTAAGTTCATGCCGTAATGTTTCGTTAAAATATTGTCAATTAAAATTCATTTCATGTTTGGTTAAAATTTGGTCATTTTGTATGTTTCTTATCATTTTTCTACCTATTGTAATAGCAGTAGACACATAGAAACATAACATATAAGCATATAAGACAGTTGCAAAACAAAACGTGAAACTTGTCATTGTATAAATTCCAGGTTGATATAAGACCAGCCTCCACAATGTCAGATGAAAAGCTTCTGAGGAAACGAGCCAGCTACAAGGGACAGTTAACTACTTTCTCGAGCTACGTTAAGTCTTTTGATATTTCTTCGTTGGACCCCTCCAAGGTAAATGAGTTACAGCTACGTATCACTCGCATGGAAAATATGTACGGTAAATACGACGAGGTACAGTTAGCAATAGAGTGTAGCTCTGATGATATGGACGAACAGCTGGAGGAACGTAACGAGTTCGAAAGCTTGTACTATAGGTATTTGTCTCAGGCTAAGAAGTTACTTGACGATAGTAAAAAGAAAGAAAGTACTGAGAGCGAGGCAGGTTCACGTCGGTCAAGTCACAATTTCGTTAAATTACCTACGATACAATTACCGAAATTTAGTGGATCGTACGACAATTGGCTGGAGTTTTATGACACATTTTCGAGTTTAATTCACTGTAAGGATGATATGGACGACATAAATAAATTCCATTATTTGAGAGCTTCGCTGGAAGGTTCTGCTGCGGTAGTTATTCAGTCATTAGAATTCTCATCAACAAATTATGCTGTCGCCTGGCAGTTACTGTGCGATAGGTACGAGAATAAACGACTTTTAACACAAAATCATGTTTCCGCATTATTTAACTTAGAGGCCGTCAGCAAAGAGTCGTCTGTCAGTTTAAAACGTCTTATTGACCAAACAAATAAAAACTTACGTGCATTAGAATCTTTAGGTGAAGCGACTAAACACTGGGACACTCTTCTCATTCACATAATCACTCACAAGCTTGATTCTACAACACATCGCGAATGGGAAGAACATAAAAGTCGCTTGGAAAGAGATCATAAAATAATATTTGATACATTTTTGACGTTCATGAAAAACCGAGCTGACTTACTCGAAACGATTGAACTGTCTACTAACAGTGGTCAAACCAAGACGGGTTCTTCAAGTAAGTCAAACTCGAAACTTAGGACTATGGTTTCTGTTTCAAACAACGACAATAAACCTAATTCTTTCCCAAAGCGCTGTCCCAAGTGTAACGACGATCACAGGCTATTTAATTGCCCTCAGTTCCTAGCACTCACTAACGAATCTCGGTTCAAGTTATTGCCTGACTATAAAGTTTGTTATAACTGCTTAAACCCAGGTCACTACGCGAATAGTTGCAAAAAACAGGGATGCAAGGTATGTCGCCGTAAGCATAACACTCTAGTGCATGTATCTGACAGTAATAACAAACCGGTATCAACTATTCCTTCACCGAGCTATGATAAGAGCGTAAATCATTCTGAGGCGCATACGCATCAGCCGACGACACAGCCACCCGCTCCGAGTGCAACCTTATCACTGTCTGCGAGTGTCGCAGCGGTACCTCACTCGGCTCACGGGAATAACGGGAATGTGTTGTTGTCGACTGCGTTAGTTAAAATGATAGGCAATGATAATAAAGAATATATTGCGCGCGCTCTATTGGATAGTGGGAGCACGTCGTGCTTAATGAGTGAAACTTTTTATAGAAAATTAGGACTGTCGGCTAATACTGTACATAATTCTGTATTAGGTATTAATAATGCTACGTCACACATAAATAAAGTGTGCCGTGTGCAAATGAAGTCGTTAGATAATACCTTTGATGCAAATATTCAATGTTTTGTTTTGCCTTCAATTACGACTCGTGTCCCCTGCAAACAGGTGGACTTGTCAAAGATTAAAATCCCTTCAAATATTTGTCTTGCAGATCCTCACTTTCACGCGCCAGCCCCCGTGGATTTATTAATCGGCGCTGATGTCTTTTGGGACATTTTAGGATCTCAGCGAGTTAAGTTAGGAGACGGACTACCGATACTCTGTGATACGAAGCTCGGTTGGCTCGTATCAGGTCCCATCAAAGGTGGCCATGTATCGTCGTCTCAAATTCAATGTAATTTTACAAGTTTAATCTCCAATCAAAGTTTAGATGGGTATGATGAAGTTCAAAATCAACTGAATAGGTTTTGGCAGCTCGAGGAGGTCAGTTCAGGTGTTCAGTACTCGCCAGAAGAAAAATCGTACGACGAGCATTTTGTACGGAACACCACTCGTAGGGACGATGGTCGTTTCTGCGTTCGAATTCCACTTAAGCATACACCTGATTTATTAGGTGATTCTTTGCCTCGTGCAAAGCAGTGTTTTTTGTCACTGGAACGTAGACTTAACGCGAAGCCTAAACTAGGTGAAATGTATAAAGACTTCTTGTTAGAGTATGAGTCGTTAGGACACATGTCACAATGCCAGCCTATGGATTCGATGCCATCAGCGCATTACATACCTCATCATGGAGTTCTGCATTAAAGCAACACAACCACTGATTGAGAGTGGTATTTATTGCCAGTAGTCGCACTACCACTGGAGATAAAAAACCAGTGGGATAATACAATAATTATTTTATCATTATTAAATAAAATTAACATTCCACGTCACGTGATTGGCGATTCATGTGAGTTAATTAAATTTCATATTTATAATCATATTTCTTAAATGTAATGTTTTCTTAGACGACGACAAGATAATGCACTTTGGAGGTCGTCTAACTAATACGGAATTTCCACATACAAAGAAACATCCGATTTTAATACAGTCCACTCATCGATTTACTAAATTATTATTTGCTCACGAACATAAAAGGTTAATGCACGCCGGGCCGCATTTATTGTTGGCTACTATACGAGATAACTATTGGCCAATTGGAGGCCGCAATTTAGCGAAGCACTGCTATCGACAATGCACACGGTGTTGTCGAATTAAGGGTCAAACCACAACTCCTATTATGGGTAACTTACCGCAGCAACGCCTTCTTGCAGGTTTTCCTTTCAAAAATGTCGGTTTGGACTACGCAGGTCCACTTCAGTCTGCTTCACGCCAAGGTCGTGGATGCAAACTCGTCAAGGTTTATATCGCCATTTTTGTTTACGACGAAATCTATTCATTTAGAGCTCGTAGGTGATTTGACCAGTAAGACGTTTATAATGGCATTGCGTAGGTTTATTTCGCGTTTATTTTATATTTATTCCGATAACAGTACCTCGTTCGTCGGTGCAGATAATGAACTATCAAAGTTCCTTAAGTCTAGCTGTGACTCATTGTCCGCGGAAATGTCTAATGAGGGAATTAATTTTAAATTTATACCTGCGTATTCTCCTCATTTTGCTGGCCTTGCGGAGGCTGGTGTTAAGTCAACCAAGCATCATTTAGTTAGAGTGTTGGGTAATTGTCATTTAACTTATGAGGAACTTAATACAACGTTAAGTCAAATTGAGGCAATCCTGAATTCTAGACCGTTGACCCCGCTCTCCTCTGACCCCAATGATCTGATGCCCTTGACTCCCGGACATTTTCTGATTGGACGCCCCTTGACTTCCCTGCCGTCACCGGACTATCAACATCATTCCACGCACTCTTTAACACGTTTCCAACGGATTGAGCAGCTTCGTCAGCATTTCTGGACGCGATGGAGCAAGGAATATGTTTCAGACCTCCAACTACGGACGAAGTGGCGCTCCAGCAAAGGCGCCGCCCTCAAGCTGAGCGCCCTTGTTCTTTTGAAGGAGGAGAACCTGCCGCCGTTGAAGTGGAAGATGGGTCGAGTCGTCGCGGTGTATCCAGGTGCAGATGGCGTTGTCCGAGTCGCAGATATCAAGACATCGGGTGGTCTGCTCCGCAGATCATTCAGTAAGATATGTCCGCTCCCAGAGATTGAAGATTTTTGTTGAAAGGCATGCTTTCAACGCCCGGGGGCATGTTTAGATTTAATTAGAGCCTGCCAGAATTATGATAGCAAACGACAAGTTACTTTCGTAGTTAACTTTGCTCGTCTCTGGCAGGGTTCAAATGTTTTATGTATACCATCATTTTTAAAAAAGAATAAAAAAAATGAGTTTAGAAGCTGTGAACACGTACTCTTGCCTTTTAATTTACAATCTGATCAATTTCTCCCCTAAATACCTGATTTATCTTAACAAGGCTTGACATATTATTACTAAAATGACATATTATGACACGACATGTCTATCCAAAACCGCGGATAACGGATCAGGATCGATTATTAATTTCGACCGTAAATAGATGTATTTGGAATAGTTAAACGTGAAAACTAATTTTGTCGTTGACTATACCGACACTAAAGTAGAAGATTCAGTCCCAATAATGTCTTTACATTTTTTACGGTTTTATCGTTTAACTATTATTGTAAACAAGGAAACTTCCAAACTTTAAATTTCCCGCTTTAGATTGGACCATCTACCTTTAGTCCACACACAGGGGTTCGGGGTTCCGGTCTCGTGAAGCTTCGGTGTTTATTGTAATGCTCTAATCGATGGATGGCTTCTATATCTTGTCACCAATCCCCATGCGCAACTACCCAATCAGCAAAAGAGATCTTATCTCACTCATTTTAGCGACCATTTTGTATTGGAATCATATTCCAGCTACAGCACCATATCCTATGAATATTGGCGCAGTTATATCAGAAATATCGCTACTTCGCCCAGCCGCCTGTGGGTCTTTCCAGAATGTTCGACAGGGCGAATACAAACATTACTTATCATTCAGCGCAATATTTCTTTCCGCACCGAGAAATAACTATACATTTCTACAGAGTAAGAAAGATCGTAAAAGCTGTTGACGATATATTTTGAGTAGGTAGTAGGGTAGATATTTTTTTTATATGTTATGAAATTCCGCAGTGATGACGATGTTGGCAGAACAGATGCTGGATTAAAACATTTATGTACAATTCTAAAATCGAGAGCTCTTTTAAACGACGAAATCCTAACGTTTTCTCGGAAATGTACGATAAGTCTCAACGAAACAAGGATAACAGATATTCCTCTCCAATATTGTCGCCTTAAAAAGCACGAACCAAAAATGGAACCGCTGTTATCTAATGGAACTAATGATAGGCGCAAATGACAGCAAATAGAGAAACGAATTACTAGAGTCCAATTGTTGTGACTGTCGTTGTTTGGATACGGAAGGTCAAGGGCGCTTTTAGGGAGGAGGCGCACGGGGTAGCGGCTAGGGGAAGCGGGGGGGTAGGGGGGCGATATAGGCGGGGCTCGCTCCAGAAATAGACTCAGCAACATCGTTTGTCAACACACGCCTACGCAGCGTGGCAGCCCGGGGGAGGAAGAGCACTCCCCCCGCGGGTGGCGAGTTCCCGGAACTGGTCGGGGTGAAATTTGCTAAATTATGTTCACAATTTAGAGTGTTTGTGCCGAAACTTGCGTTGCTTTTGACGGATAGATGTTACGTGCCGCTTTGTAGACTTGAAAGCTTACGTGTTGGTTTGTGTTTGAGGGCCCCCTTTGTTGCTGTGCGCTCGGCTTTTTAATCACGATTGCTATTCGCTGGAAATTTGTGTTCCTCTTTGATGACATTTGTATCTTTATTTTGTAAAGGTCTTTATTTTTCTTTCGGCTTTATAAGATTCTAATCGGTTGGTGGATTTAAAGGGTTCTTCAGAAACAAGCTACCGTTAATTACAGTCAGTTGCAAAACCCTTTCAAGGCTTTTTTTTATTTCCCTTTGTTCTTTATTTCTTTATCATTCACCGTACCAAAATATACTTTAATTTGTTTAGTTATCGGAAAATTTAACTCTGTCAACGTGGTCGATAGCCGAATGGTTGACCGCAGCGGTATCCGAAGATTCTGTTCGAATTGATTCTTGATGTTAGGATAGGTTAGTAAGAAGCAGTGCCTATCTCGGTTTTTAAAAATAAAAATTTTAATTGAAGACTAACTACGTAGTGGAGTGAAAATAAACAGTCGCCATGTTCCAAAGCAAACATTTTGCTGAGCTTCCCCACCGCGCAGATTAGAGATAGAGATGTTTTGCTAACAGCAATTTGTTTAATGCGCTTCTTTACCCTCGAGCTGAATGTCCGCAGGGAGCGAAGCGAAGGTACTTCTAAAGATACCTCCACGTGGCAGGTTGTGTGGCAACGAATCATTTGCATACTTCGCTGTATATACTTAAGTTGCTGCTCTACGTATGATCACTCTCACGGTTGCACATTCGGATGTTTTTTCTGAGAGTCCTGTGTCTCAGCAGTAGGAAGGCTGATGAGGATCATTCTTTCATACAATTTGGTCGATTCTTTTGGCGCGGAGAAGTGTATACCTTCTCACAATAAGGCTTACGTCCACAACACATACTGCAGCGACTCATAAAAACACTTTTATTAGCTTGACTTGTAACTAACTAACTAACTAACAATGTAATCAAATCTTAGAAGTCAATTTTCACCTACTTCTAATTGTCGTATCGACTTGAAACTTTGTATGTGTATGTAATCTCGGTGACAATGCAATAATTTGGTATCATCGACCTGATCTGATGATGCAGCCGGAAGGTGGGTAGGGCATCTCTGCAGTGGCTTCTAGTAAATCCCTCGTGTTTGGACTCATATGAATCGTCTTGATGAGTACAATAGATTGAACTTGATAACAAAAGACTAAAAAGTAAAAAAAATAAAAATATATAGTTTAAAAAACTAAAAAAAAACACTTTAAAAATGCACAAAACACTAAAAGTGCATTTTTAAAGTGTTTTTTTTTAGTTTTTTAGACTATATATTTTAACATGTGATATGATCTAATGAAGGGGACGACTGACGAGCGCAATATTTTGTCGCACAGGATATTAAAATGATGAACTTAAAATTCTAGGTGGTAACTTCATTACCAAGCAAGCGAGCGACTTGCTCGTCTCGTTCTATTCGTTGATCAATTAGTCATTATCGGGATTTGCGTTCAGGAGTGCATGGCGCAGAGACTGAGTAGATATAGCGAATAGTAACCCAGTGACCCAAATTTGTTCCCCCAAAGTGCAAAGTCACCATGTTTCAGAGAATGTTCCAGCCTCGATGCATGTGGTGTGCATGGAGTGTACCTATATACCTACTCCACTGGGAGTGGGTAGGGGTCGCGAGGGGTGTTCGGGAGCTGTTTCTCTAATAGAGTAGGTATATACAGATATGCGATATACTGAGATGAGGTAGGTGTTGTATATAACTGCGCATAAAGTGCATCCGCTATTGAGGTCGTCATAACGCAACTTAGGCTTGGTTCAACTTGGGCTTTGGATGTGGGCTTGTGTACTTAACGGGAGTGGGTAGGGGTGTTCGTTAGGTGTCCATGTAATATATTACGTACGAAAACTAATGGCAAACTATACATTGTGTCCATGGCTCTACAGTAATAAATAAGGTAGGGAAAGTGTCATTTCATTATAGATTCCTTACGGTTCGAAGTGTATTGAGATCCTTTTGCCCACTAGCTGCGTCCTGCGATTGTACCCGCCGTTTTACCATCATCCCGCAGGAACTTTTTTAAGTGTTAATCCAGAAATAAGCTAACCTTCATTCCTAATTGCATTTATAATATTATAGTGACAAAAGAAGATAACATTACGGTAATCATCACTATAGCTGTTTACTTAACTAACCAGCGTTAACCCTGAAATCTCGAAGAGTCCAACTTGTAAACGGTGTTGTTAGAAAACTCCTGGTAAGGACGCAAGACACAACTACTTATGGAAGTGTGAAGTTCTACGACGACACTTTATGTAAGATTCTTCCGTGGGAAGTAGGGGAGCTAACTAAACGATTGGGAGAGCTAAACAAAAGTGTGGGAGAGAAAGCTAAAAACAAGTAACACCAACAAGAAATCATTAAACGATCGCAGAGCCAATTACTGGCGTGTTTCCCGTTAAAACCTTTCAGTTAATCACCCTAAAGGCAGCGAGAAGACTGCAAAGTGCGTCCATTAAACCACAATCAGGTTGAAGCAACCCGCGCGCCGCCCGTCGCCATAACACCGGCTACAGACCACTATTAAACTTGCGAAACTAGCGAAACAGCATTAAGGGTTCCACAAATAGAAACGGACGTTGCAAATACACAAGTAGGTACTCCCGCAGCAGTGAACGTCAGCTATTTATACTAAACCGATAGCATAAGATTACTTTGCTTCGGAACCGGTTACGTGCGCCTTGTGTGCTAAAAATAGCTGCAACCCTCTAACACTTACATAATTGTTGTTGGACGGAGGCTGTGCTTCCTGGGCGCACCCCGCCGCCGCCACCCTGCGCTGCTCCGCGGCAGTTCGCGCCAGTCGGGCTCGGGGAGCGATCGTCTCGCGGCACGCTCCAAGCCTCCCTCACCTGGGGTGTACTGCGGGTGACCCGCTCTCTGTACCTCGCTAGGTGAACGCGAACCGCAGCCGGTTTGTTTCCAAAACAACTGGCCCACATCTTGCCGCGGCGCAAACTCTGCGCCCGCTGTATGGTTTAATAGTTAATTGAGCTATTGTTAAAATAAAACCTCGTACTGTGGCGCAGTTCCAGTTTATGACTATGTAGTAACTGAAATTAAGTGAAAGTCTGCGTTTAGCGTCGGTGTGATTCGTTACTCGTGAGTGCTCGTCTGTTATTGCAACTGCAACAATGTCGGTCAAGCCAACAGCTGTCACTGCTAAAGGTAAATTTAGGATAAACTTGTATCTATTCTATCACATTAATATATGTAATTGAATGGATTCTCTGGAAATATTGTTTCAGTGTTCGCGGGCTTCACGGTCGAAGTTGCGGGCAAAGGCCAATAATAGAAATATTATAAGTTATTTGTGTCTTTCTTCTTTCTCTACTGTTATAATATAGGCATGCGAGACCAGTGAGGCAGTTCTATGGGGTATTATTGGAATAATGATGACTTCGAAACATTTTCTGTCAACCTTGCCATTTTTACTGGCTTGAAATTGTTTAATACAGTTTTCTCGCGATAGGGAATGCAAAGATTCCCGGCAACCGATACTAGCGAGCTCAGCTTGTCAGCGAAATTTCATAGAAGCCAGTGCAAGGCGAAGGCCGCACGAAAAAGACAACGCTGTAGTTGTACTAAATGATATTTGGTGTCGCACATGACCTGGCTTTTTTTCCAGAGGGCCTTCCAGCATCACTTATTGCGACTCAGTTTAAGGCTTGAAATGTAACTTTCCATAACCTTCTTCATAAATTTTTCAGGTTTTAATCTGAATCGCAATAAGTGATGGAGGTAGGCCCCTCTGGTAAAATGCCGGGTCATGTGCGATGAATCGATGATTTATAGCCTTTGTAACTAACACCTTACTGTTCGACTGGCGCACAAGTCGCACAACATGTGAGCGCGTTTATTCTGATGAAGAAGATGATAATGACGATGGAAAATTATCGATAAACGTAAAGTTCTTTACCAGTTACTCAACCGCCAAGCACAGTGGGCAAAGAAGGGCAATGTATTCAGTGAAATCACTCGGCATAAAGAGATCTAACATCTAATATCTCACGGTGACGAGCGTAATGCATTGCCGTGCAGGATTTTGAACAGGTGAAGTTCAAAGTGCTGGGTAGCACTAAACTGAATGCAGGCGAAACACTAGCACATGTTAACCAATTTCATAAAAATATAATGATGACATATAATAGAGTCTCTGAAATATATAATGTTAACCTAACGCACCATTACTAAGGTCACAGGGCAGGCCGTTGTAAGCTGATCCTGACCCCAACCTGAATGATGATGTCATTTAGGCCGCGTCAGAGTTCACCCTTATCTTTTTATACTTTGGTGACCCGAATGGGACCATAAAATGATTCTGTCCATATTGGCCACCTTTAGCTATACAAGAAACATATCGAAACGTGAGCCTTTAGGTGATATCAGATAGAGCTAAATCAAGAAACGAGCCAGTTACCGTAAGCTGAAGAGAAAGACTAAATCCAGATCCAACTCGTGTATCTTGAACTCTTCCCCACGGTTAATTTGCCGTATGAAACCTCGAACTCAAAAGGTCAGTTTATCAGTTGATGACGTCATCGATGACGGGCCAGAGTCGTGTGACGTGTAGCGTGCTACCACACAATATTTATTTTGACCCCAATTATGCTCAGTTTCTGGAAATGGAAGTGGGTTTTGTCGTTTGAAAAACTGTGGTTGCTGTTTTGCGAAGCGAGTATCGCATGCGATGGGTAAGTGGTAATCATGAGGTATACAATCATGCCTAAGAGAATGGGTACTTTACATCGATAATATAAAGTTACGTAGAATTACAACTCATGTCATCACCACTAACTCTATTTAAAACGGGTTGTTTGACGCACGCATACTTTGATTTCTAGTTCTTCAATATTGTCAAATGCAGTTAACCATGAACGTTAGTTTACTGAGCCAACCTCTCACTGCCACCTGCCACCTCGTCACTCTACTGGGAGTGAATCGATCCAGGCGGAAGAACTATCTCTTTTTATTTAAGGCAGGTTTGACGCACGCGGCTCCGTCTGGCCGCCGCGCCGGGTTTCCCTGAGGAGCGGTGACTCACGCGCCGCCACTGTCATCTGTTGAATTGTCTTACTTTAGTACTGACTCTTGCTCTGGTGCCGTGGTTTTGGGACTCTACGTTGGGATTAGTTCAGTTTATAATGTTAAATTACTTATTGATTTCGAAAGGACATCCGTAACTGCTGGCCTGTATGGACAGCGTTGTATATTTATGTTGTTGACTTTTGGTTTTCATCTCATAGTTTATTTTCATGTCATAACTTGGGGATCAGATTGCGCTACATCGGTTGTCACTGGACACAAACATCGCTACCCCATATACAGGGAGGGCCATTTTTTGAAAAATAGTGTAGTTTCCGTACCTTTATTAGACCCGTGCTAACTTTTATGACTATTGACCATGTCATCTTTGCTTTGCATTTTTTAGTGTTCGCCCAGCTAGCAGTCACCTTAATGTTAAGTATCTGAGGCCACGATGGATGTGTTCGGGCAGTCTTACTTCATTTGAGTCCAAGTTTAACCTATGGTACCTTCGACCATAATATCGTCTCTGTAAATTACAAAACAAAATCAGGGCAATGGTTTCCACATACCACAACGTGGCGTCATAGAACTCTGTTATTTTGTATGTTGTTTCCTTAGTATATATTAAGTTATATTTACTCCTGAACCATGGTCTGGATGGAACTTTTTTATTAGATACCCCAATGGAATTTATCCTTGAACCAACTAACAGCCTGCACTTTGATCAAGCAGTGACAGCAGTTTACCTAGGTAATATTTACCGTTACTGGCGGTTATTTTTGGACTAATCTAGATAACAGCGTCCGAAATAGCGTTATCTAAGACCCTCCCACGCGCGCGTACCACCTGACTCACTTGTTGGGTCAACGGTTTGGACATAGAAATAGCTTTATTTATCGAAAAACAAAGATATTAAACGAATTCTTAAAAACAAAAATAACCATGAAAGTAAAAAAAAAAAAAGAATGAAGAAGACAAAGAAAGTAGGTGCATAATTATTGTTTTACCTACAAACAGTTTTAACTGCCGTTCTAACTCAGCTTAGCGCTGCTTGGGAACAACCTGCGCTGGTCTGCTTCTGGTTTGGGATTGCTGAACGCTACGGCTCGACATATTTCTACGTTTGTAGATGTAACGTTCTTCAAAATCCAGTGAAACCCGTTCTTGTTCTCTAGTCTGGAGTTTTTAGACGTATGTAAAATTAATCTACGTAGAAATAACTTGGAGTTTTTATCTTATGAAAAAAAATATGCCTGATCTGTACCGTTTTGTTTAACAATAGTTTGTACAGCTTTTTTCCTCGTTTTTACTCTCAATTCAGAGCTGGTTCCCCGTCCAGGGTTACGTGGCACCGCCTTTGATCACATCTTCACTTAACACCATGACTTGCGGTCGAACGCTTCCCTATCAGAACTATAAGAGCGCAATTATTATAAAACGAATCGCAGAATTAATTTTATATCTCTCTTAGAAATAGCAAAACGACCAATGCGAAGATTATGAGTGGTATTATTAATCGCGTTTGCCGTACGGATCGTTAATGCCGTAATATGTCTATTTTAACTACGGACAGGCGCCTCTGTCAGCCGCCGCTGGCTGGTGGATGAGGCGAGGAGACGTGAGTAAGGCTGTGACGGGGCGGCGCCGCCTCACCGTCGTCCTCGGGTAAATATAAACATGATGATGGTGTGCCGACAATGTGCCAGTTAAATCTGATCATAAATATATGAGGCAACGTTATTTTATTGGGTGTTATGAAATTGGTTGGTTGTAAAGTAACCCTTTGTCATAAGATAGAACAGGGGTGACTAACTTGATGAGACCTAAGATCTAATAGGTACTTAAAAAACCCTGTGCGATCTACATACTTACATACTTTCTAAACATACTCGTACTTCTTGAAGTTTTTAATGATAAAAGTATTTTGTGGTATTTTTAGTGTGAGCATGGCGTTTGAACATCTTCTGCTAGATTAGCAAAGACAGGTTGTTCTGCCTGTTCTAAGTATTTTGTACATATAAATTTTGTCACTAAATATATTAAACTTGTATATTATGTGTTTTGCCTTGCCACGATCGTCTGGACTAACAGCCGCAATCGACCGGTTGGTTACCCCTTAGATAGAATAATAAAATTATCTCCACCCCAAGACATATGTCATGTCACTTGTCATAGAGTCTTTTATAGGTTCACATAGTTCATAGTTTTATGATGCTGACCTAGGCTTACCCAAAACGAAAGCAAGTCATTATTTATTTTGATTTCCGCAAAGCATTCGACCGAGTCAATAATGACGTACTACTAATGAAACTGTGTACTTTGGGATTCGCTCCGAGACTCCTTAGACTGATTGCAGACTACCTTCGGGACCGCCAGCAGTACGTAAGGCTGGGTGTGTATGAATCACCACCATATCATACACGATCGGGGGTCAGTCAGGGGTCTATACTCGGACCTCTACTTTTCATCTTGATGGTTAATGATCTTCCCGCGGTGACGAAACATGCCAAGTGTCTATTGTATGCGGATGATCTGAAGCTGTTTTTAGAAGTAGAGTCTGTGGATGACTGCCTGAAGCTCCAGCGTGATGTGGACGCGGTTTACAAGTGGGGGTTGGCAAATGGTATGGAATTTAATCCTTCCAAATGTTATGCCATGACTTTCGGTAGAATGTGGCATCCAGTAGAATTTCAATACAAGTTGAATCGTGATGACATCACTAGATCTACCAATATTAAAGACCTGGGTGTCACATTCGACCGGAAACTTACATTTCACGACCACATCACTGCCGTAGCGAAGGAGTCGTTCAGGAGATTGGGTTTCGTGCTGAGGAATTCACGCGATTTCAAAGGTGACCGAGTTTTAAAGCTGATCTTCGGAGCTTTGGTGCGCAGTAAGCTTGAGGCTAGCTCATGTGTGTGGCACCCACACGAGAGTACATACGCCCTGTTACTCGAAAAAGTCCAAAAGGCTTTCCTCCGTTTTCTTTATAAACGCACGAACGGTTACTACCCCTACATGTACCCCACAAAGTTTCTTTTAGGCAGTTTGGGTTATAACAGCTTGGAGGTACGTAGAGCAAATTACCAAATACTGACAATGTGCAAAATTTTACATGGAAATATAGATGCTCCCGATCTCCACGATGAGTTGTCACGGCTGTACGCCCCCGACAACTACCGGCGCTGCCGCAGGCACAAATTGTTTTCAGTGCCGCTCTGCCGAACGGTAGCGCGTGCCCGTTCTCCTATCCCGCGAACCCTTGCTGCGCTCAATGCTCTCCTGGATGCAAATCCTAATTTAGATGTGTTTGCGGATGAATGGATGACTATTTTGTCGGAATGCTTGGATTTTTGCGAGAAGAGTGTGTAAGGTAGTTTTGTGACTGTGATTGTGATTTGTGACAGTATTATGTTGACTTTTTTATTTAATTTTATATTTTTCTTTGACATTGTATGAATTGTTGTTGTTGTTGTTTTGAATTTTTATTTTTGTTTTGTTTTCTGCCTTTTATTTATTACTATTGTTAATTTTATTTTTCTATTATTATTGTTTTATATTTTTATTTTTTTTTGAATGTTTTAAATTATTTAGGTAACTGGCTTTCGCCGTCTAAAATAATGTAAATAAATAAATAAATAAATAATAAATAAATTAGTTCTGCAACTTCAATCTTTGTATGTACAATTATACTATAGAGATTGAGATTTCTATAACCTCTGGAAGGTCAGGTAATGTTGCCTCCATCCTTATTTTATTCGTCATGATATCTAAGCTCATCATTACATTATGTTATTCCAGCGCTTGTTTTGAGAAGCTTGCCAAAACGTAAAATAGATTCTTTTCGCGTGAATCTGTGTTTCATGAAACCCATGAAAAAAGTGTGTGTCCGCCTACTTGGCAAATGTTTTGTTTCAAGGACATACATTTGCTAAAGATGATTTAATCAAAATGATATCAATTTCCACTGGCATTACAACCTCAATTCTTGTCTTATTGATTCGATTAAATGCGATTGACATAGATATCAACAACATTCTATACCTAGTTGCAAATCGTCTTCATCTTCCGCAGCGGTTTACTCATGCGTGTAGGTATCGGTCGTTCTGTCTGTCATGTTCTTTTTCGCGAAATTCGTGTTCAGTGGATATCGAGAGACAGTTAATATAAATAGTGAGGGGTTAGTTAGATTAGTCAGTTTCGTGTCTAGACAAGGTTGATCACCCACTTGTTTGTGATGTGAAGCGAGCCGGCGGCGCGGCCGGCGGCGCCTGCGCACTGGCGACACCGCCACTATTATTATCGGCACAATCGTTAGCAGATGAGTTACGAATACTTCCTAATGAACTTACCAAGAGTTGTTTGTCTCATTTTCGACGTCGTTAAGTTGAGCCTGTAATTTAATTCATAAATTTATTTTAATGCGTTGCAATTTGCAATAAATTAGCTTTTTGAAAAATTTAATGCCGTTCACTTTTTGTTGAACGGTTAGGTTCCGTTCACTTTTTCGAAAATGTTTTTGATATACAACTATCTCTGGTGATAGAAAGGCTTAGTGGTTAGTGGTTGTACCTACGACCGGAACCCGGAACGAGTATCCTGGGTTTCGTATCCTACAATGAGCTAGAGCTTTCGGTGAAGTGAAACGTCGCGATGAATCCGTAGCATCTTGGTAGGTTTGCCTGGTTAGTTACCACACTCAAATTGTAATTTATTGCAACCCTTGAGAGCAATTCTAAAAGATTTTTATTTTTGCTATTATTTTTATTTTTTATAAACAATGATTATGTGAGTAATTACCTGAAAGTAACTCTTTGTCCATCTGTCTGTTTCTTCTGAGATCGTGATAATATTTAGTATGGAGATATTTAGAACCATAAGAATCGTTTTAGTCGGGATATACTTTACGTGCGCGTTTGCGGATGAAAACGCGGGAGCACACCTAGTATGTTTGCCTTTAACTCTGCACAATGTTACTCAAAATAATTTGCCTCGTCAACTCGTCATAAATTTCAATAAGTCTTTTGTTGAATGTGTATGAAATACGAAAATTCAAAGCTTTCCCCTAGTGAATAAGTACGAAGTTCACTAAACACAAACGAGCCGTTAGTTAAATGGACGGCTAGTGACAGCGGGCGACACCGCTGACAGTTGCTGTAACCGAATTAACTGTTATTTGTATTTTGGCAAGTCTTTGTCGAGGTCGCGGGATGTGTCACCGCTCACCACTTCCAGTGACGTCCACTTGTGCGCCTCAGGTTTATTATCAACCACATGATTCAGCCATCGGCCACCGCCTGGACCCGTGTTATGACATCCGACACCTAGGAGGTGACACTAGATGATACGTAATTTCCTAATTAATCACAAAAGATTTATTCAGTAGGATACATGTGTTCACTTTAACACGTCAAACTAAAAACTAGGTACGCCTTCCAATCTCCTAATACAAGAAAAAAGAGAAGGCTAGAATCACCAGGCAGGTCATTTTTTTGGCGCGATCACAATTTTTTTTTATTGCGGATTATATTATTATTGATTGAATTGGAGCAAGTTCACTATAATCCCAAGCTTTTTTAATAGTCTGATATTTTATGATAATCTTTACCAATAAGATTTCGTATTATGTGAATTTTTAATGAAGCTATCGACAAGTCTTAGATTTCACTTGGGATTTGTTGAAAAAACGTACACAACCTTTGAAGGAGTTGCTCACTTTATGGAGCCTAGTAGCGGGTACAGCAGTTTTATCTTTGCTCTTAGTATTACAATTGTGATAATAACTTTCCTTTTTATAATTTTTGTGTATGTAGCATATTAAATCTTCATAAATATATTGACAAATGTAAATAGTATCTTGAATGGCATTTACAAAGGGGCCTGAAGTGAGGCATGTGGACATTACACAGGCCGGGTGATGAGTGATGGTTGGATGATAGATAGAGTAGAGCTTTGCCAAACGCTGAGGTTGAATGAATAGAGTACAGAAACTGGTCCAGTGCGAGTCGAACTCGCAGGGATACCGTACCATTCATTTGTTGACTTATTATGAAAGATTGGAAGCCCAATAGAGCAATATATATTCTGATAATGTCACAGACATACACACTCTCTCACTCTTTTGCATTCATAATAACAAAGTGTGAATGAGTGCATGTGATTATAATCAGATTCTGTGATATAAGAATAAGAATACTGGAATCATAAATTAACAAATAATGCTAACCTTGAATAAAAATTGTTTCATTCATATACAGATAAAAACAGTTTTCGCCAACATGTCCAGTGTTAGTGTTTAAGTAGACTTTATGTTATCAACGTTTGCTTATCATCGGAGTCTATGTTTAGCCACCGGCACGTCATGCCATATTATTATTATTACTGCCTGTCGATCATTTAGAACTACAATGATCACTATTACTGAGAATTATGTGGAAACATTAAATGTAATTGTAGAGCTTTTACTTCTTCTGATTTGGTTCTTCTCGCATGTTAAAAATTGGAACCCTAGATTTTTTAGGTTCAGTCACAAAAGCATGTCCAGAAATTGTAGATCGTCTCCCCCTGGACGATCATGCCTGTTTTGTAGTTGGAACATAATATCATCTCATCATTATCATTATTTAACAATTTAAAACTTGACAATCTTGACATTCGCGAAACACACTAACCGTGAGAAACGGAGAAGCAGAAAGATAATAATTTAGAAATCAAAATCAATCATTTATTGCATTCATATGTTAGTATACATGAGATCTTAGTGGTTATAATTAGTGAACATATGAACCCGAATAGGGTATAGCAATGTAGTAGTAGTAACAATTACAGACAACTTATAAACATATTAAATTATTGTCAAAAAAAAAAAAAAAAGCAGAAGGAAGTCATTATATTAGTGTAGTCAAGTAATAATTATATTCATTTCATTGCATTCAATCCGATATTGACAACCAAAATAAATTAGTTAATTACATACTCATTTTAATTGCAGAAACTCTTTCAAAGAATAAAATGAATGATCTATTAAGTATAAGAAAAGTTTTTGTTTAAATTCGTTATAGCTATTGGATTCTGTAATATATTTGGGAATTTTATTGTATATTTTTGGCGCCATAGCAAAGACACTGTTCGCGTATAAAGCAGTTTTATAATTATATACGTTAATGGGATACAAATGTGTTCGATTACGAGATCTAGTGAGAGTTTGATAAAATGTAGGATGCTGCTTGATAAAGAGAGCTACCTCATATATATATAATGAAGGGAGAGTTAGTAGTTTTAAATCTTTGAAATAGGTTTGACAGCTATCAGTGCTTTTTAGACCACACATAGCGCGGATACATCTTTTTTGGCATCTAAACACTCGATCCCAATTTGTTGCATTACCCCAGAATATTATTCCATACCTTAATCTAGAAGCAACGTAGCCGTGGTAAGATACTAGCAATGTGGAGAGGCTAACTTTTTTTGATAGCATATAAAGACTATATGATGATTGCGAGAGCTTTTTACATATAAACTCTATGTGATTTTGCCATTTTAGCTTATAGTCTATGTGCAATCCAAGAAATTTCGTGGCACTTGTCAGGTCAACAATCTGACCATTGTACTCAATTTCAGTGCTTAATGTTTGATTAGTTCTCTGTTTAAACTGCATTACTTTAGTTTTATCTATATTTATGACCAAATTATTGTTTTGCATCCAACCAATCATTGATTTCAAGCTTTTGTTAATGGTATTTTCGTTATTAAATACAACCGTGCAGTCATCTGCAAACAATATCATTGGATTGTTGACTGACTTGGGAATGTCGTTTATGTAGATCAAGAACAGCAAAGGGCCCAAAACACTACCCTGAGGTACTCCAAAGCAAACCGATCTAGAAGTTGATCTAAAGTCAGTATCATGTTTACTCTTGGTGCAAATTCTACTTATGCTAGTGACTTGAATTCTGTTACTTAGATAGGATTTCAGTAAATCCAAAGCTGTTCCCCTGACGCCATAGATTTCTAGTTTTTTTAACAGAATTGTATGATCTACGAAGTCAAAAGCCTTTGACATGTCCATAAAAAGGGCATAGACAGGTTTTCTTGAATCTATTCTGGGATATAACTTACTTAAAAACTCATAAATTGCCAAATTGATGGACATATTTTTGCGGAAACCTTTTTGTTCTTTTGTAAGGACGTCGTTCCTATCAAAGTAGTTGTATAGGTTAGTATAAATAATCTTTTCAAAGATTTTTGAGAAAACCGGGATCAAAGCAATCGGCCTGTAGTTTTTCATAAAGCGTTTGTCATCTTTTTTATGGATAGGTTTAATAATAGTTGTTTTTAAGGTCGATGGAAAAACACCCTGTTCCAAACATAAGTTAATAATGTAAGACAATATAGGGGCAATAGTTTCAGAGACGTATTTCAAGACTAAAACGCATATATCATCATAGCCAGTACTTTTGGTATTTTTTAATTTTTTGATAACTAAGTTTATTTCAAAAGGGTCAGTAGGTTTTAAGAAAATGGAGTTAGGAGAATTGTGGGTGCAAGTCTGCATTCCTAGATTATGAGTAGCCTTTTGAGGTTTAACTAAATCTACAAAGTAATTGTTGAAAGATTCTGCTATCCGCTGAGGGTCGGTAATAGCATTATCATTAACAACTAATTCCAAAACATTTTCTGAGGGAAATTTAGGCTTTTGACTATTGATGACATTCCAGCAGGCTTTAGATTTATTAGAAGAATTTAATATATAATAGTTATTTTGTGATTTTTGAGTAAGTTTAATTATTTTGTTGTATTTAATAGAATAGGTTTTAAATTTTGCTTTATCGCTAGGATTTCTAGACAATCTATATTTCCAAAGAAGAGAGCGTTTATGCTTACTGCATATTTTTATACCTCGTGATAGCCATTTAGGCCGACTTTTAGTCATGTTTTTTATTTTTATTATAGGAAAACATAAGTCGTAAAATAGTTTGAAAAGATTGAAGAAAGAAGTGAAGGCAGCATCTGCGTTGCTAGTTTCCAAAACGTCACAAAAAGTCAGTTGAGAAATACACCCCTTGAATTTTACTAAATTATCTTCTGAGTAGTCACGTTTAAAAGAGAACCAGTGGTCAAACATGCAAGTTTTTTTAACAGGACAATTTAGGATTTGTGCTTTATGGTCTGATAGACCAAGCTCCAAAAGTTCACATTTTGCTCCACGTATGTTATGAAAGATGTTGTCAATGCATGAGCCACTACTTGGCCGTGTGGGCTCTTTAATTGATATTTTTAAGTTAGAACTTAAAAGAAGTTGTTCAAGCTCATTTACATATTTATTACATTTTAAGAGATCTATATTAAAGTCACCACAAATAGCAACACTTTTATTAATTTTCTTTGTTAATTGGATTAAAATGTCATTAAAGTTTTTAAAAAATATGTCAAGATAATTTGAAGAATGTTTACTTTTAGGAACCCTGTAAAGACAAAGTATGATCAAGTTGTGATTCACTATTTCAATCGCACAGCATTCTAAAACGTTAGGGATATTATACTTATGGAAGGAATCCAATACAGCAAATTTCAAATTGTTTTTTACTAAAATACATGCTCCGCCTCTGCGTTTATTACGAGAAAAGTGTAGTAAAAGCATTGGCTTTTATCCCACGTTTACGTGGGCGTCTAAAATAACAATTAAAATAAAATAAAACGTGTTGAGAACAACCGAAAGATAGAATCTTAACGGCGCAGGATATTGTACCAATATAGTATTAGAAAAAAATAAAGTGAGATAATGATAAATGAGACCATAATTATTAATCGGTATCATGAACCAGTTGTACCAGCACTGAGATAACGTGTACCTAATTATAACTGACGGTAGTAGATGTAGCTGGTGTTAGGGTTATTTCAATCGTTAATAATTAAGATTTACGAGTAGAAATAACCGAAACCGGTTGTTATGCGAATTCTCAAGTGTGCGCAGTTTGATTGTACTTGTCTTGCGCCTGTAACACTGTGTTTGCAATTTTAGAGCGCAACACTAGTTGAAAAGGCTTCGCGCGCTGTCACTGTCAAAAGACGCAGAGGTCGCGCGTGAAAAAACGGAGGAGAGAGGGAATGGTTGTTGCCTGAAATAAATCTAAAAGGAATATAGAATGTTGAAAGGGGTATAATGTGGATCTTTAATTATTTTCAATCACATAGGAAGTTTTCTGACAAGCAATTAAGAAAACAGCTGAACTCAACTTTTGCCTCGTAAAGAAACACGAAGTGACGGTGGCAAGTGACGTGGCTGTCAGACAATTTGTTTTTTGTACTGTCCTTGTGCTTTGCTGTTTTCAAAAAAATAACTATGTTTGTATGGGCTTAGATCCCTTTGTTTTTTAATTGAAGGAATTTGAAAAGAACGATGTGTCGTCAGCGCCATCTATAGGTACATGGTTATAGAACTACATTTCTTCAGCTGTCTTATAACCTCCGATTGTACACCTACAGTATACACCAAGACGTGCAACAAACCAACAAACTCATGGAATATTTTTATAAACCACTAAAATGTCAAACGAGTGTTTTGGCTATGAAACTGGTTTACATTTCATTTAGTTTCCTAATCCATAAACGTGCGCAAATTTCTCACGATTGTACATGTTGCCACGTTAACCTTTGCCGTCCTTTTTTATTCATTCTTCTATTATTCTTTTTAAATTGTAGTTATTCGTTTTCTTTTCATTTTATATATTTTTATTTTATAATTTGCAAGTATCTGAATCCGGTTGTTGTTGATTCTTGATTCTTTGTCTGACGGCGTGTTTGATCTTAATGTCTTCATTCTTATTATATACTACCTATATAATAGGTAAAATTTGTACGTTTATTAATATTGTAACGTTTGATTCGCTTCTTCATTTATTAAGCGGGCGGAGTGGAAGAACCTGCCAGAGTCACTTACCATCAGATAAGACTGTGGTTAAATGCTTACCTATATGGTAAAAAAGTTGTTTAATTTCATTGTCTCCTAAATTTTAAATTTATACGCCTATTTTCAGAATCGTGTCCTTGTAATTGATATTCTGATGTTAATAGTCTGTTTGAATAATAACTTTCCTGTTTACCTTCAACTCCAAATGTAACATCGACCGATATTCAGTTTTTAACCTTAAAAACGTAAACATCACGTTAACTATCATTGATGTCATCGGTTATTATTTCTTTTAGAATTCTCAGTATTCCGTAAGTATAGTTTCTTGGAAAGCTGCATTTCGCGGAGTCTGCTGTGTTTTTGTATAAAGAGCACTGCCAAGTTTTAAATCGTTTAGCGGATCGCGCGGGTGCCCCGTCAGCAGCTAGCGCGCTGGCAAGTGCGGGCGGCGTCGCTGCGCCCGCGCCCGCGCCGCCGCCGCCGCGCGCCGCCAGCGCCTCAGTCAGTGCCCGACCGCGATCCGAGCTCACCTGTCGCTCTGTCGAGTGTCACGCCAGTTGTTACGGCGCCGTTTAGCGGCCACTACTAGTGCCCACATAAGATGTTTGCGCTTGTCGCAGTGGATTCAGTTATAGTGTACATCCAGTAGTGCATCAAAGTGGATTCCGGCGGACTATACCAGGCCGTGGAGCACGCGAGGAGGCTCGAGCGCTCCCAGGCGATGTATGTCATCAATTTAGGTGAGTCCGCTTTGTTTGACATTACGTGTACGCTGATCCAAATTCTTCGATATGCTGCACGACTTACTTGCGCGGACCTATAATTGGAACTAGACTGAACCGGTACTGTCCTGACCCAGCTAAAATTTCCATTATTGTAATATTTTTTACTTCGCTATGTTTTAGGCCTAGTTTTATAGCCGCCGTATGCTAATAACCTCGAGGCGCGTTTTCGACATCAGCTTTCTCTTTGATCGCGTTTTTACAATTGTGGTCCTTTGATCCGGCTCCGAGTGGAGACCCCTGGGTTTATTCGGCGTCGTAATCAGCGTACTTGTATTATTCCATTTCAATTTGTATCATATTCATAGCGCACGGTATCTGTCTGTGTGTTTTTATTACAGTTCACGTACAACGTGTGGGCGTGTGTTGGTGTGTTTGCGCTATCGGCGCGGTGCTATTTTTGTAATCTTACATTGTGTGCGTGCTCGTTTACGTCGTAATGGGTATTCGGATGAGCATGTGTGCACGCCGTATCCGCGTTCGCTCTGTTATCATTTTCTTTGCTTGATATTGCCGCCAATTAAGTCATGTCCCTGCTAGCTTTATTGTTAATTATTTCAAAAGCTTATATCGAATGGTTTGCTTCTCGATCTTTCTGCGACTTTAAATTTGTTTTCTCAACATACTTCATAGTTTATATTTCTTCTTTTCTTCCTTTTTATTATAAAGTTGCGCCCCGCGGTTTCACCTGCGTCTTCCCAGTTTCCCGCAGGAACCTTTTTCTGGGATAAAAAGAAGCCTATGTGTTAATCCAGGGTATAAGCTATCTTCATTTCAAATTCCATTCAGTAGTTTTTGCGTGAAAGAGCAACTAACATACCTACCTATATACATACTCACAAACTTTCACGTTTATAGTGTTAGTAGGATTGGTCTATATTAGTAAACTCGCGGTTGATTGCATTTGTTTTTGTTTGAGATATTATCAGCTTATCGAGTACCAACACATGTACAACTCCCTGTAGAGTATCGATTAGGCACTCTACCGCCAGCGTTAACTCCCTCGTTTTGTTTGTTCTTAACTCCTCATTATTCTACTCTTACATAATCCTCGCATAATTTATTGATAACATTGCCTTGATAAGTGTTTCTACAAGAATAATTTTACATTCCTGAATGACTACTAACTAGCGGTGTCGAGCTCTAGAATCTCGTAATATCACACATCGATTTGTAAAGTCTTAGAATAAATTGGTTACGTGACTAATAAATTCAAATTAAAAAAAAAAATTTAAAAGGATACATAGTGATCACTTTAAAACGTCAAACTTAAAACTAGCTACGCCTGTTCCAACCTCCTTACGCCGGCAAAAGACCAGGCAAGAAACGCCCGGCAGGTAATTTTTTTGGTGCAATCACATTGACAATTTTATTCTTATTACTAATTGATTGAATTGGAGCAAGTTCACTAAATCCCAAGCTTTTTTGTCATCTAATAGTCCGATATTTTTTAAATAAGCTTTACTAATAAGATTTCTCTTGGTTGGTTGTGCAATGTGCACATTGGGATATGGAAACATGAATGTTATAATAGTGACTACCATCACTATTCACTATCATCATACTCGTCCTTGTATTTCGGGTGCTAGACACCCGCATGAATTACCAAAATAGGATTCATAGCATCAGAGATTTGCCGTAATATACTTATGCTATTACTATGCTCCTTTTCACAAGTCAAGTCATTTATAATGCGCACGACAAAGCTACAAGCAAGCGACATATAACAGTATAGGAAGATGAAATATTATCTCTGGCACATGTCCCTTGACCTGAGAATCATCAATCGATAAAAGATTTGCACAGTTTGCATCTTCATCAACATAACAGCAGTATTTATCCCCGTCAATGTTTATTAATTATCTGCTATTTATAACAAGCGTTGCTAGCGAGTAGAAAGTTCTTAATGTGCCCGCTAGCACGCGATGCTAACATCAGGGGTGAAGCCTACGGGTCACCACTGGTTATTAGTTCTCTTATTTGTACTGCGTCATCCGATGTTAAATGACGATGTGGTTGAGGGTGGTGCACATTACGCATGGACTGGGAACTGACTTTCAAGTGAAGCTGCCGGAACCGGCTTGATGCAAATGACAAAACCAAATTCTAATGTCTAATGCTTGTTTTTTTTGGGTTACTAAAGCACAGTTCTAGCACTACCTGCCCCCGCGGTTTACGCTCGCGGTTTTCGTTAACTCGCAGTAACCTTTTTCGGGATAGAAAGTATAAGCTATCTGCCAGCGCACACCAAATATCACTCAAATGCTTCGACTTGTTTTACCGTGAAGAAGTAACAAACATAGACATAAACTTTCGCATAATACTTGTGTGATTTATAAAACAGAATAAACATTAACAATGTTAAAGACTCAATTCTTGTATCTTATAGAAAACATTTTAAATTAAAATTGATAGCTACAGGATGTCATTTAGCCTATTAATACCTATTGAAGATTATTCAAGTGGCGTCAAATATATATGCAAATGCACAGACATATATTTTTTACTTTATTATTTAAGTTTATATGTTTTGAAAAGCTATGAATATTGAATAGCTACTTAGTGGTTCGCGTTTGTGGCGGGTGCGAGACGCGGAGCTGGATCTGGGCTAAATAATTGTGGCGATTGACACGGTCCCCTTGCCGTTACCCGGAACCAGTCCCGCAGCCTTGCGAGTTCCAGGGGGACAGACTGGCCGGCGGCCGCTACTTCGGCCGTTGACCCTCCATACCGGATCTCCTCGACACATTCCTTCCAATTAACTCTTAAAACCCTTATCACTTCTTTAAATAGAATACTGACGCTGGTCCGCGCTATGCTTACGAGCTGCTGTGCCTATTTGTTTTATCACTGTATCGAACCGCGCGGTTATGTGCCAGCTTTCCAAATATGTAAGCCACGTCATCGTGACTCGTTAAAAGTTTCTCGCATCTGTGACCGTAGTTTTTTTACATTAGCTGTAGGTAAGATTTTGATCACTGCCTCACCTGATGCTAAGTGATTATTGTAACTTTGTTCTGGCATTTATATTTAAGTTAATTGTATTGCTGAAATCTTTGTTTTCCAAGATAATAAGTATCTATGTATTTAACGAGGATGTCATTTACCTTACCTTATGATCAAGACTTAACTCCATGTATCTCCCTATATATATCTGTATTTTCTGTGAACATTTGATATTTCCCTTGCATTTTGCGTCTTACACCGCGACAATTGATGCGCTATTTTTTCGGCTGATTGCGTCAAAGCGCGAATGACGCACAGCACTCAAATAATTGCGGAACGCTTGTCAAGTTTAGACGTCGGCATTATCTATGTGAACATATTTGTTTATAATACATCCACGTATTTTCATATTTTTGAGTTACTTGTCTTAACAGACAGGGACAGTGAAAATGTAATTATGATATCTATAGATGTGAATTGACGTCACGAATATGTCTAAATTTAAAGTACGATAATATTTAGAAATCTACAAAACCTTGAATAATCAAGACAAAGATTAGAAGAGATAGAGCGCAAATTTACGGAAACATAGGCTTATTAGAATCGTACGCGACGTGAAGGTTCGTGAAACTAGGACACAAGCAGTGAAATAGAAACATTTTGAATTTAAGGAAACGTACAGACCTACTTATGTCCTAACAACTGATAAAGTAATTTATTGAGACTTTGGTAATGAAAAAAACATTAGGTTGGTCGATAGGCTATATAAATGATCAGCCCATGTCAGAGTTTTCAGATCACCAAAGGCCTTCGACAGGGCCCGCGTGATTAATTGCTAGCCCATACTCTCTCTCTCTCTCTATTTGGTTATTTAATTTATTTATTTTATTTTATTTTATTATAAAATCCACAGCTCTTAAACTAAAATCATTTAAAACTTATAACTATACATAAAGCCAATAACGGATTTACATTTTATAAATATACTTATTATACTAAAAAACAACAACGATAATCACTAAACAAACTACAACTGCACTAAAAATATAATACATAGAATACTAGGTACATAAAAAAAAAAAAAAAAAATTAAATAACAATAATATGGGCATGACTGTGTATGCATGCGTCTGTGTGTGTGTGTATGTGCGTGTGTGTGTGTGTGTGTGTGTGTGTGTATGTGTATGTGCGTGTGTGCGTATGTACGTATGTGTGTATCTCTGTGTGTGTGTGTGTGTGTGTGTGTTTATGTGTGTGTGCGTATGTGTGCATGAATGTACGTGTGTATCTGTGTGCGCGTGTTCGTGTGAAAGTTCAATATAGTCTCATCCCGACTTTCCCTCCAACTTATCCTCAATGCATTCATTGCGGACTTGGAGAACCTCTCGCCTAAAAGCAGATTTACCACTGTGGAAGATATCAACGCTACTGAATTTTAATGGGTTATTTTCCATATAAATATCCGCACGTCACTCAATAGGGTCTTGGCTGAAAATCAGCGTATATGCTGAGCCAAGTCCTTTTTGGGAGGTACTGTACACAGCAGCAGTGTTCGCACCATCATGTAATATTAATGGCTTATGTTATAATGTTACTGTTTTTTGTGCTTTTCTTTCTCTTGTTATTGTGTGCAGTTTTCCCAAATAAAGTCTATTTCTCTCTCTCTCTCTCTCTCTCTCTCTCTCTCTCTCTCTCTCTCTCTCTGAAAGAAGATCTGTGTCCCAGCAGTAGAAACGTAATCGGCTGATGATGATGAGGTATTATGTAAATCGATATGCACATTATAATTCCCACAGGAACCGTGCATTTTCTGGGTTAATGCAGCCCATGTTATTTTCCTGCTCATGAACTATCTTTTACTCCGATGCTGTGTGAGAGAACGGCAAACCAACAAACACACTTTCGCATTTACAAGTGTGAGGAGTGCGGTTTTCTACTGTTGAACTTTGGTCTATTACAATACTTTTAATGAGTTGTTTTGTGGTTGTTGAGTAATTGTGGCTTAATTGTCGTCATGTGCGACATGTATGACTTTATGTATGTACAAGCAAGTAAAACAATGAATCCCCTATTTAATAATATATTTAAAAAAATGTGCAAAATTTCAAAGAAACCGTTTAAACATAGAATAGATAGGACTAAGTTAAGAGCTTTCGGACATTTGAGATTTTGAACAAACGAACATTTACATTTTTTTATATAGATTTATCGTTTTATGATAATTTTGACTCTTAAACATGCTTTTTAAGCGGGTACTAGATATGTCTACATATTTTACATATTTAAACTAATCTTGATTATCCTATTTGTCAGTATGCTTCCTCTATAAATTTTGCCACATAATGTTTTTGCCTCTAAATTGATTAAAATTTCGTAAATTATTATTAGAGTGGTAGCGAGTAAACAGTTTATATGGAAATTTTAATTAATTTTATAGTTTTACGTAGGTTTAATTACTGGAGTAAATCATATGAATGTGTCTATTACTTTTTTTATCTATGTTACTATAGAAAATATCGAAAATAACGTTTATTCTTTTTATATTGAGTGTTCTTTCTACTGGTAACTTCTCGTTTTATAGTATTTCCACATAAAAACCACTTAGTTGCGTAGTTTTCAATCTCTTCATTGACTATCTACCACAAAAACGCTCTGAGCCTTGACACCGTCGTCGTCGTGCCTCCATGTTTCCGTGGCTGCCTTCCGCATCGAAGCCGATTTTATGTTGGCACTAAAACTGTTTTTGTAATAATCAAATGATACTTATATGGTGGACCAGAGCGTTACTCAAAAGTATGAATACATACGCTTGAGGCTGAGGTGGCAATAGGCAGGCCACATCGCGCGATAACCGATGGGGGAATAAAGGCTCTCGAGTGGCGACCACGAACCGGAAAACGACCTGGCAGGTAGAACTCCCACTAAGTAGACCGACAACATAGAAGTCGCCAAGAGCCGATGGATCACCATCATCAGCTTATTCAGTGGCCACTGCTGGGACACGAGCCTTCTCTTAAAAAGACAAAAAGCCGATAGATGCAAATGGTTAATAGCCGTTAATTGTGGCGTTTAAAGGGCGAAGAAAATGTTCAGCAGCGGAATTCGTCCGGCTATGTTTAACGTTTTATTCCACTCTTTACAAATACCTTTTCACAAGTAGGTAGTTGTTTTATGCTTTCTGTTTTTCCATTTAGATAGCGTTTGTCTTTAACGGTTTGTTTTCGGAGAACTCTTCACGGGAAGTAGGTACATAAACGTTTATTTGGCGGCAGCAGACTGTGAAATTGAATCAGCAGGTTTTTTCTTTTCTTCTTTTCCATGTTGTACGCGTAGTCGTACTTGTTCAGCGGCAAGGTCTCGCTGGCGCACAAAGAAATCGGATTTATTCGGAATAGGAAGTGGATTTGCTAAAATTTGCCATTTTTTCTTTGATAGTTTGCCTATGAAAACGATTAGTGCTATACAGTTTTTACTCAGATGTACCTATTACAATTTTCATGGGACTTGCCTGCTCCTTGAAATTTATGTGTGATTGTAAGTTTGCCATTTATAAATACCCGTTACCTTCATCATCATCATTTTTTCATTTTTTAGAAAGAATTTTAACAAGGTCATCACATAGTCCTTATTTTAAAGTTTATATTATAATCTACTGTTTATGTTGGTAGTGGACGTGAAAGCGTTGTTCTCAAAGAATTAAATATTAATTTTATCCCGTAGTCAAGATTGTAGTTGAATTAGCGCGCCCTTAGTGTGTGCTGTGTGGGCCCCGGTATTCCCGTGACCTTTGGAAGCGTGGCGTGGGTGGCAGACTGTTTACTTCAGCTTATTTCCACTTCTGCGAAAACTCGCTAGACTACTTGTGTTTTATTCCGTGAAAATGAATTGTTTTGTATGGCTTCTGGTTGAACTGCGAACTTTGTTTACTTACTCAAAAGTGTTGGTCTTGTATTTTATCGTCAGTTTACCTATGACATTTCATACGTCTTCAACGTATTCCTAAAGGAGTTTGCTTAGAAACATGTGTAATATACAAATCCATACTTATAATATTACAAATTCGAAAGCAACTCTATCTGTTTGTTACGTTTTCACGTCTACACCGCTGAACCAATATTGATACAATTTGAAAAATCTCAGGTGTTCGACCATCTCTGGGTGTTGTGTATCGTTTCAATTGTCAATGTAGGCGCGTGGAAGCCAAATTTCGCAGGAAATGTCTAGCATCTTACAATCTTGAGTGTACTAAAGAGTCTAGTATCAAAAGATCCACTTAAAAGTTTAATGTTTAAATCTAGTCCTACATTGTCTAGTCCCATATCTCCCAATCCCACAGTGTCCAGTGTCCTTAAACGTCCACTAACAAAAAGTTCACTTACCACAATATTTAGGCCGGTATCGTCCGTTTCTAGACTACTACCTAGATGATGTACAGGGAATCCTAGTTTTGGGATCAAATGGGGTTAAATATTATTATTATTATACCTTATATTTATTAGAAAATCGCTTGTTTGAGGTATGTTATATATATACGGCAACTAGTTATAAAATTGTATGTCACCCCACCTCAATAGAAAGATACGTATAAACATGACATCATTCACTACTGTTGGGTTTTATGGTTGTATCAACGAATCGTAGGTATTTAAATCTTCTATGGCTGGCCTACATTGCTAGACGGTTATTTACCTACTTGAATTTAGTTGGTACACTTGCTAGTCTAGAAACCAGCTCCAAAATTAGGGGACATTTTTTTTATGTATGACTACGAATAAATTTTTCGTTTTATAGTTTGATCATCATCACCGGCCTATTATGTTTTTCAATTTTCCATTGATCTCAAGGACATAAAAGTAAAAAAAAAGTCAAAAGTAAATTTTTCTTTATTCAATAGGATACATTGTGATCACTTTAAAACGTCAAACTTAAAACTAGATAGTTTGTGAAATATCCCTGATTTTTCTGATTGTTCGTTATTCTGACTTTTCTATGATGTTTTAATACACCGTTTTTGAATAATCGTTAATCTGCCTCTGTGAAAAGTTATTGTTCTTGGATGTCTGACAATGATCGCCTACCGATCAGTAATATTTTGTTTTATTCTAGTCCGATCTCACTTTAAACTTATAAAATTGGATCCATACAAATAGATCCATAAAGTGACGACAAACATTAGCATCGCTCATCCAATCGAGAACCTCTCCACCGGGTGTCTCCATAGTGGCAATCATATAGCTATTCTTAGCGACGATGAATATTGACGACTAGACTTCATAAA
Organism: Opisthograptis luteolata; assembly: GCA_931315375.2. Taxonomy (NCBI): domain Eukaryota; kingdom Metazoa; phylum Arthropoda; class Insecta; order Lepidoptera; family Geometridae; genus Opisthograptis; species Opisthograptis luteolata. Next base: position 12,561,300 of record OV928045.1, read on the forward strand.
TTAGATAATGATCATCGCGCCCCATATATTGCCCAACTTCACGCTATTAGCTTTGGCAATTTTGTAACATGAAGCATATGAATATTATGTAGATAACACAGAACTCGGAACAAGAAAGCTGTTTCAACAAAACTCCTATCCAATTTATAGAACATTTTTAGTTTTTAAGCAACCATTCGCGTAACAATTTCCATTAGAATTTAGAATTATTTCATAATCTCCATTAATCCTTTATGAATTTACGTCCCGTTTGGTTCTGTACAGTCTTGTAATGCGGCAAGATACATTTATAGAAGCGACAATTGCGCTCATTGGCGATGGCGTGGGCAGGAAGCATTAATAACTACGTGTCAGTAGTTCAAGCTCCGAAATTGACCAGATCGCAGTGCCACCTGCCGCCTCCCGGCCTCGCGGCGCCGTGGGACCACTTACTGTTGCGTCAAATGCGTTCACCATTGGACTATTTGCGTCCATAAGTCCTTTCGGAACTGCACGGATGGTGGTCAAGTGTCAGTTCCAGTAAGTTCCAGAGTTTACTAGAAGGTCCATTGTTTCTCGATTGCGTTCCACGTCGTAGTGGCTGCTTACTGTGGCATCTCAACCCTGAACATTGCTGGCACGTTGAAGGGTGTTATTAAGCGTTTGGTATGCGCTTGCTGTTAAAATATAAGGTGCATGAACTCATTTGATGCGCTAAGTCTTGCTGTTAAAGTATGTTAAACTGATTGCGCCCCGTGGTTTCACCCGCGTCTTCCCGTTATCCCGTAGCAACCTTTTCGGGGATAAAAAGTATACTTAGCCTATAAAAAGTAAGCCTATGTTTTAATTCAGGATATAAACTATCTCCATTCCAAATTTCAACAAAATCGGTTTAATAGTTAAGGTGATACGTGGTAACAAACATTAACACACATACACACACACAAACTCTCGCATATATAATATTAGTAGGATGTACAGTCAGCGACAGAAGTCGCTGAACAATATCACAAAGTTCGATGCCCATAACCATCTTAAACGCTACCTTTTAAGTTGTAAGAAAAAGCAAACATTACTGATCCTATACGCATTTGGAACATCAAGTATGATTAGACTGCTTTTGTCGCTGTCTGTACTCTAGCACGACCATTATGAGAGTTATTTATTCGAGATCTAATTTCATAAATGTTAACAAGCTTATCTGAAAATCAGATATTCAATATAATATTCAATCGTTTATTGCATTCATATGTTAGTATACAAGAGATCTTAGTGGTTAAGATTAGGCGAACATATGGACCCGAATAGGGTATAGCAATGTAGGAGCGGACCGATCCATTCTAATCATTTCGAAAAGTCGTCGTTGAGGAATTCATCTAGGCTGTAGTAGCATTTGTCGATTAAAAGCGTTTTTAAGTTATTTAAAAATACGTGATTTTTTTCTTCGGATTTTAATTCATCGGGTAGTTTATTAAATATTTTTATTGACATTATGTTTGGTCCGGAACTGTGTGATTTTAATTTTGACGGTGGTAATTCTAGTTTATACATAAACCTGGTTGCGTAGCGTCGTGATTGGTCAGCTTGTTTTATGAAGAACTGCGGATATTTTCTCACAAATTTACTTATTTCCAATATGTATAGTGATGTCAACGTTAATATTCTAAAATTTATGAAGTGTGGTCTACATGTTTCTGGCGCTTTGATGTTTCCTAGTATGCGAACGCATTTTTTTTGGTAAATAAATAAATCTGGTGCGTCTACACTATTGCCCCACAGTAATATGCCATACGTGAGCCATGCATTTACGTACGCGTAGTACGCAGACATAGCAGTTTTTAGATCGGTGGCCCTACGCAGTTCTCTTAGCGCGTACGTAAAACTTGACATTTTTGTTTTCAACTTTTTTATGTGGGTCTTCCAATTTATACTTGAGTCTATATCTAAACCTAGCAAAGTAAAGGTATCTACACATTCTATTTTTATATTTTTATACATAAAATTAATGTCAAGGGGTTTTTTCTGATGGGGTCTATATTGCATTATTTTTGTTTTTGTAAAATTGATGTCAAGGTTATGGTCATTCATCCATTCAATTAAATTATTAAAAATTAGATTAGAAAAATTATAATGATTAAACAAGCATGCCAGTTGCCAGCCTATCGTGAATAATAAATATTAATCAAGACAGGTTTTTTTTATCTTATTAATGTCATGTCTGCTTTGTATGATAAATAGCAAGAAATTTGAGCAATGATAGCTTAGTGGTAAGTAGTGAGTGACGTTGGCTTGAGACCTGTAGAGTGTGGGATCGTTGAATGAATTTGAGCTTTTGGTGAAAGAAAACATCGTGATAAACCATAGCTTGGTGTTAAGCCTGCATAACGTCGTTGACCTTGCTTGATCAAGTGAAACTGCTCCGCGCACTCCGCGCATCCCCTCACCAAAATTACGCGATCTGCGGCCAACGCGCCCGAAGCGACGCTCTCGCCATGCGGCGCGGCGCGGTACCTCTACTAATCGAGCCCGCCGTATCTACATAATATACACAGTAGCAACATCCTACTATCATATTATAAATGTGAAAGTTTGTGTGTGTGTGAATGTTTGTTACCACGTAACTACTGAACCGAATTTGACTGATGAAATTTAGAATGTAGACAGTTTAGGTATTAGACTAACACATAAGCTAATCTAATTTTGAAAAGTCAACTCTGAAAGGGGTTAAATAAGGTAGATAAGTTTGTATGAAAAATGTCATTCCTTGGTTCGATTGACTCAAAAATAGGTAAAAATAAACCTTAAAGTAAATCATTGAAAACGCATTTTTTATTTTTTGATATGTATTACTTCTACGGGGTGTGCCATAGAGTTTTAAAGTTTGTATGGCTTTTTTTTATTCCTTATGTGGATTTTCTTAAAAGTAGGTACAAATAAACTATAAAGTAAATAATTAAATACGTATTTTTTATATTTAAGAAAACCCCTAGAGGTTGTGCAATGGCGTTCTAAAGTTTGTACAACACATCAATTCCCACGCGGGCGAAGCCGCGGGGCACGGCTAGTAGTCACTGCCGCGCCATTTGAATGTGCGCGTGAGTGAGTAGCGAGCGCCGTGTACGCAGGGACCGGCCTGGGACTCAGTAGGGCTGTGCCACGCGTTTGATCGCGCGCATTTATGTACTACACTGCTCGCTCGCTCGGATTTGCTGCTCTCACTGACTATTTCATTTGTTTAGTTTATAATAAATCGTATTTATTAATTTATAATTATTAAAATGTCTTTAATATGCAACCCATTTATGAGTTGGTAAAACATTTTACATGATTAAACACCTTGCGCTGTCATAATACACAGATAATATAATCTATAAAAAAGGCATGTTAGTTACAACACTTAGGTATAAGTCGATAACGGCTGGACCGATTTTTATAATCTTTGATTTTTTGCATTTGTCTTCGTCCGGAATAAGATAAAATATGATACTCATAAATAATAAAATTAATCATTCATTTGTTGTAAATGGTATACCAAAATGCAACTGACATGGTGTAACAAAACACAACTGACAGCTAAACGTAATGTTGTCTATGGTTGATATTGAAGTTATGAATTGAAGATGTTTTTGTTTTATGCGAGTTTATTTATTACTAACGTTAATTAATTTTAAAATCCTAAATCTGCTCATTTATTGCCTCTTATGCGGAAAGAAGTTCGCCGGGTCAGCTAGTATTTAACTAAAAATAAAAGTGACAACCCTATGCATCACCGCAAGAGTAGGCAATTAACTCGCCGCGGCACTATGCACCTACCACTCATAGCCTATAGGTAGTTCATCGTACGACTTTCAGCTACAAAAATATGCGGAGAAAAGTGGCACAGGTCCGTTCAGCACGGCGGCTCGTCCCGCACTGACTTTATGGGCGAATGAGGGGTGTACGTGCCGATTTGCGAGTATGAAATACGTAAAAATTCGCAAAAAATAATTAAAAAAGTATTTTCAAAAAATGGCCTGAAGGTGTCCTGGGTATTATATTTTTTTATAAGCTGATGGTATTAACAAGTCTTTGTTACATATATAGTTTAGGAGTAAAGTAGTATTAAACTTTTAGGAAATGGGGACTTTGCACATTTGTTTTCAATATATAAATACATTTTTTGCATTTTTCGGCCTGAAGGTGTCCTGCTATATATCAAGTAGATTAACATATATTTTTATTAGATTTTTTTTAGACCAGAATTACACATAGAGATAGCTTTAAATAACCCCATTTTTGGAAACCTGCGCCTTAAGGCGTTTTCTAATGCTCGCCTGGCTAGCTAAGATTATGTCGCCAAGCACCTATTGGTGAGTTCCGGCAATCTCACTTGAGTTCTAGTTCTTAGTCTAACGCGGCGCCGCCTTCGATATCATCACTTGACATCAGGTGCCTTGCAACGCATTTCAGAGGCTTGACAAGGCCTTTCCTTGTCAAATCTTTAAGATCTAAAAAGAAAAAAAATACCGATATTTAAATAAATACATATCTAATAGGCTTTAGCAAATTATTAAGCTTGTCAGTCAGTGTTGCATTATGCTGTCAAATTTCAAATGGTATGAAATTAAAAATTCGAAGGCATTGACCTCGAAAGCTATCTGATGAAGATTATAGATAAGATATTAAGGATTATAATGTTATAAATCTAAAATAAAAAAACAGCGTTAAATAATGCATAAATTGTATCTAATCGGCTTAGAGTTGACCGTCCGATAGAGTAGCGAGCGGCTAGACTGCTGGAGGCTGCAAACGGACATAACTAATGAATTAATGCTCCCTATAAGTGGTTTTTTTTGTTTCTCTTTATTTTATTACATTGAGTGCATATATACGAGCAGTGATAAAAACGTAGATCAGTTGATCTCATTCGCTCGGAGCTTTGTTGCTCTCTGTCATTCTCTTTTCCTGTCTCTCCCGTTTCTCAGTGTCCTATCTCCCTTCGTGGTTGGTGACTGCTGACGCACATGATGTACGTCATGTGCGTCATCGGTGCAATCCGGAAGATTCCACGGGACAGGCGAGCAGGGCAGCTTGTCCTGGCGCCAACTCGACCACATCAGTTGATTGAACCAATTCAGAGCTATTATTTCGATGCAGTGAATGTTGCTTAACCGATTTTATCCAACTACTTTATTATTATGTAAAATCTAATGTGATTTCGACACGTGTTACGATTTGCGATTTCATCGATGTTTTATTTTCTATGAAATAGAATATATCTCCTTAAGGCTATTAAGACAAATTTGCTATTATTGCAATACCAGAATGTTCATTATTGCATTTTGTTTAAAGAGAAGCCATATTTGTAAACATGACATTTAATCTTTTCAATGTTATTGCACTGTCTAAATTTTCCATCAGGCGGTTTGATCGTGACTATTAAGTATATGTCTATATATATATATATATATGTGTCATTAACCATTTGATAGACTTTGTTCTCCACATTAGACATTATTACAACGTCCCACTAGCTAATGCGGAGGACAGCACAGAACCTTGCCTTGGTCACGGTCACGGTCGAAGTTAGTCATGTCGTGCCACTCAATCATGTCGACTATCGATTGTGTTAACGTGGTAATAGAGGTAGAATAGTCCTCGCCACATGTCTTTTACCCAGGGCCCGCGGAAATAATAAGTGTACCAATTGGACAGTCAACATGATGTATGAATAAATTATGTTATGATTACAGTCACTCCGTGGTGTTTGATTCATTTCATGTCCAATGCTTTGGCGAGTCCTGAACTCTGATATTATCAAAACCTTTGCTTTTACTTTGCTGAATCTATGTTTATTTGTAATCGATAAGATCGCAATTACATAGGCGTAGCATTGCTATCTCCGACGAGCACCTAATGCTGTTAATATTTGACATTCACATTGTTTTTATCCAGTTTTAAATAAACAAAGCTGTGTAAATAATTTATGGCTTATTTTGCTGCCGCCTCGTGTACGAGTTTAAACTGAATTATTTAAGACTTCAACAGTATTAACTGTCTATTCCACATAAAATATAATCGTGACTGTGAATGCCACTATTTTAAATGTCCGGAGTAGTAAGTGATGGGTCGGAAGTGGCGGAACAGGCCGCAGCTCCGACCTACCGCACGCGACGCCGACACCCACGCGCCTGAAGGTCTAGGACACCAATGTCTCGTTCTACATTTTCCACAGGTGGAGCGAGTTGGCTGTTTGGATTTTGTTACATATCTATTTGTCTTGTACTATCAACATTCGTGGAATTGTGTACTTATGCGATGTGTTATTGTACCTCTCCTATTGCTGAATTAGAATAATTGGCAGTCACGAAAGTCGAATGCCGGTAACCGTTGAATGTAATAGACTAACGTCTAAAATTATCCTGTCTTCGATAAGCTAAATGAAGCTTCGAGTAACAAACACGATATTCCCAAGAGATGCAAAAGTATCATTTGACTTGTGATTAAGGCGATGGCGATTAACAAGATAATTGAAGGAGTAACAAAATATCCGGAAAGGGAAAAGTGGCTTTCTTTACATTTAGTTAATCAGCTGTAATAAACAGTCTGTGGAATCAATGGAGTGCGAACCGGAAATCGTGAGACGCAGAACGCGAAACACGCAGCGCCGGAAATGACGCGCGAGCACCGACCGGTGCCAACTCGCCGGAATTGCGCGGATTTGGCTCAAACAGAAGTATTTAGCGGTCTTTGACTAGTGATCTTTTATTTGAATAAATCAATCAATAAGTAATTATTTGACACGCTAGATTTTCATACAATCATGAGGTTGAAATTTTGATGGGGTTAGAAGGGTCAATCAAATTACCATTAAACCTGAAATAATCTAATCTGAAATCGCCTCTCATTGGTATTTCAATTTCCCACTGCCATAATATCTGGGATTAAATAAATTTAATGTTCGCGGTATAATGTATTTCCAAAAATTTAATAAATTTATATTCGAAAGATAAAATCAACTGATGAATAAAGTTTTTCAGTTCTAGCCAGTTTACAATTAAATTTCATTCATATCTGATGCGTTTGAAATTCCACATTGTCAAGACATGCTTTTATGCAATATCGGTAAAAATTATCTAACAGTTTGATTGACTTATCCGACTTAATAATATAATCATTGATTGATTACTGACAATGTACTGATAATGCTAAATTACTTAATGACATTTTAATGGTGTGTGTGTGTTTTTTATGGTTCTTCAATTATGAGATATGTATCTATTAAGATGTCCGCTGATTATTATGCAAATTGAACTATTCGTGACTACTATCGATGCAGTAAAATACCAGTTTGGCGTTGATTTCGCCGATAAGATCTCGTTGTTAAGTCATGTCGTTAAATTAAATTACGATTACCCTACTTATATGACATGCCTTTGTGAATAGCCGATGTCTTCTTAATTGACACTAAATGGTATATATGTTTCTGAGCTTGTAATTTGATTTTAAATATTTCGTGAACTTCAGTTCATAATTAGATACGTCTGCTCTTTCAGAACTATTATCAGGATGCCATAAATGGACTTCCCGTCTGAACTCTAATTCTGCCGGCGCATATACAGCATTCACGTCTGTCAGTGTGTCTATATCTTCCTCGGCTATTCTGGTTAGGCTATAAACGGAGCGGCTATGTTCCCAAGTATTATTAGCGATGGCCAAACGATGCCTGAATATATTCACTCCGCACCTGATTGGATTGCGGCCAGATTTAGCTCTTGTTAGCCAGGATTCCACTGTCGTGTGGATATCAGGAAAATGTGAAGCAATCCCTGACCGTAGTTAGAATTGCTTGTTTTGCCATTGTTTGGTCTCCGAAAGATGATAACGTTGGTTTATAGTTTTATACCATCAGAAGTTTTCAACAAATAATTCTTTGTACGTAATCGTATGAGTCCAAGATTCGAATCTTTTAGGATTGTTGATCGAGTCGTGTCGGTATTCCGGAAATTCATGTCAATAACTGTCAATTAATTTAAAAACAGTCGTCACGTGGCCTCTTTTGCGTCAATAGCCGTCCACACCTGTCGTAATAACGTCCATATACGGCGTTTTTAAGCTTTCTACTTCTAAACATATTAATCGTGCCCCGGGAATTTTCCATTCGCAAAAAGTTATTCAGTTATACAAAACGTTTGATGTATCTATGTGAATGGAATCGACGGAACGTTCGGCTTTTGATAGCTAGTCAATAATAATTAATATGTTCTGTAATGGTAGACAAGAGAGGGCGTGGCGCGTCGTCGGTTTTTGTTTGAGTTGGCGTGCAGAGACGAGGTCGGCCGCTCGCGGATGCCAAGCGAACGCAGCGAGGAATCTCGGCTGGCGGGTCGAATGGCTTACCGGCTTACCGGTATTCTCGACTCAATTATCTTTATGTGGAATCGGCCCTTTACGGATAAAGTGGGTTAAAGTCCTGTTGTATTGCTTTCTTCTGTTCTGCATCGTTTCGATTCAGGCGTCATTACTTTTCAATCGTTATCTGTAGCAGGGAACTTGATTAGAACTAAGATTTACTGTTTACTGACGAAACCAACTACTTACTTCTTGTCTGCCCATCTTTCGCTAGATTAACAAAGTCGGTTGTTCTGCCTGTCCTCCGTATTTTTGACATATAAACATTTTAACTAGGTATATTAATCTTATATGTTATATACCTTGCCACGATCTGCTGGAATAATAGCCGCGATCTGCGGGTTGGTCACCATCTGATCTTATAGCATCAACAAGAGGCCTCTAGAACTGTTTTGAGTTATTATCATCTCTATGACATTCTTGTTACATTTTCAATAATGATCGATTTCTCATAATTTTATCTCTAACTTCTTAAAATAGATTTGAATTAGGTTTCGTTTAAAAACGCGTAAATTTAGAACTCTAGACGTAATCGTCTAGCCAATTATATTGTTCCCAATCAGTGTCGTGTCGTATGTTTGGCATTACATACATTACATACAGAACTGTACGGGAAGATTAATACCCCCCGGGAATTAAAGAGGTAGCGAGTGTGTGCATGCTTGTGTGCCAGTACTGGCACCAGCCGCTGGCGTGAGCTGGTGCAGGGTGTTCGGTTGGACGATTACTATTGCGTGTTAGATTGGAATCGTTGACTCACTTGATTTCGTTTACATATTATGGAGTTAGTGGTATTGACTCATGTGTTCGTTTAATATTACCTATAGGTACCATTTTAGTTGAAAAATTAACCTTAGAATAACAATTAAGAAATACTTTGCTTAGTCTCTAACTGCCTCTGACATATTGAGTTTCAAAAGATATGGTAATAATAATAATTTTATTAATGGTTATCTCGGCTGGTAATAGTGAAACACGTGTTTCAATTTAGATGGTTGAGTTTTTTCCGAAATATAGTATCATCAGGATAGTACTTTTTTTGCGTTTTGTATATGGCAGCAGAGCTTGCCCGCCGCTACTGCAAAAAGCAACGGCTTTCTTTTCGTCCCGTTCGTTCAACTTTCACGAAAGCCATTTTTGTGTCGTAGTTAAATCAAGTGTGCTGTTAGATTAACATTTTTTAAATTAGTTGCAGCGAAATAATTGGTTGTGATCAACCTCAGTTTTGGCTTGATCTTGTAATCTCCGCTTAAGTCAAGTGTCTATTGAAATTGAGCCGCTATATTTAGCCGTCTAGGTGTGAGCACCGCTGAGGGTATATTTAAATTAATTATTATGTTGTGCATTATACTGCAGAGCGGGCGTTGCGCCGCGATATGCGACGCGCTAATGAAGCATGCTGATAAATCTATCTGGCACAAGCCATACGTTTTAGCATGCCGCGGCGCGCCGACTCATCGTCGTGCGGTTAACACGTAGCCAATCAAACGGCAGACGTAACGCCGACTGGACATGACTGGAATATGCAGCCCATCAATCGGACTACAGGAAAGGAAACATACAAAAATATGACGTGCAAGGAAAACAGCGCTCGAATATGTGATTGGGTATTTTAGTTGGATGGCACATTGTTTGTGGCGCGATGTCTATCAGCGTGAGTAATGCGAAGCGTGTTGAAGACAGTAACATGCTCGTCAAGCACCGAGAGCTAATAACTCATAAGCGGCAATAAATTATTGCTAGATGGTGCGCCGCTGCGCCTTGACCGCGATGCGCAGCGGCGCGCACGCAGACTGGGAGTCGCCGCGCTTCGCACGCAGCGCCGCGCCTGCACCCACCTCTAGCTGCCGAGTGCTGCCGCCGCCGCCGCCACAGCTCTCGCTTTCGATAACGCTTATCTGAACGGCACACTTACGTTTTTGTTGTTGGAATTACAAATTAGATGTGGCTTCCATAGTTTATTGTTTTACGACAGGTTTTATTGAGTCGATAAAACTTGGAGTTTACATATTATATATTATGTTAGTAGGTTTATGCTGCGTATTTAACTTATAAAATTTTATGTTCGACAGTTTTGAGATAGAGAAGAGTAGAGTAGAAATAAGTGATAAAGAAAGTGCGGCGCAGTGGATGTATCAGAGTAGCGGGTCGCGGGGGGCCGCCGTGTTGTAACGCCGCGCGCTGGGAGCAAGGTGATGCATCAGAATAGTGGCGCATTGTGCAACGGCAAGCACCCTGTCACAGTGACGGGGCCAAGGTCCTCGTTCAAATTAACTATTGGACACCACCCGCGACGCGGGCCCGATACAATTTAATTTTACGATGCTGCATCTTGGTACTTGACCCATTTGTGAATCTGGGATGCGGTGTGCCGTACCGTACGTGATGTAATGGACCGAACGGTGCTTTTAAGGATGGCCACTTGACGCTGACGGCTCGTGCACTGCCGGAGAATTGGAAAAAATCTTAAATCCTGATAGTCAGTAAAAAAAAACCCATATAATTACACTCATCAATTTTGGATTGTGATAGATTAAAGCAACCCTGACTGACTACCCCCATTTAAGCAATCACGAATTAGCAACTCCATTCCCTTAAACGGAAAGCGCCCAATCCAAACGAGCAGTCCAAAGAGCAGCAAACGGGCACCTCTGCCAATCATCGGGCCGGTTGATTGATGCGGCATCAGCGTCTGTCAGCGCGGGCGCCAACTGGCCCGGCAACTGGGGCGGGAAGCCCGGGAATCGGGAAGCGGACCACGGCACGGCCGCTAATATCGGGCCCATTAACCACTCACATTTTTTTTGTGGGCCACTGATGCCTCTTACGGCGCCACTGATTGCCTGTGAACTCGGGAGACGACACATCTGTGATTTGCTTTGCTAATTTGGACATTCTATGGCTCGGTTTGCGGGCAGTGACCTTTCAATGTGTAAGATTTATTATTAGGCCTATTAGCGGTTCAGACGATCTATCCGTGATTGTTTGTTAGTTCAAAATCAAAAATCAAAATCAAAAATATGTTTATTCAATAGGATACATTGTGATCACTTTAAAACGTCAACTTAAAACTAGCTACGCCTGTTCCAACCTCCTTACGCCGGCAAAAGAACAGGCAAGAAACGCCCGGCAGGTAATTTTTTTGGCGCGATCACATTGACAATTTTATTCTTATTACTAATTGATTGAATTGGAGCAAGTTCACTAAAATCCCAAGCTTTTTTTTTTTGTCATCTAATAGTCCGATATTTTTTATTTAGCTTTACTAATAATAAGATTTCTCTTGTTTGGTTGTACACATTGGGATATGGGAACATGAATATTAACGAGTTGCGGGATCACAACCAAAGCAGACCAGACCCCACAAGCAGCACCCGTTCACGAGTTGACGCATGTGCCAGCCATCGCTCTCCTCGACCATATGAGAGGGAAGAGGGCGACCCGACACATGACGCCGCTGCAAGCAAAGTCACTTTCGTGAGCATGACTGTTTTGGCTGTTTACCGAAAATGGTTAGAATAGGGGAAATAGGGAGAATAGATAGATAGAAAGAAAGATAGATAGATTAACTACAATCCCAAGCTTGTTTGTCATCTAGATAGTCCGATATTTTATAATAAGCTTTACTAATGAGATTTCTCTTTATACGAATTTGAAATTTTGTTATAGACAAGTCTTGAATTTCACTTGGGATTTTGTTGAAAAAGCGTACACATTGACCTTTGAACGAGTTGCTAACTTTATGGAGCCTAGTGGTGGGTACAGCAATTTTATCTTTGTTTCTAGTATTAAAATTGTGATAATCACTTCTCTTTTTTTTTTTTTTTAGTTAGATTTTTAGTTAGATCCTCTAAGACTGAAACTGACATATTTAGCAAAATAAATTCGAACCTATTGTTTAAATAGTGAAGAGTCATCCTGAGTTTCATGGCTCGCGCCTGTTTACGAAATTGCGGGTTTTATTGTTTTAGAACGGCCCCGTAGTAGTCTCGGTTGGTGTGTTCCGTCGAGCTGAATGGAGTGACGTAGGTGTTGCCAACGTGGCGCCGAGGCCGAGAGCAACGCCGTGGGGCGTTCCGCGTCTTACTCAACAACTCAGCTACGTTTTTAATGTAAGGGAAATTCCCACAGAGTGTTGAGAGTGTATGGCCGTTAGGGCAGCGCGCCGTTGGAAAAACACCGGGTGGACGCGGCGCATAATTTAGTTTCATCGCGAACAGTTGCGACGTGTCCTACCTGTTGTTTACAGAATGATTGTGGCATGTCACGCGTGCGTCAGAGATCTCCTCTTGCATAATTGTAGAGAATCTTGTAAGATCTAACGATTGGGTTGAGGATTCAAGGTGATCATTATCACCAGACTAGCTGTTTGATGTTTTGATGACACCGTCGCCGTGGTGACTTCGTCGTGGCGGATTTAGTGCGGCCTGATGAGCTTACCGTCCCAGATTCTAACCCTTAACATAACATATGTTATGTTATGGATATTTGTAGTGTGTTGGTGTGATGCCAATTGCTTTACACGAAATTCCTAGTGTGGTATGATATTATTGTGACGTGTCCTTAGGGAAATATGATGCGCCCACGGCCTTTTCTTCTTGCTTATTTGTTGCTCTGCGTTAAACAAGTTTCTGGGGCTGGGCAACATTCAGGGACCTTCCTCAATTCGCGGCACAAATACAGAAGAAAACTTTTGATATCAACACGCCTATGGTTGGGACATTTACGAATCCTAAAGTGGTTCGTTTTAAATAAATAACATATCGATAACTGTTTAAGATCGTTTTAAATAAACGTATCCATTACTATGTTTTATGCCTGGTTATATCCGGTTGCGAGACGTGGAAAAAACATCACGTCGAAATAAATAAGTTAAAAAAGCTTCGATTTTTCCACTGTTTGCATTTGAATCGGGATGATTAAATTTGTGGTAATTTATTTAAATCCCATGAGCTTATCGGAGCTTGTCGTAGTGTTTAGCGTTCCATACCAAAAGGACAAAAAGGAACACTGTTGGAGCTAATTGTTTCGGATAGAGAGTCGATCGGTTTGTCATATTATATGGAAGAAAGTAACGATTGACTTATTTACCAATTAGCATATATATATATGAATTGCTACAAATAGGACTTCATGTCGTATTCTAGTTTCTAGTGTACGGAACACGAATTTCTCGTTGGTATAGTCCGACAAGCACTTCACGGCCTTTTATTTAATTTGACTATTTGAATTAATTGACTGCGTCGAGTTGATCCCCAAAGGCCAAATTTAAATTTCAAAGTTATATTCTAGTAGGTACACTTTTGAGTCGTATTCTATTTTGCTTGTCCGCATATACCTAGCTTTTATCGTGTCATTATCTTCCATAGCAAACAAATCGATACCAAATGTGTTGTTACTTGTTTTAGATTACTTGTATTTTCTTTCATATTCCTGCTCCCACCTGCTGGACAATTTACACTTCATACCGTTACGAGGGATCACTATTTAGTTAGCCATTTAATGGGAGACACAGAGATACGAAAACTTTTTGAATATGTGTACAAAGTTACTCTCCAAGCGTTTCTGATACTTGTATCATAATAACCCTGAAACAAAATGCTATGCCAAATTCTACCTAGAATAAATCAAAATTTGCTGCGATCCAGTTTATTCTTATCATCATCATCATTATCATCCTCAGCCAAAAGACTTTAATGGCATAACATAACCCTCGTAGTTCTCTAATCCTAGTCTTCGTCAAGCGTTTCTACTTTGTGCATATTAAATCCTTGAAAGAGAAATCTATTAAACCACTTATTTTATGAAGAGTCATGTCTGCTGACGGCACATGCTTTATCTACAGCTATGTAACAATGGTTGTAGTCACAACGGTGAAAGTCGTGCCAAAGTCACCAGTACAGCTGACTGCTATCGGCGGCGGCGGAAGGGCGACAACCTCACAGGATGTGTTATCAGACGGTGCTCGCCTCTTTCAGCCGCTCCCACTACACCCACAGCCTGGTTCTTGGTAGCTTATCGGATGTGTTGGGTGCAGAAACTACGTCATATCGTTACTTGATTGTGGAAACTATCTCTGCTGCACCGCAAGATATGTATGCGTAATCCAGGGAATCTATACTATAGTTTTGTCGTCATCATCATCATTATCAGCCTGTGTCCTGTCCATTGCTAGACACAGTCGTCTCCCAAAGTGCGCCACTGAGCCCGGTCTTTGGCTCTTCTCTTCCAACTACTGGCAGCCACTCGGCGCAAGTCGTTACTCTATCTTGTCGTGGCGTCCTACACTACCTTTGCCAAGCTCTATACAAGAACACGTCTACCCCAACGGTTGTCCAAGCTTCTGCAACTTATATGACTTCAGTTTCACCTAGTTTTGTATCAGGAGTTAATTTTCCTGGTTTACAGTGCGTTACCTTACTGGCGGAGTGTAAATGAAATGTTTCAATATGATTTTTTTTTGCACATACCGTCAAATCAAGAAACAATATATTTTAGTCTTGACAGTAAAAGTATACACGACACCGCCAGAAATAGAATGTATAAAAAGTCGCACGCGGAAACCCCGTCTCTACTGTGTTGTGAAAATAGAATCTTGACACGCCACCTCTAGCAGGCGATGGTGATCCAACACTGCCAGAACCTCTGCTGTCACTTTACTATTTGAAATACTAAAGTTATTTGGACATGTTGTAGGCAGTCTGGTTTATTATTTATCATAAATCCATGTACTGGTTAGTTTGACCTCTGTTTTGTCAAAACTTATATTCGCTAGTACACAGACTAATCTTGATTTTTTTGTCTAACTCGAGACACTTAATTTTTTTAAGTGTTAAACTACATGCCGGAAGCGTTTTGGAGTCCGGTCCAAATGAGTTCTCAAATTATAGTACTTAGTTTTAACGGCTGAATACTTCGTTAGCCTTGCCTGATCCATTCAAATTGAAATCGAATTAATAATGTACTACACGACTGCTTAAAAAAACTGTCATGTTCTCAAATCAAATTAAATCGTGTATATGCTCAAATACTGTTAAATAAATCTTACACATTTATTGTTAATGTTTTACAAATCATTTAAAAAAATACACAGTTCCTTAAAATGTTTAAATCTATAGATATAATTGCTAAGAAGACAGTTAGTTCGAGAATTCTTAAATTTTGTACCGTCTAAAATTTTAATGTTATTAGGTATACTGTTAAAAATCAATATGCACATATTAAAAACATTTCTTTTGTATAAATCCTTTCAGACTTGAGGTTCTATTTAACATAAAAAATAAAATATAATAGTTAGTAAATTCCGCTATTTTACTGTGGGAAATAATTTGACTTGGTTTCTTAAAAAAATCGGGATGTAATTTCATAACTGTGTCCTTAATGTAAAAGATGAAAAACACAATAACAGAAGTTTGATGCAGGCTTTAAAAAAGCTCTAGGTACAACTGGTCTAAAAACCAAGATCTACGTATAACCCCAATACTTCGCTTTTGTTTTTGTCCCTGATCCATGTCAACTGAGTTGTTCCACATTATCAGCAGGCATTGGCTAAACAGATATGACACATGGCCAATATGTGCCACTAACGCAGTCTCCATAAACACAGTACACCTAATTTTTTTTTACGGCAATTTAATGTTCGAAATTTCCAACCTTTTTACAAAATACATCAATATGTACTTTCCAATTAAGATGTCTATCAAGAGTCAGTCATAAAAGTTTATTATCGTCAACGTTAGAAAATATTTCATTATTATAATTATTATCTAGCAGTAATGGGTCAGAATCGTTAGAATGATATTGAATTAATTTAGTTTTATGTTTATGTTTAAACTATTAGTTTCCATCCAATGGATCGCGTCTGATAAGACTTTATTTACTGTTAGCTGTGCCTATTTTATAATAGCACATTATTTTAATAACTATTGTTGTATAATCTGCAAAAAGTATACACACTTGGGAAATATCGTTAACATATGTAAATTGAAAGAAGCAATGGCCCCAGTATAATGCCTTGAGAAACGCCAGTATTGTTAATTAATGACTCCGGCCTAATCTTCTCTTTTGTAAGTTTATTGTGTTTTGATGAAAATATACTTCAGTATACTACTTTCTATTTTCCATGTATGTATGTAGGTATGCCAATTCAAAATGACAGTGTTTAATAACATAGTCAAAGGTTTTGGTCATATCAGGAATACTGATAGTATCGGTGTACCGTTATTTATATAATACTTATTTATATTATACTAGGTTAAATAAAATATGCAAGCGTAGTTGGGCTTAATTTACGAAAATCGTATTGTCCTTAAAATCATAAATATCGTACGAAATCTTTCACTTTGAATCATACAAACATATTAGACGAAGTTGTTATGTGAGTTTTCTCCGTAGTTTAGTATCTTGTCCAACATGATTATAATGTTCGCGATAATTAAAACCAAAATAGCGATAGTGTGTGACATCGGTAAGATGTTTGTGTCTTTGGCCTCATTCGACCATAACCGTGGTTATCCAACGAGTTTGTCCTTTCCTTCTTATTAATATGTTTCTTTTTTTTTTGCAGGTAAGACGTCATATACTGTTCTAGACAACTATATCGATGACATCATCGAGGTATTAAGGTAATATTAAAATATTATGATTATATCTTATCATTTATCATCGAATATATAATCGGTACGCGCATGAGACTATGTCAACGAGAAACTTATCAACAGTCATAAATCTACTAAATAATATTGTCCTACTTTAGTGTCGTTACAAGTGGTTGTCAACAAATTAATGGTTAGTTCCAACTCTGAGGGGCAAAGACAATATGCTGAGGCCATGGAAGTCTCCTTGTTCAGGGAAGAGTCAGATCCCTATCTGAATAACACCTGAGCTTTGTAACGATTCGGTAATGTTCTCGTCCGACACATTGTATATAATACCTCTATAATGACATGCGAGTGCATCAGCGCTATTCATTGCCAGATACTGTGAGCGAGTCATCGATCTATCTGTCTTAAATCCATCGCAGACAGACAGCATTTTCTAAAATTAAAACGTTCTAAATATTCCGCTTACATTAAAATTTACAACGTCATTTTCCTGATCGGTTGTACAATAACTACTGAAAATAGCCTAATTATATTATCAAACAGCGAGCTATTTCGGGCGTTTTCCGCATATGGAGCAGTCCTACGCTAATTACGGTAGCCATTTTGTGGTTCTATTTTTAGACTGTTTGTTGGCCGGTGATGTCATCCGCACTGATAAATTTAATAGCTCGCTTGGTTCCACTCCCGTCAACTGATTAACTTATTTCAATACACATGTATTTAGACGTTACTGTATGAAGTTTTTGTGTAATCACTAAATGAGAACCGTCTGATGACATGTTGGCAGTTGATCGTGAGTTTGGTGTCCCACGTTCGAACCTGGTCAGGGCATACATTTGTTGTCAATAAGTGTTTTGAAGGGTTCTTGGGTGTTTGTGATCCATTGATGTGTTAATGTGTTTAGCTCACAATCAGATGGATGAACAGCCGGCTGCAAAGCATAAGGTCATAGGTTCGATTGCTACTAAGGAACAAATATATTCCATTAATAAAAGTAAGTATTTTTTCCGTGTCGGGTGTTGTGGATCTCTGATCCGCGTAGTTTCTGATACCTAGGGAATGCAAGTTGGGGGTCAGAGCTATGTATGTAACTAATAAATAAATATCTATATCTTAAATTGCTTGCTAAAAGGATTGACCTCATCTAAATACTTCTATGAATATGCAGAATTAAGCACATCCGCTGTACTGCGTTAAGTTTATCCGGTGAACCAGTATTCATGCAAAAAATCAATTTAATATTGTCTTTTGAAAACAGAACAGAATATTGACTGATTTAATTCTGGCAATACGATCACCTGCGTCTTATCTTTGCACAAAGTTTCCTTAGGAACGAATGCTGCGATATTTGCAGACAACATTGTGTTTCGTTTAATTAAGAACGGTGTATTGTGGCTATTTATAACCGTGACGCGGTCTGCCGAGGGATGGTTATTACGGTGACGATGCCGACATCGATATCGGAGTGAGTTGATAAATTCGGAACAATGCAGAATTTCGGTACTTTCAATAGAATTTCAGACATAAAAAAATAGAAATTATCTATTATATGTACGGAAATTTGCGTACAATATCGAATAATGATCCTTGATTTGATAAATTAACATCCTAGCTAAGGATTAAACATACATAATACATATATGATATTTCTTTCTGGCTGACAATGTGTAGTCTGCCACGTCCGGTGTCACATTGTCTCCAGTGTTTCATAATGACTAGTGTTCAAACATGTCCAGCAGAAGACATAAAATTTTTAAATAATTTACATTTTGAACTAGTTATAAAATAAAATAAAAACGTTTTGTTTCACCCGCCTGGTTTAGAAGCAGGGTAATGTTTTTCGAGTGTATGTATGTATATTTCTTAAGGCCGCTCTGAAGCCTAAAGGCTTGATGGGGTGTCGTTTGATTCTTCTTAACTATGTGACAGGACAAGTGAATTTCTTTTTATGCAGTCTGTATTTTTTTTTTAAGATCAACATTGATCAAAAACTAACTGAGATGGCGCAGCGACTCAAAGTGAGTGAGTGACCTCCGATAATAAAAGACGCCACTTCGCTCTGTCCTGCGTCTCCTGCCAGTCCTCCCCCTGGAGCTATTGCAAGTGCTTTTGATCCAGTATACTGAATTTCATCGACTTATCGACTGTCGGTGTCAACGTGTACCACGAGTACATCCTTGGGTGGAGCCCGGCAACGACCGCGGCTCGGTGGTTGCACAACTGGTCACGGTCACCGTTACTGCGATAATTACATTTCCTCGTTATGCAACGTTTTATTTTTATACCGATGTAAAAATAATTTATTTTTGGATTGAAGTGGTGTTGACACTTACCAGTTTTTGTCAGCAGCCAACCTGGTTCCGTCTTGTAGCAACCCGCGTTAATATTTGTATGAATCGAAGTATAATAATTAATTTATGAAACAACTAATGACCCGTTTGTATATGTACAGGTAGCACAATAAAACAGCCTACGACACTCAGGGATAGTGTAGCTTTCCAACATTAAATGAATATTCAAAATCGAATGAGTATTTCTAGAGAATACCTGAAGGTAAACATATATGCAAACATCAAATTGGTAAAATGTGTTTTTAGCAAATAAAGTTTCCTTATCTGTTCTATAATCATCGATAAACAGATCCAAGCTATAAATAAATATTGCCCACTTCTCTGTAGTTGCGTAATAAATCTACGAGGATAAAACAATACCATAATACAATTACTGGTAAATAAGGAAAATATGCTATTAGTCAAAATTATTGTATTGTTTCCTACTAGCGATGACACATTGTAATCCGGTATGTCCAAATAGCGTTTATACGGAATAACATAATATGACCACATAGATATATAGCTCTAGGTATATTTATTTATTTATTCAATTGCACACAAAACAGAATGCAATCTGTAAATTCAGAAATATATTGACATTATCGTTACATATTAATATTATAATTTTTTTCATTAATGTGCAATAAAAATATATCGAAGTAACTCTATGCATGTTGCATCATATAATGTTAGTCTCTGCATATACACAACAACAAACAAATTATATACTAAATCAGTTCAACTGTTTCGGAGGGAGAAACATCTAAACAATCCTTGCGTTTTTCTCATATTAATAAAGATATTATTACTGATATCACACAAACATACTCGTAAGTTAATACAGTAAAGACGGTTGGCCAATATCCTACAAAAAAACTCATCGCTTTTAATGGGCACAACACGTAACATAAGATCATATAAGCAAGGCTGCTTGCACAAAGGCATTATTATTCTCGGCACGTCATCAGAAAACGATAAAAATACCGAAATAGCCGGTGTCGGCTCGCCCGGCCCTCGGGTCGACGCACCACTGTCAAGGGAACCGATAATGGACTCTTAAAATAGCATTTGTCACGTGATACCATTGCGAATCCACCCTCCCGTACGAGCCGAAACAATTTCGCAACTACGGCACGCAACCGCCGGAATGAAATTCAGAACTCTCCAAACTCATTGGAAGAGCAATGACGTGCAAAAGTTGTGCAAAATTCTATTACTGTTTGATTTTGTTACGTACGTTCCTGTAATTTTTTGTCGGTGGAAGTTATCTAAACAATGGTGATGGAAATAGAATTATTATAATTGGCTGCGTAATTGTGAATAGTAGGACGCTAAGTGGTCGTGTGTTTACAGAAATAACTCCGTGACTCACCGCCGTAGTGGAGTGTTCACTTGTGCAGCGTGCTCGTGAGATACCGCGTCAAACGTGCCGACTCTGAAGGTCCGCCTGCACGCTCTACCTTTGTCTGACGACCTGCCTCGCCCACGGGTGTATAGGCTAAGATTTTGGACCTAGATATTTAATGTCCCGGACTGTTGGTAGACCTACTGAAAGCCTACATGTCTTTCTTTCATTACATCGAGTCTAATCAAACCGTTTAGCCAGCGTAAGCTGATAAAGCAGTCAGCTACCAGTTGTCTCATTTTTCTCCGCCACGTTTTGCAATATGTGGATATTTGTTGTCCGTAGCGGTGGAAAAGTAATATTACCTGTTTCTGCAAAAAAAAAACAACCTTTTTTAAGACCTAATCATTACAGCAGGTTCTGTGGCAAAAGGTTTTAGAATAAGGAACTTTTATTCTCTTTTACAGGCATTGTCATTACAATTATTTAGAACAATCATTCGTTTGTACACACCCCCCTCGGAATGCGTCGCGGGCTAACATTAATTCAATGTGGTTATAATAAAAAATATGAGAATGATAACATACTCGATTACTCGTGCATCTTCAATTTGAATGCGTTATAGGTATAAAATTAAATCTAAAACTTTCCATTCTAAAAACCAAGATTATAAGGCAAATTATCAAAATAAATAAATGATAACATTGTTATGAACCTTAATATTAATACAATTAAATATTGTATATAACTTCCCATTCTAAATTTAACAATCAATAAAACTTAATAATCTAATTTATAAATAACTGTTATCATTATTAGGCTAAGGAAATGCTTTATAGCGGGTTGTCAAGACGAATCGAGTTTCTTATCTCTGAATTAAACTTTAACATAACCCCGAAATGATCATCAATACATTAATTATTTTTATTCTTGTGTTATTTTTTGTAAACTAGTGGATAAGAAGTGGGTTATATGTTAAATTAAAAGAGTTATTTCACTAATTTACTATATGAAAAAAAATAGAAGAAAAATATTTACCATATCTATTTACAGCTTTTAGAAGGCGATAGATTAAAAATAATTTAAGAGTTTTTTGGCTACATACATGCTGAGTACACTATCAAAATTTGAATTCAGGATTTTATATTATTTAAGTGTTTTATTCTTGCGAATAAATAATAAAAATAAATATCGGGGACAATTGCAAATTGAGCCAGCCCTAAATTAAGCTCGAAACTTGTGTTATGGATACTAGACAACGCTACACATACTTAAATAGAGAAATAAATACTTATATAGATAGAAATATCCAAGACTCAGGTACAAACATTCGTGCTCATCACACATATATTTGCCCTTACCAGGATTCGAACCCGGGACTGAAATATGTGGTCATTGCCGATTGCAAATTATGCACGTAATAAAACTCATCCATGCATCCGCTTTAAACACAAACAAATAAATCGAATTAAATAGATAATCTTAAAAACCATAGATGTGGGTTCAGTGACCTATAATTAGTAGTTTCCGGTTATTTCACTAAAAATATCGTTAATGTCTGCAGGATATTAGTGACTAGAGCTTTCAGATAGTGTATTAATTACATGTTTTTTTTAATCTCATATTTTTTAAATGAAAGACTAGAGATTTCATGCTTTGTGCCTGTGGATCTGTGAGATTATACAAGCATCGCCTATTCGTGTTTTTTTTAATAGTTTGTCAAAAAAAAATCTACACATCTACGCATACTATAAATGCGAAAGCAACCCTCTCTGTCTATTTGTTACCTTTTCACGCTGCAATCCACGAACGAAACTACTTTGCGTACTCTACAAAGAGTGGGCATATAAGGAAGTGGTCAAATCCAGTCCTCAGAACTGGCCTTAACGAGAATCGCTCGTATCCAGAACTGGTCGTATATAAAAGAAGGTATTTTAAGTAATGGACACCGTCCACTTATATGAGGTTAACTTACTATAGACGTACATAATTCATTCAAATTGCAATACTAATATAGCATTAACCATTTACAAACGCGAAGCTGCGGTTCAATCTATGAAATTCGCGTTTGGTTGTGACGTCACGAAGGTTTTGCGTGAGCTCCAGGTGGAGCACTGGCAGGAGGTGGGGACAGGTCGAAGTGGCGTCTTTTATATAGGAGGCCCAGACTCGCTTTGTGTCGTTGCGCCGTCTCAGTTAGTTAGTGACGTTTCTAAATCTCTTTCAGCTGAAGATGTAAAAGCGTCGTTCTCTCCATACATTAATGTATTCCCGTTTGATTGTTTGTTTGGCACGCCCGCGCACTCCAGCTGTCCATCAATAGCTGCTAAATATAGCGCGGCAGCACGCGCCGCACCCGTGCCCAGCCTTGGGTATATATAGCCTCTACACCCGCTTTATTAGCGATTTGTTTAAATCCTGCGCACTACTATGAACCACGGAGTTGCACAGTGTAGCGACGTGGGTCAAGCGATCGACGTGGCGTTTCGTCACTAATTGGTAATTGGGCAGGAAATAGGAGATGAAGCAGAGGAAATTTTGATGTATAAGTTTCATTCTAGTTGAACGAATACGCAATGAATACACATAATAGAGAAAAATAAGAGATCATAATAATAATGCCTACACAATCGCATAAATTATTTATTTTTGTTACAAATGTTAGTGTTTCGTCACATTAAATAAGCATATGGTCATATTATAATAGATCTGTTACAGAATATTTTTAGGTCATAATTGATTTAATAACTTCTTTTTGAGTGGCTTTAAATTTAGCGTTTTAATATGCTCCGGTAGAGCATTTACAACTGAAACCACCATCCAATGACCCAACCTGGAGAGGGCGGGTTACTTCAACTATGTACTTTATGTTTAGCGCTCCTCGCCAAATCGTCGTCTTCAGCTTTATTGTTTCCGCGATCACATGTTTTACGTTCAACTGTATTCGACAACTCGAGTTTAGTTAGGTCGCGGGCACGGTAATGTTTGGTCTGCACGTAAGTCACGAATCTCTACTAATATTATAAGTTCGAAATTACTCTGTCTATTTGTATGTCTGCCTCGCTTTCACGCCTAAACTACTGAACCGATTGAAATGAAATTTGGTACAGAGATAGTGTAGAGCCTGAGAAAGGACATGGCTACATTTTATCGCGATAAACTGTAGCCCACGCGGGTGAAACCGCGGGGAACAGCTAGTTCTTGTTATAAATTTAGCCGGTTTTTCCCCTGTACGGCTTCGTGTCAGCGTAGTAGACTTGGAAACAGCCTTAGCAGGTAATGTTGCTAAAAATAAACGTGTTTCAATTTGACACGGCACGCTCATTATGTTACATTTAAATTATAATTATTGTAACTAATCTACACGTAAGTTACGGCCCGCGGACACAGAAACGTGACGCCATTCTTTTCGACAATTATTTTGACTTGAAAGCCTCCACGTGAGTATACGTAGAATAATAATAGAACCTGATTCAGCACGGCTTTGGTTCCGAGAGCCATGTGAACAGGTTTCGCTGCTCCCATTCATTTATATTCAACGATTCAGTAACCGTTCAATAATTACAAAAGCGAATATTTTTTAATCTTCATCGATTTAAATTCTATTCAGAACTTTTTTTTTAAGTGAACACTTTACTCATTCATAGCTTATCATAATTTAAAACATGCTTCGTGTATTTTAAAAACAATTATAGACTCGAATTATATGTATATTCAAAATAGGTATGACTAATTAATGTAACATTAAGTTAAAGCGCGAAAAAAATATTTCAATATTGATTTTAAACGACATTGAGAGCTCTACATTCAATGCTACGATAACATGTTGTGCGTTATAAATTTTTCAACATTCATATTACTTAGACCTAATCCAAGAATAGAAGCTGTATAACAGACTCCAAAATAAATGTACGAGAAAGTAACGACCATCCGTTCTATTTATAGCGAGGAGCAGGCAACTTGTTCGACTCTTTGTTGATCACAAATAGATATGGATCCACCCTATAGTGGACGCCGTGCTGTGCCCTGCGAGTATTTTAGTACCGTAACAAGTCCTCCGAGAAACAACTATTTTAGAAAGGATTTTGATACACTTGCCTCGGCCTCAGCATTAATAAAATAATTGACAACGCCTTGGTCAGTTGTGTAGCGATGAGTGACACCAAAATGGACTAGAAGGCAAACTATTGCAACTTTGTATCATCTTGTACGCAAAAATTTATGCGAACATTACCATATGTGTCAATCGAACTGATATGTAGTTAAATTAATGCTATATATAACGCCCATGGAATCGCATAAACATAGTTCTGACTTCTAACTAGGTTTCCCTGTATGCAGTGTATTAGAAACGATGTGGATCGGAGATCCTCAAAACACGGAACAAGGTTTTTTTGTTCACTGCTAAAATATATGTCCCATAGCGGGAATCAATCCCGCGAAGTCACGCTTCGTAGTCGGCTGTTCGCTTATTGCGCCACTTTGGCCACTCTCTGCATTAGTCAGTTCAACAGAAACTCTAGGACGTGTATTTCGATTGTTACAAGGGACGCGTCATAATTAGCCTTCTATAATAACATTACAAAAAACGTCCCGAGAGCCGGTGTATCCAGAATTAGGTCCCACGTCTAAAAATACCAACGCACGGAATGCGCACATCTGTTTATAGAGTAGACACGCGAAGCGGGGGAGATTTACTAGTCTATTTCTGTGTCCCAAAACCGAGGGGGACAGGTTGGGGGACCTAACAGGTTGACAAAAACTACGACAAGTACCTATCACACATGTACAGGCACAAGTGGCGTCGGGGGAGGGGACGAAACACCTGTATTGTATTGTTTTGAGCGGACGACGCACGTTGTTTCAAATGACAAATGAAATATTACAATACTAAAACTAACACTTAACCATACAAAGAACAGGTCTTTTGTTAAGTAAATGAGGCAAAAGCTTTATTTAGAATGAATAACTATAGCTTAAGTGCCAGTTGTTCAGTTGGTAGAAGTCGCATGACTTATAGTAACGGTCGGATCGAAAACATCCTCCTAGACTCTATCGTTCGAATGAACGTTGTTTACTTAAATTTAAATAATTACATTGCTGATGCTAATGAAGCTAGAAAATTATGGAAGTGATTCATGTGTGTGTGCAGAGTATAGTAATAAAATAATAGATATTTTTTATCACTTAAACGGTACCGTTTGACCGCAGTTCACGTGATGTTTGGCGACGAAATGGACCACTTCAAGTGGTCGAAGGCGCCACGCTACGCTTGCACTGGAAACTGGCTCTGCCGGAACACAACGATAGCGGTGCTTTGCAACAGATTCTTAACTTGAAGTTGGTAACTAACCAAGAAAATGCCCAACCACCCAGCTATAGTTATATCACGACGTTTTCCATTACTGAAAGCTCAAGTTCCGATGGATTCGAACCTTCGGCTCGCAAACCGACTTCATTGCCACTGAGTTGTCACCGCTTCGAAATGAATGCTGCAATGTACTTGCAATACATATGCATGAACGGTATATAAAGAAATGGAAATAGCAGTTCCTACAAATCCTTGAAACAAAGAGCGTTCACACGTGAGTCAATAGGAGCGGAATCCTTTGATGCGATACTACTGTCTTTGTATGGTAAACTAATTATAGCTCGCTATTTATAGCCGTGAATCACTCCTGCGCAGTCGCCTTTAACATTTCCAACTAGATATGAATTATTGCATACATATGGTGTCCGGTAATTTTTTTACACATGTAATAATACCTACAATGTGTTCAACAGGCGCTTGGCTATTTCTGTCTTATAGTGAAGCGAATATATTGCTAAAACAGACGGACCGCTGTTTTGTTATTTCTATCTTCCTCAAGTGAACGCTTTGTTATAAATTATTCGTCTCGTTGTTTTTCAGTTTCATTGTTATCGTAATACTTCGCTTGTTGGATTTCGATATCTATTTATAGCGATTCTATTATTGGATTGTCCTTAACTTCAATATTGTGCGTTGTTTTATTCGTTATCTCTTGATTTGTATCAGTTACATTGAATTATGTATTATTTATTGGTATTTAGTTGAAATTATATCCTCCTAACAAGTTAATTGGTTATCTTATCAAATGTTTAGGGCGAATCTATAAGTAGTAGGAATGGCACAATAAATTAACGTAGAATCGGTATTATTAGGGACTGATTAATGTAACGCCAGTTCAATTTATGTTATTGTGTTTAACATTTCGCATTAAAATGTTTATTATTAGCTATATTATATTGTTTGGACCGGACACTGCAGCCATTACTCGACAGTTCACGGAATCCGCAACGTTAATACTAAAATACTCACATGTATGCACGAGCTCCTTCCTATCCCATGATTGCTTTCCGTTCTTTCATTAGGTTCATCGTCTACCTCATGATGACATGTTTCAATGGTTTAAATTAATTTAAATTCATTCATTTCGTATGCAGCGGGGCAAATATTGAGTTGAGATTAAAACGAAAATATGCTTTAAAGCTGAGTTTTCATAGCATGCAGTGACATAAGAGAAATGATAATATAGTTTGAACCTTTTTTTCTTCAAATTGTTATAAATAAGAAAAAATGTAAAATGTGCATGTGTTACGTGAAGTTATCATTTAACATTACAGTCTTCATCTATATTTTTTCTTCAAGTAACTCTAACAATATCTTCAAATAAACAGCACTTAAAACCAGTCTGCGAGTTTCTTACGAGTCCTTGATTCACGTAGTTGTTTGTTGCTAAACATTTTCGAATGTTGGAAGTGTAAAAAAGTGTTAAAATTTACTTTTGTTTGGGTAATATTAGTGTCTTCACAACTCTCTCAAAACTTCATATTCATATTAACAGAGCGGGGTCGATGGAATTTGTCAAGTTTATTCCTCTCCTCGTGTTTTCAGGAATTCAGCGTTTGTTTTCATTCTGAGTGTTATTCGTCGCTTTTGCGATTGGGTCCAATGTTATTCGTTGCTTTGGAATAGTTTCGTTCGTTCCTCACGCCTTGTTCCCGAAACTCGTTTCAGATGCGTGTACACTGAAGAATAAAGAAACGAATGGTCCATTTTTAATCTTTCCGGTGGCGGCTGCATTTAGCCGTTTGGAAATAGCAGCGGACGCAGCGCACGCGCATAGTGAAATAAACAGTTTACTCGAACAGAAATAGAATTAGTTTCGCTTCTGGATGTGGAGCGGGTGAAGAGTTTGCTTTTATGGCGGTTTATTTCGGTCGCCCGCTGCGTTTGGAGCGCGCGCCGGGAACGGACGGGATGCCACCTACTCGGAGGTGGCAGTTTACTCTACAACTACATACATTATTTATAAGGTAAGGTAAAATATAAGTGTAATGAACACGAATATTTGTACCTGAGTCTTGGATATTTCTATCTATAAGTATAATTAATGGTTAAACGAACTTACCTTAAGTGATGTTCGACCATAATTATACTAGACGTTGCATTCGAAGATATTTATTCACTTTCTAGTAATCCTATTTATTGCACAAGGCGTCGCACATAATTTTTAGAGCTGTAAAAATAAAAATCAAATCACAAAAATATAAAATTCACTGTTTCTGAACGATACCTTCCATGTCATAGGCAGTGCTGTCATCTCCGTCATACTTCATTCTTTCAGAGACACTTATCTCGTTTGTTAGTTGTATGGGCTTTAGTAGCTGGGTTCGGGTGGGACTATAAATATCTTCGAATGCAACGTCTAGTATAATTATGGTCGAACATCACTTAAGGTAAGTTCGTTTAACCATTAATTACACTTCGACGTTGCATTCTCGATATTTATTCACTTTGTAGATGTTTAGCGCTTTCACACAAACGAGATAGGCAGGCAGGATTCTAGATAGAAAAATAAAAAGATACATTAACACATATAAACGAAAAAAGTGGAGTGATTATCCACATCATTATGAACCTTACGTTCAACCTAAAACCAATAAATCAATTGATAATGTAAGCCCAATTACCGTTATTAGCATTCTTGCTTGAATATATTATGAATTACCTTTGTGAATGCAATACTAATAAGCTTCCTGACCATCCTGTTGTTCATTTTATAACATGGACAGAACTCCTTATAACTAGCCGAGGTAGAAGTGTAGCGGCTACTATGTGCTGCAAATACCAGTATTTGCACCAAACTATAAATGTAAGTATGTCTAATGTATATGTGACTTGTGGTAGGAGCAATGGATTATCTCTTAGATGTATGAATTAATTTCTTTGATGGAGGTAGCTCTTAGGTGCCATGACATCTATCTAAACTGATAATACTTTCGTTTCGTGAGGTAAAAAAGTATAACTAGATTAGGCACCAAAGTATTTTATTTGTAGGTGAAATCAGTAATTAGTCTTTATTTCTAGTAAGTGCTTCTAGCCAAATATTAATTTCCATTCGTGCGACTTACTTTAATTTCGCACTCATTGTATAGTTGACAACGCGAGGAAAGACACAAACTTTTTGGATATGGAATCAAAAGCTTTACTCTCGTTTGGATAAAATTACTACAAGTGATTGAGTACTAGGATCTCATGTAGATACGTATTTTGAATAGCAAAGTTTAATTCCGTAAACTTCTTTTGTGAATCCTATAATTTGGTCATCTAAATAACACATTTACCTGATATTAAAACAGAAGCCGAACGGCGAGTCTGTACCTGAATGATATTCAGAGACGAGAATTTGAATCCTATTTGAGAAAATAGGAAAAATTATGTAATACTTTGAATTATTATTATTATCCTATGTGGGTTTATTCTCGGGTCTTTGCCCGGACCTTTATTAGGCATTGGCGGAGCCGTAGCCAAAGCTAAGACGCCACGCTAAGGGTGAAGTGTACTAAAAAAGTTATCGGAGTTCTTATTGAAATTATTGATATCCAATTATTATTATTTCTGAAATTATTTTTTTTTTTTTTTTTAGTCTAAGTTTAAATTATAATTAATTTTGATACCCCTTGGAAATATAACTATGTTTGGTTGATAATACCTTCGAAACCAGGATATAATGCTACCAGAGAGGGTGAAATGGATCAATCTTCTTTGGAAAAATAAAAATAATAAGAGTAACTAAAGGCCTTCTTAGGCCTATTAGCTGCCCATGACTCCCGTGCAGTGGCTTGATCAAAATAATATTTCTTAAAAATACAGATAAACTAGAATAGAAGGAAGACGTAAAATAAATGAGTTTCCCAATCCAATGAATGCATTGACCATAGGGCCCATAAGGTCAGGCTATGCCAAAGGATCTCTTATCCGTAATAATATGTATATACCACCTAAAACGTAAATGTGAAAAAATGTGAGACAAGTTCAACATTGTGATGGTATGTTTGGTTGTTAACTTCACATACAAAACAATTGTGGTCTAAATGGGTGCCCAGTTCTGTGAATGAATCTGAAATTTAATGAATTATAAGAAAGTACATAACATGCATAAGTAAATATAATCATCTGCTTAGTTTTTCTTTTTTATTTTTTTTTTAGTTTTTTTTTATTTTTTTTATATTATATGCTTCGCACAAATATTCTTGTACATAAACGTCAATTTAGGGACTCCAAAAAACAGTTCGTGATTATGATCACGATAGATCACAGGCACCTGGAGCCAGGTCCCATTCAATGTTTTGGTCATTTATTAGTTAATATATATTATTTTGTACGTATATTAAGCTATCTTTGCTTAAGCTAGTGCCAGATATCTCTGAGAGTATATAAGACATCTTCATTAATGCAGACAATAGCGGTCACTCTGCCCATGTTTATTCTGTTAATTCTTAGCAAAGCAATGAAGGCCAATGTAAGCTGATTTCAATTCTAATAATAAAGTATGCTAGTTTTGATTGTGTGATACCAAAAAAAAAACTCACGTTACAAAAAAAACACCCCGCCCAATAAGGGAGGCACCTATGAAGATTTCTAGAAGGTACTTACCACTGAGTTAAAACATTATTTTTCCCAAGACGACTCTGACTTCGAGTTTGATACATTTCTCATATAAATCATTCGTAATGTTATGCAGTTTGTAATTTTTCTTTCTATACAAAGGAAACTGCAGGGTAGGCTGAGAAAAGTAACCTAAGGTATTAACAAAGGTAAAAAAGGTAAAAAGGCCCTGATTGTCAATCTGCTTAATCTGGAAAAATATTTTGTTTCGTCAGGTATTTTTAAGTTTCTTTTTGTAAACTTTAAACACATATAATGACTATTCTGTAAATCTACATATTTCAATGCCGAAATGTGTTTGTTTTTTGTTCCAAATCAAAATATATCTTCGCTTGTTTTAACACAAATCTTAACCTTTTGAGAAAGTTTAATGAACCCTCCAAGCAAATTTTAAATTATGGTCATTAATGTGTAGTAAGACATCAAAATAACACACAAGTAACAACAGATCTCGGTTTCTAAGATAATTACCAACTGGTAGAGAAGCCAATGACAAACCAAAGTCATTGAAAATCGTAGGTTATCTTGAAGTTTTAAATTATGGATAGGAACTTAAAATTACGGTTCCTTGATGTGGACATAATGTATATAAAAAACCTTACTTGGTAAATATTAGCTGTGTGAATATCTTCCATTTTAAAGTCTTCAGTTGTTATTGTCCTTCATATTCAAAATGAACCTGATGTCTAGAGATGTAGGTAGAACGCCAGCCTTGCTAAACTTTGAATGAAGGCCAGAGCTTTCTCAAATTTTTTCTTTGTAAGAAGTTTAGTTTTTAGCATTTATTTCAATTTTCTATCCAACTGCATATATTTCGTTGCTTTGTTGTTATATAATAAAAGACAAGTGTTTTGTGTTCTTGTTTTTTGTTTATGATTTATGTCCCACAGATATACGTCTAGAAAATGACTGGCTTGTTTTAGCCTTTATAAGGGGTTTATCCCGACGCTTTAAGATCGTGTATAAGACTGCAGAAAATTCTAAGTTGAACCTTGGTGCCTTCCGTAAGCTAGGTCTTCAGGTATTAGGGTTTCCTTTATCGTGGTTTCTTCTGCCTTTACCATTTACACTAGGATTCTACCCAAACGTTTAGATACCTTATCATAAATCGCCCACCAAATAATTCATCTTTCCGTACTGGATCTATGAATGCATTTTGGCTATAAAAACTCTGGTGCGGCAGACATGGCTTTTCGCTTGAGCTCGGACATGCTAGCTGCATCTGCAGTATCTGTACCTAGACCTGTCGGAATGAATGTACGGGATCTAACCCGGTTATCATCATCAGAAGACCATTGTCGCGGGTCTGGTGTCGGTGACCTTGGATGATTATGGTCGAGCTTTGCCTGGTCAAGAAGATCCAGCGCCATATCAGGTTTTGTACGTATTCACGCTTCACCTATAGACTATTTGATTCAACCAGCTGCATGTGCAGTATTGAAGGTTTTAAAGTCATTGTCCATACTCACGTTACGCCTCTTGGCTGTATGATTCAACAAGCTGCGTGTGCAGTATTGAAGGTTTTAAAGTCATTGTCCGTACTCACGTTACGCCTCTTGGCTGTATGATTCAACAAGCTGCGTGTGCAGTATTGAAGGTTTTTAAAGTTATTGTACGCACTCGCGTTACTCCTTTAGACTGTATGATTCAATAAACTGCGTGTGCAGTATTGAAGGTTTTTAAAGTCATTGTACGCACTCGCGTTACTCCTCTAGACTGTATGATTCCATAAACTGCATGTGCAGTATTGAAGGTTTTTAAAGTCATGGTACGCACTCACGTTACGCCTCCAGACTGTATGATTTAAAGTCATGGTACGCACTCACGTTGCGTCTCTAGACTATATGATTTAAAGTCATTGTACGCAATCACGTTACGCCTCTAGACTGTATGTCATGGTATGCACTCATGGTACGCACTCACGTTACGTCCTATGACTGTATGATTTAAAGTCATGATACGCACTCATGGTACGCACTCACGTTACATCCTATGACTGTATGATTTAAAGTCATGGTACGCACTCATGGTACGACTCTAGACTATATGATTCAGCAAGCAGCGTGTGCAGTGTTGAAGGTTACAATACGCCATCGGAGTAACTCATTATCAGCCGAGCATCATGCAAGAAAAAAGAATGGAAAAAAAATCATGAATTATGTGGGTAGTTAGAAAAGAAAAACTACGCAAAAATCATGAGGAAAAAATATCAGTTATTTTCCAAAGTATGCGCCTTTTCCCTAAAAAGGAAGGGACAAAGGCAAATTTACAGATAAAACTAACACACAGTTAATGACCACGAACTAACCTTGATCGTCCGAACTAGTTGGCGAGTTTCGTATCTTGCGTTCCCAACATGTTATTTTTCGTCATTATTTGGACTTATGACGATCTTTTCTCCATAACACTGCTTTCAACTAACTTTTTCACAAAATTTCCAATAAAATAACGAATTTAATCGATAAGTCGAAGCTGCGACGCCCGCACATAAAAAAGGAATGAAGTATGACGGAGATGACAGCACTGCCTATGACATGGAAGGTATCGTTCAGAAACAGTGAATTTTATATTTTTGTGATTTGATTTTTATTTTTACAGCTCTAAAAATTATGTGCGACGCCTTGTGCAATAAATAGGATTACTAGAAAGTGAATAAATATCGAGAATGCAACGTCGAAGTGTAAGTATGTATATCGTTGTCTAGTAGCTACCCATAACGCAAGTTTCGAGTTTAACTTGGGGCTAGGTAAATTTGTGTGCACTGGTCCCCGATATTTATTTATTTATTTATAAAATATACTGGCATGTAACGGTCGGTGCTTTTCGGAGTGTCTATTCTCACCAAGACATCACGATATCCATGAAGATACAAAATACAAAGGGTGGAATATAAGCGTTATATCATTAAAAATCGTGCAAATTTAATACACGTGATTTATCGCGACACCTTCTCCCCACAACGTGATAAATTGTGATGTTATCAAAACCTCCTCCCCCCCTATTTGAGCGTCACGTGATTATTGGACAGAACCTTAGAGAATAACTTACGCTGTGCGTTTTCTGTTTAGTATAAGAGTTATATCTAGATCTAGACTATAGCACCCACTACACCTATCACCTAAACTGTCTACGTTTGTTTTTCAATATGAATGATTATTCATTCATACAACACCATCCATGTATATTATAGTTTGATGAAGCTTTGGCTTTATATATTCAAGTGATCAACAATGATCATAATCGGATACAGTCTCGTACTGACCTAAGAAAACAAAATAAATATGAATACGTTTTAGTAAAAAAAAATATGCTTTTTATTGATATTGACATTTTGGCTTACACATAAATTAAATCAATTTACATTCATGGTTGTTGAATTCATTAAGAAAAACGTTGTTTTTTTTAGTGCAGTGAAGAGCCGGTTCTGTAGAAACGTGATTTCATTGGGAGTGCAAAAAGTTAATAATTTCGCAAAAGCGAGTTGTGATGCAAGTAATTTGTAGTTTGGCATGTTCGTTAACCGGATTCAAAGGAGGAAGTTCTCCAGTGATTTGTGTTTATATCGCGTAATGCTCATCGTCTGGTTGCGAGCTGATTATGGACTTTGAAGATACGCTACGGAACCCTTCAACAAAAAATATATGACACACACATACCGTTTGAGTTGTTGAAATATACGACAGTTGATTGCATTTAATAATACAAGCTTTTCGAAAAAGAGATCCTCCTTATTGTAATTTTTTGTAGGCAAGAGAGAGAGAGACCTTATCGAGTGGTTGCTACGTAATCTGTGGCAGCAGTCCTCGTGAGTGATGGCTAATCTGTGGCGTGCTCGTCCTTCACTTGCCGCGCTCGCTCGCCTGTTCTAAATTTAAACCCACCTCCTTTGTTGATTCTAGCTTTTATTGTACTACCCACTTTATGACGAGTTATTTCACATTCAGATTATGTAATATTAGTAATTAATGATAAGTTTTATTCTTTGTCAACACTGAAACTGATTTATTCTACTTCTTTATGTCCCCAAAATTATAACATAATTATATGACTGATATTAATAATCAAATAATAATAATTCAATAATTTAGTAATAAGAATGAAATTGTCAGTGTGATCGCGCCAAAAAAATTACCTGCCGGGCGTTTCTTGCCTGTTCTTTTGCCGGCGTAAGGAGGTTGGAACAGGCGTAGTTAGTTTTAAGTTGACGTTTTAAAGTGATCACAATGTATCCTATTGAATAAAAATGATTTGAATTTTGAATTATGTATGAAATATGTGTTTTCAAAAATGCAGACAGATCATTTTAAATTTTATATTTAATTTTGAGTTTTGACAAAGTTATTTCCTTTTCCTTTTTAAATTAGAATTGATCGCTGACACATCCGAAGAATAGAAAACCTTCGAATCTACCTGAGCATCAGAAATAATCTTGGCGTAAAATACAGCAAAAAAACTTCAAGGAGATTCATAGTATTTCATATCGGCATAATATTTATTTTTAAAGACTCTTCTTATCTTTTGGTTATTGCGTATCCCTTTGAAAAACTCTGCAGTCTTTTTGTTTTCAGGTCACATCGGTTCAATTACATTTCAAGTGAGATGAGAGCAAAACAATAATACTATCTTGAATCTAATCACGTAGCCCTTAGATTTGTCTAGTTCAACGACACAAGTCGGCGTACCTCACGCCACGATGGGACATTGTTTAATTCAGCGGAAACGTTCTTAAAATAAGTTTAATTTTCGTCGTGGAATATTGAACTGGACAGTTTATCCTAGCCATCCTTGCTAACTAATTGAGATGGCGCAACAACCCAAAGTGAGTCTTTGCTTCCGTTAACAAAAGACGACCTTCGTGACGTCACATCCAAACGCGAGTTAAATAGATAAAGTTTAAAAGTTTTACTTAAAACAAATAAATTGACACGTAGCTCAGTGTTTGTATATGGTTAATGTTATATTATTAGTAATTTGAATTCATTTATGTTAACCTCGTTGAAGCGGTAGGTGTCCATTTCTTAAAATACCTTCTTTTATATACGACGAGTTCTGGATACGAGCGCTTCTTGTTATGGCCAGTTCTAAGGACTGGATTTGACCACTTCCTCATATGCTCACTCTCTGTAGAGGACGCAAAACCAACTATTTAAATATTAATGTCGAGATAGAGGAACTCTACTTGGAGCTCGCGCAAGTCCTTCGTGACTTCGTTTTTCCAGCGATAGCGTTTTACGTTATTCGCGGTTTTGTATCGATATATCAATCCATTTTAGCAAGCTTTACCCCAAAAATGACATATGATGACATGACATATCAATCCAAAACCGCGGATAACGGATCAGGATCGATTATTAATTTCGGGCGATAATTGTTGACGTCGTCGAGAGTATCCAATAACTACCGCTACGGGTGCGGCGCGGAAAGAACCGGAAGACGTTCTGTAGGTGGTAGCCTCCCACTCGCGAGGTGGACCGACGACATCGTGAGAGCCGCGGGGAGCCGATGGATGCAAATGGCTAATATGTGTTCATTGTGTCTTTTAAAGATGAGTTCTATGCTCAGCAGCAGTCTTCCGGTTGATAATAATGATAAGTGACCGGTAAAGATGCCAATTTTTTAGTAAAACAACATATATTACTAGTCGCGCCCCGCGGTTCTACCCCCGTCTTCCTGTTATCCCACAGGAACCGCAAAGTATGTGTCAAGCCAGGATATAAGCTATCTCTATTACAAAATTCATCAGAATCGGTTTAGTAGTTACGGTGGTACGTGCTAACAAACATTCACACACACACAAACTTTCGCATTTAGGTATAATATTAGTAGGAGGTCTTCCTTTTTATTTGTCAATTTAAAAGGAACGTATTACTTAAAACTACTGATAATAGAAAAACACTAAAAAACTGATAGGAATTATTTTTTATTTCGGTTGCTACTCGTAGTTACTTAAACCTGATTAAAATTCAACCTCAAATACAATTTAGTTAAAATAACACCAAATTAGTGCGTGTTTCCAAATAAACAATAGATTTAGTGAATTAATGAAAAATAAAATACTTTAAGCGATATTTTTGTTTTTCCCACCTTAATAGTTATACGGTTGAATAGGTTAATTAATTAGAACAAAAACACATTATTTTGGGTAACATTTCTTTACAGGCTACTACTGATTGTAACTATAAGGAAATAATTCGTTTGCTATAATCACTAAACTAATTTATTTATATTATTTATTTTTAAAGCGACGATAGCTCAGTGGGAGTGATGTCGGCTTGTGACCTGTAAGTTGTTCGAATCCTGCTATGTGCTTGAGATTTCGACGAAAGGAAACTGTGAAATTATAACTTGGCGGTAGGGAATTTACTACCGCCAAGTTAGGCGTATATAGCGTGGCAGCACCTTCGATCAAATCGTCGCTTAACAACAAGTGACATGAAGCTAACCTGTCAGAAAAAAATAATTAGAACTTAAAAATAACACGGAATAAATTTCAATACAATTAAAATTAAGCACATTATTATGTACGTTCTTAAATATATTCAATTAATAAATATTAAAGAGGCCTCTGGTGGAAGGAAAAGGCACGAAACGTTGACGGCATTGCCACGTTGCAATGTCGCAGCGTGCTGATCTGTTGATCAATTCTCTACTCTCGTCAACCCGGCGTAGGCGACGTCTACGCAACGCTCGTTACAGCGTTGGCGTAGAAAGCTCTACGTCGTAGCCCTTTGCTCCCGGTTCGTAGAACATCTACGGGAACATATTATACAGATATTGCTACGATTTTTTTTCCCTTTCACACACTGTAGCTTTTGACCACAAGTCACCTGATGTTAAGTGACGATGTAGCCGAGGGTGGCGCCACGCTACACCTGGACTGGGAACCAGCTCTCAAGTAAGGCTGCCGGAACACACTGCTAAGCGCTTGGCGACAGATTGCCATAGCTTGGTGGTAGGGTATTTTCTAGTACTCGCCTGGTTAGCTACCACCCTCTTGTTAAGAATCTGTCGCCAAGCACCTATCGGTGTGTTCCGGCAGCCTCACTTGAGAGCCAGTTCCCAGTCCAGGTGTAGGTAGCATGGCGCCTTCTTCGACCACATCGTCACTTAACATCAGGTGACTTGTGGTCAAACGCTACACTGTAAATAGTATAAAAAAAAAGATTCTGAATGTTTTTGGAATTATTTATATTAAATGCTGCATCAATGTATCTCCAAATTAATCTAAAACTAAAGCTGACGCATATTTCAATAGATGGCTACAATAGATTAGCTGCAGGCTAATGCTGATTTGTCTAGAAAATAAATTAAAATTTCATTAAAAAACTGTTTAATTTATTATGATTGAGGTCGCGGCGGTCGAATATTTTTTTTATTCCAAAGTAGTGGACAGCGGGGAGCATACATTTAAATAGGTAGTTATGTATTGCTATAAACTTCGTTTTTTGTCGTACAGCTCAACTCGAAAATAAGCCTGCTAATAAATTTAGGAGCACATGAAACAACAAATGAATTCGGCTCGTTATGCAAGTACTCGGCGTGTGATTACAATATATATTTTATGTAGACTTCATTGAAATGTAAATACTAGATTGTAATGCATAGCGACGTCGCATTAACATATTATTGTGTGTTGTTTTGCACCGCACCTATACCTACTTGGAATCAAACGTGTTATTTTGAAGCGATAATAGCTCACAGCGTGGTAGGAAAGTTAACTTGCGACCCATCACAACTAGTGGGTTCGAATCCGAATGAATCAAACTAACTCCTACTTAATGTTATAAATGCGAAAGTAACTCTGTCTGTCTTTCACGCCTAAAATACTGAACCGATTTAAATGAAATTTGGTACAGTGATAGTCTAGAGCCTGAGAAAGGACATAGGCTACTTTTTATCGCGATAAACTGTAGCCCACGCGGGTGAAACCGCGGGGAACAGCTATATTTATATGAATGCGAAAGTTTTCGAGTGGGCGTATGTTTGTTACTCTTTCACGCTCCAACGGCTGAACTGATTTGGATGAAAGCTGGAATAAAGATATTAAATAGCTTACACCTTGGATTACTATCGTATCACACTCATAAGATTCTGATATGCCGCGGGTGAAACCGCGAGGCGCAGCTAGTCTATTATAAATAGGTTTGATACGAGAATCCTTGAAGGATTATATAAAGAAATAATTTATTTTGTATGCCTAGTTAATCCGTATATTTTGACTGTGTTACATAGGTAACTAAGTTTGTGTTGACCTATGTACGACCCGCCGTCTGCCGTACGAAGCGGTCACGTACTTCCGACGTGCAAACATATTATGTGGTTTATTTATGAGCTCACAGGTAAAGAATTGTAAATCAAATTGGATAGTTGTTATTGAGTTTTGACTACATTCGAAAGAGAAATAATAGCTCCTCATATTGTACCTTATCTTAAATAGTTTTAATCGAGTGTATGAAGACCAATGCCTGTTCTTTTGCCGGAGTAAGGAGCTTGGAACAGGCGTAGCTAGTTTTACAGAGAATACTAGTCAGCGGTTAGAGCTATGAATATCACTTGAGAGCCAGTCCCCAGTCAACGTGTAGCGTGGCACGTCGTCACTTAATATCCGGTGACTTGTGGTCAAGCGCTACCTTGTAAGTACTATAAAAATACTAGTTGCGCCCCGCGGTTTCAGCCGCGTCTTCCCGTTATCCCGCAGGAACCTTTTTCCCGGATAAAAAGTAGCTTAGTGGTAGTGACGTTGGCTTGCGATCCGTAGGACGTGGGTTCGTATCCTACAATGAGCTTGAGCTTTCGGTGAAATAAAACATCGTGATGAAACCATAGCTTGGTGGTAGGGCATTTTCTAGTGCTCGTCTGGCTAGCTACCACCCTCTTGTTAAGAATCTGTCGCCAAACACCTACCGGTGTGTTCCAGTAGCCTCACTTGAGAGCCAGTTCCCAGTCCAGGTGTAGCGTGGTACCACCTGCGACCGCATCGTCACTTAACATCAGGTGACTTGTGGTCAAACCCTACCCTGGAAAAGGTAAAAAAAAAAACAGCCAGTTCAATACTTCACATCATATCCCAATACTATCCGCTGTGTTTCGTTAACAAACTCAGCGATCTGGCAATCGTAGTCCCCTGTCCCGGGTCCCCGGCATCCCGCTTACAAGGTCCCGCGGCTGTCCTTGCAGCCCAGCCGCCCACGAGACGCTAAATATATCCACGACTAAAAGTAACTGGGACCCCACCCCGCGCCGCTCTGCCTGCCTCTGCACCCCCGCAGCCTCCCTCCTCTCCCGCCCGGCGACCTACATATAAAAGGGGTAAACCTACTGTTTATTGCTATACCTATGATTGCAACTAATCTTAGACCTATTTGAGGCTAATCCGTAAGTGCTGAGTTAGTTCTGAAAACCTGAGTGTTGATTGATACTGGGAACGTAATGTCTAGGATGATAAATACGATTTGCCTTCGTTTTGAGAGGCTTTTTAAAGTTACTTATGATATAATGAATTTGAAAAGTCACACTAGAGAGCCAGTTCTCAAACTAGACGTGGCGTGGCGCCAACATCGACCACATCGTCACTTAACATCAGGTGACTTGTAGACAAACGCTACCCTGTAAAAATTTTGAATAGTGTGGAGTGAAATGTTTACTAGTAATGTTAACTATTGCATTTTGTAAGTACAAATGGAAATTGTCCGACAAGAAGGCCATTACCATCATCCGTTCACCAATATTATATTCATAGAACAGTTGATATAATTTCCATATGGAACACGTTATTCGCGTCTCCGTAAGTATTATACTCGTATTTAAAAATAGACTTCATCCAGCATAACACGAGGGTTGGAGACCTAATTCTGTCACAGCTCACTTTCCCCGCCCACCACCTACCCTCCCGCGGCTCGATCTAGGCTATTCAGGTCACAGGCTCCGTATTATCGTCGTATCGTGTACATATACAATAATAGCACAACACACAATGCACGTACATAGTCTGTACCCAGCTTCGAGTTGAGAAAAATATCTTTAGAATTCTCAGAACCAAAACGTTATGTCATTATGTTAATGATGTTAACATACATCAAAACAAACTTGAAGACAATGGACTCCTATAATTATATGCTGAGACTCACGAGAGTGTGCGAGTAATCTGAAACAATTTATTATTGTCGTAAGTTTACACAAGTTATTTATATACCATTCATGTCGTGATGTCTCGGTTTCGTGATAAATTTCAAGCGTCACGTGTAGCCTTGAAAATTTAAAAGGCCTTAATTTTTTAGACTTAACCGTCGCTAATCATCAAAATATCTTGCCCGTTCTTTTGCCAGTATAGGAGGTTGCAATTGGAGCAGGCGTAGCTAGTTTTAAGTTGTATCCTACAAAATAAACAATATGTATGATTTTTGATCTTCTGTCAGTTTGATATACATATTTTGTCACTTACCGCAATTTTTTTTTGGTTACAGCGGAAATGACGCACGAGGCGGCGGGCGGCGCGGACGGCTCGCCGCAGCATACGCCGTCCCCTCCGCACGTCCCTCGCCTCCCCGTCGCCGATACCAGCTTCCATCATCAGATCATGCAGGTGAGCATCTGGACTTGGTGTTCTTACTGCTCTTAGAGTGCATCTCTCTCTGCTCTACGAAGTACCTAGTTCTGCTTGTCCATGACTTATTCTTTATCTTCACGATCCCCAGAATGTTACACTGTTTCCTTTTTGATTTGTAACAGGTTAAGTTGTACAATTTTCTATTTTGGACCCCAGATTATTGAGGTGTCATTTTTTTATAAGTTATTTCTTTTTTTTTCCCAGCCGGTTGGCGCGTTCTACAGCGAGCGCTTAGACGCGTTTTTGTATAATATGAAGAAGAATTGATTTATAAACTCGCTGATAGCTCTGTTCACTTCTTTACATACAAAAAACGCGTTTACGCCCTCACGGTAGAACGCGTTAACGCCAAACTCACACTAGACCCCACTGTTTATTCACATTTATTGTGGTTTATTTTGTACTTCAGTAACATACATTGTATTCTGTAGTATGAAGCACACGTATACATATAAGTGAGTACTTGGCAACATTCTTGTTATTTCCTAGCACCCCCGCCGGTGACCGACAACTGAGTAAACAACAAAACAACGAGTGTTGTAGCAATTTTTGATTTATTTTATTGGCACAAGGAGGAAAAAGCTGAACATAAAGCATAGCAGAAGCTATGTTCTTGTTAGCATTTCATATATGTCCGTTCACGTAACTTGTTTGTTCAACAAAAACTTATTTTGTGTAACGGGCTTACTTTTTTTTCTCGCTTAGAAAAAGTACGGATCGTATAAGTACCCATGTTACCTATACGAGTACAAATAAATAAAATTGAGATGTCTCATTGTAATGTCAAAATAACAGCTGTCTATTAAATAATACTACGATGACAAAAATTATTTAAAAGTATTTCGTCTGTCTGCTTATTCCGGCTAATCTCCGAAACTGCTGTATCGATTGTAACGAGACCTCACTAGCATCAGTTATCTAACTGATGTTATGAGGAGTAACTTAGAAAACCTACTTTTATTTTAGAAAAAAGAGTTAGTTCCGCGCAATTAAATTAAAACCCATCGATGCAGCTTTGTATGGAAATCGTTTAAACCCTGGGGAGTTAGATAGATTGTTACTTTTTATCGCGATAAACTGTACTGTAGTCTACACGGGTGGAACCGCGACGCGCTACTAGTGCTAAATAAGTCTGTACGTGCGAGCTACGGTGTCAACAAACTTGCTTCGATTACATTACCTATGCTTAATGTTTCAATCTATAGAACCTTGAAACCAAAAATAAATCCCCGCGAAGATGCTTATTCAAAAACATTAAATCAAAAAATTAATAAGTATCTTAATGTATAATTTTAAAAATCCAATCATATTTCGTTATCTCTGTTTTAATTAAATGCTCACAACTCCCTTTCGTAAACTAAGATTTGTTTAAATGGATTCATTTATACAAATAAACCTTTAAACGTCAATTTATATATCTAAAATTAAGTTTAATAAGTCAAAGTTCATCGATCGATTTTTGAAAATCTAATTTAATATAATTTATAGTCTATTCGCGGCCTTTGATTAAAAATGCAAAGGCGGTGGTTTTGAAAATATAAATAAATAACCATATTTAACGAGCTCAAAATTTCCGCATGTCTGGTGTACTTTTTTTTCCTCGAAGCAGGCTCGGGGATTGTATATAGTTTCGGCCAGAAATAACAACAAAGCTGATATTCCAGTATGCAGATAAGCATCGGCGCTAGAACCTTGCAACTTTAATTTTTATCACTCAACATCTTGCATCTATTACATTTAATTGCTAAAACACTAATATTCTTAGCGAAATAAAACTGGTTTTGCGAAATGCCGTCCTGGCGCCACTTCTTTAGGTATACCTATTACATTAAGTGAAACTAGATTTGTCTATAGGAAATTAAAGCTACGAATATATCGTTGCTGCGGCGACGGTGGCCGTAGTGAATAGGTGCTAAAAAGTAGAGTGAAAAGAAATGATTCGTTCTGCTGACCGCCTAAAATTCGTAGCCCTTAATGCTATAATGTTTCAACCTCCACTGCTCTGCCACCATTTTTCTTTCACGTCCATGTTGACTTGTAGAAAGTGTTATGTGTCCTTGTACAATTGTTTTTGTGCTTAGGTATGAGTATAATAATATGTAAAAAGTATAAATAAGCCTCTTGAAATCTAAGACCCGACTAAACAAAAAAGAGCTTTATGTCTGTTGGTTTTGTGAGTATGAAGTTCAACGCAAGACTACAATTAAAAACTAAGCTGTCAGATTATCACTGAGTGTGTATAACAGGCATTGTTACGTGAATTTTGTAAATTGTGTAGAGAAAATCGAAGCTAAAATAACCGCGGGTTGCGAAATAACGTGCAATGAACAAAAGCCGCGTACAATACAGGTCAGAGCACAAAAAACTGCGCTGTTACCGTGACCTTTTCCAAAAATATTGCGCGGCCGTCGCCAAATCTATCCATCTTGTTTTTATTTTAACGCTCCCACCACGCTCTCTTTATTTATAAAAACTCACCCGAGCGCGCCAGATATAAATATCCCGATATATACGCGCGTATACACAAGTTAACGCGTCCGCTCCACTCGCGTACTATATTTACATTCGTATAATAAACGAGATATATTTAGATCCGAATGTTGATTCGCGGCCCCGTACACCGCACATGTTAGTATGTAAATCCCAAATATACGCGTCGTATGGAGCATATCATCCTCTGGTGATGTGATTAACATATCCGCGTTTAAATATATGTCCACTTATTAATTCTTTGACTAGATGTTAATTTTTTAGTATAAGCATATAAATAAGCGTTCTTGCCTACTGTCTCACCGTGATGACGAAGTTGATGATGCAACATCCTTGCCTACAAGATACCTATACACTCTGCACATTAAGGCTTTTAAAATAGACAATAGACAATATGTTTATTTGTGGCAAAAAACAGCATGCACTTCACATTCAATTTAATAATAAATATAAACAAAACAAATAAACATACATAATATTAAAAAGACAATAAATAAATAATGACCCTGACAGGGTGTTCCCTTCCTTCGCTGTTCGAATGTGTACGAATGTGTTCGAATATGTTGCCGTACGTTTTGTTGTCCGATGGTGGAATAAGGTAGTTCCGTCGCACACACTTCGAAACGTGATTTATAAAAGACCGGCTAAATGTCAGGTAGACAATCGTTTTTTTTTGTGGTAAACATGTTTTGCTTTGCTCTGAGCAGCACTAGGTACTCCATTAAAATGAATAAAAATTATACTTTTGTTTACGTCAGTAATATATCCAAAAACGTTATAAATGAATTTAATCTGACGTTTATTACCTATATTTGATGCCAACTCAGGTTCATTCATTCATAATTTTCTATAAGTCGACACCGCAACAGTTCCAGTTGATCGTAGCCAACAGAGTGCGTTCCGCGATGCTAACTCGTTGCAGCCAGCTCGCCGTCACCCGAAGGGCTGCGCCGTACGGTACGATGCGACAGTGAGCCCGCGCCGCCCCCGCCCGCTGCGCAAAACATCCGTTCGCGCCGTCTATTCGCGGCGCGCGCGCATTCCGCCCGCCCGCCGTTTTTTCTCCATCCGAA
Source organism: Opisthograptis luteolata (assembly GCA_931315375.2). Taxonomy (NCBI): domain Eukaryota; kingdom Metazoa; phylum Arthropoda; class Insecta; order Lepidoptera; family Geometridae; genus Opisthograptis; species Opisthograptis luteolata. Next base: position 12,606,093 of record OV928045.1, read on the forward strand.
CAGAAATAATGCGCGCGACGCCAAAAATATGCGCAGACTTCGGGCTCTGCGCCGACGCATGATATTTTCACGGTTTCGCTTCTTCCGCGCGCTATCAAGGTTATAATTGCTAAAAATCTAGTATCCGAATGGTAATAATCTGGAATATAAATATTTCCATTCCAAACATTGAGATTTAAAAATAAATATATGTCTTGAATTATGCTACGTGTGATTTAATTAAGCCATTTTAATATACTGATAATAATCTCAAAACAAACATCTCTATAAATATTTACACATTACCAAAATATTAACGTAAAATGAATGCATCAATAATAAATTAGAACGACTACGTTTCCGATTCGTATATTGATCGTAATCCGCTGCACTACGCCTGTAGTAACCCGCGGCACCGCCTCCGGGGCCGTGCGCCCCGGGGGTGCCGAGTGGTGTCCTACATGAATGTCCTCTTTCGTTGTCAGAATCAGAGCCCAAGAACGAACCATATAGCGGAGAGAGCGAAACAAACGTTAGAGAATAGTTTCCTGCTGCAAGTGAGTCCAATTACATAATATTGTGTACAGAGCGAGCGCTACACGTGTCTTATTCAACGAGCCATTTGTCACCGCTGCTAATGATGAACGGTTGCCCAAATTTTCGTTACGAGATATAGCTTCGTACCTACGAGTGTAATTACCAATATATATGTAGTTCGAGTCCAAAGTCTACCTTCACATCCGATTTAGACACCAATCAACTAAAGCAACGTAGTTAGGTGTATTCCAAAAGATAACGTAAGCATTGTATTATGCATCACTTGTAGATAATCTTGAACCTGAGCTAAAAATAGATCTTGTGACAATATTTGGTCAGCCGCTTCTGACGTCTACGAGTACCGAACACGGCACTCGTAGTTGTGACTCGACTTTGCATCTAAGTAATGACTTTCAATGTCATACCGTACGACTTCTTGAAATGTACTTTTCCACGCAGAAGCGGATCTTGGTATCGCCGTTGAATATGACACATGTGTTTGTTAGTTGCTGTGAAAATAACAAGTGTTTGTGGTGTAAGGGACCATTAACTACACACCTTTAGTTATTTATTAACCAACATAACATGCACTCGGACCGATCGAAAAGTACGTGATGTATGTGTCTAAAATAACACGTTTTGTATAACTTGTTTGTCGTGCACTAGTAGGTACTTAATTAAGATTGATGTATGTCGATGTTTGATGTCAATAAATTTCAGCTTCCGAGTTAATGTATCGTAAACTAGCTAATCTTATAAAGTTATCAAGTAGGTCACACTAACTGTTCGACGTATAGTTACCGTACTTAATAGTTTACGATCTTTAAGTTCGTAGTATTGAGATGACTGTTAACCAAAAGATGTCTTCTTTGCTTTCCATCAGGTGGGATTGAGGTCAGACAGTGATCTAGTCTGATAAAATGGAATGTATGTACGTACCTGAAATAAAGGCATATTTTATCATTGAATCATGGATCTATTAAACACTATTTGCTTTTTGTGACTACCAGCCAAACGCATCGTTCTTGAACAAGCTCACAGCTTCGCCATATTAACAACCGCTGTAATGTTATCCGAATATGAATCTTGACGAGCGGTGCTGGTGACTGTTTCAGCTGAAGAAGCAGCAGCAGCTCCAGCAGGAGATCCTGCTGCAGCACTTCCAGCAGCAACGGCAGCAGCTGGCGCAGGAGCACGAGCAGCAGCTCAGGCATCATTTGAAGGTATATATCATGTTGCTATAGTTTCTTTTCCTTTATTGTTATATCCTTTTTTGTTGGTACCATGTCCTTGTCCTCATTGTTTCCTGGGAATACATATTTGGCACTGTGACGTACTTTATATATTAATGCAATAATATTGGAATTTAAAGTATCAATCCAATGGCTGAGTAGAACGTTAAGTTGGTTTAAAATATGTAGAAAATTATATTTCCATTTTAAGGCAGTGACTAAAATAGTAAAAAATTAATCAAATTAATTATGATAATGTCAAAATTATTAAAATCCTTGACGTTCATCATAAATATATTATTAGTGATGATGCGCTGAACTCCGGTTCAAACTACTTGTGTGATGATTGCCAAAACGAGTTCCGCTTGCACGTGCCTTTAGTAAAAAAAACTTAACGCGTCCCGTGACCATAGTTACTTGTACATGATAGGTTTTTTATATACAGAGTAGTTCTTCAATGTCAGATAACTCGTATTCTTCTCCGAATCTCGTTTTGAATACAATAAATTGATCATGATACCCACACAGAATTTAGGCCAATTATAACTTTGATAGGTCGTAAAAACTGTAGTACATCCTATTATGAAAGTTTGTGTTAAATGGATGTTTGGTACCACTTAGCTGCTGAACGGATTTTTATGAAACGTAAACTTTCCAAATATCTAGAATTTAGGTAGAATAAAATAAAGTAGAGGAGCTAATATTACCATGCGAACGATACAGACTCTGTTCTAGTAGTATAGTCAAATAGTCAAGAAAACCTTTCTAGTTGACGCCAGCATAAACAGTAGTCTTGTTGTAAAGGAAGTAATTCCAAATTTTCTATTTGCGCGGCATTTAGGTTCCAAATCGCAGCAATAGAGGCGTAGCGCCGTCACCGGCACGCTCACAAATAGAGCTGAATGGCGGCGGACAGTAATTACATCATTCATACTCGCTCCGTCAATTGCATTAACCCCGATAGGGATCTCACGGGGCTCAGAAATGAACGCACATTACGAGCTCCACGAGTACAATGGCTTTACGAGTGCGACCCATTTAGGGTGTGTTGCAGTTATAAGTCATTATGAACGAATGTTAGATAACTTTTGCTGTCTGTGGTCTTTTTTAGTAGTCAAATACAACTCAAATGGCACACACGTATTTCATTTCTAATATTCTCCAAAACCGAACATCTTGAACCTTATTCTCATCAACATATGGTCGAATTCGAGCTGGATAAATCTGTCACGCATCGCACCGGCCGGCCGCCGAAAAAAGAAGAAAAAAGTGCGCATTCCAAGAGTTGGATTGTATATCTGAATTATTAGAACATTATTACAAATTACACTGTGTTATATTGTGATATGGTGAGCGTGCATTATGGCGACGACGATTACAAATGAACAACAACAACTTCTCTCCGTGTTGGAAGATACGGCCAACTTATTACGAAAAACTCAAACTAACCTTAAAAAATGTCCTAAATCAAGATTAACAAAAGGTTACATTGAGGCACGTATGAAGATTATAGATGAATATTGGGCCTCATTTAAAAGTGCACACCATGATTTAGTGAAGTTAACACCTAAGGAGCAAAGAGGAACATTGCCGTATTTTTTAAATGAAGAGTTTTTTATTTACGAAGATTTATACAACATACTGCAAGGCGACTTGAAAGATACGCACGCTGCCTTCTCGGAATGTATGTCCACGGAGTTGAGGTCTACAAATGCAAGTATGAACACGTCAAATGTACAACACAATATAGTACAACTCCCGCGAATCCAGTTGCCTACATTTTGCAATACCTATGAAGGATGGCCGACTTTCAAGGATTTGTTTACATCTTTGGTGCATGAAAACACAACGCTCAGTGATGTACAAAAACTTCATTATTTGAAAACAAGTGTTACTGGAGAAGCTGAGGCACTTTTAAAGCATATACAAGTGACATCAAGTAACTATTCAACTGCGTGGGAAATATTGAATACAAGGTATGGCAACCAACGCTTAATCATCAACCACATTATGAAGAGATTATTTAATCAAAAGAAGATGACTTCTCAATCAGCTGCTCAATTAAGGGGCTTATTAGACACCACTACAGAATGCCTAAATAATTTAGAAAATCTGAAAGTTCCCATTGTCTCTTGGGATTTGATAATAATATATCTTCTGGTACAGAAGTTGGACCCAGAGACACACAAAAGCTGGGAGGAGTATGCATACCAAGATGAAGCTGAAGCTTTACCTACGTGGAAGGACTTTAGGAAGTTTATGGAATCTAAGTTTCGCACATTGGAATTAGTCACGGCAAGTAATACACGAGAGATAAAGCAAGTCAAAGAACGTGCATGTCATGTTGCCACACCAATCACCGAGAAAGTGTGTGCCATGTGTAATGACAAACACACATTGTGTCATTGCAAAGAGTTTATCAAGATGGAACCTAACGATAGAAGCGAGTACGTGAAGAACAAACATTTATGTTTCAACTGTCTGGCACCAGGACACTCAGTATCGAGATGCAAACTACAAATGTCCTGTCGAATATGTCACAGACGTCATCATTCGCTGCTACATGAACATAAGAATACAGAACCTGCGGCATCAACGAGTACCTCACAACCGCTGGCTTCACAACATGTAGTAGAAGAGGAAGAAGTCCAAGTCAATACAACGATTGCGTCACATCTTACAACCAGACAGGGAGTAGCACTATTAGCGACGGCAGTAGTGGAAGCAACAAATGAACATGGTCACACCATTCCACTACGCGCACTAATAGACCAGGGTTCCCAAGCAACCTTCATAAGCGAGAAGGCGACTCAACTACTGAAGCTGAAACGGCAACCAATCAAAGGGAGTGTTGTCGGAGTGGGATCTACGAAAACAGAGATCAATCATATGGTACAGCTACAAATAACATCACAGTGGGACCGAAACTTTAACCTACCAATCAAAGCCTACGTGATGTCGAAACAACTGACCACAAAGATACCTGCTAAAACAATATCAACACAACCATGGCCTCATCTCAAGGGTCTTACGATGGCTGATCCAACCTATTTCAAGCCAGGGTCTATAGATTTGCTCTTGGGGGTCAAGGAATATGCAAATATTATACAGAAGGACCTAATCAAAGGTCCACCAGGCACACCATGTGCTCAAAAAACCAGCTTTGGGTGGATTCTTTTTGGAGACGTATATGGAAAACAAAGAGAAGATACTTACCTTGTTATGCATCACCAAGTCGACGTGGATGACATGTTGAAGTCGATCTGGGAAGTAGAAGTTGACGATAACAGACATTTAACAAAAGAAGAGAAGATTTGTGAAAACATTTATGAGAAGACAACAACAAGAAACGAAGAAGGGAGATACATAGTAAAATTACCTTTTAAAACATACAGTCCACAAGTATCACATGGAAACACGAAAGAGATAGCTAAACAAAGATTCTTTCAACTGGAACGGAAGTTCAGGAAGTCACCAGACCTGAAAAAAGAATACACAAAGGTTATTAATGATTACATACAACAAAAACACATAGAAGAAATACCTGAAAGAGAAAAAGAATCAAAGGGAACAGTTTACTTACCTCACCACGCTGTAGTTCGCAACGACAAGGAGACCAGCAGAACACGCGTCGTGTTTGATGCTTCCTGTGAAGGAACTAACAATGTTTCATTAAATGAGGAATTACTCGTGGGTCCGCAACTACAGGAAGACTTAAGAAATCTTCTTATGAGATGGCGAATGAAACGTGTCTGCTTCATGGCTGATATACAACAAATGTATCGCCAAATATTAGTAACCAGAGACGACGCAGATTTCCAACGAATCTTTTGGAGAGCAGACGAATCTGAAGATCTACAAGAATACCGTCTTTTGAGAGTGACCTTCGGTTCAGCTCCTGCACCGTATCTAGCTGTCAAAACGCTCCATCAAGTAGCAAATGACGAGGGAAACGGCAAACCACTGGCTGTTCAAAGCATAAAAAACAACTTTTATATGGATGACTGGCTTGATGGCGCTGATAATGCAGAAGCAGCTATATCGCTAGCTAAGGATGTTACAAACATATTACAAAATGGCGGTTTCCAACTCACCAAATGGTCATCAAATAACATTGAATTTATGAAATTTATTGATGAAGACAAAAGATCTGCAAATGCACACGTAGATATGAATCTCGATGGAACAATCAAGGCATTGGGTATTGTCTGGAATTTAGGTAAAGATACATTTCAATATAATTTGAATTTACCAACAACCGGAAACACCATAACAAAACGTAGTATCTTGTCTGATGTTCAAAAATTATTTGATCCGCTTGGTTGGATAGCACCAAGTACTGTTATGGCAAAAATTCTGATGCAGAAGCTGTGGCTAGAGAAAGTAACTTGGGATGAGCCAGTAAGTGAAAACCTACAAGAAGAATGGAGACAAATCAAAACAGATTTTGCAAATGTCAACAATATCCAAGTAGATAGATGGCTTGGAACAACTGAAACCAATAAAACAAACATACAAATACACGGATTTAGCGACTCATCGATGCGGGCTTACTCAGCGACCGTTTACATCAGAATCGAAACATCAAAACAAGATATTGAAACTCACCTTATCGCTGCTAAGACAAGAGTAGCACCATTGAAAACAATATCTTTGCCTCGCTTGGAGCTGTGTGGTGCTTTACTTTTATCTAAACTTATGAAGCAGATTGGACAGGCAATGAGAATTCCATCTTCAGACATGTATGCATGGACAGATTCTTCCATTGTCATTGCATGGTTGAGTGGTGAACCTAACAGATGGAAACCCTTTGTTGCCAACCGGGTGGTAGAAATTTTAGAAATCCTAAACCACAATCAATGGTATCATGTCGAGTCGAGTAAGAACCCTGCCGATCTAGCTACACGAGGAATGTCACTGTCCGAACTGAAGAAAAGCGACTTGTGGTGGAGAGGTCCAAGCTGGTTATCTGAAAAGGAAATAAAGATTAGTAAACCAAATGAAAACGGTAAAAATGAATACTTACCTGATTACAGAAGAACAAGAAAAATCTATAACTACAGCATTTGAAAATTTCGACAACTTAACACAATTACTCAAAACTATTACTTACTGCAAAAGATTTTTAAACTACAAGAAAAACGAAAACACAGATTGTGATTTAACTACACTAGAATTGGAAAATGTACTGACTATTTGTATAAAAGAGGTGCAAGAAGAAGAGTACAAGGAAGAAATAGAGAGGCTTAAATTAGATAAACAAGTAAGGAAGACAAGTCCATTGCGATTTCTCAACCCTTACCTAGATGAGAAACAACTCCTCAGGGTGGGCGGTCGTCTCAGACATTCAAATTTATCTGAAAATAATAAAAATCCGATTATTTTGGGCAATAAAAACAAGCTGACACCTTTGATCGTTGCTGACGCACATAATAGAACTCTGCACGGAGGAGTACAGCTGATGTTATGCTACCTACATTCTAAATACTGGATTGTGAAAGCAAAGTCAATGGCTAAGAAGCACGTCCACAAATGCCTCATTTGCGCCAGACTCAACGCTACTACTAAAACTCAAATTATGGGAGACTTACCAGTTCAGAGAGTAACTCCATCAAGACCGTTTTTACACAGCGGTGTAGATTTTGCCGGACCATTTCAGACCTTGATGTCAAAGGGCCGAGGCAACAAAACTACAAAAACTTACATAGCTATATTCATCTGTATGTCAACCAAGGCTATACATATTGAGCTGGTTGGAGATCTCACTTCAGAGGCCTTTATTGGCGCTTTTAGACGTTTTGTAGCCAGGAGAGGAAGATGTAGTCACATCTGGAGCGATCAAGGGCGAAACTTTGTGGCTGCCAATAAAGAACTCCGAGATGCCTGGAATGAAGCTAAGTTACAGTTTACTGGAGAAATAGCACAAACCCTTGCCACAGATGGTACTCAATGGCATTTTATCCCGGCTTATAGCCCCACGTTCGGTGGATTATGGGAGGCTGGTGTGAAATCTATAAAAAAGCACCTAAGAACGATTTTAACTGCACACCTTACATATGAAGAGATGACGACAATACTACATCAAGTAGAAGCGTGCTTGAACTCGCGGCCACTATGTCCCATCGACGGTACTGATCCAGAGAATACTAACCCACTTACACCAGGACACTTCTTAATGGGAGAAGCACCAATTGTTGTCCCATCACCTGATTTAAAGGACATAAAAATATCCAATTTGTCGCGATGGCAATATACACAAAAACTTGTGAATGACATCTGGCGACGATGGCAGGATGAATATTTAACAAGACAGCAACAACGTCCAAAATGGCTGAGAAGAGTAGAAGAGTTCAAGATCGGCGACATAATATTGATCAAAATCGACAATTTGCCACCAGGAAAATGGTCATTAGGACGCATTGTTGATAAACACCCTGGCCCTGATGGTCAGACGAGGGTGTATAGTGTGAAGAGTGGTGGTTCAGTAACAAAAAGAACTGTAACTAAACTGTGCGCCTTGCCTATAGATTCTACTTAAGTTATAGCTCTGTAGCATGTTCATTTTAATAATTTTGGTTTGTTTTCTTTTGCATGAGAGTATATTATTGTACCAGCCTACCGTTAACATAACATACTTTAAAAATAAAAACACTATCAGCTTCACTTGTAACTATGTATATATAAAAAAGAACCTACTGTTCTTTTGGTGGGCGGTATGTTGCAGTTATAAGTCATTATGAACGAATGTTAGATAACTTTTGCTGTCTGTGGTCTTTTTTAGTAGTCAAATACAACTCAAATGGCACACACGTATTTCATTTCTAATATTCTCCAAAACCGAACATCTTGAACCTTATTCTCATCAACAGGGTGTATCATAGTTTTGGTCGCTAGGCTGCCGAGTATCTCGGTGATCAATCACAGATACAAACGCTTATCCAAGCCGCGACACGTTGTTTATAAATATAGCTGGAACGTAATATTATAATTACGTATTTGATACCGCAATTAGTATGTTTTGCATCGAACCGAAATCGAGTTGTTATGTACGTGCGTCACGATAAAATTGCCTTAACCTTGGACAAGCGATTAAATGAAATATTTTCCTCCAAAAGTCAAGTGTCTGAAATAATATTGCATCGTTATGATATGTAGGGAATGTGGAAGATGTCCAATTGACGCCCAGGTGGATGATCATTTTGTGCTGAACACTTGTACTATTCGGAATTTGTGATTCACCACCGCAGCGTGCATTACTCACGCTGATCTTGCCGATAAGAATGTAAACATTTTTACAATCGTGATTGGAATTGTATTTCGGCAAGATGACGATTTTATTAGAGCCAACAGCAATGAGTCACTAGCGGGCTAAACCTAAAACCTAAATCATAAAATTTTCCTTACCTAAACTAATAAACGTACCTATAAAAAGTGTCGGTGTGCCCCAGGGTGGCCGCATGTTGTAACCTGTAAGGCCTTTGACCACGTCCATTTTCCTAACATATAGTTTTCGACGAATGCCGTGTTCCAGCTATGGGAACAGAAGAAGGCCATGGAGGAGGCGGCGCTGCGCGAGGCGCGCGAGGCGCTGGAGGCGCGGGAGGCGCGCGAGCGGCACGAGCGGGACCGCGTCGAGCTGCTGCGCAAGAAGGACCGTCACGAGCACAGCGCCAATGCCTCCACGCAGGTCAAACAGAAGCTGCAGGTCGGTCCTCGCGACATACTACTAATATTATAGATGTGAAAGTTTATGAGGATCGATGGATGTTTGTTACTCTCCGCAAAAACTCGAGAACGGATTTTGATGAAATTTGGTGGAGAGGTAGTTCAAACCCATAGAAGAAGCAGAATAATTTTTATCGCGATAAAGCGTAGTCCACACTGGTGAAACCGTGGAGCGCAGCTAGTCTTATAAACTTAGAAACATAGATGACCAACAAACTTTACAAGTTAAGACAAGACACTACAATTAAAGTTTTATGATGAAATTCTCATCTCAATTTTATTGTTTGTAACTTTATGGCCGGACCAGATATAAACCCCCTCCCAGTTGATGCGTGAAACGGGTGTAGCGTCAGTGCTTACGTATTTATCGAGTGCGCCAAGTATATTTCCATTCATAAAGTTATCACGATGTACGTTGGCCAAATTGAATGTTATATTTATTTTTATTTGGAAGAGGCCAAGAGGGGCATTATTTTGAAAGCTTTTTCAATCCCTTCATTGGCACACAAGACTAAAAAGCGTGGCAAAATGCTTAACGGGGATTTACTGGAGTAGGGTCATGCAAAAAGTTATGATGTCGATGAAAGCAGTATCGTAAAGCCAAAATCATGATTATGAGATGATGGAAGGCTATTAGGAAGTGTTCAACAATGATTCAGCAAGTGTGATGGCCTGATGGCTCTATGTAATTATAGACTGTGATCTACTCTAGCAAATAGCCCAGTCTAACATCAAAATGGAATAACTTTCTGTCTTTTATCAGATAAGACCAAGGTTTTATCATCTGCATTGGTGCAGCCAATAATAAGGTATTTTTTCATGTTTTCAGGAGTTCCTTATGAAGAAACAAGCAAATGCAAATGGGACAGTACCCAGCCCATCATTCTCAGTTAGAAATTGGTGAGTAATATATCCTTTTATTCAATTCAATGACGAGAGAGAACGAGCTCGTCGTTCTTTTGATAGTAAACGCCACACGTAACAATTGATGTGGCACCCAGAACTGCGTATAGCTGTTTTATGGGTGCCTTTTCCGTTATAGCTATCTCGCTCGGAAAACATTCTTCACTAGAGCGAGAAAGCTCTTTGGCATCAGCAGAGCGCGCAATTTCTACAATAAGCCCTTAGTCTACCCTCATTAAAAAAATATCAGTTCTCGAGATGTTGACTAATGTTGTATAATTCCAGGGGTATAGTGAAATCGTCGTCAGGCGAGTCAATAACGTCGACCGGGGTGACCGGCACCCACCCGTACAGGATAGCGGCGCCGCTGACGCTAGCGTTGAACGCGGCGCCGCCCCAACCCTCGCCGGCGGACTACCCTCTCAGGAAGACAGGTTGGTCGACATCATATATAATGTTGCTGGTCTACTGAGACGATGTGTATTTGCGAGTGTCGGTGCTAAGTAAAGGTAGTAAGTGCGAGATTTCCGCACTTATGACTTGATAACTTGATTGTGGATTTGATTTGCTATCCTTCAGAACGGGGAGTGATATGAGAAACAGTAAGAGCATGTGACATCTATCTATCCGCACTGGTTCAGGGCATAGTCTACCACAGATTATACCCCTTACTCTTTATTGTTTGAGAGCATACTTCATGATGATGAGGAATTGAAGCACATCTAATTTTTATAGTAAGTGTTCACCCCGTTCTGTCCTTCGCCACACTTTACTCTCTTGAAACTTGCATTGGCACTCGCAACTAACAACGGTAGACCTAGTAGTTGTTGTGTGGACTTGTGTAGTGTTTGATGTTGTTATATTAACAGTTTTTCTTATTAAATAAAGTTTTTATTTTATTACACAAAAAATTTAATAGAATTTACGATTCATTTCTATGGAACTCTCAAATTTTTTGAAAATTGTGAAAGGTTTTGTAACATTTCGAGCGCTTTTTTCTAGTTTTTGTGCTATACCAACACCGACAATATTTTCATAAACTTTGAGACTTTCGTTTTTAAAACATTAAACCGAAACACGTCTTCGATCGTTGGCACGGGAGGAATTATTTTCTATAAATCTGTCTAATTCGTATTATTATAGTGTAATTTTGGACACAACACTGCATGATATAGGCACATCAGCGTCAAGCTGCTCGCCTATAAAAAAATTTAAACTCAGAGCCTATATGGATTAGAATAAATCTGTCCCCTTCCACTTGCCTGCACCGCCAACGATCCACGGCGCCCGTGTGTGTACCGTGAGCCCTAACATTGTAACGCATGCGTGTGCACTAACGCAGCGTCGGAGCCCAACATGCTGAAGGTGCGTCTGAAGGCGCGCGTCATCGAGCGCCGCGCCTCGCCGCTGGCGCGCCGCCCCGCCAAGCGCGGCAAGCACAGGAGTGAGTATGCACACAAAAAAAATTAAACAGATTGTGCTCAAAGCCATCCGAAAATCCTTGACCCCTTTGGCGGACTGCTAGGGTTTGCTATCCACTGCTTTGTTTCCTGGAGGGTGCAATCTGGGTATCTAAAAGTCAAGAGTGAATAGGCACTTCGTAGGCCAGCATGATCCATCCTCCAGGGTCATTAACACAAAAAAAAATTGGCAAAATACGAATCGGTTTGTTGGCAAACGCGCTCACGATCGACACATTCATCATCATCATCATCGGCCGGAAAAAGTCCACTGCTGAATATAGGACATAGGACCAACATTTTTATGGACCGCTTACCATCAGACCAGCCGTCTACTCTGTCGTCATTCTAATCAAAAAGAAAATTGTGTATCCTACCGACTGCGCCAACAAACCACTGCCGCTTGCTAACCCCCCCGCCCCCCTGGTCCGCAGACTGCGACGGCTCGTCCCCGCGCGGGTCCCCGCCGGGCGCGGGCGGCGCCAGCGCACCCATCCGCGAGGAGGAGGAGTCCCCGCGCGCGCCGGAGCTGCTGTTCTCGTCGCCCTCTATGCCGAACATCTCGCTGGGTCGCCCGCACGCGCCGCACCCGCCGCATCCGCCACCGCAGCCGCGCACGCCGGTCAGTGCATTATACCACAATCGGCTTACGTTATGTCATGCCAATAGCTTTAGAAGTAACGGAACTGCTGGGAGGCTGAAGAATGTGAGGAAATGGAGTCGAAAAATCCCGACCTCCAGCTGTCTCTGTGTTCCGACAGCCTCACTTGAGAGCCAGTTCCCAATTTAAGTGTAGTGTGGCACCACTTTCGACCACACCATCGTGATCATCACTTATTCGTCATTCTGCTAGATCTACGAATCGATAGCGTAGTTAGTTCTAAAGTGATCACAATGTATCCTATTGATTAAACTTAAAAATTTATTAATTCATAAATGTTATTATACAATTCAAGAATTCATTGACGATAAAAGCGTCACAATCTCACTACCTCTAAAATAATATTGCGTGTACCTACTTAAGTATATAATTTCTTTATGTATGTGTTGTCCGTAACTAGATTTTTATGTCATTTCTATATGCTATACCCTAACAGGGTCATGTTGTGATTTTACAATTTGCATAAATAAATAAATAAATAAATAAAACAAATTTTGACTTTTGATAATGGGGTGATTATTAGGTCGAACTGCAGCGGGCTGTCAGCCGTAAAATAAATAGATCTAGCAATCAGTTCAAGCTACCTCCTATTCATGTTTAAATTAGCTGACATCAGCAAAAAGGGCGACTCGCGTGTTTGGGCGTTTTTGCCGATGTCCACCCGTTGCACGGTGAACGTGTAGTGACGTGAGGCCGCGCAGGTGGCGACGCTGCCGCCGGTGTCGGAGGCGGAGGCGTACGGCGCGCGCGGCGCCAAGCGGCCGCTGGGCCGCACGCACTCGGCGCCGCTGCCGCTGGGGGACCCGGCGCTGCAGCCGCAGGCGGCGCACCACTACCTGCGCGACCAGATACGGAAGACGGTCAGTGCACGAGGACGCGCCCAACACCGATTACTACATTTACACTCTGTAACAGGAGTTAGGAGCTAGGCCCGACAACTAGGCTATAGTCGTATTTTTAATTAGAAGAAGCCAACTGACAGTAGCTAATGTCACTTTGTAAAATAATGTTGCCAAATTTAAAGTAATTGAAATGCGTTCAGTTCTCGTTCAATCAAAAGAATGAACAATGAGTGTGAATAGTTAATCATTTCAAACTATAAAAGAATTATTCAGGAGTTTTTTCAATCATTCACTTTGTCACAACACTATTTTTACTTCATCAAAAACTGACAAAACAGGAAACGTCAGTTGACTTCGCCTAATTAAAAATACGACTATAATCCTAGACTGACTAATGCCTGAAATTGATAATCGATCCGATCCGTTATCCGCGGTTTTGGATCTATATATATGTCATGTCATTTTAGTACTAGGGCTTGACAGATTACTACTAAAATGACATATTATAACATGACATATCGATCCAAAACCACGGATAACGAATCAGAATCGATTGATATTTTCTAGCTTAAAACTTTACTGTTTCTATAAGAATGTACTGGAAACGTCCTGTTTTGTGTACCAAATAAATCTCATATATAAAAATCAATTGCTGCTCGTTAGTCTCGCTAGAACTCGAGAATGTCTGGACCGATTCGGATAATTTTGATCTTGAAATATTTGTGGAAGTTCAGGGAAGGTTTAAAAGGTGACTTTTATTAGCGATACGGAGTTCGCCGGGTCAGCCAGTAAAGAAATAAATAAATTGTCGCCAAGAAAGTCCACGTTACGGCGTCGAGTGTGCAACGTGCGCTGTGTCGGCAGGTGCTGACGCGCGCGCACGACGCGGCGGCGGCGGCGCTGCGCGAGGAGGAGGGCGAGGTCATCGACCTGACGGCGCGGCGCGCGGAGCCGCCCCCGCCCGCCGCCGAGCCCGCGCCGCTGGCGCGCGCGCTGTCCTCGCCGCTCGTGGGCGCCAGGGTGCCCGCCACCGGCCTCGCGTACGACGCCATCATGCTCAAGCACGGGTGAGCGAGCCAACACCCCACACTTACTACCTAGTCGCGTCAGCTTGCGAGCTGTTGCTATCCCGCTCACACTACTAGCTAGTGACGTCAGCTTGCGAGCTGTCGTGGGTTTGTATGAAGGAAAATATCGTGATGAAACTGTAGCTTGGATGTTTTCTAGTGTTCACCTGGCTAGTAGCTCCCAGTCTCAAGTTAAGATACATGGGGGAAAGTTTTTCATGTTCTTGCATAATCAAAAATAATTATTATTACCTATTTATTTATCTTAACAATGACAGATTGATATGGTGTGCTCTTTTCTCTTTTTACTTTCTTCTTCGTCTACTTATACTCTATGTTAAAATGTGTTTTATCATCACTATCACTGTTTTATCCTATTTTATTTATCCCAAAGTTTATGTTTGTTATGTTCTTCCTTAGTTTTTTACATTACTATATTAAATATTTTATGTTTTAATTATTTACTGGAATGTTTAAATTTCTTCTATTTGTGAAAACTGTTAGGCCTATTTGTTTTTATGTTATTTTTTCTTATATGCTGTTTGTTTTCCTTGTGATAAATAAAATAAATAACTAAATAATCGTACTTTCGAGGGAGAATGTTTTCTCTTATTTTAAAATTTGTTTTTATATGTGATTTGCAGGTGCGGGTGCGGCGCGCACGCCCCCACGCACCCGGAGCACGGCGGGCGGCTGCAGTCGGTGTGGGCGCGCCTCTGCGAGACCGGCCTGGCGCAGCGCACCGAGCGCACCCGGCCCAGGAAGGCCACCTTCGACGAGCTGCAGGTACGGATATATACATGTACACTTATGGTACGGCGGTGTTACGAACGCTGCCCGCTACCAATCAAAATCATCGTCCCATTTAACTCGGATTATTTTTACATTTAGTAGAGATGTACAGTTCGAACACGCGGGCACAGAAGGGAGGAAATATAGATAAAAGCACTGAGTGGAAGAAAAAGAAGACCATATATGAAAGATGCGAGATATCGAGAAATAAAGTTCTAAGCGCGGGATGAGGTGAATCTACACACGTTCGTCCTATATCGCGTTGGAAGCTCACTGGCGCGGGCGCCGGCCAACTGGAGGCAGCGCGCCTCATGCAGTTACCGCGGCCTCCTGCACTGCTCGTGTTGCGCGGCTACACTAATACTTACATGACTGTCGCAGGGCGTGCACTCGGAGGCGCACGTGTCGCTGTTCGGCGGGCGCGGGCGCGAGGCCGGCGCGGGCGCGGGCGTGCGCCAGCTGGTGCGGCTGGCGTGCGGCGGGCTCGGCGTGGACTCCGACACGGCGTGGTCGGACGCGCACACGGCGCCCGCCGCGCGCGCCGCCGCCGGCGCCGTGCTGGACCTGGCGCTGCGCACCGCGCGCGGCGACCTGCGCAACGGGTCAGTACTCACCGCTCAGTACGTGCGGCGCGCTCGGCGCGGTCGGACGCGCACACGGCGCCCGCCGCGCGCGCCGCCGCCGGCGCCGTGCTGGACCTGGCGCTGCGCACCGCGCGCGGCGACCTGCGCAACGGGTCAGTACTCACCGCTCAGTACGTGCGGCGCGCTCGGCGCGGTCGGACGCGCACACGGCGCCCGCCGCGCGCGCCGCCGCCGGCGCCGTGCTGGACCTGGCGCTGCGCACCGCGCGCGGCGACCTGCGCAACGGGTCAGTACTCACCGCTCAGTACGTGCGGCGCGCTCGGCGCGGTCGGACGCGCACACGGCGCCCGCCGCGCGCGCCGCCGCCGGCGCCGTGCTGGACCTGGCGCTGCGCACCGCGCGCGGCGACCTGCGCAACGGGTCAGTACTCACCGCTCAGTACGTGCGGCGCGCTCGGCGCGGTCGGACGCGCACACGGCGCCCGCCGCGCGCGCCGCCGCCGGCGCCGTGCTGGACCTGGCGCTGCGCACCGCGCGCGGCGACCTGCGCAACGGGTCAGTACTCACCGCTCAGTACGTGCGGCGCGCTCGGCGCGGTCGGACGCGCACACGGCGCCCGCCGCGCGCGCCGCCGCCGGCGCCGTGCTGGACCTGGCGCTGCGCACCGCGCGCGGCGACCTGCGCAACGGGTCAGTACTCACCGCTCAGTACGTGCGGCGCGCTCGGCGCGGTCGGACGCGCACACGGCGCCCGCCGCGCGCGCCGCCGCCGGCGCCGTGCTGGACCTGGCGCTGCGCACCGCGCGCGGCGACCTGCGCAACGGGTCAGTACTCACCGCTCAGTACGTGCGGCGCGCTCGGCGCGGTCGGACGCGCACACGGCGCCCGCCGCGCGCGCCGCCGCCGGCGCCGTGCTGGACCTGGCGCTGCGCACCGCGCGCGGCGACCTGCGCAACGAGTCAGTACTCACCGCTCAGTACGTGCGGCGCGCTCGGCGCGGTCGGACGCGCACACGGCGCCCGCCGCGCGCGCCGCCGCCGGCGCCGTGCTGGACCTGGCGCTGCGCACCGCGCGCGGCGACCTGCGCAACGGGTCAGTACTCACCGCTCAGTACGTGCGGCGCGCTCGGCGCGGTCGGACGCGCACACGGCGCCCGCCGCGCGCGCCGCCGCCGGCGCCGTGCTGGACCTGGCGCTGCGCACCGCGCGCGGCGACCTGCGCAACGGGTCAGTACTCACCGCTCAGTACGTGCGGCGCGGTCGGACGCGCACACGGCGTGGTCGGACGCGGTCGACTTTTTTTCTACACAATTTTTCTTTCTAAGTATCTTTTCTCTCATGTAAAACGACCGCCCCTCACATTCCCCCTCGCGCCCGCAGGTTCGCGGTGGTCCGCCCCCCCGGGCACCACGCGGAGCCCAACCAGGCGATGGGGTTCTGCTTCTTCAACAACGTGGCGGTCGCGGCGCGCGTGCTGCGGACCCGCCTGCACCTGCAGAGGATACTCATCGTCGACTGGGTACGTGCAGCTTGCTGTTTCATAAACTTTAGTGACGCTGAGAATCAATTTCTGTTTAATGCTCGCGTTTCACAGTATGTGACTATCGTGATTCTTACGGGAAAATATCATTTATAGTATCCCCATATTGCTCGGGTAGAAGGGAATTTCCTAGTGCTCGTCTGGCTATAACTACCAGCTTAAGAATTTGTAAATAGAAGGCAATACTTCTCGAGTTACATGTATTTACTAGCTGTTCCCCGCGGTTTCAACCGCGTGGGCTACAGCTTTATGCATGCAAAGTCTCAGCCCGATCGGTTTAAAATTGACAAGTTTCATACAAACTTTCATCCCCTATTTTATCCCCTTAGGGGTAGAATTAATCAAAATCCTTTCCTAGCGGATGCCTACGTCATAACATCTACCTGCATGCCAAATTTCAGCCCGATCCGTCCAGTGGTTGTGCTGTGCGTTGATAGGTCACTACGTCAGTCGGTCACCTTTGGGTTATATATATTTAGATGAGGACCTAAAAAAAAACAAGAGTTAGGTTCAATAGTTGAATATATTCTGTTTGCGTCGCAGGACGTGCACCACGGGAACGGCACGCAGCAGATATTCTACTCGGACCCGCACGTGCTGTACATGAGCATCCACCGGCACGACGACGGGAACTTCTTCCCGGGGACCGGCGCCGCCTCCGAGTGCGGCGCGGGCGCGGGGCTCGGGTTCAACGTGAACGTGGCGTGGGGCGGCGGCGCCGACCCGCCGCTCGCGGACGCGGAGTACCTCGCCGCCTTCCGCAGCGTCATCATGCCCATCGCCAAGGTACGTCACTAGCGGACATGTGCAACGTGAACGTCAACAACCAAACAGCTTTCTTATGCTGGAGCCACACTAACGGGAAATGCCGTTCAGTAGCGCGATGATTGACGTTTGACATAAGTGTAACCACGATAGCGATAGCGATAATAGCGCAATATTTATCGCGAAGATAGGCATTGACATTTCCTTTGACGTTGACCTTGGTGTGGGCCGGGCATTACTAATTAAGTTTAACCTTTATTTACGTTGATACGTCTGTCCCCCAGGAGTACAACCCTGAGATCGTGCTGGTGTCGTGCGGGTTCGACGCGGCGGCGGGGCACCCTCCCCCGCTGGGCGGGTACAGCGTGTCCCCCGCCTGCTTCGCGCACATGACGCGCGACCTCATGCAGCTCGCCAACGGGAAGGTACGGGCCTCGCGCTCTGCGCTATCCCTACGCGTCGAAAGGTCTATCATCATCAGCATTTTCATTGCTGGGGCCTTCTCTCTGAGAGAGAGCGCGAGCCGTAATCTTCCACGATGACCCAGTGCGGATTGGGAAATGTCGCATGCCCCTGAATGTTATGATTCTTGGATGATTTCCTTCACCGTTTTTGAGCGAGAGCAAATCCACACTTAATAGGCGCGGGGCCGGGTTAATTCGAACTCGGTATCGGCACCTCGGAAGGCGCACGCGATGCCGTTCGGCCACTGTTATTCCCCTAACACCGAGGACCATGCATAGTATATCAAAACACGGAGGTGCCTCTATTCCCTTAGTTGCTCCTAGTGACACATGCCCCCGCAGGTGGTGCTGTCCCTGGAGGGCGGGTACGACCTGCCCGCCATGTGCGACTGCGCGCAGGAGTGCGTGCGCGCGCTGCTGGGGGAGGCGGCCGCCGCCCCCGCGCCGCACGAGCTGGCGCGCCGCCCCGCGCCGCACGCGCAGGACGCGCTGCGGGCAGCCATCGCCGCGCAGGCGCCGCACTGGCCCCAGGTAGGCACCCCCCGCCCCGCGCCGCACGCGCTGCGGGCAGCCATCGCCGCGCAGGCGCCGCACTGGCCCCAGGTAGGCACCCCCCGCCCCGCGCCGCACGCGCTGCGGGCAGCCATCGCCGCGCAGGCGCCGCACTGGCCCCAGGTAGGCACCCCCCGCCCCGCGCCGCACGCGCTGCGGGCAGCCATCGCCGCGCAGGCGCCGCACTGGCCCCAGGTAGGCACCCCCCGCCCCGCGCCGCACGCGCTGCGGGCAGCCATCGCCGCGCAGGCGCCGCACTGGCCCCAGGTAGGCACCCCCCGCCCCGCGCCGCACGCGCTGCGGGCAGCCATCGCCGCGCAGGCGCCGCACTGGCCCCAGGTAGGCACCCCCCGCCCCGCGCCGCACGCGCTGCGGGCAGCCATCGCCGCGCAGGCGCCGCACTGGCCCCAGGTAGGCACCCCCCGCCCCGCGCCGCACGCGCTGCGGGCAGCCATCGCCGCGCAGGCGCCGCACTGGCCCCAGGTAGGCACCCCCCGCCCCGCGCCGCACGCGCTGCGGGCAGCCATCGCCGCGCAGGCGCCGCACTGGCCCCAGGTAGGCACCCCCCGCCCCGCGCCGCACGCGCTGCGGGCAGCCATCGCCGCGCAGGCGCCGCACTGGCCCCAGGTAGGCACCCCCCGCCCCGCGCCGCACGCGCTGCGGGCAGCCATCGCCGCGCAGGCGCCGCACTGGCCCCAGGTAGGCACCCCCCGCCCCGCGCCGCACGCGCTGCGGGCAGCCATCGCCGCGCAGGCGCCGCACTGGCCCCAGGTAGGCACCCCCCGCCCCGCGCCGCACGCGCTGCGGGCAGCCATCGCCGCGCAGGCGCCGCACTGGCCCCAGGTAGGCACCCCCCGCCCCGCGCCGCACGCGCTGCGGGCAGCCATCGCCGCGCAGGCGCCGCACTGGCCCCAGGTAGGCACCCCCCGCCCCGCGCCGCACGCGCTGCGGGCAGCCATCGCCGCGCAGGCGCCGCACTGGCCCCAGGTAGGCACCCCCCGCCCCGCGCCGCACGCGCTGCGGGCAGCCATCGCCGCGCAGGCGCCGCACTGGCCCCAGGTAGGCACCCCCCGCCCCGCGCCGCACGCGCTGCGGGCAGCCATCGCCGCGCAGGCGCCGCACTGGCCCCAGGTAGGCACCCCCCGCCCCGCGCCGCACGCGCTGCGGGCAGCCATCGCCGCGCAGGCGCCGCACTGGCCCCAGGTAGGCACCCCCCGCCCCGCGCCGCACGAGCTGGCGCGCCGAAGATCACGGGACGCAGACCCCCATCGGTGCGGCCCGCCTCGCAGCAAGTTACAAGCTAAATTAACACGAGCCGTGTGCCCTCAGATCAAGCGGTACAGCTCGCTGGTGTCGATGTCCGCGCTGGACGCGGCGCCCGCGGTGGCGGCGGCGCGGCTGGGCCGGCTGCAGACGGAGCGCGACGCCGCGGACACGGCGGCCGCCATGGCCACGCTCTCCATGCACCAGGTGCCGTGCCTGCAGTGAGTGTCGCCCCCGCCTCCCCCTACTGCCGTGCCCGCCCCCGCTACATACAAGCTCCCCCGCAGGTCCGCCGACAGCTCGCGCTCCGCGTCCGAGGAGCCCATGGAGCAGGACGAGGGCAAGTGAGCCCCGGCCGGCCCGCACTTGACATTCCCCCGCCGGCCCGCCGCGCCGTGTTGGAAGCACGCCGCGGCCCTAGCGCCGACAGATTCTTGTCTGTTAATTATGTAAACGTACTTTTATATGTGAGTAGTTAACGTTGTAAACGAAACGCGTCCTGCCAAATACTTATTTTCTCTGTAAATCGCGATGTGTTATATGTATATTACATAAAGATGTTTATTTGTAATGATTCATAATGAATTTAGTGAAGGTGTAGCGAATTTTACGTGTAGACGGTATGAATTAAGACAAATCTTAATTTTGAAAGCTTTAAAAATGTAGGAAAATGTTTGTACAAATATGGTTAAATGTTATATATTTGGATGAGAAAGCTTTTAAGTGTAAAAATACGAAGTATATTTAGGGTTGTCGTGTGAGAGCGGAGCGCCGTCGTCCGGCGGTCCGCGCCGGCGCGCTCGGCGTCTGTTGGGCCGAATACTTTTATAAAATCTAACAATATTTTCTACTATACCAAAGATGTAATCAAATTCTGAAATTGCTTACACGTTATTGTATTAGAAAGGTATTGTTGTAATAGAGTAATGGAACCTCGTTAGATGTACTACTGTACGCGAGAATGGCAGGCGGTACGGTAACTAGATGTGTAAGTTGTCATTCTTTTGATGTTGTCTGAGTGAACGAGATGATAGTGTCGCTGTAGCGACGCCGCCGATGGCACTCGTTTACCGGTGTTTATTGGATGCGCTATATTTTTGTAACGATTAACTGTAAGCGTAAAACGAATTACATTTTTGAAATTTTCTAAATAGCATTTCCGAACTGTAACCTAAACTTATTTATAGAGCTATACATAGACTATGGGCTCGTTGTGTTCGGCTCGGGGTCGAGCGACGAGGTAACATACATTATATTTACATATATATTATATCTATTTGAAAGGTAAAGCGGAACTAGGCGTAAACTGTTGTATATTTCCTTCACGTGTTGTTGGTTCGGGTCAGCGAACGTTCTCGGATGACCCGCCGGCGTCGTCGGACTGCGAGCTTCGGCTCTATTGAAAGATATTGTTAACCGCATTTATGAAAGATCTTATAGGGAAATTTATTCTGCTCATATCTATCGATGAGTCTTTGTTATGTTTTAAACAACCTTTGTGCAATATTCGAAAGTCATTTATAAATGCGGCTTAGGGCCACGTTAGGAACATTATATATGGGACCGCGGACGGGCCCCGCGTGCCCTGTGGAGGGCCCGCGCGGGCCCGCCCGAGGCCCCTCTCTATGGAAGGCTGTCGTGTGCAGGCGCAGGTATATTGTATACGTACCGGAGGGATGGGATCCTTGTACGATAAACAGATTTAAAACTATGTTGTGTCTTTGAGAATTTTATTGTTAAATTGGAGTACAGATGATATAATTATTTAATAAATGTATATAAATATATATAATATATATATATATTTGGAAATATACCTTTGTTTTTTTTGTAACAAACAACCCCTTGTTTAACTTTATTGCGTTAAAAATACACATAATCAGATTTTTACATTAAAATTAGTAGAAATCGATTTCGATTTCACGATACGGAGACATGATTCAAGTATAGCTCGGCCGAATGCGACGTGGAATCTTTGTAAACAAACTGCTGTTCACTTTTAATTAAGATATTGTACAACAGGAAAAAATAAATTAAGAAACTGGCAACATAGCAATACGAAAAACGCAAATACTCAAAAAAAAAAAAACAAGTGATTAACGCATCATAATTTTTCAACTAGTTAGGTAGATATTTCCTTATAAGCTATTCCTTTTTGCTGTTGTGGTGACACACCAAAGCGTTATCTATCTATCTATCTATAGGTGGTATTCACACTGGGCCAGCCTGGGAGATAATAGCCCATACACTCATACTTCTAGAGAGAAGGCATGCACCCAGTAGTGGAGACGTAATAGGTGATTATGATGATGATGGGCGATTTGTTTACAAAAATACTACATCACATTTGGCGTCATAGTAATAGTAACAATTCCTTACAAACTAATTATAAAAATATATAACAGTCGTTTGTCGCGGCGGTTAAGTGACGCTGTGCTTGCTTCATTAACGAACAACGAGGTAATCACGAAATTAATTAATAAAATGAAGTCTAATATTACCTAGAAGTAACAGGAAATCATACGCAACTATCAGTTTGCTTATTGGAAAATCAACGGGTTTTTACAATAAGAAAACAAGAGTAGTAGACGATGATGACTATGATTATTTTAACCAGTAAGTATTCAACAAACGTCTGTCGTCGACAAACAATCGACTAGATCATATAGTACAAAATAAATGCCACAACAATGTATCGTCCTTTTTAGGCATCTTCGCTTATTGCTAACTTAATAAAAAATAGGCACCACACAAAGAATTGGTACGTGTATCTAGATCTAGAAGCCTGTCAAGTTCAGTGAGGCCTTGTCGGGCGCCGCATCCAGCCCGGTTCCGTAGAAACACCAGACCAGTACGGAACCGGACCCTGGTTATTTACAATACATAGCTGGTCGATATAAGTCCTTATGTACAAAAATAATATGGTCTTTTAATTCATTGACATACACAAATCACCGTAAAATCACGCAACAAATCGATTTACTGTTTCTTTTTGGGTTGTTGAAAGACATATTGTGCGAGTTTATTATTGCCAATGTTAAATTCAATTATACGACGGATAAATAATGCATCCATTTATAAAAGTACAAGTTGAGAAACAATACGAAAAAAATGTAACGCGTGTCATAAAATTACATTGTGACACGGACATTCATGAAAGTGAAATGAAGCGCCATTCTTCGTGCAACTATCAAAACTCAGTCAGTTTTGACAGCTTTTCTATAGATTAATTTTAGTTCCACTTTTGGCCACTAAATTTTGTTACATTACGTTCTCACCTGATGCAATACAACGATAGCACGTGATTTTTAGATGATTTGCAACTCAGAAACCCAAAGAGAGTTAGCATTGATTGTCTACCCAATCGTGCACCACCAGCAAAACTAAGTTAGTTTAGCCAGTTTTTAATACATGCGCGTCCACCGGTGGCTGCTAAGTTTAGCTGATTGTAGACGATCGGCTTCCCCGTCGGTCGTCTGGTTCCACATGAAGGTGCGGTGCGGCGGGCGGGGGCCCGCTAGAGCCGGTCGGGCGGGTCCAGCGAGCTGCAGTGGCAGTTGCACGAGCTCACCGGGCACTCCGTGTGCTCGCTGTAAGGGGGAACAACACTATATTACGAGGTCCAGTGCGGCTGGAAGATTCGTGATAAGACTGCTACACTGTGTAGGACACAAATTTTTTTAATGGTAATTTTTTAAAGAAATTTTTGATAGTTGGCAGTGAAAAGCCATAAAAATCGAGTTTAGCATTTGGTAAAATAGAAAAACATGTATAAAAATATTATGAAATCGAACAGTAGTATAAATCCATGTAGCGTAGCTAAAAAAGTGAAATATACGCGTCGACTTGAGAACGTCCTCCGTTTTTTGGTCGATTAAAAAGTTTTGCAATCCTTTAAGACTGTCGACCTTGCATCTGTGCGAGCGAGACGCAATACATTTACGCAGGCGTGACAGGTACAGGTAGTAACAGAGGTCAATGTACGAAATTCTTCGTGGTCCGCGAGCGCACTATAGAGCAGGGCTCACCTGAACCAGGTGAGCAGGTGCGCGGCGTGCCCGCCGTGGCGGCAGGCCACGCACCAGCTGAACCAGCCGCCGAAGGGCGCCCCCGCGCCGCCCGCGCCCGCCCCCGCGCCCGCGCCCGTGCCGAGGTGCAGCGAGCACACGGCGCAGCGCGGCAGCGGCTTGCGGCAGTTCGGGCACGACGAGATTTGCTGCCGGACACATACAAACGTTCACTACAATTCAGGATATCACTCCAAACTCAAATATATTTATTTAGCAGAAAAAAAAAACTAATTATTTTTAACACTTGCTACTACCCTATCTATCTCCCCCATATCTACCCTTCGGCTGCCAACTCGTCACCTTTAATTCGTAGTTCACATCCGCACCGCGAAATTAGCCCTATGAAATACAGTCCACAACCGCTGGGGTTTCATAATTTATATTTTAACCCCCGCACCGGAGTTCGAGAACTTCGGCCCATTGAGTTAGCTCAATTTACCATATCTTTCCCGCAAGCCGTTCACAAAAAAACGTCTACTTACAATAGACGTGAACACATATCCTCTCGGGGACTTTTTTGTAGATCTTAATGGGACCTGCAAACCCGTAGTACATTATTTGGTTCTATTGTCAATAGTTTTTGCAGCGCACGCAAAAATAGGTTTTCGATTTCACACCTTGGGTTACAAAATAGCTATTTTCCCCATAATTTTAAAAAAAATATCATATAGCCTATGTTCGCCGGAGATAGTGTAGCTTTACAACAGCGAAAGAATTTTTCAAATCGGTTCTGTAGTTTCGGAGCCTATTCGATGCAAACAAACAAACAAACAAATCTTTCCTCTTTATAATATTAGTATGGGAGCTGCCCCTCGCCTTGTACCTTCATCTTGGCGGCGGGCGGCGGCAGGCGCGCGAAGGCGACGCGCGGCTGCGGGCGCGCGGGCGGCGCCGCCACCGACTTGCCGCAGTACGTGCAGGCCACCGACACCAGCCGCGCGCCGCCCCCGCCGCCCGCGCCCGCGCCCCCGCCGCCCGCGCCCTCCGCCGCCGTGTCCAGCAGGCAGCGCGCCCACCACAGCTGCCAGCTGTCCAGCATGTTGCGGTAGCTGCGCGACATACACACTTTACTTGGGACAACTGCACGCGGCAGCGAGAGAAAAAAACGCATAAAATAAATAAATATCGGGGACCATTGCACACACATTGACCTAATAACAGTAACATCTAAATATATATATAACTCAAAGGTGACTGACCGACATAGTGATCTATCAACGCACGGCCTAAACCACTGGACGGATCGGGCTGAAATTTGGCATGCAGGTAGATGTCGTAGGCATTCGCTAAGAAAGGATTTTGATTAATTCTACCCCCGAGGGGATAAAAGTTTGTATGAAACTTTGTCAATTTTAAACGGATCGGGCTGAGATTGCATGTATAAAGCTGTCAGCCCACGCGGGTGAAACCGTGGGGAACAGCTAGTTGTACATAAGCCTAATATGCATTCATTAGCTACAACAATCAATCAATTAATAGTATTTTATTCAATGGGATACATTGCGATCACTTTAAAACGTCAAACTTAAAACTAGCTCCGCCTGTTCCAACCTCCTTACGCCGACAAAGAAACAGGCAAGAAACGTCCGGCAGGATTTTTTTTGGCGCGATTACATTGACATTTTTATTCTAATTACAACGTTTTTAGGAAATTCAACCTTTGTGATAATCGAAAGCACATGGCAAAGATAGCGGGACCATTTAGTGGTTTAAGAGGCTGCCGGCTGGTTCTCTTTGGAGGGGTGGATCACAGCAAAAAGTAGTTGCGTCGCGCGATTTTGTATCTTCCGACTTTCAAGAAATTTGGTTACTATTGATTTTTATTTTAAATATAGTACATACAGACCGAAAAAAATGATACAAGCTAGATTGAATCGACAATAATACGCACGGACCTGTCGAGCCAGTTGACGACGCGCGGGTCGCGCAGCAGGTCGGGCGTGCAGCAGCGCGCGGCCACCAGCGCCGCCGACTGCACGTCGCCGGACACCTCCACGTACCGCTGCAGCAGCGCCACGCCCTCGGGGCTCACGCCCGTCAGCAGCACGCCGGCCAGCGCGCCGCGCGCCACCAGCTCCTCCGAGGTGGCGCGGATGTACTCCTGCAGCCGCGCGTCCGGCAGGAAGATGCACGCGAACGCGACGCGGTCCTCCAGCCGCATCTCCGTCTCCTGCAGCACGGCGCTGAGGTCGGGCGGCGGCGCGGGCGGCGCGGGCGCGGCGTGCGCCGGCGCCGACGCCGCCAGGAAGGCGAGCAGCGCGCGCAGGTACGCGTCCGGCAGCGCGGCGGCGGCGGCGCGCAGCGCCTCGCGCCACAGCCGCTCCTCGCCCAGCCCGGCCAGCGCCAGCGCCGCCACCCGCAGCGCCGGCTCGCGGGCCCGCGCCAGCACGTCCAGCGCGGCGCGCAGGCGCAGGTGCCAGGCCGCCAGCGCGGCGGCGCGGCACGGCGTGCCCTCGGCCTCGGCGCGCTCGACGCCGGCGGCCGCGTTCTCCCAGCCCCAGCCCCAGCCGCACAGCTGCAGCGCGCGCGTGCGCTCGGCGCTGCGGAACAGCGTCACGCGCCGCGACGGCAGGTCCGGCAGCAGCGACGCCACGGCCTCCGACCGGTACCCGCCGAACCGCAGCACGCCGCCCACGCCCGGCTGCTTCCACGGGCTGCTGCGGATGCAACCTGCAGGACACACGCCGCGCGCTCGTTGCGCATCATCCGGCTATCCAACAGTCTTCCCGGAGAGGGACGCCCCTGCGTTCCGAATTAGCTAGATTGACGGTAGAACTTTTTTTAGTGCTGGCGTAGCTAGCCCTACCAGAATGATACCCTAAAGTTAAGATTCTGTCGCGAAGCACCTATTGATATGTTCTGGCAGCCGCACTTGAGAGCGTACGCGACGTTACTTTCGACCACATCGTCACTTAACATCGTATAACTTGTGCTCAACCGCTATACTGTAATCCAACGTCACATTTGATGAAAAAGTAAAACATTACTTATAAACCCCAACAAGATCAATATCGAATATCTAACTCCAAACTTACCATCCTCGACTAAGGACTTGCTAAGCGCCAGAAAATGCCAGAGACCGCTCAGCGCATCGTCGTCCGCTAAATCTGCATTTTGCCACAAGTCCGGCTGAAAACATA
The DNA here is from genome assembly GCA_931315375.2 of Opisthograptis luteolata. Lineage (NCBI taxonomy): Eukaryota > Metazoa > Arthropoda > Insecta > Lepidoptera > Geometridae > Opisthograptis > Opisthograptis luteolata. The sequence continues at coordinate 12,633,666 of OV928045.1, forward strand.
ACAAAAATATATACAACTTTTTGTTTCCTGCAACATTATGAATGTAAATGATAACAATCCGCGTAGTTGTTGTACCTTAAGTCCGTACTCCGTCTGCGCTCGCTTCTTCATGACGTAGGAGATGTCCTTGATGGCCGCGTAGAAGTCGTCCGCCATCATCCGCAGCGCCCCGCCCCCCGCGGTCCACACCAGCCCCCCGCCGCCCCCCCACGCCACCGTCACTCGCTCGCACACCGTGTAGTCCACCATACCGCCTAGGGACAATGGCAAACACACAAAATTGTAAGACGAACAATTTCATAATGGTAAAAGATGTCAAAGAACCACAAAACTCAAAACTTTGTCGCCTATCAAATTGATCTTACAATTTTTAAGTGAGCATGTTGGTTAAGTTCGACAGGGCAGTGCTTTCGGGTTAAAACACAGCACCAGGCGCAGTAATACGCGTTACCTGCCACGGCACAACGTTCCCTGTCGCGGTACTGATTGTTACCTGCCGCGGCACAACGTTCCCTACCACGCCACGGTACGAAGTGTTTAAGCCACAGTACTGGGTGTTAACTGCCACAGCACTTCATGTTACCTGCGGCGGTGACGGCCAGCAGGCGCGCCTCGTGCGCCGGGTGGCAGGCGAAGGCGACGAGCGGCTGCACGTTGTTACACTTCATGTTACCTGCGGCGGTGACGGCCAGCAGGCGCGCCTCGTGCGCCGGGTGGCAGGCGAAGGCGACGAGCGGCTGCACGTTGTTACACTTCATGTTACCTGCGGCGGTGACGGCCAGCAGGCGCGCCTCGTGCGCCGGGTGGCAGGCGAAGGCGACGAGCGGCTGCACGTTGTTACACTTCATGTTACCTGCGGCGGTGACGGCCAGCAGGCGCGCCTCGTGCGCCGGGTGGCAGGCGAAGGCGACGAGCGGCTGCACGTTGTTACACTTCATGTTACCTGCGGCGGTGACGGCCAGCAGGCGCGCCTCGTGCGCCGGGTGGCAGGCGAAGGCGACGAGCGGCTGCACGTTGTTACACTTCATGTTACCTGCGGCGGTGACGGCCAGCAGGCGCGCCTCGTGCGCCGGGTGGCAGGCGAAGGCGACGAGCGGCTGCACGTTGTTACACTTCATGTTACCTGCGGCGGTGACGGCCAGCAGGCGCGCCTCGTGCGCCGGGTGGCAGGCGAAGGCGACGAGCGGCTGCACGTTGTTACACTTCATGTTACCTGCGGCGGTGACGGCCAGCAGGCGCGCCTCGTGCGCCGGGTGGCAGGCGAAGGCGACGAGCGGCTGCACGTTGTTACACTTCATGTTACCTGCGGCGGTGACGGCCAGCAGGCGCGCCTCGTGCGCCGGGTGGCAGGCGAAGGCGACGAGCGGCTGCACGTTGTTACACTTCATGTTACCTGCGGCGGTGACGGCCAGCAGGCGCGCCTCGTGCGCCGGGTGGCAGGCGAAGGCGACGAGCGGCTGCACGTTGTTACACTTCATGTTACCTGCGGCGGTGACGGCCAGCAGGCGCGCCTCGTGCGCCGGGTGGCAGGCGAAGGCGACGAGCGGCTGCACGTTGTTACACTTCATGTTACCTGCGGCGGTGACGGCCAGCAGGCGCGCCTCGTGCGCCGGGTGGCAGGCGAAGGCGACGAGCGGCTGCACGTTGTTACACTTCATGTTACCTGCGGCGGTGACGGCCAGCAGGCGCGCCTCGTGCGCCGGGTGGCAGGCGAAGGCGACGAGCGGCTGCACGTTGTTACACTTCATGTTACCTGCGGCGGTGACGGCCAGCAGGCGCGCCTCGTGCGCCGGGTGGCAGGCGAAGGCGACGAGCGGCTGCACGTTGTTACACTTCATGTTACCTGCGGCGGTGACGGCCAGCAGGCGCGCCTCGTGCGCCGGGTGGCAGGCGAAGGCGACGAGCGGCTGCACGTTGTTACACTTCATGTTACCTGCGGCGGTGACGGCCAGCAGGCGCGCCTCGTGCGCCGGGTGGCAGGCGAAGGCGACGAGCGGCTGCACGTTGTTACACTTCATGTTACCTGCGGCGGTGACGGCCAGCAGGCGCGCCTCGTGCGCCGGGTGGCAGGCGAAGGCGACGAGCGGCTGCACGTTGTTACACTTCATGTTACCTGCGGCGGTGACGGCCAGCAGGCGCGCCTCGTGCGCCGGGTGGCAGGCGAAGGCGACGAGCGGCTGCACGTTGTTACACTTCATGTTACCTGCGGCGGTGACGGCCAGCAGGCGCGCCTCGTGCGCCGGGTGGCAGGCGAAGGCGACGAGCGGCTGCACGTTGTTACACTTCATGTTACCTGCGGCGGTGACGGCCAGCAGGCGCGCCTCGTGCGCCGGGTGGCAGGCGAAGGCGACGAGCGGCTGCACGTTGTTACACTTCATGTTACCTGCGGCGGTGACGGCCAGCAGGCGCGCCTCGTGCGCCGGGTGGCAGGCGAAGGCGACGAGCGGCTGCACGTTGTTACACTTCATGTTACCTGCGGCGGTGACGGCCAGCAGGCGCGCCTCGTGCGCCGGGTGGCAGGCGAAGGCGACGAGCGGCTGCACGTTGTTACACTTCATGTTACCTGCGGCGGTGACGGCCAGCAGGCGCGCCTCGTGCGCCGGGTGGCAGGCGAAGGCGACGAGCGGCTGCGCGTGTCCGGCGGCGGGGGTGACGTCCCTCTCGATGACGGACACGCCGCCCCCCTCGCCGCGCGGGCACTCCTCCGCGTCCGCCTCGATCGCAGCCGCCGCTAGTTGCTGCAACGTCGCACACAGTTTGCACTATTACGAAAATTTCTATTGACAGTGTACAGTATTGGTGTCTAGCAAAATTGGAAGTACAAAATGAATTCAAATTTTATAACAGTTGTGATTGAGTCTACCTTAGACGAGAATTGCAAACCTTTTTGTTTTTTAAGAGTAAGCATTATACAAAATTAGCTGCGCCTCATGGTTATACCCACGGTCTTCCCGTTACCCGTAAGAACCTTTTTTGCGGGATTAAGAGTAGCCTATGTTATAATCCAGAGTATAAACTATATCTATTCCAAATCACACTCAATTCCGTTGAACGGCTACACCGTGAAGCAGTAACCAACATACACACACACACTGCTCACAAACTTTCACATTTACATTAGTGCGAAGAGTGATAGACTCCAGGTGGTACTGACCGCGTCGCTGGTGCTGGTGTTGTTGTTCTTGGAGTCGCAGCTGGCCTGCTGGATGTCGTGCAGCCGCAGGCTCGCGGACTCCTTCTGCAGCGTCAGCAGCAGGTTCCGTCTGGAGGACCACACCAAGTCAACACAACGTGAAAGGAAGTAAAGTCAAGAGGGTGATTGTTATTAATTTCCTGCTCATCTGTTACTTATTTATTTCACCTATAACCTACATCTACCAACCTGCACAACAAGGTAGATTACAGCCCATACTTTCTCTCTGAGAGAAGGCCAGAGGCCCAGTAGTGTAAACGTAAAAAAGGCTGAAGATGATGATCTAAGACTCCTTTTAATAAATTTTTAGAATGCTGTATGTTTTCCTATCAAATTAAACATCATCGAGATTTCATTTGTGCTTTTCTTTATTTCTTACAGGATAGTTTGACCACAAGTCACCTGATGTTAAGTGAGGATGTGTTCGAAGGCGTGTGGTGCTTTGGTATACTTTCTATCATGACGATTCGACTTTTGGCTTGCGAGGTCCACATTGTCCCCGCCGCAGGGCTCCTCTCACCTGGTAGGGCACCACTGCACGACACTGAGCGCCTTCGGATGGGTGAGCGTCAGCAGCGGCTTGTGGAGCGCCCGCGTGTCCCACACGCAGGCCACGTTGTCCCCGCGAGACGCCAGCTGCCAAGAGTTGAAAGGATCCGCACACGCGCCGTAGCAATACCGGCTGGTCGTCGTGCTAACGCCTTTGTTTGACAAGTCTGGAATGTTGAGCGATTTTAAAATATACTATAATAATAGAATTTGGTTCGTGAGAGGAAGCGGGTAGCCAACACGCGGCGGGTATACATGTAGCCAATTATAATTTCAACAATCTTTCCCATGGAAACTTTTAGTATTCCCGTGATTGTGGTGCTTGCTACAGTGCCCAAATATCGAGATATCAAACAAAACAAATACATCCAGTTTCAAAACCTAATTCTAAAGTTAATGACCATGGCAGTTTAAATCATTATTATCAGCCTCCACTCAGTTCCCACTGCTGGGACTCTGGTCTTCTCTCAAAGAGAGAGAGAGTAAGGGACCGTAATCTACCACGCAGGCCCAGTGCTGGTTGGTAGATGTCGCATGCTCTTGATGTGGTTTTGTGGTTTTTGGACAAGCCGGTTTTCTCACAATGTTATTCTTCACCGTTTGGAGCGATGGTAAATGGTGGTGGTTGGGCCACCATTGCTCTATTAAATACTATATTGCCATTCCAAAGTAGTTGTAAAATCAGTAATACCCCTGAGATCAAATATCTTGATGTACTTGAGGTTCATAGAGGCTATGAGCGTCCGATTGCTGCAATTCGACCAGGTCACGTTGTGTGCTGTCTCCGAGAGGCCCATCTCTGCAACTGGCCGGATTGGATCAGCTGGGATTGTAGTGCCATCTACCACTGTTGAATACCGTAAACTTAAATAATAGCATACTTTATTATTTAGTAATAGGCAAGCAGTTTAAAGCTGATGTGCCTATAATCATGCTGAGTTGAACTATAGCAATGTACAGAATTAATTGAATTGTAGCAAAATCTACCTGGTTCTTAAAAAAATACTTCATGCCATACCAATAATACAAAATACATCAAGCTAAAATATCCTTAACTATGTTAGTGTGTTACTATGGGCTATATAATAGCAGTTTCTTTTAATTTGGCTATGTAGCAGGAATTTACTAAGTCCAGTTACTGTGAGCTTTTTAAGGGTGATAAACTGAAGAAGCACTATCAAGCATGCCTCATCATTACAGTACAAGAATCATTAGTACATCAATCAAATAGAACTATTACAGATTTTATTTGTTATTAATTGGTGTTATTTTCTATTACCAGTAGTGTGTATAATGCATAAACAGACAGAATGTCGAAAATAATAAATAAGCTGCAGTCATTTTCAGTAGGTTTTTTTTTTGTAATATTATGGCAAAGCACACAACCGTCCTGATGATAAGCAGTCACTGTCGCCTATGGACACTTGCAAAAACCAGGAGCGTTGCCGACCCTTAAAAACTCTTTTCACACTCATCTTGAAAGTCTGCAGTGGCTTCAAAATGCAACATTCTATAAGTCAAACCTTTAGCCTCTTCCGGCAACAGTCCCCGGTGGATGTCCCACACCAGGATGCAGTGGTCGCTGCGGTGCTTCTCCATGGCCACCGCCAACATGTTGCTCTCCATGTGGCTCCATGACACCGAGTTGCACAGCCGGGAATATTTGGGAGCTGGACATTTTGCAAACAATGATTTTATCAATATGTATTCCTATGATATAATATTTGTTAATAATTATAATATCTATGTGAATATAATTATGTTATTTGTCAAACTGTCAACTATGAAGATATCGAATCTCAGAAATAAATATAAAATTTTATCTATTTTATTTAAAAAGCTGGAAATTCTATTTGTGTTTATCAGTTTAATTTTTTTTCCATATTTTATTTGACAGGTAGAACTTATTAACCCCCCGATCAAAACAGAGAATAATGTGTGTCTGTGACATTGTAGTTTCCAAATGCATGAACCAATTTTGATTAAGTTTTTTTTTAAATATTTTTTTGATTTTGATTTGATAGGTGATCAAAATTATGATTGCTATGAATATGATTGTAGGGGGTTTTTAAATTTACATTTAGGTTAGGTTATTTTCTATCTCTGTCTTACTTTTGGATATTATTCTAACTTTTCTGATGTAGATAATAAAGTAAAATAAAGATAAATAGAAACTTACTAAACTCCCGCCCCACCAGTCCTAATGGATCATATGTCTGTTTTAAAGTAGTAAGAGCCACTCTTCCACTTGCATAGCCTAGAGCTAGCAGTGGATCCGGCTGCTCGGGGATAGCGCTGATGTCCACACATCGCACACCATTGGCACTCTGAGAAGCCACCACCGTGGCGCCACGCGTCGACGATATGGGCACAACTACAGGAAGTAATAAAGAAACTATTTATGTGTAGGTACTCATATAATTACAAACAACAATATTATTGTAAAATTCTTGTTACAAAAACTTGATATGGCTAGGTGTTATCTCATATTGGTACAGATAAGCGACCAATATACACATAATTAATGTAGAGGAATCGTAATTTGGAGGGATTTATGAATACTGATTGAATAGTGCATGTTAGCTTCAACTTTTTATTTGTATAGCTTCTATGGCTTTATCATTTTAACTATGGGCCAAAGGAAATGAAGGTTTCTATAGACTTGGGACTAATAAACGATAATTTTCGTGCTATATAATTAATTTATAAATACTAACATGTAGTTTTCTTCTCAATTTCCTTGATTCTCGCCACTTCGTATAGGGTTATGTCTGGGCCCCATATTATGAATTTGTCGTGATGAACTGGTGACCAAATAACATCCAGCTTACCACCGGACATCATTTCCATCTATTATCTACAAAATTAAGTTTAACTGTACAAAAATATTCCGTTTGTATTGCAACAAAACTCAGCATCACGACTTCACTTCGCGACGACTGTTTTTGTTTTGACTTTTGTTTTGTTGACATGACATGACACAAGACAGTTTTAAGTTTTTGACATGACATGCATGACATACGCTACGTTTTGTTAATGCTCTAGTTCTAGACTAGTACTATTTAAGAGGTTTTTGGGCAAGAAATTCTTTAAACACTGTACGACTGTACGTGCAAGGTATAAAATTAGCGTACATCTCTGTTTTTGAGCCTTTCGATTGAAAAACTGACGTGAATCTAGAAAATTAAAATATCTGAAAGGGATGCATTTAGTTTTTACCACAGATCAATATCGTGTTTTTGTGTTGTCTATTATTTAAACGTCCCTCATTCACTTCCATAAACGAACACTACAGAATATATAGAAATGGAATGTTTAACTGTCAATAACTCAATACTGTCCAATGTCCATGTCAATCCGTTTTTGAGTTTGACTTTCATTTCATCGCAAGTAAAATTGCTGTGCGGAAAGTCGTAAAGTGAAATAGTGAAGAAATAAACTGAAATCAATTCCCACACAACAGGAAATTCAAGGATAACTCGTTGCAGTCTTCATTTTTTGTTGGGGTGAGTAGTAGAAAATAATGGTAAACCAACACTGTTCGGAAAGCGTCTCGAGTCTCGATTGAGGATTGAGGGTCAATGACGTGACGTTAATGTTTACTACAAATGGCAACGCCTCGTTCTCACAGTTTCTCGCGTATTGTCTCGGTGTTTTCACGCGTTGTCGCCGTTTTTCCGACCCAGTTCATTTGGGAGCAGCATCTTAGCTCGTGCCCTCGCTCGAGCTGTAGTTTGGTCGATAGACTCTAAGCAAGTACCATACGGCAGCGGTTCTTACCGTGACTCACTATACTGTGATTGATTTTCCGTGAATTTTCATTGCAATTACACATTGTCACGGGCGGTGAACTGCCGCGTGATTATCGGGACATAGAAATAGCTGTGTTTAACATTTTAATGGGGCGGCACATTGTCCTATCTCAGGGAAAGTGAATAATGCTTTTGTTAGTGCGCTCGCTTGCCTCCTGCGCCGAGAGGTAGCTCGAACGTTAGTGATGTTCTCTGTCATTGCATACCAGCTCTCTACCAAGTTTCGAGAAGACAAAAAAGAGGTGAGAAATCAGTAATTTCTTGTGTTTTAGCATCTCGCAGCGTTTCAAATAATGTTTATTAAAATGCTAAATTATTCTATTGTCTTTGTACTGTTTAATTATTGTAATTTATCTCGCTATTAACCTTGATCCATTCTGATAATAATGTCCTTGAAATACTGAGTTTTTTTTCTATTTCTTAGTACTTTTGAGTCTGGCATTTTCCTGCAATTTTAATTTAAACTTGATTGTATGAAAAATAAATCCCATAGGTTTTATTGCTCTCTACAATTTACATGAAACTTACAAAAGCCATCTACTGTGATGACCAGTGTAATGTAAACCATGTATCCATAGTTATTAAGTTTAGATTGCTGATTGCTACCCAATGATTCATCAAGCAATGTGCGTAGAAAATCAGCCATTATTTGTAGGTGAATCCTCTTGTTTTTACTCACAATCTCAACTCTTCAACCCTGACTCGGCTTCCCTACATCAAATGTGTATCAAAAGTAAGGCATCTAACATGTCAAAAATTGATGAAGGTTCCATAACACCCAAGTGCGGAACAAATAGTTGCATATTTCAGCCTCCTTTGGTTACAATGCTGTAACTCAAACCTCATTAAGGCAAATGGGTCTGGGAGAGATATCACAAAACGCACAGTGCTAACAAGTTAGTAACAAGTCCTCGAACTATGTGGTTCTAAGGCTAAGTAAGGCTGAAAATTACAATAGCAATGGGCACTATTAGGGAAAATTTATTTCAGCTTTTATCCCACAAAGAAACTCCATAACAATATCGAACAAAACCATGGACACCCTGTTGGATTAAAACAAACCCATCGTATAAATTATTACATTAGAAACTCTGTAGAAACCTGTGCTCCATAGAAACAATGCAATTTTCTATTGTGTGTTGGCTTTGTGGCACATGAGATAATCAGTATTCAGCCGGCTCATACTGTGTCATAGAGCTGTGAACTAACACACAAACCTGTTTGCTTGTACTCTCCTTTGTTGTGGTTTTTTTAAACATAGATAACTAATGACTAAAATATGATAAACGGACCTAGACTTGTCATTTTTTGGGCGATAATGTAGTTTAGTTAAAAATGTTATGGTTGGTAGCTAGGCGAGTACTAAAGTATGCCCGACCACCGAATCTAGTTTCATCACAATGTTTTCTTCACTAAACACTCAAGCTCATTGCAGGATTTGAACCTGCAACCTACAGGTTGCATGTCTAATGCTCGAAATTAATAATCGATCCGATCTGTTATCCGCAGTTTTGGGTCGATATGTCATAATATGTCATTTTAGTACTAGGGCTTGACAGATTACTACTAAAATGATATATTATGACATGACATATCGATCCAAAACCGCGGATAACGGATCAGGATCGATTATTTAATTTCACTACCACTTAGATATATCTATGCTTCAGAGCTAACTAACACCCCCTATTGCAATAAAACTGTGCCACAGAATAAATGTGTTATACATAGTAAGGTAACTGCACAGGCTGAGAACACTGCCTTGTAATAATTTCAATTTCTCCGCAAGTCAAGTGGAAAGCTAGTTTTTATAGCAGACCATTGTGCTCTCATCACGAGACTGTTTAAATGTCGGTAAACAATAATCTTTCATTAAATAGCGCTGAATACATTTTATATGATGGCGGCATGCATTTGGAAATGTACAATGATTCAAATTATTTGTTACTGTTGAAGAGAATGAAGGTAGTCAGCACCCCACTCTTATACCCGCGGTTTTCCAGCTTACCCGTAGGAACCTTTTTCCGGGATAAACAGTAGCCTATGTGCTAATCTAAGGATATGAGCCATGTCCATTCCAAATTTCGCTCACAATCTTTCACATTTATAATATTGTGTGATTTCATCTAACAAGTTACAGGAGATGTAATTATAATCTGACATTAATCATCTCTAAAGCTCAAAACCAGAAGGTGGGCCAGACCAGCTCGCTCCCGCCTGTTTTTTGCTTGAACAAGTGTTATCAACCAGTTATGTAGTTCTTTAGGCCCCACGGTTTCTACAGTATATCGCGATAAGAAGTATCCCACGTTATTCGTTTTCGTTCTCAGGGTTTAAAACTATCTCAATACTAAATTTGATCAAGATCTGATCAGCGGCTTAAACGTGAAATGGTAACAGGCTGAAGGGCAGAGAGAGTTACTTTCGCATTCATAATATTAACTAGCTGCACCCCGCGGTTTCTCCCGCGTCTTCCCGTTATCCCTTAGGGACCTTTCTCCGGAGTATAAAGTAGCCTATCCAGGGTATAAGCTAACACCATTCCATATTTCATTAAAATACGTTCAGTAGTTTTTGTGTGAAAGAGTAACAAACATCCATACACGCAAACTTTCACGTTTATAATATTAGTAGGATATGGAGTATGGAGTCATAATAACAAGTCTAGGTTGTGAGTTCATTGATCTACCGAAGTCAACCACGCTACTTGAAGCTCATTAGCTTAATGAGATAGGTGGGCTGGCATGTTGCTAACGTTAACCTTTACCCCGTGTCTTTGCACGCAGCTGCTTTCGCAGCCATCTCCTAGTTGAAATGTCTGTCTGTACTCTTTACAGATAGGCCCGTATTCTTGAATGACGCTCAAGTGTTGATCTATGCTTTAGTAGTGACATATTTGTATGAAAGGACAGCGTCAAATGACGCTCAAGTATTGATCTATGCTTTAGTAGTGACATATTTGTATGAAAGGACAGCGTCAAATGACGCTCAAGTGTTGATCTATGCTTTAGTAGTGACATATTTTTATGAAAGGACAGCGTGAAATGACGCTCAAGTGTTGATCTATGCTTTAGTAGTGACATATTAGCTGTAATGGTGTTGTATTGTCTAATAAATAAATAAAATAAATAAATATTTTTATGAAAGGACAGCGTGAAATGACGCTCAAGTGTTGATCTATGCTTTAGTAGTGACATATTTTTATGAAAGGACAGCGTGAAATGACGCTCAAGTGTTGATCTATGCTTTAGTAGTGACATATTTTTATGAAAGGACAGCGTGAAATGACTCTCAAGTGTTGATCTATGCTTTAGTAGTGACATATTTTTATCAAAGGACAGCGTGAAATGACGCTCAAGTGTTGATCTATGCTTTAGTAGTGACATATTTGTATGAAAGGACAGCGTCAAATGACGCTCAAGTGTTGATCTATGCTTTAGTAGTGACATATTTGTATGAAAGGACAGCGTCAAATGACGCTCAAGTGTTGATCTATGCTTTAGTAGTGACATATTTTTATGAAAGGACAGCGTGAAATGACGCTCAAGTGTTGATCTATGCTTTAGTAGTGAAATATTTGTATGAAAGGACAGCGTCAAATGACGCTCAAGTGTTGATCTATGCTTTAGTAGTGACATATTTGTATGAAAGGACAGCGTCAAATGACGCTCAAGTGTTGATCGATGCTTTAGTAGTGACATATTTGTATGAAAGGACAGCGTCAAATGACGCTCAAGTGTTGATCTATGCTTTAGTAGTGACATATTTGTATGAAAGGACAGCGTCAAATGACGCTCAAGTGTTGATCTATGCTTTAGTAGTGACATATTTGTATGAAAGGACAGCGTCAAATGACGCTCAAGTGTTGATCTATGCATTAGTAGTGACATATTTGTATGAAAGGACAGCGTCAAATGACGCTCAAGTGTTGATCTATGCTTTAGTAGTGACATATTTGTATGAAAAGACAGCGTCAAATCTGTGCTCAAGTAGCAAGTACTGATCATCGTTTGAGCGTCTAGAACAATATTATAGTCTTCATATATTTTATTCTTTACACTCATTACTTATCGATGATTTATACAGGATCGAGAAATTTTCAAGAGAGTAGTTTAAAGTTTAACAAACTCCCATACAAAATTGTGAAACGTTCATAATTATGTATGTTCATTAAAAGTTAGATTAGTCTGCCATAATGTTCTTAGATAAGTCAAATAGTTCCTACTTTTATAAGTGAATGTTACAAAGTGTACTAAAAAGACACAATGTTGACACAATTCGTTCCTAAATTAGTGTACAGTTCTAGTTTATTTTTTTCTTCCGTCACGAATCGATTTAACACAAAAACTGTGTGTTCAAACATGTTACTCGTTGTGATGTTATCAGGTGATATCAGAGTACCTACTACCTAAAGGTAACGTATTCGTTGTTGGAGAATGCCGTGACGTTTTTGATTTAATGAACGTTGGGCTATTATTAAAATAGCTATGATTATTTTCTAAAGACTAAATTCCTGTTTTTATATACGTAACAAATGCTAATGTTTAGATTTTGGATTCTAATCACGCCAATACGGCTGAACGAATATGTATGAAATTTGGTGTCAAAAGAAAGTTTTTGCACAATGCACATAAGACTAAATAAGGTTCATATATGAACGGAAATGCGAATAAAATATAGTCATAAATAAACAAGTTACCATTATAGACTAGTTTACTTATATATTCGAATTTAATTATCTAACAATTTGTGGGGTGGGACACATTGTGGAAATTAGAGATAAGAAACAAGAATTAACACCAGTGAGTCTGTCTACTATTTTGAAAAGCAATTTTGACAGACACGCTATCGCTCGACCAAAACACTAGGCATTCTCGTGGTGACCGCCGAGACTATCCCATTCTCACGGTGTTCCTCCACACAATGGTAATGACCGGTTCGCATTCGGAATGGCACCAGTTGCCGACCTCGGCATGGAATTAACGTAAGTTTCACTTTCACGTGAAATATTTTCGCTTCTTTGTATCGTATTACTACCTATAGTTGTTACGTGGTGTTCGGCGGCGGCGGTGTCTCGCATTGGTTTCTAGTTATGAAAGTAAAAGGAATATCAAACTGGTGAAACACGTTGTCTTGGATCTGTCTTTTTTTTACTACTTACAGGGTAGCGTTTGACCACAAGTCACCTGATGTTATGTGACGATGTGGTCGAAGATGGCGAACTGGATTAGGAACTGGCTCTCAAGTGAGGCTGCCGGAACACACCGATAGGTGCTTGGCGACAGATTCTTAACTTGAGGGTGGTAGCTAGCCAGGCGAGCACTAGAAAATGCCCTACCACCAAGCACCAAGTTTTATCACGATGTTTTCTTTCACCGAAAGCTCCAGCTCGTTGTAGGATTCGAACCCACGTCCTGCGGATCGCAAGTCGTCACTACCACTGAGCTATCATCCAGGAAGACCTGTAAGGAGTAAAAAAAAAGTAAAAGAAACATAAAACAGGTGAATCACGATGTTTTGGATCTGTTTTTAAGGTCTTGCTACTAGTGGTAACATAATATACTTCTCAGTACGTTATGTTGCAATTGATTTGTCTGGGATAACTCCGATGGCTCAGCGACCCAAATTGTGTCGTGGCCTCCGAAACGAGAGAGCGCCACTCTTCTCTATCTTGAGCGATTTCAGCCCAGTTCAGAGTCTAGAGTTCGCGTAGGTAGTCTAGGATTACGCAATTTAATTTGATTAGTCGAGTCTGAGCAAGAGATAATCCCTAAAGAGCTTTAAGATCCCAGCACCAGTAAAAATGTTCGGGCCGCGAAAATGTAGACACTTTTAGTTTCTGATACTGGATTATATCGCAGGAAACCGTGGTTTGCTGTGTCCGGTGTTACCAACCACATACTGTCGCCGGTTGCTGCAACTGAAAACAAAAGTGTCTGCGTATGCGCATATTTTAAAATAATCACTGCATTGCCGGTTGTTTCTATCCCGAATTCCGACACTGAACGAGTCGTAAGTTTGCGCGGCGTCTTAGTAACAAGATGTACCACCTAATGAATCGTCTAGTAGAGCATGTACTCGTATGTAGTTGTTACAAAGCGAATGAAGAATTTTATAACGCCGCGTGGGCGGCTTCTGTTTTCTTACGACCTAATAGTACATTGTACTCTTTAACGAGCTAAACTGACCAGATAGAGACGTCGCGTCATTTATAAACCCCGACAGCTGAGACACATGTTACTTCTTCATATATAGAAAGTCTGTAACAAGATATCAGTTAATCCCAGCTTAAACGTTATGCAAAATCGACAGTCGAACGCATTTAATTAGCATTGCAAATTATGCTACACTCTAGCGTAAAAGTATGTTTTGTTCATTGAGCTCCAACGTCAGCTGCAACTTTCCCGCTGCCGCGATAAGATATAACCATTCACTTAGCGAGATACCACCATTGAGGCAATATAGGCAGTTTTTTACTGATACTAATTCATCACACTTCACACTAATGTTATAAATGCGAAAGTTTGTGAATTAGGTTATGTTGGTTACTTCTTCACGCTGAAACGGCTACAGATTTGAGTGAAAATTGGAATTTAGATAGCATTAACACAGGCTACTTATTTTATCCCGGAAAAATTTGGGATAACAGCAAAACAGCGGGTGCAATTAGTTTGTTATATAATATTCTCAAAGTTGAAGTTCAAAGCCAAAATCGATGCTATGTACGTACGAGAATTAGGTAGTGCACAAAATACGGGATTCCCACTGCTTTTAATAAATGTACTAATTGTATAGAAATATATGCCTTATCACTCGGTCACCGCAGCCTCGGAAGTGACGTGGCAAAGGGGATGTTCTCAAATCTACGTATTTACTCACCATTGCTACATGTTGCACCATTTCTCATCCAGCCTCCGTGGTGTGCGGTCGTTATTGTCAGTGCTAACCAGATAAAAAATGTTATGTTGTTCTGTGAGTATTCCCTATTTCCCCGCATTGTGACGCATTCGCTATGTTATCGCACCAAATGATTCATACTATGTGATTGAGTTTTTCTCTCGCGTTCAATACTTAAAAACGGTTATCGTGTTTGGTTTCATTATCGTCTATTTGCAACTAACAAAAAGTAAAAACCCTGTTTTAACATATTGTTTAAATGTCGTTTAACATCTATTTTATTTTATTTATTTATTTGGTACACAAAACAGGACATTTCCAGTACATTCTTATAGGAACAGTAAAGTTTTAAGCTAGAAAACATCCCTAAATATGCATACACAACATGAACAATTTAAATGTACTTTTAATTTTTTTAAATGTACTTTTTAATTCGTAATCAGATTGCTTGAATAAGAATTAGCTATGTAAGAAAGTTAAACTAAATTAAATTTATACAAGTAGGTAAATCACCGCTGCAGTACATGAAAATGTAGCGCATCGGCCATTTATCCACAAAAATACACAAAAGCAAACAGTGTAATAATTTAATTCTGAGAAGATGCCCTGTCACACCGAAGTGGGACCTGACATCCACCCAAAAGAGAGGATTGCCAGGACGTTCTTTCTAAAAGTGTATAAGTTTTGGGTGAAAATGTCTACGTCGTTATGGTGTTTGGATAGAATATCGTTGTATTGGCGACACATTCGGACAATGGGGTTATAAAATGATGTGTTATTTATCTGTGTATATGTATATGTGTTGTTATCTGTTGTTAGACTTATGTTTCCAGCCAGTGTCAGCTAAACAATATACCTTCGTCGTCAGTAACTTGCTCGCTTGTGTCATGCCAAAGTAACCACTAATTTAGTAATTATCTTCAATACCTACTAAAGTAGTGACCGTGGCAAGGACTAATTACTGTTCTCTTGCTGGCTTGACTTGACTCGCAGGTTTAATTATGATTATCAACTCGCAACGTTCATTTCCACTTCATCATCATCAGCCGGAAGAAGTCCACTGCTGAACATAGGCCTCCCCCCTTGAACGCCACCATGAACGGCTATTAGCCATTTGCATCCATCGGCTCCCTGCGACTCTTACTATGTCGTCGGTCCACCTAGTGGGGGGCCTACTTACAGAACGTCTTCCGGTTCGTGGTTGCCACTCATTTCCACTTACATCATGATTATTTAATCATCATCAGCCTCTTACTTTCCCGCTGCTGGGACTCTGGCCTCTCGGAGAGGGAGAGTAAGAGCCGTAATCTACCAGCCGGGCCCAATGCGGGTTGGTATTATTTAATGTGGAAGCCCAAATGAAGTTGTGGGAGATTCACCTCTACCAGGACCACATGACATCACACAAGAACTCTCAATTTTAAACTTTAGACCGTAGACTTTAAGATACGTGTTACCTTCGATAGTGCATTGGCATGCCTTGCTCTACATACAATGAGGAGGATGCCCGTTAGACAATGGCGAGTCTTACGGTGTGGCGATCAGCTGATGACCGTATAAGTTCAAGTTCAGGACGTGATATGTACCTATTAGTTTGACGCCCTTTGTTCAATTCACAACTCCGATGGCTTAGCGACTCAAATTGTTTCTTGGCTTCCGAAACGCGCTTCTTCTCTACCATGAGCGATTTCAGCCCAGTTCAGAGTGTGGAGTTCGCGTCGTTCATTAACATTACCTTAGATATAATCTGTGGTGTGGCAGAGTATTTCAGTGCCCTCCAGATTTTTACCTGCCTAAAATGACACTCGAAATAATTCGCAAGAATCATAATAGACCCAATTCTTCCGTATTATGGCGAGTTACATAAAGTGGATTTTGTAAAAAGCCTCATGAAAAAATACAGATATGTTCCAACTTTCAAAGAAATCGACAAATAACGTTCGGATATTTAAGTTTTTGTAGATAGACAAGTGCATACAATAGCTTGTGATTTTCTCTCGATTGCCATTCAGGCACGCTCATGTAATACATAATTGCAGTGAGATGTGATGATTAATTAGTTTGCGCTCCCGTTTCGTGATAACACGCTAGCTCTAGGTTCTATAACATACTCGTAACATTGAACTGGTAGGCGTCAATGCTCCGCCGAGAGGACGTTGGTTTGAACACAAAAGGTGACTAACACCTGCCGGCCGCTGTCTGGAGTCGTCACCGCCTTAAATAAAGTCGAGAGTATCAATTGGGTAGTCATTGTCTTGGTATAGTCATGCTAATTAACATCATTAAACCATTCGATGTAATTACAAGTTAAAATTAACTATACAACGGATTAATTTGGTCTGGCCGTAGTAGATTCGAACTTTTCCAGCTCCGAAAAGTAAAACTTACAGCCCAATACTTTTTACACAGTTTATAGAGTTTGACCACAAGTCACCTGATGTTAAAAGACGATGTGGTCGAAGGAGGCGTCACGCTACACCTGGATAGGGAACTGGCTTCTCAAGTGAGGCTGCTGGAACACGCCGCTAAGTGCTCGGCGACAGATTCATAACTTGAGATAGCTAGCCAGACGAGTAGTAGAAAATACTCTACTACCAACTACTGCTTTGTTGTCTATTCTAGACTGACGTCAGAATATTTTGCGCTCTATGCGTCCTGCATATCATTCATAGCGTGAAATACTCAATGGCTACGGTTTTGTAACCTGACATAATTATGCAAGCCTCCGTAACCCCATTGTTTGTGCCAGCCAGAGCGGCGGCAATGTCAGGGATGCCAAACAGGCTGGACAGACATTGAGCCAGTTAACGCGGTTCAAACACGCGAATTGTACATTTCAGAATTATAATCACCTCACGCTTCTGGCGGACTACGTTGTCGACACTAATATTAATAAAGAGGTTAAGTTTGTTCGACTATTGTCTGAAACTGCACTGTCTGAAATCTTGTAGGAATCACCAAGTGGGTAAAATCGCGGGGCATAACTGTCTTAACCACACAGGTTGTATCGTTGTCATTCGGCCATGGACCTCTCAGTTGTAAACACAGTATCTGTAGTTGTGCACAAACGTATATAGTCTCCAGTCTCCAGTAATAACGTCTAAACCATGTCTCTTAAGGTAACATTCCGAAAAAGGCGACTGAAGCAATAATAATATTGTGTTTGCGAGTTCGTACACAAGAGTCGCGCTGCAAATCCACAGCCATGTCTTCATCGCCTGTCTCTGTCAACTATCTACGTGTTCAGAATGTTCCTCGAGTCTAGTCTGACAAAGGGTTATTGTTATTTTAATTACTGATGAAGTGATGACAAATGGGCGGCCAAGGTCAAATTATATGTTCTAATTAGTTTTATCTGTTGTTGTTTCTGCTCACGCCCCGCTAGCTGCCATTGTTGACGCCATCCGTCTGGTGGTGTTGCTATGTATGACGTAACCCCTGGTCCGCTGGGACTCGTGGGTGTGCACACTCATTCTTCTGGTTAGCTAAGCTACTCTGTTATATCAATTAGATATTTCCTGTGTGCGTGTACCTACTATATACTTAAAGGTTTTATACATTCCTATTCGCATAAATGTTATTCGGCTATTTCACATTTTTGCTTGTGTCGAAAAGTTCTAAATTCCGGTACACGAAGGGCAACCAACCGTCACTAGTTATGGCTCTTGACCTGCTTATGTTACGTACCTACTGTTTTACCGTAAAAATGCTTGTTAAATAACTTATAACTGCTACTTCGCTCAGCCTCAGCAAGTTTTTCAATCAATACGATGGCTTTCTTAAAAAATACTCGTTACAAGTATAGGAATGGTGAGTGAACTTGGTTGATGGAATTTTTGTCTCATACTATCTGATAGAAGCCCTATATGTAAGTGGGACCTTAACAGGCTATTATAGAAACTTCAGTTTAAGAAGCTTTATTTTTCTGTTATGTCGCTAGGACTTTCTAGATGATCAGACACTACAGTTCATTCATACCCCAATAGCCTATCCAGGCGAAACCAGGGGTTCGCTAAATAATACTATGGTAACTACTTACACCTACTTTTTAATCTACTTTAGAACATCAGACAACCAGCAGGTTGATGTAATCTATAGATCTATGTAGATATGGCAACTATTTATTGCGATTGATAATGCTAATGGGCTTTACTGGTAATCTTTATTTCGGAACTAGTGACTCGGCCTGCGGATACGCCCTTCGTGGTTTTTTGTTTTTCTGGCTTATGTTAATAATACCTCATTTCACGTTCGTAGTGTCGGAATTCCGAATCATTTTTTATCACGTCCCTACGCTACATAAAGACCTCTTAAACCTTATGTTTATATCACCAGCGGCTTGAGCTCCAAGTCCCAGTCAATTACACAGGACAAACTCATTTTTTTTCTTAAATGTTCATGTTCTAGTTATCAACGATCTTGCGGTGTCCCTTTTGTGAGTTACGGAAAAGTAGCGGTATCATCAGATCCACGATATAGCGATCTGATCTTTTTACCACCTGACGTTCCTAATAAACGCTACTGAGCTTCAGGTTGATCTTACTTCAGAGTTAATTTTAGCAGCACCTACTTTAAATCTTGAGTCACAGCGGACACCTCTTTGAGTCCATGTTTAGTTACCGACCCTTTTGTCCATGCAAATCTCGCCATATACAAACAGAAGTGTTTTCCTTGGTTCGATAGACTTTATGATAACGTCATTAGCTATAATTATCGCTGAATACCTTACGGCAGGTTTCTTTTTTGGGCTCGGCTCCCGAGTCTTGTAAAGGCAAGACCGATCTATTTCTGTGCCCACGCCTCATTATGAATTCCGGCGTTATGTTATTTTAGTAGGTTGTTTAATGCCGTTGCTATCGAAGCCACAGTCTTCATTTGGGATCGATATTCTGTACCTTCAATAATTTTAGTAAGGGTTTCCTGTTTTGATGTTGAGAGACTACTCAACTTTATTGGAATCTTAACAGACTCTTTTTCTGAGAGAACGCCAACTGGGAACAATGGGTTGATGACCGCCCTATGATAGCTTTATAACGTTGACCGTGCCCTTCCTCAGTGGTGTCACGGCCCCGCGATGTCGAAGAAGCCAGCGGTGCAGCCCACCCTGCACAAGGTGATCATGGTGGGGTCGGGAGGCGTGGGCAAGTCGGCGCTCACGCTGCAGTTCATGTACGACGAGTTTGTCGAGGACTACGAGCCCACCAAGGCGGACAGCTATCGGAAGAAGGTACACCACATTAACGCTAAGTAGACTAAGGCGAGTGGCAAGCGTGGTTCCACCGTTGTGGGCAAGGTGGGCATGCCTACAACCCTAATGGAAAGTTGTCTGATAGTTAAAAGATAAGGAGTACTACAACTCTACAACCATGGTTATATGGTTTTGAAACTCCTTAACTTAACGATTTAACTCTACGCCTGGATTGGGATCTGATAGACAGATTCTTAATATGAGGGTGGAAGATAGCCAGACGAGCACTTGAAAATGAAAATGATAGGGCATCATCAAGATTTTGTTTCATCACGATGTTTTCCTTAACCGAGAGCTCAATCTCATTCCAGAATTCAAATCCACGACTCTGGGATCGCAAGCCGACGCCACTACTTCTGAACCATCATAGCTTATAGCATAGCTCTCTACTGAGATACTAATCCGGGTAAAGAAAACATATGACGAACTTATATTCCGGTCAGGAGAATACTCCTGACTGAGTTCCTGCTTGGAATCTTATACGCGTTTATTTCTCCAGCATCTGTGTCGTTTGTAAATAATAAACAGAGTTCTTCGTCCTGTTTCCAGGTGGTGCTGGATGGTGAAGAGGTCCAGATCGACATCCTGGACACGGCGGGCCAGGAGGACTATGCGGCCATAAGGGACAACTACTTCCGCTCGGGCGAAGGGTTCCTCTGCGTGTTCTCCATCACTGAGCCGGAGAGCTTCGACGCCACCCAGGAGTTTAGGTACGTGGGAGACAGGGAATTGTCTTTGAAAAATTGAAGTACTGATGAAAGGTTTTGTTTGGGTTTTACAAACGGCAGTTTGTAATATTATACAGTCATCGTCAGCTGGAAGACGTTCCGCTGCTGTGCATATGATATTGAAGAACTATTAGCCATTTGTATCCATCAGCTCTTCGCGATTCTTACGATTTTGTCGGTCCATCTAGCAGAGAGTCAAATTCAGGTTCGTGGTCATCATTCGAGAACCACTCTTTCCCATCGGTGCATCGGTTATCAGTTCGTCGAGCAAAGTGGCCTGCCCATTGCAAATTAAAGAACTTGTCGGAGTGTTTCGGCAGTTGTTTCATTTGACGTTCTCAGTATAGGCCCTGAGCGTGACTTCAGACAATCCAGTAACTTGTTAACTTTGACCGTTCCAGAGAACAGATTCTGCGCGTGAAGAACGACGAGAACATCCCGTTTCTGCTGGTGGGGAACAAGTCGGACCTGGCGGAGAAGCGGCGCGTCCCGCTGGACACGTGCCGCGACCGCGCCGCCACGTGGCAGGTGCCCTACGTGGAGACCAGCGCCAAGACAAGGGACAACGTGGATAAGGTGCGTGTGTCTGTGTGAGGCAAGTCTCCAGGTATGCTATTGGTCCAGTCTCTACAGTCTTCTGTTCTTGGTGGGTACCACGTGAAACGTATAGATGTATGGATCCACATCAATTGACTGAAATATAGTACGGGTGTCAATGTTATTACAACGAGTCCATACTGAGGCTTCACAAAAGGGAAACGTGGATCTTCGATAGACTATTTTTCATGAATGGAATCTCTTCTACCTGATGGCATCAAAACCCGTTAAGTATCGACTGCGCAGGTACGGTATCAATTACACAAGGCTCTCGATGGTCGGCTCTTGTTGGTTGAAGGTCGATGATCGATAACGACGAGTTGACACCTCCGCGCACGGCGTCGTAGCATAAGCGTATCATAATACGCGCGTAGTACGAGAGCGGTATCTTCAAACAAGTCCGCAGACGAAGAGGTGTTGCAGGGAAGCGTAAGAGATTTCATTGCTCTGCAGGTCTCGTACTCGTTGCGTTTTAAGATACGCTTAGGCTTCTTGTGCGGACCGCCCGGTAAGGTAACAGTATTCTATCAACGTAGGATCTCTCTCAATCTCTTATTATTTGAGTTTGGATTAATCCCTTATTAGCACAAGCCGAGCCCGAGCTACGCACATTAGCTTGTTACCTTTTTGTTGAGCTTGTTAGAGGGAGACAGGACGTGTGTTGTGTCGTGCGGCTCTGCTTGGCTTGTCTTGTATGGTTAGAGTTGTGCTGCCGCTGTAGTCGCTTTTAGGATTACTCGAAACTATATGAAAAAAATATATATGGACAGTCAATTCAAAAAATGTTTTTTAAATAACGCGCAATACAACTCTGAATATACAAATGTCAGTATAACATAATAGTTCGTGTGAGTTCCCAAATGCTATACACCCAATAAATAATCCATAATATCATTCTGGTGAGGTTTTCATTAATCTGTGTTTACTCCGCCATTCTATATCTGCAAACAGTGCTCTAATTTTTTAACTAAACGCAAGCGTAAAGGTTACATAAAGTCATAAATGGCGCTTATCAAAATTTGACAGTCAATCATGATTGTTAAAATTTTGCCGTGCTGTTTCCGAGGTATAGAATGCGGGAGCGCGGGGTTGGTGCGGGTGCTTTCCGTGTTGTAAACGGGCGGGTGGTGCGCAGGTGTTCTTCGACCTGATGCGCGAGATCCGGTCGCGCAAGTCGGACGACAGCCGCGCCACCAACGGCGACGTCAAGGGCAAGAAGCGGAGGCGGATCAAGTGCAGCATACTGTAGGCGCCGCGGGCGCCGCGCGGGCCGCGGGGGCGGGGGACCGACACCCCCCCGCGCACTGATATCTTACGGAGAACGTGCTTGTTACACGTCTAGAATGTTCCCGTGGATGCTGCGAGCGATGTGACATTATAACGCTTGCTCCATTTTTTAATTCCAATCGTCAGGTTTGGAATCGGTACGTTTATTTTTCTAAGTATAAAGGATGTCGATATACTTTCTCCGAAGAGGGGGTAGTTCGCAGTCGCGGCCGCCAATCACCGCCAGTGTTTGTGACTTCAGTGTGTGTGTGCCGGTGGCATGTGTGCGACGAACGGCTTGGCTGGGCGCGTGGTGTTCCACGGTTATTGGGAACTGCCGGTAGGCGTTCTTTCTCTGTCGTAAGAGAAATTTAAATGAACAAGAAATTTCAAAGTATGTTCGTACCAGCGATTTACATTTTTAAATTATTATTATTTATTCGGGGAACTTACGTGTTTGAATCTCTGCTTTTTACTCATAACGAGAACCTATGTATGATAGATAAATCGCGGAACACCATCGCTTTCAGATTGATTTGATATTATAAATAGTTGTAAGCTGCCAAGGCTATTGTGTTGAATGTACTATTTGTATTTCGCCCATTTTTTGGTGCTGGCATTTTTAAACGAATACTGTTCTAAATGGAACGGAATAAGACCTAATTTGCAATGGTAATGTTACTTTAAAGAATGTGAGATCTTATTTTCCTCTTTTGATATCATCTGATCTTGAATTTCTACTTGTATCCGCGACTAAACACCGCAGGAGACATCTTGGAAACAAATAATTAAAATTGTCTATTTTCTTGTAGTTTTCATTTAGAACAGAATTCTATTAGACGTTTATTATGACTATTGTTATGATTAAGCTTGTGCTTGCACGATATTTTACAATCTCTATAAACTTGTCTACTTACTCTTTTGTACGATAACTGAAATTGATTGCGATAAATACAAAAAAGTAATTTAAAATAGACAATAAATGGAATTCAAAACGAGGTGCTGTCCAAAGTGTTCCAACTGATAAGATATATTTGAGTTTGGTGTTTGTATTGGAGAAATTCCATCGAAGGAATAATATTATTTCCAGACCAAAACAGATATAACTAGAATGTAGTGTCTCTTTCTATTCACGTTAAGTGCGAAAGGGACGTCAGTATGGGCAGCACCTCGGATAAAGCCAGTAGCACACCAGTTCACGCAAGTAGGACTCTAGCGTAAGGTTTTGTATTTATTTATTGTAAGTGCTGTATGTATGTTAGTCGTGTATGTGGTTAGCTCACGAGTGCGGAGCTCATTGGACGCCTGTACCATAGTATTTTGTCTAAATCTTATCCCTATTTAATATAGAAAAGTGAAGCGTTGCTTTATCTTTCTTTCGCGCCAAATCGGCTGCTCCGATTTGTTGAAATTTTGCATATAAGTAATGTAAGCCACGTTAACAAGATAGGCAAATTTTCGACGGGAAAATACAATATTTCTGCAGGAAAACTGGGAGACATCAAGTCACTTACAAATTTTTGTACATCTATATAAATTATTTTTGCCTTAGCAGTCCCTTTTTTATATATTAGTCTGTTCATGGCAAGTTGTCTCGTAGATGTAAAGTCCACGGGCACTAATACCCTTAGTTGTAATGATAGCCTATATTATAATCAGCGGGTTGATATCTCAATAAGTATGTCGCAGATATACTGCGGGGTGCCCTGTTTATATCTGTATGCAACGTTAATGCTGTGAAAGAGGGATAACCATTCTTATATTACTGTCTTCAAATGAAATTAAAATACTTTAAATATTTTATACGGAAAGAAACTGAACACTTTTTATTCTCATTTTCACGTCATCCCCTTCGAATTTAAACATTTTATTTAAAACTCACTGGTGTCGACTCTGATGTTAATTCATTAAAACTGAAGAAAATTTGAAAGGTCTAGGAATAGTGCTGTCCTTGTCTGACAACGGAAGTAAGAAAGGGACGCAGCGTTCTTTTAGCTGGTCAAATTTAGTTTAGTTTTTGAGAATGCACATCAAAATCGGCACTAAAATTCTATGTCCATTCCCTTCCTGATAGGTTAATTTAGCTGCCTCGTAAATTCTATAATATTGCTAGCGCGTATGTTAAGTGAAGCATGTTTGTACGATGATACTCGTCTAATGCAATTTTCTATCAACGAAGTGTTCACGAACACTCACGTTTATGGATAAAACACATAATGCCATTAAGATTAATTTTATGTCCAGTGACGTCGCGTCGGACGGTGTACTCGTAGCAATAAACAATTACGATATTTTTGTATCTGTAACTTATACCTTACAATATATTGTATCTTATTTATAACTACTCTATATTGTTGAATGTAGAATTTTAATAAAAGTGGGTATCTTACGAAAAAAAAAATACATATCATACCATAGATAAGATATAACGCAGTGTCATTTATTGTCTATGGTATGGATGTGGATTGTAGAATTATCGATTCGAATATACTTTCCAACCCTGTGGTGGAGACTATTATGTTATTTTGTAACAAAAAACATTCAAACCCCAAGGCGAAGTAGTTAAGTACCTTCATATTAGTTGATGTATTAATATATACATGTATGCATTAACGTACCAAAATAAGGATGTCGGCTCCTTCGCTCACAAACGTCTAAACAAAAAGAGGGCTAATCACACGCCAGTCTCTGTTTGATCACGTGCGTGTGACACAGTAACACAGTCGAAGTTTCATAAGCTTTTAAATTGCTGCAAGTAAAATTGTAGTGTAGGTGCGTCATTGACATAAATGAAACTGTTTTAATTTGTTTATAATCTTTTAAATGAATCCTTGTTTATAGGTTAACTCAGTACTCACTCAGCCACTTTTCTTTAGCACGTTGCCATTAAACCCGACGTCCATCCCTTTGTACGTTAATGCATGGATGTAACATACGTTCCATAAGCAAATGTACGAGTATGTATAATGTATAACCAACACGTTGATACAAGTTTATATGATTATATTAAATGCAGGAATATAAACTATGCAATACAAGTGTTGTTATTTGGAATTATCGTAGTCTAGTTCCATTCGTCATAAGATCCTCCTGATGAACGGATGGAGGTGGAATCATCAGGTAAGATTGTCACTTTGTAATTAAGTTGGCGTTGGTGACAATTCGGTTTTTCATTCTATATAACTAAACTAAGTTTGACAGGTTTAAAATTAATGCTGTCCTTTTTTACTTCAGTAGTCAAAAAAAGACAGCAATACTATCATACCTGTCAAACTTAGTTTAGTTTTAAAGAATGCAAAACCGAATCGACACCAATATGTGACTAACACAGTTATTGCAGCACTAGAATTGGAAATTAATTGGACGCTAGAATCAAGATATTATTTTATTATTCTAGTGAGAAAACAGAAAAAAGAATTTATCCTAAATGTTGATAGCTTTCCCAAAAGTAAACGTCAATTTAATTGGTTTGTGGTGAATTGATGCCACTTATTATATTTTGCATGAGTGCTGTTGCTTTTCTCCAAAACGGTAATCTTGCCTTTTTTTATTAAAAAATTAAGTAGGTAAGTCTTTAAAGTGCTACTAATATATGCTATGTGTGCTATTTATTTCACTTTTCATGGAATTGGAATCGTATCACTAGCATGCCTTTCTGTAACATCATGTAACCATTTTTTGATATTTTTGTCGACTAGTATAAACTGATGGTTTTTTATCCATTGTTTTTATAAAACATTAAATACAGATTATGATCACATTCAGAGATAGTGTAGGCTTATAAAAGTAAAGGATTTTGGATTTTGAGTTCTGAGATTAGCCGTCCGACAGTCATTCTTCAAAACATAACATTATTAGGTTCTCATTGTTGCTTTTAAATTAGGTGCATGTTTGTTAGCGCGTGTGCTTGTTTGTGGGGGATAGGGCAAGGTAATGGGTATAATATTTTGGATGTAAAATAAACGAGACGGAACAGGTCATCAATTCTTAGGTTAGAAATTGTGTCAACAAAAAATTAACATTATTATCAATATCATGCACGATTTCATTTACAATACTGCACGCGTATTTGACTTCTCATGCATGCCCTTCCTGTATCATCATCAGTAAGTAAACCGACCTCTCTCCCGCAGGCGTTCCTGACGCTGATCCGGGCCATGTCCCGCGTGAAGAAGGGCCAGCCTGTCGACGAGGAGGTGGTGGAAGAGAAGAAGCGTCCCTGCTGCGTTATATGCTAGCCTAGTACTCGCTATATAAGTTTATTGTCTTCGCGGGGGAAACTGGAGTATTAGTCTGTATTAGGGTCGCTCGCAGGACTGGTGGCGAGGTAAAAAGTATTATTTTCGTGATGTTTTTGAACACTCGCAATGGGTCATATCAATAGGAGCCAAAGAGTTAAGATTTGTTTGTCAAATACGAGTTTTGACAAGACATTTCGCGCAACATATCAACCGAGCAGTGCCACTTTTGCTATGTAGCATTTGCATGTTTGTAACAACTCTTTAATAAAAGTTAAATTGTAATTTTAATATTTCTCCACTCTGTATCATGCTATAATATCAATCGCAAGTGTAACAAAGTAGTTGAAGCTAGCTAATCGTTATGTAAGATTCTTAAAATTCAACTATATTATAATTATTATGGTTGTTTTAAAAAATAGTATTTTATTCGTTGTAATGTAAATAAAACATGTTATACATACTCATTTCTTTTATTTCCAAAAGGTGTTACAAAACTTACCACTATTACTCAGTCTTAGACCTATGCAACACATTTATATTATTTAAATTTTCCATAAAATATTAACAAGTGTCCACAAAATGATCACAACTTATTCTATTTAATAAAGTACAATTGAACATTACACTAGGTATAATTCTTGTAGACGCAAAATAGTATAAAGAGTATGATTACAAAACAGATTTAGACTAGATTTTAGTGTTTATAGAGATGGAACATTAAATATGACACTGCATACATTCGCTACCAAAATTTACCGATTCAAAAGTAATAATAACAAGTCTCAAAAATCAGTAAAGAGAGTATTTACATTTACGAGAAAATGTTCAATGAGCACTGTAGTCCGAACGCCTAGAAAGTCCACGTTGACAATGCGACAAGGCTAGGCGGCGGCGCGGGTCAGCCGAGCTGGCAGCGGTGGCCGCAGCCGGCGGGGCACAGCGGGTGGCGCTGCATCCAGTCGCGCATGTGCTGCAGGTGCCCGCCGTGCGAGCAGCCCTGGCACCACGCGTACAGCCCGCGCACCACCTGCGGGCAGTGCGGGCTCGGCAGGCGGCGGCGGCTGCCGGACGACAAGCATACAGCCGCCGCAGTTTAAATACCAATAAACAAGAGGCGCTGATCAGGTAACTGACATAAGTAAAGAGCGAGTGGAGCGATGGTGGCCGGACGGTATCGTGTGCGACTTACAAAGCGCCGAGACCGAGTTCGAATACTCTCGGCCCCGCACCTATGACTTGATAGGTTATGTGCGGATTGCCATCGCTCAAAACGGTGAAGGAAAACATCGTGAGGAAACCGGCATGTCCAAGAACTGCAAAATTCAAACCATGCGACATGTACCAACCCGCACTGGGCCCAAACTCTCTCTCTGAGAGAAGGCCAGAGTCCCAGTAGTGGGAACGTGAAAGGCTGATCAACGGACATAAGTAAATGCTATAATTGTCGGATTGTAGTTCCAGTATAGCTTTCTCAAATTTGGCAACGATTAGCCATCGTCCACAATCTCGGCCGGCCCTCAATAGTGAACCGTCGCCGTCGTATCGAGCACCGGCTTGCAGGGAGAGGCGCGGTACCGCGGCTCGGTGGGAGGCGGAGGTGGCCCCGCTGTGCGTAGTAGTTGTAGTGAGCACCTGGTGGCACAGCGCGCACACGTCGGGCGGGTGCAGCGGCAGGCAGGCGCAGGGCGCGCGCGAGGGGGGGCGGGGGCGGCGCCCGCAGCGCGCGCAGCACACGCCCACGCTGGTCGACTGCTGCGAGATGGCCCACACGCTGCTCACCCACGCGCACCGCACCACCTGCCGGGAGGAATAATAATGATCGCTGACAACAGCAACACTTACGGTGTAAATGTTTAAAAGAATGTCGCGCTCACCTCGGTGGCGACGTTCCACATTTTATGTCTCTGCAGGAACTCTATGTACCCGAGCAGCCAGTGCTCCTGCGTGCCCTCGTCTATGTACGGGAACAAGTCGCTCCTGGAACACGTTGTGACAAACAATAACACATGATCTCGTATCGATTTCTGTCGGACCAGTCTCGACTCAGAATGAGATTCGTTGAATTTATCGATCTGTTTTTGTTTTCGAGGCACGCACACGGTAATTTCTAGTGCAACGAATATTTTTATAGCAGTACGTTACGCTAAGTTAAAATGCCATCGGCAAACCGTCACATTTTCGAAAATCCAAGATGGCGGCGAGTTTTTTTGGTCCTTCGAATCCGGAGCCGATTCGGTTCATCTAAACAGCGTCGAAGGAATCTGCCTCGTTGCACAGCATTGCTCAGTAGAAGAGCTCGATAGACACCAGCCGCACCTGTGCTCCTGCAGCACCAGCATGACGACGGCGGCGGTCTGCACGTCCGCCAGCTCGGCGTGCTGGCGCAGCGCGGCCGCCAGCAGCGGCGCCGGGTCGAAGGCGGCGCGCGCCTCGCCCGCCCGCACCGACAGCGGGCCCGTCTCGCCCTCCAGCATCTGCGGACCGACGGGAGGCTCATCTCGGGCGAGGATACGTACACAGCGCTGCAGCTCCGCGGAATATTGTCCCACCGGTCGGTATCGGTATCGGTGCTACCTTGTCGTGCTTTCTAATCGAATCATTTCAACGATCCCTACAAGTACGGAATTGCATTTGCGTCCGTTGAAGAAAATTATTTGGTGTTACACAGAACGGTAAAAAGTTAATGAATAGAACAGAATAGAAATATTTATTGGCCATATTATAACTTTGACTGTTACACGAGGCAGGTCAAATCGGTACAAAGTTATAAGAGTGCAAAGTGCTGTGTCACTGACCGTGATGGAGGTCTGGTGGTGCAGCGGCGGGTGGTCGGCGGGCGGCGCCGCGCTGCCGGGGGAGGAGCCCCCGCCCGGGGACCCGCCGCCCCGCCCTGCCGGGGGAAACACTTGGGCGAGTAAGTATCATACAAACGGTAACACTATATCGATAGAACATCGTTTAATCATCATCAAAAGGAAGTAACGCAATAAAACAAATGCAATATGACATGTTTTGTCCGCAACATGAGTTCTTCATGTTCATGTTTCCATTTTTTGTTTATTAAAACTATAAATTTAATTTTTTCTTTTTTACATAATTACGATACGATATTTCGAGATCGAATAAGATCGATTCAAAGATATAAGATTAAAAAGATTAGTTTTTGTTCGTGAACCATTATAAAAAAAAAAATTACCCTCAGGTTCATTTTGGCCATTGTACTTTGAATTTCCAAATTTATTTATTTACTTATTTTTGAAAAAAAAAATGAATATTTTTTTTATCTTGAGTATGGAGTTTGTTCGTTCGCAGGGGGCGCGGTGCGCAGCGGGAAGGTAGGGAGCGTCACCTGGCGCGTCGTGCGCGGCGGGCGGCGGGGAGCGCGGGCGCGGCGCGGGCGGCGCGGGGGGCGCGGTGCGCAGCGGGGAGGTAGGGAGCGTCACCTGGCGCGTCGTGCGCGGCGGGCGGCGGGGAGCGCGGGCGCGGCGCGGGCGGCGCGGGGGGCGCGGTGCGCAGCGGGGAGGTAGGGAGCGTCACCTGGCGCGTCGTGCGCGGCGGGCGGCGGGGAGCGCGGGCGCGGCGCGGGCGGCGCGGGGGGCGCGGTGCGCAGCGGGGAGGTAGGGAGCGTCACCTGGCGCGTCGTGCGCGGCGGGCGGCGGGGAGCGCGGGCGCGGCGCGGGCGGCGCGGGGGGCGCGGTGCGCAGCGGGGAGGTAGGGAGCGTCACCTGGCGCGTCGTGCGCGGCGGGCGGCGGGGAGCGCGGGCGCGGCGCGGGCGGCGCGGGGGGCGCGGTGCGCAGCGGGGAGGTAGGGAGCGTCACCTGGCGCGTCGTGCGCGGCGGGCGGCGGGGAGCGCGGGCGCGGCGCGGGCGGCGCGGGGGGCGCGGTGCGCAGCGGGGAGGTAGGGAGCGTCACCTGGCGCGTCGTGCGCGGCGGGCGGCGGGGAGCGCGGGCGCGGCGCGGGCGGCGCGGGGGGCGCGGTGCGCAGCGGGGAGGTAGGGAGCGTCACCTGGCGCGTCGTGCGCGGCGGGCGGCGGGGAGCGCGGGCGCGGCGCGGGCGGCGCGGGGGGCGCGGTGCGCAGCGGGGAGGTAGGGAGCGTCACCTGGCGCGTCGTGCGCGGCGGGCGGCGGGGAGCGCGGGCGCGGCGCGGGCGGCGCGGGGGGCGCGGTGCGCAGCGGGGAGGTAGGGAGCGTCACCTGGCGCGTCGTGCGCGGCGGGCGGCGGGGAGCGCGGGCGCGGCGCGGGCGGCGCGGGGGGCGCGGTGCGCAGCGGGGAGGTAGGGAGCGTCACCTGGCGCGTCGTGCGCGGCGGGCGGCGGGGAGCGCGGGCGCGGCGCGGGCGGCGCGGGGGGCGCGGTGCGCAGCGGGGAGGTAGGGAGCGTCACCTGGCGCGTCGTGCGCGGCGGGCGGCGGGGAGCGCGGGCGCGGCGCGGGCGGCGCGGGGGGCGCGGTGCGCAGCGGGGAGGTAGGGAGCGTCACCTGGCGCGTCGTGCGCGGCGGGCGGCGGGGAGCGCGGGCGCGGCGCGGGCGGCGCGGGGGGCGCGGTGCGCAGCGGGGAGGTAGGGAGCGTCACCTGGCGCGTCGTGCGCGGCGGGCGGCGGGGAGCGCGGGCGCGGCGCGGGCGGCGCGGGGGGCGCGGTGCGCAGCGGGGAGGTAGGGAGCGTCACCTGGCGCGTCGTGCGCGGCGGGCGGCGGGGAGCGCGGGCGCGGCGCGGGCGGCGCGGGGGGCGCGGTGCGCAGCGGGGAGGTAGGGAGCGTCACCTGGCGCGTCGTGCGCGGCGGGCGGCGGGGAGCGCGGGCGCGGCGCGGGCGGCGCGGGGGGCGCGGTGCGCAGCGGGGAGGTAGGGAGCGTCACCTGGCGCGTCGTGCGCGGCGGGCGGCGGGGAGCGCGGGCGCGGCGCGGGCGGCGCGGGGGGCGCGGTGCGCAGCGGGGAGGTAGGGAGCGTCACCTGGCGCGTCGTGCGCGGCGGGCGGCGGGGAGCGCGGGCGCGGCGCGGGCGGCGCGGGGGGCGCGGTGCGCAGCGGGAAGGCCTCCTCGGGCAGCGTCCAGTCGGCCGCCTCCACGTCCACGTAGTGCGCGCTGGCCGCCGACACCCACCCCGCGCTCTCTGCGACACGGGACACATACGAGTGCGATTATTACAAAAAGAGATTGGCACACTGACATGAAATAAGTATTGTGGTATGGAAATTGAATGGAAGGGTTCATGTTTTAAAAATACTTTCCACGCTAGCGCGCAAAATGCACTTTTGCACTCGGATTTCGAATGATAAATAGACTCTTTCCGAACCTGGGAAATTAAATAATTATTGTTTTGTGTACATATTTTTATTTTATTTTATTTTATTTTTACTTTTCAGGAAAACAAACAGCCTTAATTAACAAAGTTAGAATACTTGAATTGAATACAATTGGGCTTTAACAGTTTTCACAAATAGAATATATGTATTTATGCTCATGTCCAAAGACAAGAAAACTTATACAAATGAAGTAGGTAACAATACAATACAATACAATAAATAATAAATAATACAGCCTAGAAATAGAGATAATGCAACAGAAAAAAATAAAAAATAAAAATATTTAAGAAATTTTGCCAAATTATACATTTAAAACAATAATAAATTTCTACTATGATTAATTAATTAAAGAAAGCATTATTAACAATAAACTTAAAACCATTATGCCTCAACACAAATAGATCTGAGTTTGGTGAATAAACAGAATTAAAAAGTCTACCGACGCGCACGAGATATGAGTTTTGTCGGTAATTGGTGGAGCAGGGCGGGGTATAGATACTTAAATACTTAAATAATTACGACGGCAAGCTGCGCGAAGGGGAGCTTTGAATTTAAATCAAGGAAAGATTTTTTTTAATCAATGTAATTATTGTTTACCGTTTTAATTAATTAAACAAATGCTTACCGTCGGCGCGCGCCTGCCGCGCGTACTTGGCGGGCGGGATGTAGATGCTGAGCGTGGGCATGCCCAGCACGCCGCTGTTGTGGAACGACTCCGCCCACTCCTCCACCTCCTCCAGCGGCTCCTCCTCCACCGCGCTGTGGGGGGACAGAGTCACTACAGTACTAGAACACAGATTCGGGTATTGTTGCTTAGGGGTCGTCCATTCATTACACGAGGCGATTTTGACACCCTCTCTCCCCCTTTGGTGAGATTTCGAGATATTTGACCCCCCTAATCACACATGAGATTTTTCTAAACGAGTCTGTGTTGGATTTGTTATCAAAACATTTATTGCTAATTTTTTTTTGTGACATACACCTTCAACACAATTTTTTCGCATTTTAAAGGCGTCACGTGAATGATGGACACCTTGTGTAACAGCTGCAGTCGGACAGACGGCGCTGCAGGCCGCACGGTACCTGTAGGGCGGCGTGTGCGGCGGCGGGTCCTGGCGCGGCGGGTCGCGCGGCGGGGGCGGCGCGGGCGTGCTGCGGGCCGCCGCGGCGCGCGCTGTACACGTACCTGTAGGGCGGCGTGTGCGGCGGCGGGTCCTGGCGCGGCGGGTCGCGCGGCGGGGGCGGCGCGGGCGTGCTGCGGGCCGCCGCGGCGCGCGCTGTACACGTACCTGTAGGGCGGCGTGTGCGGCGGCGGGTCCTGGCGCGGCGGGTCGCGCGGCGGGGGCGGCGCGGGCGTGCTGCGGGCCGCCGCGGCGCGCGCTGTACACGTACCTGTAGGGCGGCGTGTGCGGCGGCGGGTCCTGGCGCGGCGGGTCGCGCGGCGGGGGCGGCGCGGGCGTGCTGCGGGCCGCCGCGGCGCGCGCTGTACACGTACCTGTAGGGCGGCGTGTGCGGCGGCGGGTCCTGGCGCGGCGGGTCGCGCGGCGGGGGCGGCGCGGGCGTGCTGCGGGCCGCCGCGGCGCGCGCTGTACACGTACCTGTAGGGCGGCGTGTGCGGCGGCGGGTCCTGGCGCGGCGGGTCGCGCGGCGGGGGCGGCGCGGGCGTGCTGCGGGCCGCCGCGGCGCGCGCTGTACACGTACCTGTAGGGCGGCGTGTGCGGCGGCGGGTCCTGGCGCGGCGGGTCGCGCGGCGGGGGCGGCGCGGGCGTGCTGCGGGCCGCCGCGGCGCGCGCTGTACACGTACCTGTAGGGCGGCGTGTGCGGCGGCGGGTCCTGGCGCGGCGGGTCGCGCGGCGGGGGCGGCGCGGGCGTGCTGCGGGCCGCCGCGGCGCGCGCTGTACACGTACCTGTAGGGCGGCGTGTGCGGCGGCGGGTCCTGGCGCGGCGGGTCGCGCGGCGGGGGCGGCGCGGGCGTGCTGCGGGCCGCCGCGGCGCGCGCTGTACACGTACCTGTAGGGCGGCGTGTGCGGCGGCGGGTCCTGGCGCGGCGGGTCGCGCGGCGGGGGCGGCGCGGGCGTGCTGCGGGCCGCCGCGGCGCGCGCTGTACACGTACCTGTAGGGCGGCGTGTGCGGCGGCGGGTCCTGGCGCGGCGGGTCGCGCGGCGGGGGCGGCGCGGGCGTGCTGCGGGCCGCCGCGGCGCGCGCTGTACACGTACCTGTAGGGCGGCGTGTGCGGCGGCGGGTCCTGGCGCGGCGGGTCGCGCGGCGGGGGCGGCGCGGGCGTGCTGCGGGCCGCCGCGGCGCGCGCGCTGTACACGCAGCGCACCACGTCCCACACGTGCCCCACCTGGGGGCGGGACGCAGAACGCGATACGTCACTTTTTTTTATTTTTATGGCGACACCCGATTAGTGTATTTGCCAGTGTCAAGTATAAAATATTTCACACTCGGAGAGTTAAATCAATAAATAAGTGATGATAATGACGATGAGATGATGGGATGAGGATAGTGTTATAGTAAAGTAGTTACTTAAACTTTACGCGGACCCTTTTGGGGCAGCTAAAAAAGTCACTTTCACAACTTTATTTCAATTTCGCACACTGTTACACATTACTTTTATTTTATTTACTAGCTGGTGCCCGCAGCTTCGCCCGCGTGGATGTCGGTTATCGCGACCAAAAGTAATCAAGAAATTTTGATCCAGTTCCCGCAACCCATGAGAACCTATTCCAGGAATAAAAAGTATCCTATATATTATTCCGTCCTATTATCTATTCTTGTACCAAATTTCAGCCAGATGAATTTCTGAAGTTATCCCGAAGAAGATATAAAAAAATTAAGCTTTATACTTTAACGAATTTAGGGTACTAATTTATACACCTGCACTTCCTGTTATCTGCCCAAGTAACCACAAACCAAACTCTATATTCGCAGGAT
Organism: Opisthograptis luteolata; assembly: GCA_931315375.2. NCBI lineage: Eukaryota > Metazoa > Arthropoda > Insecta > Lepidoptera > Geometridae > Opisthograptis > Opisthograptis luteolata. The sequence continues at coordinate 12,668,433 of OV928045.1, forward strand.
GTTATTACCTGTACTATTATATAGGGGGCATGCACAGAAAAACTTTCAGCTTTTACATTAAAAAACGAAGGTCTCGCTGTCGTAGGCTCTGGGTCTATATATCCACACCATTAATACTTTTTCTACTACATATCGAAACTATTTCATAAAAAAAAAACAAATCTATGCAAACTCTTTGCTTCTCAAGTTCCCACGTGTCCAAATCTTTAAGCTAAGCGTATATTGAGACGCAATCGATGCAGTGCGGGGAAGCGCTGATTTTTTGTAATATATATGCATAAGCAAAGATCAGCATACGATGTTTCTTTTTTCTTTTTGCGGCAACAATTACTATTTTTCTAAATTAAGTTAGTGCGTATTAATCAATGCGTAGGATAGTATTTATATCACACGTTCATACATAACACGTATTTTAAAAAAGCATGAAGACATAGAAGCAACGCTATTATAAACTGTAACTAACAATAACTCATTAATTTCATAATCTAACACTAATAATACTGAATAAAAATCTTTAGGATGGTAAATAGCCTCCTCCGAAATAGTAAACGTTATCGCGCCAGAAAAAAAAGAGAAAATCACCAGAAAAGTACCTGCCGGTCGTTGCTTGGCCTTTCTTTTGCTGGTGCAAGAAAGTTAGAACAGACGTAGCTAGTTATTAGTTTGTCTTTTTAAAGTGATTAAATGTTGTATAAGTTTAATATTAAACCCAGTTCATTCGTCAACTTGAATACTGTTCTTGATACCAGTTTTATGTACTTTATTACAGTGTATCTGTGTAATTTACAGCATCGCTCATGGACTATGCCATGCGCTTCAGTCGCCTGCGTCTCAACATACGCTTACCCTTATTGTAGCCCGCAACATCAACGTCAATACCAAGTAGTTCTAAGTAAATAAGGTATAATAAGATCATGTCTGCTACACACGTAACGATATATCGTTACAAATTTAAACGCCTTGGGTTTGATTAAAGCATATAGTGTAATCACTAACTTAGGATTAAATAGATGGCTCTATATTATTTTATTACAGTGTGTTGATTTTTGATTTCGAACATCACTAATCACAATCATCTTTTGATTTTCGTTTTTGTAGCTTTGTATAAAATGTTCTAATATTTTTCTTCTTTCAATTTTCGCGCGGACGCGTCTTACAAAGAGGTCCTTTTTGTTTGCCCGTGTCCGACGTCAGTTTTATTGCAGCAAAACACACGCTACCATCAAAATTATGCAAATACGGTCAAGTCGATCAACAATGATTTATCGAACAGAAAATGTTACTGCCGTCGCTCATCTGCGCAAACCAGAAATTCTACAACGATTTTTCAGGCACACTTTCGATATAACCGGAGATCGGTTAGCAATTAGAACAGATACATCGCTACGATAAATTGTTACGTGTGTATCCAAACCAATCAATAATATGCCAATAATATTCTTCCTGACATGTAAACAATTCAACAGAATGATGCCTAGCAACCATGTAAAAGATTTCGAAAAATTTCGTTATATTAGATTTTCCCACGGAACCCATGCATTATTCCGGGATAAAAGTAACCTATATTACTCTCCGGCGCATAAACTATCTTTATGCAAAATAATACCCTGATTCGTTGTTTTGTTACGCCGTGAAAGCCGAACAAACCAACAGAAAAACACACTTTCGCATTTACATAAATGTGGGGATGGGGATGGTGATAGGGGTAGCTGCGGTTCGCGTTTACACCCATGGTATTCCCTACTATCCCGCAAGAATCTTTTTCCGGGTTAAAAAGGAACCTATATGCTATCCGGGCTACAATAATCTAATCGACTCGACCAAATTTCCGACGTGATGCTTTAAACTGATATAACTTTTTTATTTATGAACCGATTGAAATAAAACAAACACTAAATGTTAAGTGGAGAAAACCACAATATATTAATGAAAACCGCATTCAAATCGGTTAAGCCGTTTCCGAGATTAGCGCGCACAAACAAACAGACAAACAGACAAACAGACATACAGACAAACAGACAAACAGACAAAAATTCTAAAAACCATTGTTTTGGGTTCTATTGCGTTAATAAAGGCCCCCAGTAAAAGTTTTTCTCATTTATCTTCAATGTACAGACAGTGATGAGTTACAGATTTATTATATGTATAGATTTTCATGGTGACAGTTGAATTTCCGCAAAAAAACTCGATACGATACGTGACTCGTTGAGGGACGAGTAGCGCACGGCTAGCTCACCACGTGCCGGTTGTGTCCCCTGGCGACGGCCGCGTTGTGCCCCGCCAGGTCGTGCGGCGGCGCGCCCCGCATGCGGTACTGCGCGGCGCACGCCAGCACGGGGCACGGCGCCGGCCGCCGCAGCCGCGCCAGCGACGAGCCCGCGCCGCCGGGGAACAGCCGCTCCAGCGCCGCCTGCGCGCCCGGCGACAGCGACCCCGCCGTCGGCTGCTTGCGCCTGCAACACGGCGCGTGTGGGGGGGGGGCTGCGACCCGCGCGGGGGCGGGCTGCACTCACCCCAGGCCCGGCACGTGCCGGTCGGGCGGCGGCGCGGCCCGCAGCGCCGGCAGCGGCCGCTCGGGCTGCGCGTGCGCCAGCTCGCCGCGCGCCGACACGCAGATGCCGTGCGGGTTGGCCCACAGCACCGGGTGCGCCGCCTCGCTGAACCGGTGCCGGTACAGGCTGCAGTCCTGCAACACGGCACGCGCGGGCTCACTCGGCGCCCGGTGCGAGCGCGGTGCCCGCAGAGCGCCGCTCACCCGGCTGGTGGAGAGGAAGGCGTGCGGCGAGGCCTGCCAGGCGATGGCGGTGGTGACGTCCCGGTGCTCCGCGAAGGTGGCGAGCGGCACGTGCGGGCGGCGCACGTCCCACACGTGCACGGCGCAGTCCAGCACGAGCGCGCACGACGCCACCTGGAACCTGCCGCCCCCCGCGCTATTATTTACTGGCCAAACATTTTTGACAACCTCAAATTCTCTCCAAACAGTTAAATTGAAAGCTAGATATTTAAAGTCGCGGGCCTTTTTTGTTGACCTCCTGGAATCCTACATTTCTTTCGTACATTACATCAATTCTAATAAATCAAACGTTTAGCCAGCGTAAGCTACTAATGCAGCCAGTTGTCTCATTTTTTTCCAACTTCCTTTACAAACATGGTGATATCTTACTGAAAACTCTATGTACTTTATCAGAATATAACATAACCTATGGACACTCAGGAATTTTATGGCTTCCAATTTAGTGAAAGAATTTTCGGAATCGGATGAGTAATTTAGGTGATTGCCCCTACAACTACATCCAAACGTACAAAGAAACAATCTTTATTTTTTTAGTATTACACTATCTAGATCTGGATAATAAAAAAATGTGAATGCCCCTTAAAGAATTACCTCACGGGCGTTTCTAGTCTGTTCTCTTACCGAAGTAAGAATGTTGGAACAGGCGCGGCTTTAAATTTGACTTAACACATTTTGATTATACGCTTATTGATATATACGCTAAAACAGTATGTTCGCTAATGTACCCACATTTTCTGCGGCCGCCACTTGACGTGGCCGACCGAGGCGATCGTGTAGATCGTGTGCTCCAGATTTGGCTTCGCGTGAATGTCCCACACCTGGAAAAACGAATAAACATTTTATGTGTGAGGAACAAAATATTAATCCTCACACATAAAACGTGTGTTTGTTTGTTTGAGAGTGTTCTAAGCTATGAGTATACATGTAAATAGTAGTTGACAGATCGCGAGGTGAACAATGTGACCATAGACTACTTTTTAATACGGAGAAATGGACGGGTCCTTTGGGAATTTCCACGCGGTTGTAATCGGGGGGCGTAGCTAGTGTTTGATATAATCACTTTATATTCGACACAATACTATTAATAAAATAATCGGTACCCGATTATGTTATCCAGCGATTTTCAAACTTACAGCCGCCCGCCCGCTTATCATATCTACAAAGATTCACAAGTGACGTAAAGAAGTTTGCTCATATAGACCTACGTAAAGTTTTGACAATACCTATCCTACTTTCCTACTAATATTTTAAACGTGAAAGTTTGTGAGTATGGATGTCTGGATGTTTGTTAATCTTTCACGCAAAAACTACTGAACGGATTTGAGTCACATTTGGACTGGATATAGCATTATAACCTGGATAACAACATAGGCTACTTTTTATCCCGGTAAAAGATTCCAAAGGGGAAGACGCGCAGGGCGCAGACTAGTTTATTTTATTTTTATCTATATTTTTCATTGTTTTTTAAATTAATCGCGAACAGACAGACAGACAAACGCGGCGGAGGACTTTGTTTTATAATATGTAGTGATAAATTGGGTATTTTTATAGTAAGCTTGAGCTCCTCCCCTAGCCGGTTCTCGCAGGGTTCATCGCAGCACAGTTTGAGGTGCACAGGCAGTGCAGCGACCGGCGCGCCGCCGGGCACCAGACGGCGCTATCAGCTGACCCACTTGCTTATCGGCCGCGTGTAGATTATGCTAATATTGCCGCTGCTGCGCGGACTTAGATCGCTTTGTGTTTATTAACAAACATTCGCTGTTAGACAATTAGATTGTTTTCTTAGTTACAAACTTCTTTGTCTATTAACCGCATTTCGAGCTTGAGCTTTCGGTGAAGGAAGACATCGCGATGAAACGATAGCTTGGCGGCTTGGTGGTAGGGCATTTTCTAGTTCTCGCTTGGCTAGCCACCACTATTACTAAGCACCGCTATCGGTGTGCTCCGGCAGCCTCACTGGAAAGTCAGCACTGACGCTACACCACCTTTTTTAGATTTGTTCTAAAATTATCAGCTATTTGGTTAAATACCTACTATGTAGTAAGTATTTAAAAATATAAGTGCTTATCATAAAGGAGAGAGTAAGAGAGTCAAAGGTCATCAATTATTATGATTGGTAAACATTTTATCCACGTAGCTTATCAGTAAATGTTTTTCGATGCTGTTTTGACTGTTAAAGTGTTTCTTTTACATCTTACTGTGTAACGATTGACCTCAAGTCACCTGATGTTAAGTGACGATGTGGTCGAAGATGTCGCCACGCTACATCTGGATTAGAAACTGGCTCTCAAGTGGGGCTGCCGGAACACGCCGACAGGTGCTTGGCGAAAGATTCTTAACAAGAGGGTGGTAGCTAGCCAGACGAGCACTAGAAAATACCCTACCACCAAGCTATGGTTTCATCACGATGTTTTCCGTCACCGAAAGCTCAAGCTCATTGTAAGATTCGAATCCACGACTCTGGGATCGCAAGCCGACGTCACTACCACTGAGCCATCATCGCTATAAGCTATGTTACCTTGATGGTCTTGTCCCTGGAGGCGGTGGCGAGCCAGGGCATCTCCGGGTGCCAGTCGCAGGCGAACACCGGGCCCGAGTGCGCCGTGAACTGCTGCAGGCACCGCTCGTGGCGCCGCACGTCCCACAGCTGCACGTTGCCGTTCTCCGACACCGCCGCGAACGTGTGCGCCTGGTGCGGGCTGAACTGCACGTCGCGGATCGACTCCGTGTTGCTAAGCAACAAAAAAAAGATTTTTTTTCCACTTATTAGCTTTTGACTTAAAGTCACCTGGGCCCTTATATGCTATGACCATCAAGATACCTTGCCAATAACGTGTGATGTCAAAACAGGCTTTAGAGGTAATTCTGCGTAACGTTACGTGCGTAGGTGGTCATAGCAAATAAGGGTCCTGATGTTAGGTGACGATGTGGTAGAAAAGGGTGTCACGCTACACCTGGATTGAGAACTGACTCTCAAGTGAGGCTGCTGGAACACACCGATAGGTGCTTGGCGACAGAATCTTAACTTCTAATAACTTAGATACAAGGAATCTTATAAGACAGTTATATCTATGACTATTGGCGACATTATTTGACAATAACTAAACAAGGGAGCATTCAAACACAAGAACCATCACAATCAGTAAATTCCTGTGATTATTTTTGTTAAATAAATATTTGATTGATAGACAAACACTATTTATAATAATAATGAATTAGAACAACTGCATTAGTTTCAAGTTATCAATTTAGGTTGTATAACACTGCAGCTGACTCAAATAATAGTTAAAATAAATTGAAGCACAATTTAGATGATTTATGAAATGCAGAGGGAGAGGCCTATGTCCAGCAGTGGACTGACACGGGCTGATGATGATGATGATGATGATGATGATGATGATGATGAAATGCATTTATCAGGTCAAAAGTCGTGACGCTGCTAAATACCCACCTGATAAATGTACGGGCCACTTCTTTCATGCGGAGGTCGAAGCATTTCATCATGCCGTCTTGGGAACCGGAGATCAGCAGCGCTGGCTCTGTCAGGTGGAAGCTGACCTAGAGGGACAAATAGGGTCACAATACAGTGATTTTTGGTATGGATGGAGATAGTTAGACTCCTTGGACATGGGTCCGAATCATTGTGCGTCGACAAAAACATTATTTGCATAATTAGTTGCAACTACTGAAATTGCATCTAATTATGCAAAGGTTTACTTTATTATGTTTGCGGGAGCAATATATACAAAATATATGCTTGTGTCAGAGTTTGTTGGTTTAGTTGTAGGAAGTAATCTTCAGATTTACAAATTTTGAAGATCAGTAAATATAGGTATCTTTTAGGCAAGCATGTTCTATCATCAACCACATCTTACCTTCAGGTGAGACTGGTTAAATGCTTGCCTATTGTGAATAATATAAGAAAAGACACATGAAACTTGGTCCAGCAGTGATACATTTTGTAAAGGAAAACAGAGTTGTCCTCACCTTGTTCACGGTCCTGTTATGGTCAGAGAAGACATGCTCCTGCTTTGACCGTCCAGATTTACCAAGGTTCCAAACCACCACTGCGCCGTTTGTAGCTGCCGTTGCCAAGGTGTTCTCTGGAATGCGGAAAAATATGTTTTTATTTAATTGAATGTAGTGTATACAAAATTATTACTTAACTATGTACTTTAGAATAAGCTTCTAATTTATGATTTATAAGTTCTATACACATAAAAACAGAGACTGATTCTAAAATCATTAACTTACAAGAATCAACAATAAAAGGAACAAGTTTTACTAACTAACAATGCATATGGTGGAGAAGAATCCTTAATATTTCATTAAAACTCATTTTGACAAAATTTCTAAGAGAGTGTATAATATTTTTTTTATTTAGATGATGATGTTTTAAAATAACACACATACTCTATTTTATCAGGGTGATTATCGACTCCAGAAAACTGTTTTCATACCTTCAATGGTACTCCAAGCAACATCGATGGATGAGAAATTCAGGTTCAAGTTTTTTCCAACTCTTAGATTGCACACTTCTGAAAATTCGTTCTCGTCTATAGAGAACACTTTGAACACTGAAACAAATTGGGGCATTAGGCATTATTTTTGTACACACCTAAAATAAACTAAAAATAGATAAATAGAACAAAGAGCTAGACAAAATTTTGGTAAACATGTATTTTAATTTTTGTCTTACCATTTCTCCCAGCTATTACAACTTGTGTGCAGTCTTTATTTAGAGCCAGAGCATTCGCTGGCCCTTCTTGGGACACACAGATAGTATTTGAAGGAATCATAGTCACGAACTTTTTGACTACGACACTCGGTGCGGCTAATTTATTTTAGAAATTGTACAGCACCACCACATAGCAATCACTACTGCAAACTAGTTTCCTCTTCATGTGGATTTAACTACTTTGATCGAATAGAATTCCAATTGATTATACCATATTATCACTTCGTAATCCTAACCTTTGTTTTTGTTTGTTTTGAATATTTTAGTGCGGAAGAGTTACTTTGTTATCGAACTGGTGTGAACTGTGAAGGTGTGAAGTGAAAATAATGAAACAAAACATTGGACAATTGGACATATGATTATGACAACTGTCAACTGTCATTAATGTTAATGTCAATCAACAACGGTGATTGGTCGACTTTTTTGGCGGCAATCGAATTGTCAACGTGAAAATTTTGTTTTTATTTCCAAAACTTGTGTTTCTTCGAGTGATAATGTGTAATATTGGTGGATTATTAACCATTATGTGTTCGTTAATGTGTACGAGTGTGGGAAATTGAAATAAAGTTGTGAAAGTGACTTTTCTAATTGCTCCAAAAAAGTCCGTGTAAAGTTTAAGTAAAGCGCCACTACTTTACTTAAACACTATCCTCATGCCATCATCTCATCATCATCATCATCATCATTTAAACTTGATTCAACTCTCTGAGTTTGAAATATTTTATACTTGACACTGGCAAATACACTAATCGTGTGACGCCATAAAAAACAAAAAAAAAAAAAAAAAAAACGGTGATTGGTATTCTGACAGCTGAACGCTGAAAAAACGTAGTTCTAGAACCATGGATAGATGGCGCTGAGAAAAATGTTTATTTTATCGTACCCATACACAGTGACATACGGTATTTTGTTCGTTGTTTTGTCACTGTCACGTTGGCCAAGGAATTTTGCCACCATTTTGCCATGGTCCAGGTTTTTTTTAAATTACAACCTAAGATGGAGTAATTACAAAAACAAGCATGATGGATAGGAAAAAAATTACATTTTGTTTTATTCATCGTGCATTCGTGCGTATGCGTCACCCCAGCCCCACCCACTACCACCACACATCAGTCACATCACCCATTCCTAATTCCTATCGTTAAAAAAAAGAATACAAACCTAGTTGTCGAAGCGGGTCCCTATATTACACGGCCAATAATACGCAGCCAAATATTACACACCCGATAATACGCGACCATTTGGTCTCGTAATATTTGGGTGTGTAATATTTGGTTGCGTATTATTGACCGTGTATTATCGCCCGTGTCAGTTTCTGCACAGGCAATAATACGAAGCCAAAAAATGACGTCATCTGATGGTCTCGTAATATTTGGCTGCGTAATATTGGTTGCGTATTATCGGGTGTGCAATCTTGGTACAGGCGATAATACACGGCCGATAATACGCAACCAAATAATACACACCCAATAATACGTGTACATCACCACAGATTATATAGAATGTCATAGTCCATGCTTCATTTGTGCGTATTCCAGCGCCCTCTGACCACAGACTGCTATTGTGTTTTCCTAGAATTTACAGATTCTCGTTCACTGTTCCGAACAGTGTGACCATATCTGACAGAATCCTGCCAGTTTGGAAGTTTTAGCTCTTAAATTTTCACTCTATTACCTTGACGAATTACAAAAGTGGGAGGATTTGGCTTTTTTACCTTACCTTACCTATTGAAAGTACCAATAATTAATTTGCTTTTTTTAAACTTTATATGTAGTCTGGTTAAGTAGTTAACGGATTTAGAAAATTATTATTAACCCTACTAAGACATATTAGGAATGCTTGGCCACGCAGAAGACGGATGAAAAGGAATTGCAGGCATCGGGGATGAGAATGTGTGGAGTGAAGAGAATTGATTAAAATAAGGTACGAGTATATCTGAGAAAGTATGAAAGTAGCACCAGTGTTATAAGAGCTGAAAAGGAAACATTTGGCTTGGTAATTGGTACATAGGAACATTATTAAGAGCAATGATGAAAGTCACATTTGCCAAGAATGTAATAAATGTGAATGTTTATAGATGCAAGGGAAGAGGCAGAACAAAAATAGATGGATGGATTGTGTAATTTCCGGGCCGATATGAGTGAAAGGGGGAATGAAGTGATGACGAGAGGGTGGAAGAAGAATACGTACTATGACGAAGCCAAATAGATGCAACCAGAGCAAAAAAGAAGACGACGCATATCATTTTTTAAAATGGTTTTTAGAAAATTACTAAAAAAAATGTAATAAACTACCGGTTGAACAAAGAAATGAAAAAAAGAAAAAATATTTCAGATAAAACTTAAAAATTTATTAACTCATAAATGTTATTATACAATTCAAGAATTCATTGATGATAAAAGCGTCACAATCTCACCAACTCTAAAATAATATTGTGTGTACCTACCTACTTAAGTATATAATTTCTTTATGTATGTGTTGTCCGTAACTAGAATTTTATGTCATTATGTTTCTATATGCTATACCCTAACAGGGTCATGTTATAATGACGATTTGCATCAATAAATAAATAAATAAATATTATCTATCCTTTCCTACTAATAATTATTATAAATGCGAAAGTTTGTGTATGTGTGTGTGTGTGTGAATGTTTGTAACCACGTATCACCCTAACTACTAAACCGATTTGGATGAACTTTGGAATGGAGATAGCTTATACCCTGGATTAACAGATTGGCTACTTTTTATCCCGAAAATGGTTCCTGCGGGATGGCGGAAAAAGGCGGGTGAAACCGTGGGGTGTAACTAGTTTAAAATATTTTTGCCTACCCGTGCGAAGCCGGAGCGAGTAGCTAGTAATATTTAGATGGTATTTTACTTTTCCTTGGTGTTCGGCAGATTCTCTATTTTTGTAATGGTCACCCTGGGTCAGAATTAGCAAACAATCGACAAACAAGTCCACGGCAGGTAATCACAGAACATCGTTTATGCTCTTAGAAGTGACCTGCGCCAGATGAGATTGGTGAACATGAACACTTTGAACAGGCTTCATTCATTCAATTTCATTCAGTAATTCATTATTTATAATCTATCAGACGAAGTTTTGTTTGTGTTTTTTTACTTTTTGTGAAATAACGCCCGCCATATTTTCCCGGTCCCGCACAGTTTCGTCAATTTCTCTTTTTCACTTTGATTGCTTGCGAAAGTTGCGAAGCGATTAACGAAGAAACAAAAACTAGGTACTTGAAATTAAAACCGTTGCTCTTTAGAATTACATTAAATTTTATCTTACATATCATTTCTATAATGACAAGGATCACAAGGTTAAAAACCTGTATCATCAATCAACAACTAACTACTAACAGACAAAAACGTAAGTAGAGCTAAGCCTGTGCCGACTTAAATTACATGAAATAGCATCTTGTTAGGTTACAGAATAATTTATTACATTTAGGTTATGTTTGTTTTAGAATAATAATGTCTTCTCGCAGTCTCGCTCGCGCTGCATTGCTGATTGTAGCTGAACAATCAACTCGTGCTTTTTTGGCTCTCGAGACCAGAGGAAAATTTAGTTGGACTTGGTACAGCCACATAGTCAATATATAGCTGATGTAAATGCTCCAACAATAATTATGTGGCCATCAATTCGAGGAAAAATATCTTAGGAAGAGGAGAAGACTGCTTGTGAGTGACCCAACCCTATTTGGACCAAAAGAAATTGAAACCAGGACTCTTGAGTAAGTAATACCTATCATTTATAGAAATAGAAAAATAAAAACAGAGATTTTGTATTGAACATAGATATAGAGCCTAACATGAATGGCAATGTGGCCAATATGTATCCAGCTGGTATCGGGTTTGGTATTTTTTTAATTTTTTTGTACTGCAGCATATTTTACCCACCATATTCACAAAATCTTGAAATGCCTGGTCCCAGTTACTACACCCAACCCGATAGTCAATTATATTATTATGTATTAGTTATATTCGGTATATAACGATGAATCAATGTATAATTCTATGTAGCTTGTTTAATATAGGTACATGCCCATACTGTGTATAATAATATAATTTCTTAGGATTTGCACTGTATATCAGATTGTTCAATATTGTATAGTACCTAATTTGATTGATGTATAGCTGTTGTAAGTACAAATTTGTATGATGGCATGAGCCTATTCTATGTGTCATTTTCTTGGATTTGTATTACATATATTTATCAGACAGTTAATTAAATCTTGTATGGTACATACCTAATCTTAATTTGATTGATGTATAATTAATAAGTAGCTTATTTAATATAGGTACATGGCCATTCTGTGTATAATTTCTTTAGATTTGTATTATAATCAAATTGTTAATTCAATTTTGTATAGTACCTAATATTAATTTGATTGCTGTAATAGTTGTAAGTAGCTAGTACAAGAAAGGCACTTGCCCATTCTAATTTCTTGGATTTGGATTATATATATCAAACAATTAAAATTTTGTATAAACCCCCAACTTAATTTGATTTGATTGAAGAAATTGTAAAGTTCCGAATCGAAGTGGTAGTATTATTTATCTGAATATAAATTTAAATATTAAAACTGAGTTTCATTATTTAAAAACCTTAAGCTATTGAAAACATAAAATAGGAAATGGAATGGGTTATCGATAGTGGGTTGGGTTTAAATGTCCCATCACTACAGATCGATATCGATATTTGCCGCCTGACGTTTCAAGCACTATCGTCACAGAATACTCCATAGTAACCTTCATCTGGCGCAGGTCATTTCGTTCACTTCTCTAACGATTGTGTCGTTCTATGGGTGATTTCCATCTATACGTAGTATATAGTCTACTTAATCTATGAACAAGTCAAACAACGGGACTTTTTTGGCGGCAATCGAATTGTCAACGTGAAAATTTTGTTTTTATTTCCAAAACTTGTGTTTCTTCGAGTGATAATGTGAAATATTGGTGGATTATTAACCATTATGTGTTTGTTAATGTGTACGAGTGTGGGAAATTGAAATAAAGTTGTGAAAGTGACTTTTCTAGTTGCTCCAAAAAAGTCCGTGTAAAGTTTAAGTAAAGCGCCACTACTTTACTTAAACACTATCCTCATCCCATCATCTCATCGTCATCATCATCATCATCATCATTTAAACTTGATTCAACTCTCTGAGTTTGAAATATTTTATACTTGACACTGGCAAATACACTAATCGTGTGACGCCATAACAAAACAAAAAAAAAAAAAAAAAAAAAAAAAAAAAAAAAAAAAGTCAAACAACGGGACTTTTTTGGCGGCAATCGAATTGTCTACGTGAAAATTTGTTTTTATTTCCAAAACTTGCTGTTCTTCAAGTGATAATGTGTAATATTGGTGGATTATTAACCATTATGTGTTCGTTAATTTGTACGAGTGTGGGAAATTGAAATAAAGTTGTGAAAGTGACTTTTCGAGTGGCTTCAAAAATGTCTCTCCGTCTGAATCACCGATCATATTCTTAGTCTACAACGCAATCTCCAAAAAGGTTTATGAAACTACCATGAAACGGACACTGGCAGAATTGTGACAATAAGTCACAGAAGCCATAAATCAAGAAGTCAAGTCAAAGTTTAAGTAAAGCGCCACTACTTTACTTTTACACTATCCTCATCCCTTCATCTCATTATCATCATCATCAACTTAAACTTGATTCAACTCGTCGAAAAGGTAAACATACCATAAAACTGTAATCAAACAAAAGGATGTCAATTCGAAAAAATATAACAAGTTCGTGGGAAGAAGAAAGAACATCACTTCTGCAGAGATACCCTATAGAAAGTGTACAGCGAAAGGCCATAGAGACTATAGATCTAATGGGGATTCTATAACCTCCCAAACACTAGTCTTATAATATAATATGGAAGTGATGGTATACCAACGGTAACTCGTGCGTTATACAACACGCCGACGAGTTCGAATCCTCTCAGCCTATGACCACACGGCACCTTTGACTTGATAAGTGTACGGATTTGCAACGTGAGGAAACGTTCCAAGAACTACGACATTCAAGGGCATGCGACATTTACCAACCCGCACTGGGTCAGTGTGGTAGATTACGGCCCACACTCTCTGTGAGTATGTCAGAGTCCCAGCAGTGAGAACGTGAAAGGCAAATGATGATGATGACAATGCATTATTTGGAGGACAACCTTTACCTGATATTCTAAAAATACTCTGAAAGCCATTAAATTTACTTGAGTGCAATCACAATAGACCCCTACTTTAATATCACTGAAGTTGGTCTTTTATTATTTATTGCAGGGGGGCTGATCAGCTTGTTCAGGGTAACAAATACACGGATTGTCTTAAAGTGTTTACATTATGATGAAAATGTAAATTTGTGTTTGACTCTGGTCCAGTATACACAGCATGCATACCTTGAGTAATGTGGTGTGATTACAATACATCAGCTCAAGTTCTGCATCACAGATAATATTATTTATATCTACATCTTCATAAAACTTGTTTACTCAATATTTATTTCTTTATACAGATGTTCATGAATCAACACACTCTCAGTTGAATAAGTATTACAACATTCATTTCTACGAGAACAGCAGAATGACATCTCAAAAGATGGGAGACAATGTCAAAGTTACAGCTAGCTGCCAAAAGGCACACTAATCAAAAATATTCTGTTGTGTTGCATAAATTAATTACCATATAATATTGCACCATAATGGCATGTTGAGCAATACCTAGTGTGACATGACACCATGCAGCATTGAATATTATTTATTCGTTTTTGTTATTTTTGTTTTGTAAATCCCATGTTGTAAGTAAATGTGTATTTTCTTTCTTTGTTTCTAATATTTCAGGATAAATGTGCAATAAAATATATAAACTATGTCGTTTCTTCTTTTGTGACTAGCATTTTGGGCATGTTGCCAGACATCAAGGATCATAAATTTGAACTATCTTTAGACCTTCTTTATTTAGTTCAAACAATCCAATATATGTGCCTATATATGTAAATAAACATATATTTATAAATAATTTTAGGCTTGTTTTATTTTCTAGTTTAGTTTACGAATGAATGAATGTTTATTTATTTGCTGGAACATAGGTTACATTGGTTGGTCACTTAGCTAAAGTTTCTCTACGATTTTTTCACAAGAGACACTGTAGCTATCTCCCTTGCACACATACCTTATTATGAGAACTCGATTATCTGTCGAACGCAAAAAAGCTTTAAATAAATATTTTAGGATGGTTGACCTCTTCAATTGTAAGAAACAAGGTTTTAAATCTCTTGTTACAAATCTAATTAAGCATGATAAATTGTAAATAGTGTAAACTAACATCCACGCACACCACACTCACATACACACACTGACACGCATAACAAAACGCACCTTAAATCTATACTAATATTATAAAGCTGCAGTTTGTTTGTTTGTTTGAACGCGCTAATCTCAGGAACTACTGATCCGATTTGAAAAATTCTTTCAGTGTTAGATAGTCCATTTATCGAGGAAGGCTATAGGCTATATTTTATTTCCAAAAAAATTAGGGATCCGTAAGAAAATAGCTATTTTTTAACCCAAGGTATGAAATCGAAAACCTATTTTTGCGTGCGCTGCAAAAACTATTGACAATAGAACGAAACAATGTATTACGGGTTTGTAGGTCCCATTAAGATCTACAAAAAAGTCCGGGAGAGCATAATTATGTCTAACTATTATAGTTATGCCACAATAAGTGTTTTTTTTATTTTAAAATTTTAATTTTAATGCCGCCGCTAGAAAAGGCTCTTATCTTGGTATTAATCCTTATCAAAATAAATTACTTTATATTTAAAACTGCTTCAATCCCTTCACAAGACTTTTTGAATTATTCAATTCGGACATTCCATTCGAAAGATATCACGATTTTTAAAATGTTAGTAGTAGTAGAAAAATAAACCCGCCGCACCGCAGCGCAGCAGGAAACGCGGTGAGGTCTTACTGAAGGCGGGAGAATCTATGAAATAGGTAGGGAACTTTATATGCGCGGTTCAAACGCACGGTCCGAATAAAATTAACTTAGAATTAAAATAGGATAATGGATACAGCAGGTAACGCGGTGAGGGCCACCGAAGTGCGGGAATAATTTTGGAGTATACGGAATATATACGCTTTTGCGCCTAAACTACTGAACCGATTTTTTTTTTTTTTTACTATTTACAGGGTAGCGTTTGACCACAAGTCACCTGATGTTAAGTGACGATGTGGTCGAAGATGGCGCCACGCTACACCTGGACTGGGAACTGGCTCTCAAGTGAGGCTGCCGGAACACACCGATAGGTGCTTGGCGACAGATTCTTAACAAGAGGGTGGTAGCTAGCCAGGCGAGTACTAGAAAATACCCTACCACCAAGCTATGGTTTCATCACGATGTTTTCCTTCACCGAAAGCTCAAGCTCATTGTAGGATTCGAACCCACGTCCTACGGATCGCAAGCCGACGTCACTACCACTGAGCCATCATCGCTATAAAGTTTAAATGAGCCAGTTCCCAGTCCAGGTGTAGCGTGGCGCCATTCTTCGACCACATCGTCACTTAACATCAAGTGACTTGTGGTCAAACGCTACCCTGTAATTAGTAAAACTTACAGGGTAGCGTTTGACCACAAGTCAATTAGTAAACTGTAGCCCACGCGGGTGAAACCGCGGGGAACAGCTAGTGTAACGATATTTGTTGGAGGAGTCGGAAAAAAATAAGCCGTCTGGGAGCTTTCAACGAAAACGCTGCCTAAACCCTTTGAGATGTAATAAATGATGTATGGTGGAATTGTGTAGGTCTTATATAGGTCTACAAAAAAGTCCGCGATGGCATAATGTCTATCTCTTAAGGATAACATACTATAACTACTTTTTTACATTTTAAATGTTGATAAAAATGCCGACTAAAATCAGACCGTGTTAGCCATACTTTTATATTAATCCTTATCCAAAGGAATCATTTCGTATTCAAGATTGTTTTAATACCTGTACATTACTTTTTGAATCGTTGAAATTGGACAGCCCATTCAAAAGATATTACGAAATTAAAATGTCAATCCAATGGAAAAAAAAACAACCACCGCGCCCCGCACCGCCATCCATGGCCATGCAGTGGCTGCAGCGCAGCGGGTAACCCGGCGGGCACCGAAGTGCGGGAATTTAGATTCGGGCCTTCCGCCGCTGAACCGTGATGGGTTGTAGTTGTATGGGCGGCGTGGCTGCGTGCGATGCATTTGCATTTTAGGGTTCCGTACCGAAAGGGTAAAACGAGACCCTATTATAGGTAGCGGCACGGAAGTTTAGCGCTGAGTGAAACGTGGAGGGGATATCTGCGCATGTGTCGCGAACATGATAAAAATAATAACTTTAATTAATAAAACCAAATAATTTTAAGAACTTTTGTAAATAAATAGTTAGTCTTATCACTGAGCGTAACTTGGAGGATATTAGGTACTGTCGCGCTTGCAAACATGAATTTAATAGTTAATATTAAAGTTTTGCATAGCTCGTAACAGGTTGTTTTACTATTCAAAATTAACCTCTTTCCTATATAAATGAGTGCATGAAAAAAACGACTTCTATACAAAGTTGATCATGTGAAAGAGTGATTTAGTTTATTGGGGGTAGAAAATAAAACGAAATTGTCAATTTTTATTTAAGACAAAAGAACCAATAACAAACGAACTCAAAATGAACACAAAAAAAAAACAATAACAATGAACGGCAATGTCAATTCACTTTAGAACGCGCCTGTAGAGTCAGATGTCCGCGGGTCGACGTATCGGCGCGGGGGACGGAACACGACGGCTAGCCAACCGGCGCTACGCACGCGCACTCTTCGTCCCTCTATCCCCCTGTGATACCTGTTTTTCGACTTCTGCGCAATGACGTCGAGCGCTAGAGTTTCGTGCCGCTAGTTATACTAAGACTCCGCTGACCAACCGTCCGTCCGTCTGTCACCAAGCTGTATCTTATGCACTGTGATAGTTACACACTATACAATAGTTGTCATTTTCACAGATTAAGTATTTCTATTGCCGCTATAACAACAAATATCTACAAAAAAAACAGAATAAACTAAAATATAAAGGGGCTCCCATACAACAACATAATTTTTTTTTCCATTTTGTTGATAATGGTACAAAACCCTTCGTGCACGAGTCCGACTCGCACTTGACAGGTTTTTTCATGGAACATAATTGCTAAATTTAAAATTGAATAAACCCTAGACATCTTGGACCAATTTTCATCAAACATAGCTAAAAATGCATTACGTCATATCGGAAAAGAGCTGATACTCTTACACTGCTGGACCGTTATTAACCAAACATAGCTAAGAAACACCGCAAGGAAACTGGCTTTCAAATGAAAAAACCGCATCAAAATCGGTCCATCCGTTTGGGAGCTACGATGCCAAAGACAGACACACACACACAGACATCGACGTCAAACTTATAACACCCCTCTTTTTGCGTCAGGGGTTAAACATTTCTTCATGGCTCGCTAGCGTGGTTAAGGAACTACAGGAAACTGCCCATTCAAATATTGTGTTCGGTGTGTTCCTGCAGCCTTACTTGATGAGAGCCAGCTCCTAATACAGGTGCAGCGTGGCGCGCCGTCTTCGACCACATCGTCACTTATAGTGAATATCAAACGCTACTCTGTAATGTATGTATATTACTGTCGGCCGGTTTCAATACTTAACCGATCTATCCACGGTATGAATAAATTTGACATTACTTCTATTCTATGGAGCTTATGTCAAACCATCATTTGACGACCGATGTGGCGCAATGGGCGGATAGCCGACTGCGAAGCGTGAGGTCGCGGGTTCGATTCCCGCTACAGGGCAAATATTTGTGCATTAAAAAAAACCGCAAGTATTTGTTCTGTGTCTGGGTGTTGTGGATCCCCGATCCGCGTAGTTTCTGATACCCTAGATACAGGGAAACCTAGTTAGGGGTCAGAGGCTATGTATGTGATTGTGCGGGCATTATTATTATCTCCAGTAGAGCAAATCGTGGATGGATCGGTTAATAAAACCGGCCGTATGTAGAAAAAAAAATTGATTACTAGCTGTTCCCCGCGGTTTCACCCGCGTGGGCTTTAGTTAATCGCGATAAAAAGTCCTATGTCCTTCCCCAGGGTTCAAACTATCTCCGTACCAAATTTCATTAAATCGGTTCAGTAGTATACTAGTTTAAGCGTGAAAGCGTAACAGACAGACAGAGTTACTTTCGAATTTTATATAAGTAGGGATTAGTAGGATATATAAATATCTTATAACAGATGTATGATAATATATCACAGGATTAACTGTTATCTAGTATCTATGAATACTTGTGATTTGTATCTGTTATTCTGTTACAACACCTCACCCCTAATTTTTAGGAAATCCACCAAAGATAACGTAAATATGTAAGGTTTAGAAATTTAATATAGAAATCCACCCCGTCTACTTTTCAATTATGGAATGCTATAATTACTTGTGCTCTTTAAACTACAAAAATAAGGGTAGGTATTCATCTATTCCGTAAAGATACATACTATACATGCAGAAAAACATTGGAATCGGCTTTACGGATCAAAGGCTCATTTCAATGATTATATTGAAAAAAGGAGATATCCATGTAAGAATAGGTACCTTAGTTTTTAGCAGTGTACCTACCTACCAAATTTCTATTTATAAATTTAATATAAATTTAGGTAAAAAGGGCAGTGCTTATAAAAACAACAGTTTGAGCCTTGAAATATTTACTTCTATGTATACCTACCTACATTATTGCAGTTTCTCAGAGCTGTACCTACCGTTGAGGAAACTATTTCAAACAGAACCATACCCTTCAACCAGTAAAGATATAAGCTGACAACAATATTATGAATTTTAGGGAAGGAATTAGGAAGAAATAAAGTTTTTTACACATTGTGTTCTTTTTATTACCTACTTGTCTTTTAGTAAATAATATGTAAATAGTCTTTACAAACATATTTTTCCACATAAGCAGACTCCATAAAATGATCTTTTGATTTGGTCATAAGCAAGCATTTGACCCGTCCCACCTGATGACAAGGTTGATCACGGAGCATGCTTGCCTAGAAGATACCTATTCGCTCTTGACTTGAAGGCTCCTATACATATCAAGAAACAAAGATGCTGGCAGGGTGTTCCACTGCTGGTGCGCTGTTAGCATTATAAAGTGGAAGCTAAGTTTTTTTAGTTGATGGTGGAATGAGGCTATATAGATTCATTGCACACTCCCAAAAGTAACCTATATAAAAGAACAATAATTAATTACATTAGTTACACAAATGTTATGTTGTATATTAACATAACACATATATATGAATCAATTTTGTTAATGCTTCATATCTTAAAAAGTCTAAACAATAAAATTGCAATATTGTCTCTCCGTACAAAGCTGCTGTTTCCTGAACACAGTAGGGATGCATGGTACAAAAACGAGCAGTTACGAGATTGCAACATTCATGCAATAAATCCCCCATTGGCTTGGCAAGTTGGCATTTGAATGTATCTGCAAAACAAAACGCAAGCATCACATGAGATCATAATTAAAACAATATATTCTGTTAGGTACTTTGTAAGTTATAACTGAATAGGATCAATACAAATAAACAATTATATAAACAGGTTTGGAAGTGATGAATCTGCATGAATGCATGCATGTATGAAATTATTTTGACCTGTAGACTAGAGATGGGTCTAAAATTAATCAGCTGCTAAATTAACACTGCTAAATTTTTTTAGTGTCAACACCTGTTAAATAAGTTCTGAGATAGCTGTTAAATTTAGCAGTCACAACTCAGTACTCACAACAAAACAATAATGGTCGTGCTGCTGGCTAGACCAGTGCTCCCACCCGCACCAAACACGGACGCCGGATATATATTTGTCTCGCTTTATCCCATTACTGCAGGCTGCAGGCTGACGCGACGGCAACAACCAAGAAAAGGACACACGATACACGTGTTCCGTTTCCGTCTTTATTGAATTGTTTTCAACATAGCGATTTATTTAGCAACTACTAATTTTGTGTTTAGTGTTCAGTCACAGTTAGAATGTTAAGGTCGAGCGAGTTCATTTAATTAACTGCTAAGTGCGAACTGTTGAATTTGGAAATAGTATAGTATAATATTTAACTAGTGTTAAATAAAGACTGATGTTAAAAATCTGTCTCTGACTAAATTTAACAGTCGCTAAAAATAACTGCTAATTTTAACTGTTAATTATTTTTAGCATTAGCATTTAGCAGTGTTATTATTTTTTAACGTTTAAGCCCATCTCTACTGTAGACTATTTTTACCAATAAATTATTCTAATTATTATTCTGTACCAAAGCTTTGTTCCAATCATACGCCTTTAACCCGTAAAGAAATCACAGATAAATCTATCTTTCGTATTATTTATGCTTGAAGATGGAAAATAACCACAAATATTTTAAAACTTTTCAATAGAATCAAACCCTTTTTCCGGCTATTCACGCATTCCTTGCTCGAAGTTCAATAATGTTAAGTTTAAATACAGTTATCAACAACAACATTCATTTTACATAGCCATCACCATCAACGAGAATATTTTAGCATTTTAAATATTGATTTTGTTATACATATTTGTAATGTGTGTTTGTCGTTCATTGTTCTACAGCTAGTGCACTGCTATTGCCTGACAGAACGTCGTACAGTAGTGTAAAGTGTTGCCATTGAGAATTTTGAGCCGGCCGCGGCCGACGGCCGTGTACATAAGGCAAAAAAGCCGTGTTTGTATAGGAAGGGCCGCCAAAATAAGAGAAAACCCCAAAAGTGCGCCATTTGGCCAAAGTTTGTAAATTTTCTTTAATTGTTTGAAAAAATAAGTAACAATTTATAATATTTAATAGCCCTAAATTTTATTTAAACTTATTAATCTCGGTAAAAATCTCAAATTTTAGAACATTGAGCATACAAACCGATAAAAATCTCAAATTTTAGAACATTGAGCATACAAACCGATAAATTAATTAATTACCGGAGAATTTTTGAAAAGCCCTAATATCTGATACGGCCACAGGCCGTGTATGTTGTGATTTTTTGGCCTGAAAGCCGTAGAACACGCTAATTGCCGTAGCATTGGCAACACTGTCATACGGTGCTAAAAAACGTTTATGTTTGATTCTGTGGTTACGACTGAACGTAATATGTAAATCGATCCTTCGCTTAGTGCAAACGAGGCATCGAGCTGGAACAGAGAGAAATCTATCTTGTCTATGGCTGGCTTCGTAATATCTGGTTGCGTATTATCGGGTGTGTATTATCGGGTGTGTAAAATCGGGTCGTGTATTATTGGCTGCGTAAAATCGGCACAGGCAATATTACGAGACCACATGTACACGTATTATTGGCCGTGTATTATTGGCTGTGTAATATCGGCCCGGTAAAATTTAGCACACCCGATAATACGCGACCAGATAATACACGGCCTGATATTACGAAGCCATGTACACGTATTATTGGCTGTGTATTATCGGTCGTGTATTATTGGGTGCGTAATATCTGGTCGGGTATTATTGGGGATTCGTATAAAGAGAAATCTCATTAGTAAAGCTTATTATAAAATATCGGACTATCTAGATGACAAACAAGCTTGGGATTGTAGTTAATCTATCTATCTTTCTTTCTATCTATCTATTCTCCCTATTTCCCCTATTCTAACCATTTTCGGTAAACAGCCAAAACAGTCATGCTCACGAAAGTGACTTTGCTTGCAGCGGCGTCATGTGTCGGGTCGCCCTCTTCCCTCTCATATGGTCGAGGAGAGCGATGGCTGGCACATGCGTCAACTCGTGAACGGGTGCTGCTTGTGGGGTCTGGTCTGCTTTGGTTGTGATCCCGCAACTCGTTAATATTCATGTTCCCATATCCCAATGTGTACAACCAAACAAGAGAAATCTTCTTATTAGTAAAGCTAAATAAAAAATATCGGACTATTAGATGACAAAAAAAAAAGCTTGGGATTTTAGTGAACTTGCTCCAATTCAATCAATTAGTAATAAGAATAAAATTGTCAATGTGATCGCGCCAAAAAAATTACCTGCCGGGCGTTTCTTGCCTGTTCTTTTGCCGGCGTAAGGAGGTTGGAACAGGCGTAGCTAGTTTTAAGTTGACGTTTTAAAGTGATCACAATGTATCCTATTGAATAAACATATTTTTGATTTTGATTTTTGATTTTGCCTCCCGTCGAAGCAGTCAAAGTCAATTTAACTCAATTTTGTCATTGTCAATTTAGAATTCAAACGTCAAAATGGCAGTTTCTTCTTCAAGAAGAATTTCTTTGTGAAAAATCGCAAAACAAATTTTTATGCGCACAATTTATGGTGTCCCACTACCCCACTAGTGGTTTTATTCTGTTCTGTTAGCATGTAAGGCATTGTGGTTCCCTATAGACCCGGAACACTAACTGGTGATAATGGATAGTGGAGACAGAATTCTGGTTGCTGCGGGGCTGACGGCTGCAGTAGTAGTCGGAGCTTTTGTACTATGGGGTCCCGGAGGTGCCCCGAAGATGCGGAAGCGCCGTGGACAGATCGCTGGCCTACATAACCTTGGCAAAACTTGTTTCTTGAACACACTACTGCAGGCGCTGGCCGCCTGCCCCGGTTTCATAGAATGGCTGAAGAAGTACGCGAAAGCTGACTCGCACCATAGCATGATCACCACCCTGTACACCGTCATCGAAGGTTTACTTACCTGATTATTTTTCTTGAATTATTTATGGTCAGCTGAAGATTAGATTGTTTTTAAAAAATGACGAAACAATAAAATGTCATTACACAATGCTATAAGTTTTAGTACATCCCGATTTGATCAGATGGCTCAAAATTAAACTTAAACCTTGTGTGGCAGTTGTGAATGGAACCCACGAGTCAGCCCGAGGGACTCCGGTGTGTCCCCTGGGAGTGCTGCAGTCCCTGCGAGCAGCCGGCTGGGTTATACCTGCAGACCAGCAGGATGCCCATGAGTTGCTGCATGTCCTACTGTCGTGTGTGGAGGAGGAGACTAATGCTATGGCAAGGAAGGTGTGTAGTTTTATCACCAAAATCAATTTGCTACTGAAACTGGTTGAATTTTATATAGCTACATGTTAGCTAGATCAGCTAGAGGCCTATCTTATGCTGTGTTGAACTTTAGTATTGACAATAATTAACAGACAGTGTTTTCATTTTTGTGTTTGTAGATGAATGGTCATAATGGGACTGACAAGAGGTGGCACAGGACAAAGTGAAGTGGTGTCTTTCATTATTGGAGACCAAGGCTCACTTTAGGTCGTTAGTTAATGTTCATAATATTTCCTCCAGCCCGGCTGCCTATCAGACGCGCTAGCACTAGGCGGAGGGCGCGCATGGTCTGCACTGGCGTCGCCCGCGTCACCGCCCACGTTGTCCCTCCGCGCGGACTCCACGCCGCCCACCCCAAGCACGCTCGCCGCCCGCCCGGCTTCCGCGGCGCCGGGGGATGAGCCTGACCTGGTGGAGCCAGGTATTCCTAGCTTCATGCTATTCTATAAAACATCTAATTTCAAAATTACAGTCTGGCAGATTATTGAGATACTAGCTGCGCCCAGACTACACTTTATCATGATAAAAAGTATCTCATGTCCTTCTCCAGGGTTTGAACTATCACCACACCAATTTTAATCAAAATCCGTTCAGTAGTTTTTGCGTGAAAGAATAATAAACATCCATCCATCCTCACAATCTTTCATTTTTTTACTGACAATTTATTATATTATAGGAAGTATGATTAGAGAAACTAATACCAAGGATTGTCTCACCTGATGGTAAGTGATGATGAGGTCGATGATGGAGCATGCTTACCTAGAAGATACCTATTCACTCTTGACTTGAAGGCACTGAAATTGTACTTATCGGGAAACAACCCCTATGGAGTGGGCTATATGTTTGAATACGTCTGTTCCAGAGCCTGCGCCGGAGCTCCCGCGGCTGACGAAGGGCGTGTCCCGCTCGTTCTGCCACCTGAGCTCGGTGGGGCGCCGCTGGGTGCACCCCGCCCCCGCGCGCCCCGCGCCGCAGCCCCCCTTCCGCGGCACGCTCGCCTCCCGCACGCAGTGCACCGTTTGCTCTACAAAGGTTGGTGTTTCTCAAAGTTAGCATAATATCTGTATGGCCTAATTGATCTCGTCATAAGGTTGGATATGAGCATCCGACTGAAGTCGCTTTTTTAAGTCATATAAGCGATTTATAAAACACAAACAAAACAAGCGAGGAATGTGCACCCTGCTTACCTGAGCACACCACTTGTATGTGAATGGTCCGCAGAATACCCTCGCATCGCTCAGCATCCTCTTAGCTTTCGTGGACAGGGTCATACCATTTCTTATCAAGTAAACTCGGTGTAAAATGATAGTTGATTTAATTGCAGAGTCCGATTCGGTACGACAAATTCGACAGCGTCTCTCTGTCCATGGCTAACGCTACCGTCGGCCTCTCAGGCTCCTTCAGTTTGGCTGGTGAGTTTTAGTTGTTATACATGATACGTTACGTACCTATTACTCCTACTGCTGGGACTCTGGCTTTCTCTCAGAGAGAGAGAGTAGCTACAAATTCTCGAACTATTTAGATGTTAAGAAGCTTGGGATTGTAGTGAACTTGCTCCAAGTCAATCAATAAGTAATAAGAATAAAATTATCAATGTGATTGCACCCAGTATATTACCTGCCGGGCGTCTCTTGTCTGTTCTTCTGCAGGCGTAAGGAAGTTGGAACAGGCGTAGGCGTAGTTTTAAGTTGACGTTTTAAACTGATCAAATAAATACAGTTTTTGACTTTGGTTATGTGTGGTCTTCCTCAGGTCTGCTCCGCGCGTTCACAGCGCCGGAGATGGTGAGCGGCGTGCGCTGCAACCGCTGCTTCCCCGACCCCCCGCCGGGCTTCCCGCCCATGCAGGTCCCGGACTCCGCCTACACCAAGCACATCAAAACTGTCAGCTTCGGAAAGGTGAAGCCCATCCCCATTCCACCATCGAACAACAAGACGCACGGAAACACGTCATCCGTACATGGTTGAAATCCCCCCAATCCGCAAACTAGAAGACATTCTGTACGTAGGCCGATGACATCGTAAGAGTCGCGGGGCGCCGATGGATGTAAACGGCTAATAGCTGTACAAAGGTAAAGCCTATGTTCAGCAGTAGACTTCTTCCGGGTGATGATAACGATGACGAATGTAATGAGAGGGTGCGTGAAAATAGTTCCTTTTATGCATTGCTTGTTGTGTTTGTTGACACTAAAAATGTTTAATCCCATTTATTTCCCCAGCTCCCGTGCTGCCTGTGCCTGCACGTCGCGCGCGTGGAGTGGGCGGGCGGCGCCCTCGCCAAGCGCTGCGACTACGTGTCCTTCCCCGAGAGCCTCTCCATGGCGCCCTACGCCGCCGCGCAGCCGCCGCAGGTACACGAGGGGGCCCCCTCCTAGTGTGTGACGCCCCCCCGGTGGTCAAGTTGTTGTTGCCCTCCAAGTGTGTGACGTCACGGTGTTGAGGAGAGTGATGGCGGGCACATGCGTCAACTCGTGAACGGGTTCTGCTTGAGGGGTCTGGGTTGCTTTGGTTGTAATGTCGTAACTCGTTAATGTTCATGTTACCATATCCCAATGTGCACAACCAACCAAGTGAAATCTTATTAGTAAAGCTTTTCATTAAATATTGGACTATTTAGATGACAAAAAAGCTTGGGATTGTAGGGAACTTGCTCCAATTCAATCAATTAGTATTAAGAATAAAATTGTTAATGGGATCGCGCCCAAAAAACTACCCGCCGGACATTTCTTGTTTGTTCTTTTCCGGCGTAAGGAGGTTGGAACAGAACATGTTATAAATGCGAAAGTACCTCTGTCTGTCCATCTTTCACGCCTAAACTACTGAACCGATTTAAATTAAATTTGGTACAGATATAGTCTAGAGCCTGAGAAAGGACATAGGCTACTTTTTATCGCGATAAAGGGCTAGTAACGGCTAGTAAAGAATGTTTTTGATTTTGTTGGTGCAGAGCCCGATGGAGGCGAGCGGACTGTCCCGCGGCGCGCGGCTGCGCAGCGGCGTGTGCCTGCTGAACTGCGGGGACGCGCCGGCCGCCGCCGCCGCCCCCGCCGCCGCCGCCTACCGCCTCGCCGCCGTCGTCGTGCACGTGGGTGGCCCGCGCTCCGGACACTTCGCCACCTACCGCCGCGGGAACGGGTTCGAGGGCAAGCGGTCAGTACACACCACGCTAATTATAAAGTTTAAAACTCTCAAGTGAGGCTACTGAAACACACCGATAGGTGCTTGGCGACAGATTCTTAAAATGAGGGTGGTAGCTAGCCAGGCAAGGACTAGAAAATATCCTACCACCAAGCTATGGTTTCATCGTGATGTTTTGCTTCACCGAAAGCTCATTGTATTCGAACCTACGTCCTACGGATTGCAAGCCGACGTCACTACCACTGAGCCATCATCGCTATAGATATGTTGCATGCCCTACCAGCAAGTAAGCTTCCCATTCGCGTGCTGAAGCTTGGTTCTGATTGGCTCGTGATACAGATGCTGACGCTTTGTTCTCCTGAAACTTGGTTCTGATTGGCCCATTATATAGATGCTGACGCTTCGTTCTCCTGAAGCTTGGTTCTGATTGGCTCGTTATACAGCTGCTGACGCTTCGTTCTCCTTATCTCTTTATACAGATGGTGGTACACGTCGGACACGCTGGTGCACGAGGTGTCCCTGCAGGAGGTGCTCCGCTGCTCCGCCTACCTGCTGTTCTACGAGCGCGCCAGGGAGCAGCCGCCGCTCGCCGCGCAACACATGTAGCTCCACAAATATGGCCTGAACCACTCAAAAAAATTATATAAAAGGGTGCAGATAGGCTGCGAGCACTCCGCAAGTGGCACGTTACAACTTTGCTAATTTAGCCAACCTGAACCACACAATGATCAAAGATTTTTTAAATAGCTGTGTTCCGGGATACGCTCATGCCGCTCGCTGCCTGCTGAGAAACACCCTAAATATATCTGGCAAACTTGATCGTCCTCGATTTCCAATTAAATCTTAGAAATCTTCTGAAAGGGATTAACGAGATTTCTCCGTCGAAAGTAATCCAATTTAGATTTAAAATGACAAATGAAATGGTTTTGAAGTGAGGACCTTTGCTCGTGGTCTGTTAAAGAGGCTACTATAATTTATTTGTGTAATATAACTCCTACGTCCGCATAATATTCTTGTATCCTTGTTTCTGTACAAGTAGTACATATTTCTTGAATGTGTATGTTTGTATGTACCTACTGATTGTCTAGTTTTACTACGTCCATGTGTGTGTTCTAACCTACAAATTTGTAGTGCGCTTCCTCCTATACTGAATTAGGTTTGTTCCCGGTTGTGCTATCTACTTTCGTAAAATCTATTTAAATAAACCTGCATAATAAATGTATTTCTTACAAAAATTAATTAAAAGCTTGCATTTTGCACAGAAAAAATATTCACTTGAAAAAATTTTCTATTTGTAAATATTTAAAACTTTGGACTGAATGCACTCAGTATTAAATGAATTATCCTGTTGGGTGTATGTAAGAGCTTAGATAGGTAACTTACTATAACTTACTATACTGTTTCATACGATTTCAACTCTAATGTCTGCAATATGCATTTATCAAAACGCAACATATCCTACTGCACTTTAGTACATGTACATTTTATGAATAGACGTGGATTTAATATAAAAAATTATGATAAAGTTCTTTACGGGTCGATGGTTGTAGTTATTATTCAATAAGTACCTACGGCGATGCTAAGCAAAAAATCACTAACAGAAATAGAAAAATGAGATGACGTTATTTTCTTAATTCTTACTACTGTCAAATCTGTATGACCGTGTTTTGAAAAGACTGTGCAGTGGCACCAACAATGTGTGAATTGAATATTGGACAGCTCGTTTCAATAACTTTCAAGAATCGGCAGAGTGTTAGTATCTAATATTTTATCTGTAGATGTAATGTTAGTTTTTCAGAATATTAAAATGTCATAATATTGTTTGTCTCTAAAACTAAAAATGCTTGTTTGAAGCTGTTTGTAAATATTAGTGTGCCATGTTTGTGTGATAAAAAGCTTTTTGAAAAAAACAATTTACTTCGCTAATTATTATTATGATTGCTAGAAAAATAAATCATGATTTCGCTAATAAATTACTTGGCACATTTGGTCAAAATTCAATCATTTTTATTCAATAGGATACATTGTGATCACTTTAAAACGTCAACTTAAAACTAGCTACGCCTGTTCCAACCTCCTTACGCCGGCAAAAGAACAGGCAAGAAACGCCCGGCAGGTAATTTTTTTGGCGCGATCACATTGACAATTTTATTCTTATTACTAATTGATTGAATTGGTCAAATCCATAAAAGTAACTTAAAATATCATTATTGTATACATGGTTATGTACTTACCACGCATTTATATTATTTGACTGACCTGTCCAATTTTGTAAATATTTATGTGATATTTGTCTTATTAATATATGTAATTATGTATTATATTGAAAATAAGATTTTCGGGTTGATAAAATGCTCAGCAAAATTGCGGATGGTTTGGTAAAGTAAGATAAAGTTAAATAATTCTTTGAATTATTGAGGCTAAGTACATTGGATATTCATGGTGCATGTTGGCTACAATGTGGCAATGAAATTGTACAAAATTGTGATCAATTTAGTATCTTGTTCCTATAAGAGTAGAGGTTTCTTGAGGATTACTGCTAATACATGTATAAGAACAAATTTTTGGGGGTACTAATTTGCTTACGTTTTGTAGTATAATATAGTGATAACTTCAAAATTAAATGTCAGAATTCTCAAATAAATTAATTAAAAAATTATAATACATCATGTAACTAACAACCAACTTACGTCCCAGTGACAAAGAACGAATTTTGTGTAAATTTTTAAATTTAGTGCCAATCGAAATATCTACTACTATTTATTAATTTTTATTGTATTTTGAGGCCCAATGTAATCTCTTGTACATTAATTAGTACTTTACACTATGTAATGGTTTATTTTTATATGTAGAAATCAACTAAATGCACAAATATATGTTCGTTATAATCAAGGACATCATAGGGAGTCACAAGTTATATTTTATAATGTGTGATTTAATAGATACGCTAAAAAATGCTAAATGCTATATCTATTCAACTAACATTCTAGTTCTAGCCCACCAAACTATGCTTAGTATTTAGGGTAGGTAGTTTGTTTTATATTTGGGCCTCGCACCCATATTCATACTTGGTGATATTGATGCTAACTTAATAATGCAGTAAATGTAATGAAAACTGTCCATCATTGTGCTTTTGCCAACATCATTACCATTATGATGATTTTTATTATTGCTCTGCCCAGTCTGCCAGATACAATACATTGCACAATGGCACAATGCCTCAAACCGGAATGTAGATATGTCAACCAATAGAGCTTGTAAGAGTGGTCTTCTAATAATGATTTTAAGAGATTAGTGCTTTCATGTGAGACCTGTGAATAAAGGTGTTCCACAATTTCCTAAGGCCCTTATACAACTTTAATGTTGTTGACTCGGCAAGCATGACTCATTGAGACAATTAATGACATTATGCAATACCACTCTACAGGTATTGCTCGATGAAATTTCACAATTCATGAAATGTTATTATCTGGTTTGCTTTCATATTTTGAAAGGATATTCTCAGTGTTATCTTTGTGTAATTGATTCGTAAATAGGTATGAATATGGGTGCACATTATTTTAAATATAAAAATTAGGTATCTAAATAATGTGATTTGTTTTAAATGTTGACATAATAATTGTTTAGGTAACTAGAATTTGTTGTGCTTTCTGTTCCTATGTTTGAGAATGAATGGTACTTCCTGAGAAACGCAGTGGCAATATAGGTAGGCTGGTTTTGTTTATAAAATAAATTATGTTTTTAAGGTATGTACATATACCCCTTTCCAAACGCAGAGAAGCAGCTGATCTTACATTTCTACATAACATTATTTTAAATGTTGTCGATTGTCCTGACCTTCTATCCTTGATTAAATTCAAAACTCCCCTTCGCGCAGCTTGCCGTCGTAATTATTTAAGTATCTATACCCCGCCCTGCTCCACCAATTACCGACAAAACTCATTTCTCGTGCGCGTCGGTAGACTGTTTAATTCAGTTTACTCACCAAACTTAGATCTATTTATGATGAGGCATAATGGTTTTAAGCTTATTGTTAATAATACTTTCTTTAATGAACCATATTAAAAATGTATTATTGTTTTAAATGTATGGTTTATTTGGCAATTATTGTATTTTTTTTATTTCTATTGGGTATCATTATTTATTTTTATTTCAAGGCTGTATTTTATTTATTATTTGTATCGTATTATTTATTGTATTGTTAATTATGTACTTCATTTGTATGTATTGTCTTTGGACATATAGCATAAATACCTACCTATATGTGAAAACTGTTTAAGGCCAACTGTACTCACTTTATTATTCTAACTTTGTTAATTAAGGCTGTTTGTTTTCCCTAAGAGTAAAATAAAATAAATAAATAAAATATGAAGTGTTTATTTTTGTTCCTCCCACTTACTTGATACATTCAAAATAATTGCATTTAGCGAGACAGAAATGGTAAATATTTTGACTCATCTCAATTAGGTACCCAAATACTAAGGTATTAGATGATTCCATCATGAAGATTCTTTAACCTACTGCTTAAGTGGGTACTGAACAGTATAAAATATAAACTATATTAGGACTTGTCATCAAATAAACAAAACATGGATTTTTAAATTATATTTCTTACGAAAACAAAGACTTATTGGTAGTTATTACACAATCTGTCAAACAGAAATATAGAAAGAATGCTGCACCTCTTCAAAATAGAACTTATCTAAATATCACAACATTCAGCGTAGGCTATTATTATGACATGCTATCAATTAGTGATGCGCGCATTGTGGATGTGATAGCTGTAGGCTTGGCATCGTTCAGTTTGAATACACTTTCAATGACCGATATCTCTGTGGATGTGGTGTCCATACCGCAGAATGCGCACCAGTCGTTGACTACCATTCCAGCAGCAACCACTTCGCTGCCCCTATTCACCGTGCCCGCCACCAGCGGCACCTGCAGCAGTGACGATAACTCATCCTGGTCTTGTATTGTGGTTTTGGGGTGCACTAGACCCCCTCTGTTACTGAGAGCTGTGTATGAGCCAACCAGCACGTTCCCTGCAACCGTTTGCCTGAACACTTCGACGTCCAGAGTGTCTGCTAGGATTTCCTCAGTATCGCGGTCGAGATCCGGGTGCACGAGCGCTACATAGTCGTTGCACGCGATGACATTGCCGAGGGCACTGAGGCGCTCCTCGACGCGCTGCACCTTCACGCTGTCAGGCAGACTGTTTCTAATGTGTTGCAACTCTGTGTCTGTGGTGGAAGACGGCACGAGCAATCCGTTCTTGTTGGCAACGGTCATGCGGCCGATGATGCGGCAGCCGCCGACACTCACATGAACCACGGGTATGGTTTCCGAGAGCTCGGCTTCGAAGACGCTGTAGAAGTTCTCAGAACCTCCAATAGCAACGAGACAATATGAATTTGTCAGTTTACTGAATACTCCCACTTCGTTGTTATTCTCAAATTGGACACGGACCGCCATGATTTTTAATTCTTTTAAACTTTTACGCACAATTTCAATGTATTTCACAATAAAACTGCCTCTCTTCACGTGGGAGACAAAACACGGAAAACCAAAACCGAGAAAGAGTTTATCTACCAAGTGACAGGCGCACTGACATAGAGTAACCGCGCTGACATATAAAACAACGTCATACATAGACTCATAGTTGACATGAGATAAAAATCTAGATAATATTTTGCATACATACTATTTTCTCTTTCTCTTTCGTAGTAAGTAGTTTGAAATGTGTGAATGCCCGCTAAATTCTACTAACCTGTATCATAATTACCAATTATTTTCATGGAAATGTCAACGACCTTGAAAAGTCAATGCGCGTTTTGAATGCGTTCATACATTATTTTTAATTTTTTTAAGCCAATTTATTCAAATCAAACTTGCGGTCTATCTAATCTTTAGACATAATGTTTGTCACACAGAGTACCTTTGTATAACCGGAAAGTTAGACTTTTTTGGCGGCAATTGAGTTGTCAACGTGAAAATTTTGTTTTTATTTCCAAAACTTGTGTTTCTTCGAGTGATAATGTGTAATATTGGTGGATTATTAACCATTATGTGTTCGTTAATGTGTACGAGGGTGGGAAATTGAAATAAAGTTGTAAAAGTGACTTTTCAAGTTGCTCCAAAAAAGTCCGTGTAAAGTTTAAGTAAAGCACCACTACTTTACTTAAACACTATCCTCATCCTATCATCTCATCATCATCATCACCATCATCATTTAAACTTGATTCAACTCTCCGAGTTTGAAATCTATTATACTTGACACTGGCAAATACACTAATTGTGTGACGTCATAACAAAGAAAAAAAAAAAAAACCGGAAAGTTTGTCATTCGCAGTTTACCATTCGTTTTATCAAGTAGCATTTATTTGTAACAAAATTTATTTCATAATGTAAAATAATAATAATACAACCAACGCAAACGGAATAAAAAACAATGTCTTTGAAGGAAAAACAAAAAAAATGCGTAGATTCGCCACACTGAATTGCTTGGTGGATTGGGTCGACGCCGAGCCGTTTCCAAGCGATGCGATACAAAACCTGAGACACGCCTTGCTAGCCCCCGTCGGGTACAAGCCCATACTTCAGGAGGCTTTGCAACACGTTAACTTTGAGTATCACAGAACTTGTAGCTTTCATAACATTATTAGGGTAAGGTCGTCATTATAGTGTTGCTTTATATATTCTAACCAATATAGAATTTTCAAAAACGGATTAGTAGTTCCGAAGTTACATACATACATCATTTTATTTTTTTATTTTAGTTGGGTTCTATTTTCGGGCCTTGGAAAAAGTACCTAGTACTATCTACCTAGCTATCTAAAGCATTATCTAGGTACTTTTTTCAAGTCAAATGTAGCCAGATACTAGTAATGAAGTCCCTACTACTTGTAATCTTCTGCTCATCACTGTTTCCAGGACTGCAATGTGTGCGAAGGCGAGACGCTGCTGATTTTCTGGGGCAGGGAGCGCTCCGACAGCAGGATCACGATGAGCGTGTCTGCCTCGAGCTGCTCCTCTGTGGTAACCCTTCACAGCAGCCTAGTACTTGCCTAGAGATCATTGGACGAGTGGCAGGTTTTGTCAGGTTTTGTCTTCAACCATCAGCCATTGCATGCCTATAGGTACACTGATGATGAATGTGCCTTGAGGAAGACTCTTCACATATCAAGAAAATTATCATCAAGCATGTTGCCCAATACCCAAATATATCCTCAGCATAAACTTTTTAGTCCTATATGTGTAGCCTAATCGGCTGTTTTCTTGTAGACATACTATTTTGATGAGGGAGAGGGAGAAATATTTCTCGTGGATCCACTGCATCATGGTGCTTTCTTGTAGCCCTACTATCATAATTCATAACACCCTAGTGGAACCACGAGGGTCTTAATTCTCGTAGTCCTGCGAAACCCTGAGTTTGACCCACTGGTATTTTTAAGTTTGGTTCAGTGGTGGATTTAGCAGCAGGCTGAGTGGGCTGGAGCCTAGGGCGGCAAATTTAGTGTCAATTTAAAAAAAATGTTTTAATGATATTAAAAGAGTCGTATATATGTATTTACATATTATTATGTGCACACAAACAATTAAACATTGTTCACCACTTGATTTTTCTTCAATTTTTGTCTGATGCATAAGAAAATGACACATTTAAAAAGGAAAGGCAGAGGCCGTAGAGGTTATAGAGGTTGGTAGGGGCGGCAAAATTTGAATACTTAGCTTACTGGCGGCAAATGTGTAACACTGGTTTGGTTGTTGCATTTAGTAGCTATCTCACGAATCATGAGAGCCCTTTAGGTGTCAGATCGATGTATGGTGGATGTGTTTCCAGGCAAACACTCAGAGAGATAAGGAGTTGCGCTCTACTGCGCAGCAGACAGATATCAGTTGCAGGTCGCCCGGAATCGCGTCACAAGGTAGTACCTACCACCTACTTTAGATATTTCTACCGCTGCCGCTGGTCGCAGACGTGAAATTATCAGTTTTTTTTCAGGATAGCTATTTTTTTAGTGTAGATGTAGTGTAGGTGGATTAAGAAAGGATTTGTTGAAAATCACCTCCTGAGGTGGTCAAAGGGGATGAAAAATATGGACATCCGTTTAGCCGAAAGGTGCGGGGCAGCTCGTTACGCTAGTCTAAACTATATAGGAAGGGTCGCAGTAGAACATTTTTGACTCAGTAGAGTAGAATAGATGGAGCACTGTGACTGTGACGACTATTCCTACAATGAGCTTGAGCGGTGTATCGGTGTATCTTGTGCTCAAACGCTACTTACTCTACCATGTAAAAAAAACCATTAAGAAAGTAGGTAGCCACAGTGTAACACATTGCAGTGACCCTAATGGAGGCTGAGGAACAGCGTCAGTTCCGCGCGCGCATCGCGGACTCGCTCACGTTCTCGTCGCCCGCGTCCTCGGTGCTGCAGCCCGCCGGCCGCTCCATGTCCATACTGGGCTCCGTGTGCGCTCTGCTGCTAAACAAGCAGGTACATCACCAGCATACAACATCACTTCGTCTTCGCCAGGAGCTAGGAAACTGTGTTCCGGCTTGAAGGGATATGTTTCCAGTGAAATTACGTAGTAGGCTTTAGAGTAGGTAGGTAAAAGGTATCCATTGTTGGAGGATTTATTACAAAAGAAGAGACTGTATATAATATTATCATAGAGGAGGAACGTAGACTACAGTCAGAGCGAAGCAACCAGACACGTTTCTGACTTCTCAATTACCGACCAGCTTTTCGCTTACTTCTTCTGCCAGCAAACCGCTTCTACCCCGAAAGAGGTGAGCAGCTTCACGGGCAGCGTGCGGTCGGACAACATCTGCCGCATCTGCTTCGGCGGCGAGTCCGCCGAGCGGCTGGTGCGGCCGTGCTCGTGCCGCGGGACCATCGCCGCCGTGCACCGCACCTGCCTCGAGCGCTGGCTGCTGCAGGCCGCCACCTCCTACTGCGAGCTGTGCCGCCACCACTACGTAGTCACCAGGACTCACAAGTCTGTCTAGATGCTCACTTCCTTTTACAGATGATTAGTTGTATCTGGGAGTCTTTAGGTCAATCATCATCATCATCATCATCATCATTATCATCAGCCAGGAGAAATCCACTGCAGAACATAGGCCTCCCCCTTTGAACGGCCATCAGCTATTTGCATTCATATATTAGCTCTTACAATATCGCTGGTCCACCTAGTGGAGGGTCTACCTACAGAACGTGTTCCGGTTCGTGGTCGCCAATCGAGAACCTCTTTTTTATGTATATCGTTAGGTAAGGTAAATACAAGCAACGTTCATTTAATGCTGAAGTCAAAATTCAAATTCGTACCTAAGGAAAACAACGCAAACAACCGATGTGACGTAGTGGGCAAATAGTTGACTGCGAAGCGCGAGTTTACGGATTGGATTCCTGCTACGGAAGGGGTCAAACGCTTGCCTCTCTGTTATAGAAAAAATATTAAAAATATGGACAAAAATATTTGAAACGAAAAGCTTGTATTTGTCTGGGTATCGTGGATCTCAGATCCTCAGTAGCCTCGAGCGTCCTCACATACAGGGAAACATAGTTAGGGGTTAGAGCCTATATATTTGAAAGTGTGGGCATTATTCTTATTAAATGCTGCGGGAGGAAAGAAGCAGATAGCTGCCTGTTTCCCCCCGGGTGAGTAGTCCGAGCCGGCAGTAGCCCCAGATGGTCGTGGGCGCGGTCGCTGGCGCAGTGGGCGGTGTCGGGACGCGGGCGCGCGCTGGGCGCGGACCTGTGGCGCGCGCTGGCGCTGGGCGCCGCCAGCGTGCTGGGCACGGCGCGCGCGCTGCACGCCTGCGACGCCGTGCTGCAGGCCGGCGCGCGCCGCGGCGGCGGCGCCGCGCTCGCCGCCAACCTCTTCTCTTCGCTGCTCATTGGGGTTATTGGTGAGGCCGTCTGATCGTTCTAATTAACCTATCGTTGCGTTCCGTTCCATTGCATTGCATTCAGGGCCGTTTTAAGTTATGCAGAGCCCCTAGGCCCTAGGGCACCAAAGGCAAACAAGAGCTGAATGAGAATTATCACATTTACACAAACTAGTTTGAATTGAATTGTATTTGTATTTGGCATGTCTAAGAAACTTCTGCCGAGCAACCCCCGGGCTGCCTGAGTGTGCTGTTAATTATGCGTTGTAGTACAAAAGCAGTGAGATTTTTTAATGATTAGGTAAATTTGTGTTCACAGGTAAGACTAGGTACAGGGTTTCATTGGGGGCCCTGGGGCCCTGCCCTTTCTGCCCTTAAGATTAAGACGGACTCCGCGGAACTGATTGCATTGCAAATTATTTTATCCTACACATCAAAAACATTTGAACACGGGAAACTAAACAAAATGATAACGATCAGGCGTCGTTTGTAACGCAGGTGCCCTAAACGGGCTGCTGACCACGTGGATGCTGCTGAAGATCCAGGAGCACCAGACGTCGTGGCAGGCGTGGCGCGACAGCACGTTGCACGTGCACGTGACGCTGTCGGGCGAGTCCAGCGCGCGCGGCTCGGCCACCACGGTGGTGGCGGCGGGGGCCACCACCGCCGACCGGGGGACCAACGTCGCCGACCCCTTTATGGTGGTGCTGCCGTTCATGCTGCCCGAACCTTGAACTGAGAAGGTTTGTCCCACCCGCGTACCTTCATATCATCATCCTCATCATATCAGTCCACTGCCAAACATAGGCCTCTCCCAAAGTACGTCACTGAGCCCGGTCATCAGCTCTTCTCATCCAACTACTGCCAGCCACTCGGCGCAAAATATATCATCATCAGCCTATTATATTCTCCCTGCTGTGACTCAGGTCTTCTCTCAAAGAGTGAGAGAGAGAGTATGTGCCATAATCCACCACGCGAGCCCAATGCAGGTTGGCGCTTAGGCTAGTGATCTACTGTCGGAGTTTTAAGACCACCTGAAAGCCTCCGACATAACCTAATTAACTGCTGCGCTCAGTTGTAAATCAACTATAGTGGTCACCTATCCAAATTCTTAGTATCAGCTGAGCAGGTTGCCTAACCTAGTTAATCTTTTAGGAACTACTAAGCAGGCTACACTGGGAGCGCTTCAGGCAAGCTTTGAGCACGTCAGTATAGTCTTAATCATCATCACCAGCTTAAAACAGTTCTACTGTTAGGCAGGCCTTCTCTCAGATAGTAAGGGCCATCTACCACGCTAGCCCAGTGCGGGATGGTCGATGTCGTATGCTCTTGAACGTTATGGTTTTCTATTGAAGTGATTACACGATTGCTGATTAGAACATTGCTATCTTATCAACTGCTATCAACAAAACTCTTTGAAAAGATTGTGACATGCTTAGTACTTTTCTAGCTTTGCTGTCCATAGAAAATGAAGTAGTTTTGCTGTGTGCAGTGCACCCTGCGGTCGTATAAGATTCGCTTTTTGCATTTCAGAGTTGGAAAGTTTTGACGATGTCGCTAGCATGCATGTACCTGATAGCCACTTTCACATGCTTCATTGTATTATTCTCTGTGGTCACGGTGAGAAATATAACGAGGCCTGAGCTGGGATGCTGACAATCTGGGACTCCAACACTACCGCAGATGGAGATAATGGAGCTAGTGTAATATTATGAGTATTAATTAACCTGTTGAATACCACAATTGGACAAAATTTAAACGATGAGTCTGTTTTTTTCGGTCCTCAAACAATAAGTTGGTGAATATATAAAATATACAGGATTTCAAAAATCTTCCTGCGTTTTATTTTTCTTGGGATCTTGGGAATGAGTACCTGTCTACCCTTTTTACATATTTTTGCTGTTGGCTGTTAATGTAATTAAAGATTAAGGATTTAAAAGAATACTCAAATAATGTTAATAATAATCAATATTTATTTCATTATCATTATAAATTAACATAATTCATTACAATAATATAATAATAGTAATATCATCTTTATAAAATCAGTATGCGAATACAAGCTTCACTGTTAAATAAATGTCAAGTTAAAAATAAAATTGTTAAATAAATCGTACAGTCGTGTTGCGGGCTGCGCACTGCATCCCCCGAGGATACTACTTCCTTATGTGAACTAATAAGCCAAAGCGATCCCCGAGACAGTGCCGGCCGCGCGCCACGACCTACCTTCGCGATTACAATAATACGTTGTTAGTGCTTACCTAAAGCTAAGTAAAAAAGAAATCACATACATCTTGAGTTTACAATAAATAGGAGGACTGCTTTGAGACAGCGCGTGGAGAAACGAATGGGCGGACACTGACGTATAATAAACATATAAACAAATCAACAACAACATACGCTCTTTGGAAAAATATACTCTTCGAATAAAATATATTTTGTGACTACAACGTTCGACTACTACCTGACGCTAACAAGTCTGCAGGACTCTCGTGAACAAACCCGACAATAGATCCACCAATCATAGATTATTGCATGGTCACTCTGATCACGAGATCTCTTGCCAAAAGAGAACCAGCAAATTCCGAAGATGACCCAAAAACAAATTCATTCCAATCGAAAAAAAGTCTCGAGTCTTTAAAGGTTTTCTTTCGGCAAAAGTTCTTCGTGAAAAAGGGCTTCTTGTTGGTGTTTGTTGACGAGAGCTCCTAGTGTGGTACGCGGCGCGGTGGCGAAGGCAGGCGGCTACTGCTCGTCCTTGAACCGACGGTAGATGGCCTGCACGTACGTGAACACGCACTTCCAGTCCGGTTTGCGCATTGCCACCATATCGTCCACGTCCAGCAGGGGGTAGATGCCCGCCTTCTCACTGCGAGGAAGAAAGTTTCAAATAAATCACTTGCCCATTAAATACACGCGGCTTCTGACCCTTGATCTTTTCAAATTTTCTGAATTATTACAGTTGAAGTGCTTATGTTACCTGATGTAAAGACACGATGTGATCGAAGATGGCGCCATGCTATACATGGATTGGGAACTGGCTCTCATGTGGGGCTACCGGAACATACCGATAGGTGCTTGGCGACAGATTCTTAACTTGAGGGTGGTAGCTAGCCAGGCGAGTTGTAGAAAATGTCCCACCTCTAAGCTACGTGGTATCGTATCCTTCTTACGAGTTGACGCCTCATGACGCACCAAGACGTCGAAAAAACCTGAACTTTGAACACCACATCAGCTGTCAGGATATTGTAAGCCCGTTGTTTCTTCTATAGCGAAATTAAAGAGGTAAAAAATTATCACTTAATTCAAAAATATGTATAAAATTCACATAATTTTTTTTTATGTTTGAGGTAGGTATATTGTAGTACCAATTAAAGAGAATAGCACGTCAAACAGTGATGACGGTATGTTATAAGCACAGAATACTAACTCAGCGACTTTGAAGGCGAGCGTGAAGTTGTGCCGGCGTCTGTCCGCTGTCAGCTTGGAGTAGTCGAACGTGTCCGGTAGAAAATGGTGCACGAGCGCGCAAAACGCCAGCCCGTCCGCCCAGCTCGTCGAGAAGTTCTCCAGCTTTACATTCTGTCAGGAAACAACACAGTTAGGCCACTGCTTTATATTTGCTGTGATATCCCAAGGAACCCAAGACTTGGTTTTCTTTATTTTGCTGCTTAATCTCACCAATAAATCTGGTCAATGTTTTTAAAATATCCAATAGAAGAAGCAAGACATTAATATTCTCCAAAACTCATGTTGGATTAGACTAAGCAGATTTGAACTTTTAGCTTTCCAAAAAATCTAATTTGCTCTTTTTCTTGTAGTGTTTCTAATCTAGGTGAATCTAGACTATGGTGCATTATATACTTTGGGGTGTGCATTTTTAGTGCCAACTTCTTAACTAACTTCCCAAACAAAATCATCTACACCATTAATATTCAAAATTCTTGTGAAAATGGTACTTCAACTAAGTGAGGTGGGTTGACTATCCAGCAAAACACGTTTACACAAAATATTTACAATATTTATTTCAGTTTAGTAAATTGAAATCGTCCATTTCATCTTTTCTTTACCAAACATAGTAATTTTAACACACAATCATGCATGTTTACTTTTCCACACAGACCTTTTCAATATCCAGTTTTCATGTTTGGACACAATCATGCTAAAATAAAACACCTTTAATTGTTATTACTAAAGTAGGTATGTTTAGTTAATAACTTATTGAAAAATTAACGTATCGCTGCATTTGATAACACTTGTTATTTTTCTATGTTATAATAATTTATGTGACGAAACTCTTTTTTTCAATACAAAATACACTCGTAGAATCGAAACCAAAGTAATATAATTTGGCACGACTTTGAATGAGGAGTAAATACATATAAAATACTTATAATATATAGAATATAATACAGAAAACAGCGCAGACAAAATGAAGCGTCAAGAGAAGCATGGAGTATGGGTGATGACGTCAGTCTCGTGTTTGTTAATACATTACTGAGTGCGTGCGCGCAGCCGTCTCATGCTACTGTATCAAACGCGTGATCAGTTTATAATCCGTAACGTCCGTGCGCCCTGGCAAATAAGCCGATGCAATGTGTTCACCCACTTGGGTCTCGTCGTAAGGTTTCACCAGATGGAGATTACAAAATGTTATGCATCCGCTTATTGTAACTGCATCTGAATCCTCCCCATTACGTTTACTAAAACCGGTTTGTGAGTTAATATTAATCAAACTACGATGAACTGTTCCTTTATTTATTTCTAGAAAGCAAAAATCATATTTACAACAGCATATATAGATGACGTTATATTAGACGCAGTGGGGAGTGAGTGCAGCGGGCGGAGTGGGGTACCTCGTAGTCCCGGGTCTTGTCGCGACACCACTGCAGCAGTCGCTCTTTAATAGTGAGCGCGCTGCATTGTAGCGCGGGATCCGTGAACTTGAAGTACGGCTGCGACGGAGAGCCCGGGCTCTGCGGAGTCTTGGGCGAGCTACAACCGTAGGCTCAGGTTAGTCTCGTCTCGGACACTTCGCCCAACGCGGTTAGTCTCGCCTCGACGTTCGATTAGTTGAAGTGCTCTGTCACAATCGAGTGCTACTGGAACGCGTTGTGCTAGTTATGGGACTTACTAGGTTATTTACAATGCAACTC
Organism: Opisthograptis luteolata; assembly: GCA_931315375.2. Taxonomy (NCBI): domain Eukaryota; kingdom Metazoa; phylum Arthropoda; class Insecta; order Lepidoptera; family Geometridae; genus Opisthograptis; species Opisthograptis luteolata. The sequence continues at coordinate 12,710,278 of OV928045.1, forward strand.
TCGCGTGCGCTTCGTTCAAGCGACTGTTTTAGCCGAGACTCGTATGGACGATAATACTAGATGTTTAATGACAGGTAAGTACACACGAGTTATTGACACTTCTACATATCCGTATGTACTTAGCCCAAGCGATGCTTTCTTCATGATTATACAATATGGTTTTATATCAAAGCGTCTAAATATACATGTTATAATGCATATCATATCATTAATTGTATATTTACTTGTATCTAATCCTTATTCGTATCCAGAGATATGGCTGCCAAAAATAAATAAAATATATTGCATTATAAATATATAAAGAAAAATATATTTCACTTTAATTTTAATTTTCCCGCGCCACAAACGTCATCGATTCAGACAGTGACATGACAAATGTAATGAGTAATCTATGACAAAGATAACCTAAGAAAAAGTCTCGTAAACCTCGTAGTTGAGAGCGAACAATTTATAAATTAAAGATACCATTGTTAATTAGTGTGATTTGGGAAGACATTGGGATTAATAACATTAAATGTCGTTTCTTTTCTTACAGGTATGTAAGATTTTGTTGCTAAGTACTTTCACTTCATGTGAATCATAGTGTACGTGTAAAATAAACACAATAAATCTTTTCTTACAGAGAAACTCAATTTTGTTTGATTGACCGTGTCGTCCAAATCATAGAAACATTTGGAATTGTCTTATAAAACGACATTTATTGTCAGAAGATGGAAAAATTGAAATTTACGTTTCAAATAAAACCAACAATAGACGGAAAGTCAAACTATATCGCCATAACCTCAATTGCCACAGACGATGACAAAGTGTTCCTTATGCCTGAAGAGTATCAAACAATATCACTTCATAAACATATCCAAATCTCAAAAACCTTCGTTACAGTGAGAAATACATTGAAAAAAAGATATCAAACTAGAAGTGTTTGGATAAAAACGACACAGGATATATTACAAACATATGTGGATGAAGAGGGCAATATGATTTTTCAGGACCAATTTCTAGAGGAAACTACCCAAGAACAATTGGCTATTGAGAAAAAAAACTGTTCAGGAGATCCTATAGTGAAAATTTTGGAAAAATTAGTTGAAGGTCAACAAAACAAAGAAAAACAAAGTATAAAAAAGCTAGCAGAAAGGTTTGTAATTGAAAAATTTGATGGGAAAAATTCAAGTGCAAATCAGTGGATGGAAGTATTTGAGAAAGAATGTGCAAGGTTCGATATAGTAAAAGAGGAAGAGAAAATTGAAATCTTTAGACTATTTCTAGAAAAGTCATGCACGGATTGGTATTCTTCCATGATGATCAAGCTTACTTTACACTCCGAGTGGTCAGAATGGAAATCAGGTTTCTTGCAAACCTATGCCAGTAAAGGTTGGACTACTAGCAAGTATGCTTTATCTTTCAAGTATCAAGCAGGATCTTTATTAGAATATGCAGTCAAAAAAGAAAAACTTTTACTGGAAGTGAGAAAAACAATGGATGAAGGCACCCTAATTGATATAATTGCTGCCGGCTTACCAGATTTTATAACAGATAGAATTAACAAGGAAGAAATTGTACACACCAAGAACTTATTTAGTGAACTCGGCAGACTAGAACATTTGGTTGCAAGGAAAAAATATATAAAAAAAAAAGAAGACACTAAACAGATTAAAGAAAAATGTAGTATTTGCGAAAAGTTAAAGAAAGGTATACGCTATCATTCAGAAGATTCCTGTTGGTTTAAAGCAAAAATGAATACTGAAAAGGACAAAAAACAAATAAAGCTCATCAACAATTCTGAATTGGAATGTGAATTGCAGTGTGAAGACCAAAAAAACTAATAGTGCCGCCATTGATCAAAGTAAAATTAGTACTCAATAAAAATGTTGAAGTATTTGGGATATATGACTCAGGGTCTAATGTCTCATTGATAAATTCAAGGTTGTTAAAAATAAATAACAAGGAAGCCAGTCATTCCAACAATACTAATTTAAAAACGATTAATGGCGTTAAAAAGGCAAATGGCATAATTACCCTTGATGTAGCCATTTTTAATGTGGAAAAAAAAATTAATGTTTTTGTAATAGACAAGGAAAATTTCGATTATGATTTCTTAGTGGGACTAGATTGTATAAAAGAGTTTTACCTAGTTCAAAACGAAAACTTGGAAATTAGTCAGAAAATACCTATACATAGAAGTGAAATAGTTTCTAAGGAAACAAATAAAACAGATATGGATTCTAAGGAAATACAATCTGATAATCAAGTAAACTTCAATGAAGACTTCAGCGAAGAAAACTTTAAAATTTCTATAAATCACCTAGACTATCAAAAACAGGCAGAGATTGATGAATTAATATCGAAAAATAAATCTGTGTTTGCAAAAGACAAATATGACATAGGACAGGTAACAGGCTACGAAGCACACATTGATCTACTAATAGAAAAATATTGCAGTAAAAGGCCATATCGTTGCACAATGGAAGACAAGAAGGAGATTGAAAACCAGATTGCAAAATTATTGGAAAAAAATATCATAGAAGAATCATATAGCCCATTTGCGGCACCAGTCACATTAGCTTATAAAAGAGATGAAAATAAAAGATCAAGATTGTGTATCGATTTTCGAGACTTAAATAAAATTGTTGTACCTCAATCACAGCCGTTCCCTCTTATTGAGGACCTAATAGTAAAAACAAGAAATTGCAAGTTTTTCTCAACACTGGACCTTAACTCAGCATTTTGGTCCATACCTTTACGTATCACAGATAGACACAAAACTGCATTTGTGACACAAGAGGGTCACTATCAATGGACATGTTTGCCGTTTGGCTTAAAAACCTCCCCAGCCATATTCCAGAGAATAATGTGTAACATAATAAGGAAGCACAAGCTCGGAGAGTTCGCAGTATGTTTCATTGATGACATTTTAATATTTTCAAAATCTTTCTCCGATCATGTCACACACCTGAGACAACTATTTCAAGCAATTGAAAGAGAAGGTTTTAAACTAAAGTTCTCTAAATGCACATTCGCAGCAGACACAGTTAAATACTTAGGTCATGTAATACAGAATAATTCAGTGAGACCGCTGAAAGACAATTTGATATCAATAAAAAATTTCCCTACTCCAAAAACCCAAAAAAATGTCAGACAATTCTTGGGAAAAATAAACTTTTATCATAAGTATGTGCCAAACATAGCAATAAAATTGGAAACATTGCATAACCTATTGAGAAAGGGACAAATCTTTAACTGGACTAAAGCATGCCAAGAGTCATTTGATGAAATGAAACAAATATTATGTTCTCAACCAGTATTAACAATCTTTGACCCAAACCAACCTATTCACATATACACAGATGCTAGTATACTAGGAGTAGGAGCAGTCCTGAAACAGCCGCAAGAAAACAACGAAGAAAAACCAGTAGCATACTTTTCAAGGAAATTGAATGAAGTACAAAAAAGGAAGAAAGCTATATATCTGGAATGCCTGGCAATAAAAGAATGTGTAAAATATTGGCAGCATCTGTTAATAGGTAGGAAATTTACTGTTTTTTCAGATCACAAGCCATTGGAGAATATGAATATAAGGTCCAGAACAGATGAAGAATTAGGCGATCTAACATACTACTTATCACAATATGATTTCCAAATTAAATATTCTCCTGGAAGATACAATGTCGAAGCTGATTGCCTGAGCAGGAACCCAGTCCTTGAACCAAATGAAAACCTAGAGGAACAGTTAAAAGTAGTCAACACAATAACACTAGAAGATATCATAAAAGATCAACTTAAAAATAAATATATACAGTGCAGAAAAGACAAGTTAATAACGAAAAACAATGTTTACTACAAGAAAGTACAAAAAAAGGAAAAAATTGTTATATCAGAGGAATTGAGCATAGAATTCATGAAAAATGTACATACAAATCTAGGTCACATAGGAATTAAACAGATGCAAAGAATGATTAGCTCAGTGTATACAGCAGATAACATGACAAAAAACATTAGAATGATCTGTGAGAGCTGTATAGTATGTTTAAAGAATAAATCAAGAGGACAAAACAAATATGGATTGATGTCCCACTTGGGTCCCGCCACAAGACCTTACCAGATATGCTCTATTGATACCATTGGGGGCTTTGGAGGTTCCAGATCAACAAAAAGATACTTACATCTACTAACAGATCATTTTACTAGATATGCATATATTTTAACATCAAGTACACAAAATGCAAATGATTTCATCAAACTGATAAGAAACTGTGCAGAAAGTGAAGACATTGATTTGATGCTCTCAGACCAATACCCAGGTATCAATTCTAAGGAATTCAAGAGATTTTTAGATGATAAGAATATTCCAATAATTTTTACAGCAGTAAACTCCCCGTTCTCAAATGGTTTGAACGAGAGACTAAACCAAACATTGGTCAATAAAATCAGATGCCAGATAAACGAACATGACACAAAAATAGCATGGACAACTATAGCACACAACTGTGTAAAAAAATACAATGAAACGGAGCACACTGTTACTGGATATGCTCCAAAGTACCTACTTTATGGCACAGATGTTACGATTTTGCCAAATGAGCTGAAACTGAAGAAGACCGAGTATGATTTAATCCAGGCCAGGAAGAGAGCTCTGGAAAACACAATCAGATCACACAATTACAACAAGACAATTTACGATAAAAATCGAAGACATATAGAATTCAAAGTTGGTGATACCGTTTTTGTAGAAAATGGAAACAAACTGAATAGGAAAAAGCTCGATGAATTGCGACTCGGACCCTACAAAATCATAGAAAAAATATCAAACTCAATTTACAAGATAAACACTGGCCATAAGAAACCAGAGTCAAACTTTTTCCACATCTCGAAGCTGACACCAGCCCCTGTCTGCGCTTGAGGAGTATGCTTGAGCAAACGCATTTTTTCGTCTTCTCTGGGAGGGGAGATATAAAGAAAAATATATTTCACTTTAATTTTAATTTTCCCGCGCCACAAACGTCATCGATTCAGACAGTGACATGACAAATGTAATGAGTAATCTATGACAAAGATAACCTAAGAAAAAGTCTCGTAAACCTCGTAGTTGAGAGCGAACAATTTATAAATTAAAGATACCATTGTTAATTAGTGTGATTTGGGAAGACATTGGGATTAATAACATTAAATGTCGTTTCTTTTCTTACAGGTATGTAAGATTTTGTTGCTAAGTACTTTCACTTCATGTGAATCATAGTGTACGTGTAAAATAAACACAATAAATCTTTTCTTACAGAGAAACTCAATTTTGTTTGATTGACCGTGTCGTCCAAATCATAGAAACATTTGGAATTGTCTTATAAATATTATAACGTATGAAGCGAAAAGATCTGATAAATAATGAAAGGTCTAGTGTTGATCGTTACAGTTTTGTCATAGTTTTGTGATGGGTTCTGTGGCGGCTCCCGAGGGTGGGGTGGAAGTGGGGCGATCACACTTACTTGGGACTATTGGTAGAGTTCTGTTTCTCGAGCTGCCGGAACTTAGCGAACGGAGACACGGGCTTCGGCGCCGGCCGAGTCATCTCTATCACTATGAATACACAAAACGTTTATTTAGTTATTGGCCGAAGACACCGTTGTATGATTACTGAAATCAAAACAGTCTGTATTGGAATATCACTTAGAATTAATAAATAAAAACATGTAAGTATATTTTCTAACCTTTAGAAGTTTTAGTGGTGGTACTACTGCTAACAGTTTTATCTGAAGAGTCCCTCCTCACGCTCGATGTCACAGTTACTTCCTCTTCCTCTGTAAAAGAAAGTGTACATTAGATAAATGCCCGGGACACGCACCTAAATCAATAGAGCTAGGCTAAAACTATAAACCGAAACACTAGGAAAACAACCAGCAAGACATGACAATACTTATAAGCTATTAGTTAAAATAACACGGTTACGGGCACGGTGGTATGATACGAATGTTACATAGTATGTACAGACGACGAGAGGTGGCGCAACCGACGGGGTGACGTGGAGGGGGGGGGAGGGGGCATGCGACACGGGGCGCGACAAGCGGCAGGCACCCACACACACACACGACTCACGCGCGTCTCGCTCGTCTCCCGCTCCTAACTAGTGGAATGTGCGCGTGGCGCTACGCGAGCGCCGACACCAGGTCTTCGAACGCGTCGTCCGCGTTGCTCTCGTCCAGGAACTGCAGCTCCGTGAGCGCGGCCATCGTGCGGCTGCGGCCCAGCGCGTACTGCGGCGCGCGGCCCGCGCGGCGCGGCGGGGACCGCGCCAGCGCCGGCGCCGCCGGCTGCCCCGCGAAGTACGCCTCCACGCTGCGCTGCTTCTCGGTCACCTCCTCGCGAGCGATGCCGCCCTCGAACAGTTTCGGCACGGCCAGCAGGTGCATCGACTTGGCGCGAGCGACGACCCGCCGCGGCGACGTCGCCTTTCCGACGGCTATCTGGTGCCACGAGCCCGAGCGGCTGAGCCCGCTGCCGGCGCTCGCGAAGGATCCGCTCGACGCGACCGACTCGCGAGACGCGCCCAGGGACGGCGGGGACGGGCGGACGTGCGGGACGGGCGGGGGAGAGCGGCCGTTCGGGACGGGGGCCCGTACCTGGCTCCGCGGGGCCTCGCGCTTCTTGCGTTCGATCTGAGAGAGGACCTCGCGTTTCGGCGATGAGATGTTGTTGAGCGCGCCTCGCAGCGCGTCCGCGGCGGCGGCGGGCTCCCCGCGCGTGCGCACGCCGGCCGTGATGGTGGCCGCGCCGCGCACCGGCCCGCGCATCACGCGCGTCACCGCCACCTCGTGCTCCGTGGCCCCTTCCTCGTGCGTTCCGTTCGTGTACGCGTTGCCGTTTCTGTAGGCCGGGGGCAGCTCCGCGGCTGGCGAGCGGGGCGAGCGGGGGCTGGGAGGGGCGCGGGGTGCGAGCGGGGAGCGGAGGCGGTCGGTCTCGTTGGTGACGACGTCGGGCAGGTAGTCTATCTTGTGAGCGCGAGCCTTCTCGATGTCGGGAGTGCGCTGCAGCGGGACGAAGGTGGAAGCCATCCCGCTCTTGGGCGTGTAGTTGGTGATCGTGTAGGCGGGCGGGGCGGGGGGCTTGTTGTCGGGCTCCGCGGGGCGGGCGGAAGGTAGCTCGCGGTGCGCGTTCTTCTCGCGGATTTGCCGCTCGTAGAACTCGATCTGCAGCTTTTGCGCGTCCACTGTGGGCAGCTCGGCGGGATACTTGACGTCGTCGACTCTGCGCACGAGTTCCGGCGCCGCGAGATTGTTCTGGCTAGGAATAGCTTTGACCGGATAGTTGCGAGTCGGCGAGGGCGCGTGAGTCGGCGGTGGGGGCGGGGGATGGTCAAACGTAGCGAGGCGATTCTGGGACGATGGTGCGGTGGGCTCGTATATGTTCTGGAAGTCGCGCCCGGTGGAGTTAATCATCTGTCTGGGCTTGTCGGCCTCGGGCGCCTGCCAGGGCGCGGGGGGCGGGGTGCTCGCTGCGAGTGGGCGCGGGCTGGGGGGGAACGCGGGGAGGTGTTCGGTGGACGGGGAGGCGGCGGCGCTCATCGAGGGAGGACTCCACACGTACGCCGGGGCGGCCGTGGGGGAGGGTATCTTAGCCGGCGGCTTGAACGCGGACATCGGGGCGTGCGAAAACTGATTTACTGGTACCGGTCGCGCAGCGAAGGGCTTAACTACGAAGGGTCGGGTGGGGGACTGAGGAACTGCAGGTGGAGGAGGGAGGGGAGCCAGCACGGACGCGGGCAGGGAAGCGGGTGCGGATGTGTAGGTGGGTGCGGGGATGTGCGCCGGTGCGGAGAGGTGAGCCGGTGCGGGTGGCGGCACCGTCGGCGCTAGCGGAGGTAGCGGCATCTGCAGTTGTCGCGGTATCTGCGGGACGTGGAAGCGAGCCGGCTCGCGGCGCTCCGTCACCCACGGGGGCTTGACGATCTCCGGGCTCGGGTCGGCGGGGAACCTCCGGCCGCGCGGCGCCGGCGCGGTCTCCTCCGTGGTGCGCCAGAAGCGCCGCGCCGACGACGACGCGCTCGAGGAGCGGCTCGGCTCCTCGCGCTCGCGGCTCTCGAACGCGTTCTTGATGTTCCCGAACCTGCTGCTCCAGTTGGCGGGGCCGACGCCGGCCGCCTCCCTCTCGCTGGCCTCGTTCTTCTTCATGAACGCCACAAACTTCCTGTCGTTCTCCGTCTGCGGGCGGAACTCGGGCACCGGCGGCGCCCGGCTCGGCGCCTCCTCGTCCGAGTCGCCGTCCACCCGGTAGCCGGCGAGCGGCCGCCCGATGTCGATCGTGTTGGCGCGCTTCATGCGCAGCTTCTTGCTGCCGCCACTGCCGTATCTGCTCAGAGGCTTCGAGTCGTCCTGCGACGTCGGCGGCGCCGCAAAGTTGTAAGTGGGGGGCAGCGGGCGAAAGAACGTGCGCTGCGGGTCCTCCTTAACGACCGGCCTCATCACCGGCGGTGCGGGCGGCGCGCGGCGTGGGGGCGGCGCAGCCTGCTGCCGTTCCATTCGGGCGTTCGCGTCAAACTTGTTGGCTATCGCGGCTATACTGCTCTTGGTCTCGGACGGGCGGCGCTCCATTCTCGGCGGGGGCTGCGGCTGCGGCTGCGGCTGCGGCTGAGGCTGCGACGGGGCGTCCGCCACCGAGTGCCGGAAGAAGTCGGGGCGGCGCGGGGCCGATGCGCGGCGCTCCACCACCTGCGCCTCGCGCATCTCCTTGGGCGGCTCGTAGCTGACGGAGTGCGCGACCGGCGGCGGCTTGGGTCGCGCCGCGACCGCCTGGTGGTAGTCGGCGGGCTCGCGCTCCGGGGTGGGCGCCTCGTCGCCGGTGGTGGCGGAGGAGGCGGAGGCGGGGTCCGCGGCGGCGGCCAGGTCGTCCCGGTCGACGAGCAGGCGCGCCGCCGCCAGCTCCTCGCGGGTGACGCCGACGGTGTGGCGCGCGGCGCGCGGGCGGCGGCGGGCGCGGCGGCGGCACCCGTCCAGGCGGTCGGCGGCGTGCAGCGCGTCCTCCAGCCGGTCGGCGAGCGCCAGCAGCGCGCGCGCCTGCGGGTGCGCGGCGGGCGGCGCCAGCGCGGCGCGCAGGCGGCCCAGCGAGCGGCGCACGTCGGCCACCACGTCGGCGGGCGCGGCGCCCAGCCCGGCCAGCAGCCGCGACCCGCCGCCGCCCAGCAGCCCCTGCAGCAGCGGGAGGAGGAGCGACTCACCGCGCGCGGCGCCCTCGCCGCCCTCGCCGCCCTCGCCGGACCCGCACGCGCCCAGCGCCTCCGTCACCACACTCGCGCATGCTGCAACGACGTTTTCAATTGGATAACACTTTTCAAATGAGACCCTATATGAAATAGTAATATTCTCCAAGTGTTAAGTACACAGAACAGTACAGTAAAACTGACCTTCCTGTTCCGCCATGAGTGTACGTATGCGCGCGCGCAAGCGTCGCCGCTGCTCGTAGTCCGTGCACTCGTCCAACTGGAACGATATAAAAACTCGCTTAAGTATTTTGTTGACCGAGTCTCCTGCGAGTATGAAATTTGACACCAAACGTGAGGTTCAGGCTCGATTTACAAAAAAAAAAAACACATATACATTTATTTTTTTAAACGTGGACAAAAGGAGGTCTCACAGAAGTTCTCTGAAATCCTCTCAGCATGTCGGCCTGTCCCACGGTTCTCGCACACTATATTTACGCGAGCAAGCAGTAGTTGTAATGTAAACACAAACGTTGTCCGAGAGCTTGTGAGTCAACAGCGCAGTGTCGGTGGAAACAGAAAGTCACGGAATGGATGGGGGCTTCTGTTTAACCGTGCGCACCCTATGTTTACTGAGTAAAGGAACATTTTTACTGGTAATAAACTGCTGGACACGACAAAAAAAATTCAAACCAAATTTCACTAAAATCGTTTTATAATAGGAAAAGAAATACTAAACATTTATAAAGATTTTCATGTAAGAATTTATTCCCTTGAGACCTCCCTAAAAAATTAAAAAAAAAAACCCGCATACCTTTCCAATTTATTTCACTATCCGGATTAACATTTTGATTTTACTTTTAATCCCCCCCTTTACCGCCCTTGGATCAGGAATTAAATAGACAAAGTACCTGTATATATCCCTGAGCAAACGTCACGTCCCATCTATTTCTTGTATTAGTTGGGTCTATTTAAAAACTGGCCAGCCTCCTATAGAACCTTCGCTACAACACGGCACTTAACCTACAGTATACTCGCCTTTACTTTCTACGGTGATTGAATGGTCATTACGGCAAATGTTTGCTTTGTGGCGTCCACACACACACACACAGACAGGACACAAGTGTGTGTACAAACACAGACACGCGAGGTACGCTAGTATTGTCGGACCGGAAGCCGGAAGTGACCGCCGCCCTAAATAGCTGTCATTACAACTTCTCTATTTGCTCTGGTTTTGATTGTCATCGTGACATTGCGTATGCGCACGGTGCGGTAAATTGTTCTACATTTTCCCATAACTATTTTAAGTTATATTGCATGAACTAGCTGCGCCTTCCCGTTATCCCGCAGGAACCCTTTTTATAAAAAGTAGCCTGTATGTTAATCCAGAGTATAAGCTATCTCCATTCCAAACTGACGACGCGGTAGCCGAGTTGGTAGTGTCCCTGCCTGCAAAGCTAGCGGTCCCGGGTTCGAATCCCGGTAAGGGCGAATATATGTGTGATGAGCACGAATATTTGTACCTGAGTCTTGGATATTTCTATCTATATAAGTATTTATTTCTCTATATAAGTATGTATATCGTTGTCTAGTACCCATAACACAAGTTTCGAGCTTAATTTGGGGCTAGGTCAATTTGTGTGCAATTGTCCCCGATATTAAAAAAAAAAAAAAAAAAAACTTCACTCAAATACCTATGTTCAGTAGTTTTTGTGTGAAAGAGTAACAGACACTTACGGATCGGGAATTGCGCATTTCTACTAAGTTTTTTATTTGCAAAAAGTATTTTATAACTAAGTATGTCTAAGTAAGTATCATAAGTACACGTACTGCACTTAAATAAAAAGCGGCCTTTATCTCGAATATAAAACTAATTGCAGTTTAAGAAAAATTTTAAAGCCATGAAAAGCTGTGAAAAGTTGCCCAGCCCGAAATAACTTTCCACGCTAGACCGTACTACTATACAACACAAGCCATACGTTGTAACTACAGTCAGTTACAAGCTCTCACTTAGTATTACAAGTGGTTAGACGGTCACATTACATGATGCATAGTTACAGGATGACTGGCCGATCCACCGCCGCCGTCGAAAGCGACAGTGATGGCGTTCGGATATCGTTTAATCCAATAATCGATTTTATTGGTCAAACAAATCGTTTTTCTAATCGATCTTAAACAATGGATCGATCAAAAACAGAGATCTTATTTTGTTTTGTTTAGATAAGAATGCAACCATATAATATACTGGCTACAAGTCGCTTTTTGAGAATTCGATTTTCTGGGCTTTGATTTTTTTCTGATTCGATTCGATTCGATTCATAAATCGATCTTTTTTAGGAAGAGTCACTATCCCTAGTGTAGGTGAGGGTAAGTGGCAGGTACCACCTACCTCTCACAGCAGCAAGCTTTCTTGCGTGTGTGATTTTTGTAAGTGGGTGCGTTGAACTCTTGACAGATTCTATGTTAATGTCAACACAATGCTTAATACCATCGTAGTTAGCGAGCGGCCTTGTCGTCAAGGCTTTTATTGTGAAAGGAAATTCAAGTGTTCTGCAATTGTTGTTTGGCATATAAAAATCGACAACAAATTTTTTTTTCACAAAATATTTATTCAATTTAGGGAAATGAATTCTAACTCTCAACAAAAACATTGTAGTAAAGAAATTATATCTGGATTATAGACAACTAGCTGTTCCCTGCGGTTTCACCCGCGTGGGTACCGTGGGTTACAGTTTATCGCAATAAAAAAAAGTAGCCTATGTCCTTTCTCAGGCTTGAGACTATCTCTGTACAAAATTTTATTTAAATCGGTTGAGTAGTTTAGGCGTGAAAAAGAAGATGGCGACCATGTCCCGATGCCGTATGTCTTGTTTCGTCAATGCAGGTATATTAAAACTCACGAGTTTCTTGAGAAGCCTCTCGTCCCAGCACTGGTCTAGGTCGAGCTCTTCAACGCTGCGGCTGGTGACCTTCCCTCCACTGCTGCTGCTACGAACCGTCTCCTGAGGACAAGGGGACACCAGGTTAGCAGGCTTAATGGTGACACACAACACAAATTAAAATTCAGGCTGTGGAAGAATTCAAAAAATTCAAAATTCAATAGTACTTTATTCAATAGGATACATTGTGATCACTTTAAAACGTTAAACTTAAAACTAGCTACGCATGTTCCAACCTTCTTACGCCGGCAAAAGAACAGGCAAGAAACGTCCGGCAGGTAATTTTTTTGGCGCGATCACTTTGACAATTTTTCATATTACTAATTAATTGAACTGGAGCAAGTTCACCACAATCCCAAGCTTTTTTGTCATAATATAAATAGTCCGATATTTTATAATAAGCTATAGGTACTTCTAGAATTTCTCTTGGTTGGTTGTGCACATTGGGATATGGAAGGTTGGCAATTACAGAAATGTTGAGAAAAATCCATACTAATGTTATGAATGCGAAAGTACCTGTCTGCCTGTTTGCTTGCTACCTTTTGACGTTAAAACCGCTGAATCGATCTTGATAAAATTTGGTTTAGAAATAGTTTGAACCCAGGGGACAAAATATACTTTTTATCGCGATAAACTGTTGAACACGCGGGAGAAACAGCAGGGAACTGCTAGTTGGTTGTGTTGAGAAAGACTTTAAATCAAAATTAATGGCCATGATTAAATGTAAGTGTGAATCTAAATAAAAAAGTAGGTATAACATTCAAAAGCTCTGACGCAAATCGCTGAAAATCTGTTGAGAAAAACGTAATATATATGAATGTACGAAGTAGTGGAAAGAACCTTGAAACCTCACAATGGAGGCCGCATCTTCGCTTATTTTTATAAACTAAAAAAACAGAGCGTCTGTCAGCGAGAGAGAGTGTATCCTAATGAAATATTTCAGTCGGTCTGTAAGTGGAGACCTTGTGGTGATGTGAAGAAATCGGGTCGAATCGCAGCGAGCCTGACAGTGGGTTCCGTATACTAGCGTGTTTATGTTCTGTGGCCGAGTTGTGGCGTATCAATAGGGTATTTGGTTTCACAGTTTATTGATCGTTCCAGATTCCTGTCTTGTGTTTCATTTGATGAAGCGAATCGTTGTAGTCATGGTATTGTACGCTGAAAGTAATTTACTGATCAAGTTGGTGACGGAACAAGGCAGGAAGACATTTTTGTGCTCTCATTATTTTTGCTGTGCTCCGCGGGGGATCTTCAGATAGTTGTTATCACAGTAAAATATCATCCTACTACGTTTGTGAGCATGTATGTATGTATGTTTGTCGCTCTTTCACGCAATAACTACTAAACGGATTTGAGTAAAATTTGGAATGGAGCTTATACCCTGGATTAACACATAGGCTACTTTTTATCCCGGAAAATGGTTCCTGCGGGATAACGGGAAGACGCGGGTGAAACCGTGGGGCGCAGCTAGTGTTTAATATTATAAATGCGAAAGTTTGTGAGTGAGTGTGTTTGTTACTTCTTCACGCTCAAACGGCTGAACGGATTTGAGTGAAATTTAGAATGGAGATAGCTCATACTCTTGATTAACACATAGGCTACTTTTTATCCCTGAAAAAGGTTCCTACAGGTAACGGGAACACTGCTAGCTGCTAGTAGCCTATAATTGTTGGGGATAGTGTAACTCTCTAATATTGAAAGAATATACAAATACAGATTAGTATTTCTGAAGATTAACTCATACTTTCAAACTCACACGTTTGACGTAAAAATTACTAAACATTAAATTATTGTAATAAAAAAATCTCCGCGAATCGAGTGGGTGGATCTGAACACGAGAATACCTACCACATTCAACCTTGAACTGGACCCGTTTTTATATACCTACCACATAACTGTAACATTCCTTAATTTATGAAACGTTTTCTATTACTTATTTTTATTTCGTGAAAATTTTGAATTTATGAACATGTGAAACCATAATTACCTGATTAATATATCATTAATGAACAAATAACGCTGCTTTCATTCTTATAAGTAAGTAGGTACATAGTTAGAAATAGTTTTTTTGGCATGAGAACTGCGATGTCTATCTCAATTACTACTACTATGCGTTGACACAAAAAGTAATTAAGCTTGTGTATGACCCATTCGCTCTATTTAAATACGAGAGCAGTAGAGTCAGTACAGTGGTATCAATTCAATGGGATTGTAATTAGAACTGATGTGATGTTGATTGACACAGTATTTGTACGCCGAGAACAATGTCGAGTCACATCACAATTGATGAAATTAGGCGTATTGTTGCTTGAGTCAATAAACTCTTAGATTTAAATAGAGCCACATAACACATAACATTTTATAATACGAGCGGCGAAGGAGCGGTCCTCCTTGCCATCGTCTTTATAGCACAACTGGAGAGCGTAATTTAGATGCATTCAAGTCAAGATTCATCTCCTAGGCAAGCGCATGCTCCATCATAAATCTCCTCGTCACTTCCGATCAGGTGGTCAAAAAGTTAATAACAAAAGAGAGCTCTGGAAATATTGACATTTGTACAGTTTTTTTTCTTTTTTTTTTTTGTTATGTCGTCACACGATTAGTGTATTTGCCAGTGTCAAGCATAAAATATTTCAAACTCAGAGAGTTGAATCAAGTTTAAATGATGATGGTGATGGTGATGATGATGATGAGATGATGGGATGAGGATAGTGTCTAAGAAAAGTAGTGGCGCTTTACTTAAACTTTACACGGACTTTTTTGGAGCAACTAGAAAAGTCACTTTCACAACTTTATTTCAATTTCCCACACTCGTACACATTAACGAACACATAATGGTTAATAATCCACCAATATTACACATTATCACTCGAAGAAACACAAGTTTTGGATATAACAACAAAATTTACACGTTGACAATTCGATTGCCGCCAAAAAAATCAAGTTGTACATTTTTTTTTTTTTTTTTGTTTTGTTATGGCGTCACACGATTAGTGTATTTGCCAGTGTCAAGTATAAAAGATTTCAAACTCAGAGAGTTGAATCAAGTTTAAATGATGATGATGATGATGATGATGAGATGATGGGATGAGGATAGTGTTTAAGTAAAGTAGTGGCGCTTTACTTAAACTTTACACGGACTTTTTTGGAGCAACTAGAAAAGTCACTTTCACAACTTTATTTCAATTTCCCACACTCGTACACATTAACGAACACATAATGGTTAATAATCCACCAATATTACACATTATCACTCGAAGAAACACAAGTTTTGGAAATAAAAACAAAATTTTCACGTTGACAATTCGATTGCCGCCAAAAAAGTCCCACAGCTTCACTTCACGCGGTTCACACTTGACGGCTTGAGTTTGAGACAGGTAAGGATGCCCGTTACAAAATATGTCGGAATATCGATACAGCACTATACGATATAGCCATATTTGATGTGATATTTTGACCATACGATACGCTTCGATATATCGCATTCTTATAAAAATATCGCATTACCGTATCGTCAAACTATGTCGGTGATTACATGTCACGTTGACAACTCAATTGCCGCCAAAAAAGTCCGTTGTACAGTTGTACAATACTGAAATTTGACAGTTGTATTCATTTATTTATTACAGTCAGTTGCAGTAATATGGATCTCCATAAGGTATAGCAATGTAATCTGTTAAATTGTTATCTACCTATATGGTGCTTCTCTCTAACTTGAGTTCCTTAACTCTAGGGAATCATGAACTATTCTTATTTCCGTGCACACACAATTGTTCCATATCGAGGACAAATAACCTCATTGTTTGTATACCAACCAACTACGCCATGTGACAACTTTAAATACCGTGTTTCTCCACGAATTTTCCCGGAAGTCTCTCTCCGACCTAGAAACCTCGTCTATTCGCGAATGTTTATAATGAATCGCAACGTTTGTTTATTACCCTCCCCTCCTCTGCCCTCCCGTCCCCCCTCCGCCTGGAGTGAGTGGGCTCGCGTCCAACCCGGAATCAGCCGAGACAGATTACCAAGATCATACTGTAGCGCCATCGTGACTCCACACATTAGCTGTTTAGTTTCTGGCACCTCTCACAAATCAGAAGTGGGATGCGATCAAATAATGTTATGTAATGACATGACAACATATAATTGTGATTTGAAAGTATTTGTTTTGAGTACTTAAGATCTCTAAAACTTTCATGACATGTTTTGCTAAATAATTATTGACCATTTAACTCCGCAGATTACCTTATTTAGAAGGATAGAAGGTTATGTTGGAGCTTTCGTGTGAATTGTGCCAAACCTTGTAGTTTTGCAGTAGACTTGTCGTCAGCTATATCCAGGTTTAGCCTACCTTCGATTTACTACTTTTGGATAACATTTAGACTGAAACATCTATGATAAAGAAATTTCTTAAACGTAATCGAATTATATAACAACAAATCTTTTATTACAACGTGTGTAGACACGCAAGTGAATACTACTTCAGCACGTGTGTAATACAATAAAGAAATTTCACACTTTTACTACCGTGAGGGGGTACCGTGCACTATGTAATGAGTCATTGACACGATTAGTGATTGATGTGCGCCAATTATAAAAGATCAATGTAAATACACACGTGTGTGTGTGTGGGGTATGACAAGGAGACACGTGCCAACTGGGTCGCTGATGTAGGCTGATCTGATCATCCATGTATCTAGGAAGCCAAAGTGACTTAACTATACTTACCAATATCTTAAATAGGTAAGGTTTGCGAGTTACCGAACGCCTAGCTTTTGACCACATGTCACCTGATGTTAAGTGATGAAGTGCTCGAAGGTACCTCTGATCCTGAATTTAACCATAGTTTATTGTGATAAAAATCATGTGCTCCTCAAAGCGTGGAGACGAGAGACGTACACATGTAGCAATAGAGCAAACCCCAAGTTATAGATATAGACTCGGTTTCACTCACCACTACGTCTGTCCTTATGTAAAAACACCATATCATCGAGTACATCCCATACAAAGTAAATGTAAACAAGTATTAATTGCAATAATGCGCAATTTCGCTTGCGCCACGTTCCGATCAATTTACACTGACCGTGGTCTTAAGAAGACACTTGAAGGAGTCTGGGAAATATTAGGATTTGCTTGTAACGTAATAGGCGACTCTGAAGCGTAAGATGGAATATTCTATTTCCGCATTGAGACAAATATTAGTGCATTAAAAAATAAGCATTTTTGTTTCGTGGCGTGATTCTTACGCCTGTTTTTTTTTGTAAATGGGTGAAAACACGTCTAGTTTTTATCAGACAGATTGACTGATGGCATATCAGAACACATTTACTTTGAGAAAACCTGTGCTTTTAACCTAGCTTTCAATCATAACAACAGATCAGCCCATATGTGAGGAACCAGAAATATTAAGTACCTACATAGAACCGTTGTGTAGGAGTGAAGATCTGACATGTTCATGAACAAAGCTCCCCACATCATCAGAGAATGATATCAGATCCACGTTGGCAGTTTGGCAGAATCTTGGGTGGGAGTGACGACGGATGCACTCACGCGCATATTATCTGACGCATCATGTCATCAAGTCTCGTGTTTATGGCGCATCACACTTGAAAGAAAACGTCTTCGATTCCAATAAGATCTTCGATTAACTCACTTTAAATAGCGCGTTGAAATGTATTGGGAACTAGCGATCCGAACCGGCTTTGAACGGGTAGTGCTAATTTTATAATTTTTTTCAAATTCCTTCTGGCGGATGGATGCTGGTGGTTGTTGTATTAATTTGTAGGGAAAACATGACACAAAAAACTAAAAAAAACGGCAGATTAATATGTTGATCTGATCGCTATCAAACTTTACAGGATTAGGTATTTTAAGGGACTTGTACTTCTTTGGCGAGCACTCTAAAATACCACCACCAGATTTCAGACTTGTAACTTTTGTAGTTTTTTTAAACAGTGAGTAGTAAAGACGAAACGGAAATAAAACTCTAAGTAAACAAAAAGAAGTGACTAATATTTACAATAACAATAATATAAAGTTTACCCTTTTTTGAGCATGCAGTTTTTTTGCATATCTGCTAAGAATGCAACAAAACTTGTCAGCCGACAAGTGAGTCAGCCTCCACTGGTGCGGGCTCGGGGTGTCAGCTTGCAATGTAAACAAAGGTTATTGTGTCGTTTTATGCATCTATTCTTAGTAATGTTTGTCAATACCAAAAAGTACTTACTTACTACGCTTAATTACGTACTGCTGATGTTTCTTTTCAATTCAAAGAAAAATAAAGGTAGGTTAGGTGTAGTTCGGCATTTATGTCCAGCTGATAATTTTCAGATCGCTCAGTGCTGGGACTTAAGTCTTACCAACATTAGAGCAAATTCTATGGACAATTAATATCATAAGTATGTAGTGTGTAGTTATTTCTTTGTTATTTTTAGTTTGAAGTAAAAAAAAAAAAAAAAAAAAATCAAAAATCAAAAATATGTTTATTCAATAGGATACATTGTGATCACTTTAAAACGTCAACTTAAAACTAGCTACGCCTGTTCCAACCTCCTTACGCCGGCAAAAGAACAGGCAAGAAACGCCCGGCAGGTAATTTTTTTGGCGCGATCACATTGACAATTTTATTCTTATTACTAATTGATTGAATTGGAGCAAGTTCACTAAAATCCCAAGCTTTTTTTTTTTTTGTCATCTAATAGTCCGATATTTTTTATTTAGCTTTACTAATAATAAGATTTCTCTTGTTTGGTTGTACACATTGGGATATGGGAACATGAATATTAACGAGTTGCGGGATCACAACCAAAGCAGACCAGACCCCACAAGCAGCACCCGTTCACGAGTTGACGCATATAAATGTATATTATTATACATTGTATATTATTGTATATTATATAAATGTATTAATGTATAATAAATGTATATTACACAGAACTCATAAGTATAAATCCATCTCCAATTCCTAACTCAATTGATCTGCAAATGTCCCATCGTTCTTGATTGAGCCGATCTAGATTTTTCTGTATATTATAATAATAATATTTGTCTGCGTTTTTGGGTCTCCAATCCACGTAGTTTATGATATCCTAGAAACTTGCTGTGTAATTGTGTAGGAATTGTAATTATCTACAATATATCATGTTCATTTACTCGTACATTTCTCACCCTTCTTGCAAATACACCCATCATCGTCTACAGGAGACAAATACATCATTATCTTGCCAGCTCTAAGATCTTTCGTTTTATTTTCCGTTATATTGTTCTATTTTCCGTTGTGTTGTGAAACAATAAAGCGTTATCTATCATTTAGCGGGCTACTACATATTATCGGGTCGGGCCTAAACTCTTCGGTGGGCCAGCGCGTAGCCCACATCAGCGGTCGAAATAATCCGCTACCGCGTTTCAATATTAGCTATCTCTAGAAGATCACTGGGCCACATTTTTGGCAGGTCACGCGCATGCTATTTACCGAAGTTTAAAAATAACAGTGTGCCAGCGCCGAGGAACAAAGTATTCCAGTAACATAATCGTCGGTAACATTTCACGTTGAATGCAAGCGAATGTCAAGTGCATTTAAAAGTAACGTTTGTATCAGGCGAGGTATCCGATTATGCTTTATTTTTGGATGATCAAAGCGTATTATAAAAAGCGAATGGAAAGGTTTGATAAATGCGAGAGGAAGACTTTTACTGTCCGCCTCCAATTACTGGTAAGTATGTATGGTATAAATTAATGATGATACAACTTTGATGATTCTTAAAATTGAATTATCGTAAGAACCTCTTACACATTTTTATTACACAAAAATGAAAGTAGGTACATTAATGAAAAATTAAATTAAGATACGATCTTGGAGCATTCTACTTTCTTAAAAAACGTGTAAAGATTGCATGTGTAACAAAGACATTAAATCTGAAAACTTTATTTCTTGGCCACTAAGATAATATACGGTGTTGTAACTTTATATTGAAAACGTCTTTAGGTTCGAGTATTTAGATTGGCTAAAAGATCTGAAACAGTCCATAGGAAGCGATTGAATAAGCTATGATAGAATGGTGAGGACAACTTGGGACCAAGCTGCAATGAGCTTGAACTTTTGGTGGAAGAAAACATCGTTATAAATCTATGTACTCGTAAGTTTGGTGGATTTTCTAGTGTTCGCTAGGCAGCCACACTTGTAAGCCGGTTCCCACTTCCCAATCAAATGCAGCTTTCAATTCGGCCTTATCGTTTCTTTACATCACGAAACTTCTGGTCAAATGCTACCCTGTAGAATGAAGTGTGTGACAAAATGATTCTGTTATAATTTGAATTCAGATGTTTTCGTCGCCTCCTAACTACCCATGTAATGAAAACAGATCAAACCAAATCTAGCACTAATTAAAAAGGTTAAAGACTATTATCCAAAACAATAATTAAAATATCATCTAGCTAGATCATATCAGTGTACCGAGCGAGTAGCTACCACGTCTTGTAACGGTAATGGATGCACCGACAGACGGACACGAGACGTGTATAAGTAAGCTATTGTTGCACTAGATGCGCACGCGCCTGTTATTAGAGCGTTCTCTCGTCATAACGGTATCATTTGTCGAGCTACTGTTTTGTCTGATAATGCATAAATCTAGATGACAAGGCAGAATGCTTTGCCATTCGTCAGAATATATTTTATTAGGGGTGCTCATTGGCTCGCGTAGTTTCTGGCTTCCTTTTTGGCATAAAATGCTTGGCATATAAGAAGAATGCTATAGTTGTTTTGGTTTTGGTTGTTTTGTTGTTTTACTGGTTTGTTTTTTGACTTATCTCTTAGGGTTTGCATTGTCTGCCTGTCTGTGAGAGTTTTATTAATTAGATCTCAGGGGAATGGCGGAAATAAAAAGCAATATATAATCGCGTTCAATGAGGATAGATTAGTGCTCTCAAATTCAAATAATTTCTCCTCACAAATAATAAATAACTTCGTAACTTTATGAGGATTTGGTGCCTGAAATTGGTTTTAAGATGTTTACAGCACTTGTTTTACATGAAACAAATCACCCGATCTGCGGGTTCGCCTACGTCGAGATTCTCACAGGAACCATGCATTCCCCGAGATGAAAAGTAGCCTATGTCACTCACAGGCTCCTAAACTATACCTACCTATACACAAAAAACCACATAAAAATGTGAAAGAAGGACAAGCCAATAAACACACTTTCTCAGTTTAAACATTTACTAAAAGAATAACTGCAGATTAATTTATTACTCATCTTGTAATTTAAAAACCAACCGCAACGACAAAACGATATTGAAAAGCGTCAGTGAAAGTTGTAAGCTGAGGAAAATGCGCAACTGCTTGAAAATGAATAACTCAAAGTGGTTACTGCGCCGACGCGACTCTAACAAAAGAAATAGCGACTATTATTAGGTGGCCATAAACATTGGAGTTGTGTAAGAGCATTTTGTTTTTAACATTGTTCTTGTGGGACTTTACTTTCCAGTGTGATTATGGTCACAGACAATCAAGTCGCCGGCAGTCTGTGTTCCGGCAGCCTTACTTGAGAGCCAGTTCCCAATCTAGGCGTAGCGTGGCGTCATTTTTGACATCGCTGGAATATTTTTGAAGAACAAGGCAGTTCTCCTTTTGAGTACCTATGTGTATAGGTATAGCTAACTATGTACTTACCGACTCTGAGAACTTAACTCGTAACGGTTCTAACAAAGTTTGTTTGTTGGGTCGAGAACTTGCTGATTTTAATTAATTTTCTGAGGAGACTGTTTCCCTTTGACAAAAATAACTTTTGCAGTAGTACTGGTGATAGGTTAGATTTTTTGGAAATATATTAGTACTAGTTTTGTCAGTATTTACTTTACAAACGCGCTAATCCTAATGTGTCATAGCATACCTATGTTATATTAAAATTACATTTCAATGGATTACCCTAACCAGCTCTACCCAACATCTTCGCATCATTCATCTCAGTCTCAAAGAAATTTCATTTAATTATGAAAGTTCTCAATAATAAGTAATAACATAAAAAACGAGACAGTTGGTACCAACCGCTACTTAAAAAGCCATAAAATTACACAACATGTTAACGAGCATATGCTTCACACAAGAAAGCTGTAATTACATTAATTGTAGAGTATCCGCTCCACACCGTAACACGAAACGGCTAGTTCATTGAATAAAAAAGTCTAATCAGTCTAGAAATAAACACTAAAACGGAACAAAACCATCAATAGGCTCAATTAGAGACGCTCGAATCGATTGACGTTTTTATAGAAATTAATGTATACTAGAATTATCAGCACATAAAGCAATCATCGCGTCACGCGTCTTTCTCTGGATCCTGAGAAAACTGGACTATCATCAAGACAATGTAAACTCTATCTCGTTTGTTTTAATGCTTAATTTTGCGGGAAAGGTGTGGACGGATGTCGTAAGAAAATTGAACTACCCTCAAGATGTTTAAAACTTTATAGCAGCGGTTTTAGAATTGATTTTTGTAGTTGTCGTGTTGGTGGTCACAGTAACGCGTGTGCTTGTAGTGGACATTGCTTTCCTGTGTTTGATTGATGACTTAAATGGATAATGAGAGTAGCGAGCGGTAGAACTTGTAACGTAATGTGCGGTTGTAGTCCGACCTCCGGCTGTTAACGAGTTTTGATCGGTGTACTTAGTGTTAACTTTGTGTTTTGATCTTTATTTTTTTATGTATCTGAATTGAACCATAACCGTTCAAAACTCAGGGCGGCAATGCATTGCGCTTGTCACCCTTAAGATGCCTTTATTGAAGGGAAATGTTTCCAGATTGCTGGGATACAATGTTTACACACTACTGCTTGGCAATTGAATATCAGGCAAAAGTGTGATACTTCCCCAGGTGGAATCTGCAAAAGAGTCCTATCACTACAAATAAAATGAAATGAATGCTTGAATGATGAATGATGAGAGATTAAAAATGTATAGGTTAGCTATCTATTTAATCTGCATGAAGTTGGATGGTCATAAGAAATTGTATCGTGAAAATATGACTACTTAGAAAATGTACATCAAAATGTAGCACTGAGATTTCTCCGCGTAATAAAACAGAATTTATTCTTCATACGATGATCTAACATCTTCCGGAAGCACACACCGCACTCATAAATCTATATTTGCGTCGTATAAACATATGCGCCGTACGTACATACTCTGCACAGACATACATCGTGTAAACATATATATGTACGGCGCATAAATCAAGCATATAAAACGAGTAACAAAATAAAAACCTTGGCCCTTTCGGGAAAGCGCGTCGCGCGCCAAACACCAAATGCGGTAAGGAAGGCACATCCACATCGCAGTTCGCACAACAAACATAGCCGTAAGGTCGACGCACCGCACCGCGCCGCACCGCACCGCGCGACTCTTCATGCGCAGTTTGGCAGGATCTCAACTCACGAGCTTTTCGCACGTGGGGGCTGATCACGGGAGACGGGGACACTTCAGGATAACGGGGATCTTTCTGGGAAAACGTTTTGGTAGGGAACTGTGACTGCGCCAAAATTGGAAAACGTTGAGGAAAAGTAATTCGGTAGAGAAAGCTTTTTTTTACTTCAAGGAAAATGAACAATTTTTTGACCACAACTTGTGATTTACAAGTCACTATTGGAACTGGCACTATTGAAGTGGGGTGCTGGAACACACCGATAAATGCTTAGAGAAAGAGTCTTACATTCAACGCTGTAACTAGCCAGGCGAGCAAAAGAAAATGCCCTACCAGCAAGCTATGGTTTCATTATGATGTTTTCCTTCACCGAAAGCGCAAGCTCATAGAGGAAATCAAACCCAAAACTTCCGGGTCGTAAGCTGACAACATTACCGCCAAACTATCATCGCTTAAAATACTAGGTATACGAGTATGTAGTTTTATTTTCTTCTAGCCACTTGCCCAGTGTCTACTACTAAGAATTAATTAAAGAATCATCATCAGCCTATTACTTTCCCACTGCTGGGACTCTGGCCTTCTCTCAGAGAGGGAGAGAGATGTCGCGTGCGAGAACGTTGTGGTTCTTGGACATGCCGGTTTCTTCACAATGTTTTCCTTCAACGTTTTGAGCGATGGCAAATCAAGTTATAGGCTGAGAGGATTCTAACTCAGTATCGCCGCCTTCTAAGGCGCGCCTGTTACCGTACGGCCACAATCGATGTACACTTTTCGTCAAGTGATGTATATAATTATGTAGTGACGTCACAGCTCGCAGCCGGTGTATTTCAGTGAGTGGAACAAAGCGCGGGCGCGGTGTTGCGTCACTGGGAACTAGTAAACAAAGGGCTGCTGCCGCCACATGGCTGAGCTGATCTGTGCCAGTGATTACAACTATGAGAATTTTTTTCTCAGATTTTGCTACCGATTTTTTGTGATCCATTTCAAAGGGACTGATTTTTAGCTATTAATGTTATAGTGAGGCAAGTTTGTGACTTTGGATGTAAGAGGTGATCTCCGGAAGTTCTGATCCGATTTTATCATCTGATCTGATTGTATTCAGATCCGCTACACTATTCTTGAGTTTACTAGGTTATGTTTAATGACACTCTAATATAAATGCGAAACTTTGTGAGAGAGTGTCTATGTTACTTCTTCATGCCGCGACGGATCAACAGAATTGAATGAAATTTGGAATGGAGATAACTTACATCCTGATTAAACAGTTTTTATCCCGGAAAACCGTTCTTGCGGGATCACGGGAACACCGCAGGGTGCAGCTACAGTATTATCAAATTGTATTGATTTTATTTCTTTTTAAACTACCTATTTCTACCTTGTGTTATATTTTGCAAATAAACATACACTCTCTATTCATCATCTAACAATAGCACAATCGATGTGTGGCCTATATCTAGTGCGTGCTTTCAAGAGAAGCTTTCGCAGCGCTCGCGGGGCTGCAATTGACCCAGTTCAGGCGGCGAGTGACGCGGGGCGGGTATTCAATTTGGTGCACCCACGATTATAGCCCAGTGTGAACGTCCGCCTCGGGTTACGGGCTGCCTGCTGACCTGAAGGGTGGGACCTTGGTGTAGGCGGAAGCGGAAGCGAATGACACGATGCGGTTTGACATCGGAGAAATAGTTGAAAGGCTTTTTATTTTCGCAAGTGTGTGCTAATTTTACTGTGTGATTTTTTTTGTACTCGCACGTGGTCAAATGGAGTGCTAAGTGGGATTGTAGTGAACTTGTTCCAATTAGATCAGTTGTAATAAGAAAAAAATTTGAAATGTGATCGCGCCAAAAAATTAATTGCCGGGCGTTTCTAATGTGGTGTAATGAGGTTGGAACAAGCGAAGTTTAGCGAAGCTAGTTTTAAGTTTGAAAATGATCATGCTCCTACAAAATGAACAACATGTATTGATATTTTTTTTAAGTTTACAAACTCAAAGGTTTACATTATCACGGGCGTGGCTACGATGCGGGTCTCTTGTACCATATAGTAGTTATATTATATTACTAGTCTAAGGACCCGGTAGAATAGGTTACCTAACCTACTCTTGTTACACGATTTCTGGAAGCTAGGAAACGTCTGTCAGCTGTCGTTGTGACATCGCTCTAGCTGACAATGTCATGTCTTCTAGTATGTCTAGTCCGCTCCCCGCGGTTCCTTACATACTACACACGCAGCCTTAATTATAATTTGGCAAGTAATTCGATTCCGATTCGATCGAATTATTTTAGCCTCTATTAATTTCTATTTCACTGCCAATGTCACTATTTGTATTATTGTTACAATCTAATATATAAAATTCTCGTGTCACAGTTTTCGTTGCCATACTCCTCCGAAACGGCTTGACCGATTTTGATGAAATTTTTTGTGCTTATCCGGTATCTATGAGAATCGGCCAACATCTATCTCCCTAAATGTTAGGGGTAGTCCACCCCTAAATTTTTATTTTTATTTTTTAGACAAAAATTTTATTTTCTATTTTTTTATGATACAACATACAAAAATACATACAATCCTCAATTTTCACCCTTCTACGATCAACTCTTATTTTTTAATAGCCATTTTATTTACATGTATATGGCAAAACAATGTTTGCCGGGTCAGCTAGTATATTATAGGAACGTCTTTATTGTTTATGCTAGTATGTTTGGTTGGAAACTGTGTCTTGTCTTTGACTCTTATGCGGTTGTTGATTGTTTTCTGGCGACGGCAGCGCCTGCGCATAACCACTAACCTATTAAATACTACATAATAATATTGTTACTACATCATGTATTTGTCTTAGGTATTTTGTATTATTAGATGCAAATAAATGATTCTTTTTTTATTCTTCAGTTTCAGACCAATTAGGAAGTAAAAAAAAGTTTTTTTTAATGCTTTATTTTGGTAACCCTAAAGTAGAGTCTGACCACAAGTCACCTGATGTTAAGTGACGATGTGGTCGAAGGTGGCGGCACGCTACTCCTGGATTGGGAACTGGCTCTCAAGAGGGCTACCAGAACACACCGGTACATACTCGGCAGCAGATTTTTAACTGAAATATTTAGTCAAATGAAAAGCTCGCATGAATAAAGCTTGTTAGCAATAAAGTCTATATCCTATATTATCTGTCTGTATATAAAATTAATGGCTATCCGATCCTGCCCAACGTGTATTTACACAACATAACGAGATTAACGAGCCCCTAAGATAATCATAAGGTGCCGTGATTGCCAATCAAATTGTAGAAAGCTCCGCAGAGAGTTGCCGATATAATCAATAGATAAATAACGACGTCACGGTTGTCAGTTGTTATATGTATCACTCGCTGCGCCCGTCGGTAACACCTGCGCTTTGTCTGTCATCAATGTTATACTATCACACAGAACCTTTTTTTTGTAATCGATTATCACCATCGGCCGGAAGAAGTCCACTACTGAACATAGGCTTCTCCCTTAGAACGCCACCATGAATGGCTATTAGCCATTTGCAGTCATCTGCTCCATGCGACTTACAAATGTTGTCAATGTAATCGAGCGAATGACACGAAATATCTCGGTTATTTGATCTTATGAGCTTAGCACCTCTTTGTACGATACCTAGAATAATCTATACAGTAAAGTGGGTCAAGCCAAATCCCAAGTGCAACACGTCATAGTAGACTGATGATGATATATAATGATAATGGTGACATATATCTGAACAGAACTCAACTTACACGGCTCACGGCGGTCACTTACGTCGGCTTACACGGTTTATACGGCTCTTACACTACAGTTCTGAATATTATTTACCTGTTAGAACACTACACTATCCCTCAATATTGTAGGTTCTGTTTTTCGTGATTTAAGTCATGTGGGAACCTCCACGCGGGTAAAACTCTGGGTCATAGCTAGTATCATTAAAATGTAGTACTTACTACTTATTAATAAAGTAATTCCTAAGCAAACAACAATCTATCATTTACCCTCACAACGTGGCAACCCACCCCACCCAGCGTCTTCACCGCAACAGTTTACCATTCCATGTCGTTAAAAAGGAATTAAATTAAATTTTATACGTTCAAGAATGTTACTATAGCAAGCGTCAAGCTGTAAAAACATCATAAACTTTGGCTTCGGAGCTGACGTGAAGTCAGGATTGAGTTTGATCAATAGTTTTATATTTTACACGGTATGTGAAGGTGCGCTCGGACTGGGAACTGGCTTTCAAGTAAGGCTGCCGGAATACGCCGACAGGTGCTTGGTAGTTGGGCGAGAACTAGAAAATGACCAAGTAGTGATATGGCAGAATAATGATAATATCACCTACACAATCACATCAATAGTAAGGAGATTCCATGTATCTAGGATATCAGAAACTACACGGGAGAGCATGGGCCATAATCCGCCACGCGCGGGTTGGCAGGTTGGCGGCAGCTAGCCTATCGCAGTTTTCAGACCGCCCGAAGCCCTCCGACATAGCCTAACGACTGCTATCCTAGGACAACAACCGGGATTGAATGCTTAACGTGCCCTCCGAAGCATGGAAGCGCTCAGTTGTAAATACCACTAGTTTCCACCTATCTAAGAAGTGATCGCATAGCGCGTTTGTTTAAGAACGACCAGGCAAGCTCTACTCCGAGCGCTTCCACCGCAGTGATAGGTGTACCTAACGATTGGCAACTCGCATTCAGTAAATCACTAGATGCAAAGATAATGTTCATTCAACAGAGTGGAACTATTTAAAGTTTGACTTCCAGCCAGCTACTAAGTCGTCTATTTTCTCTCAGTTCAGTTTTCTTTTTCTATTTTACTAATAGATAATGTCACGAGCATGTTTGTTTTATTATTTCTGAGGCCGTGTCGCAACGGCGACCTCGCGGGCTGCGGATGAACTTTGCCGCGTGCCCGCAAGCCTCGGACGATGATGGATGCAATGTCAGTTATGTCAGAATTGACAGCTGCGACGGGCCGTATGTCTCCGCCGGAAATATCATTACATAGAGATTTGCGAGCTATAATTAGGTGAACTTCTGATCGGGCTATTGAATGTGCTTGTAAAAATAAAAGTTAAATAGCGATGTGCGGTGTTGCTAAGTTTCTGAAGATACCTTCTCTCTGTCAGTTATTTTGACTTTAAATTCTTAAGAATGTTCGACCTCAGACAATGCGCATATAGTACATATTAATCGCAACATTAAAAGCTATTATAGAACAGATTTTTGACACAATGCTGCAGCTAATGTATTTTTAAATTTACTTTATTTAAAACATTTGAAAAATTTGAATAATTTGAACAATACAGATGAAGATTTAAAAAAATAACACTTATAAACATTACAAACAAAAGTTGAAAATGTAACTCACCAAAAATAGGAGATGTGAAAAAGCGCAATCCTGAAAACTACACCACTAATGCCTACGATGCAACGCCGAGCAATCGAGTCAATCGACCGACTATTCGCGAGGTACTGCACTATTAATTTACAAACAATTTAAAAACCATAAATTATGGCTATTATTTTTTAATTTTCATATCATGTTATGGCGCGAACCGATCTGCGCGGGGTTGCGGGCCGGACTGCGCGCGCTGCTGGCTCTGACGTCACCTCGCCAAATATAGTGGCACCGTGTTAATTTTCCTCCGCTTTCCCCCCTATTTTCCGCTCTCCAAGGTTGAGTTTGGCGTGCTCTGCGCCGACGGTTGTGTTGTTTGGTACTCGTGAAAAGTCCGGGGCATGTTATTTTTGCCGGCGAGTTTGCCGCGCGCGTGGAAAGCGCGACCGCGCGTGGCTTTAAACGGCAATAATGCAGGCGCGCGCGTCTCACACTTTGTTTAATGTTTACTAGGAACACACGGAGGTACTGGGTATATAGGTTGTTCACCTATATTCCCTACACACACGCGTTAATTACGTGTACCGTAACGTAACGTAACTTCGTAAGGTTTGGCGGTAACTTGTCGTGATGGCATGTCGTTTGTTTTCTAAATAACTGATCTATGATGATGCAGAACGCATTCATGATGAGTTTTTCTTTACATTATCATTTGAAACAATGCTAGAGACATTACACTTCCTTGGTGCTAAAAACTCAATCTAGAGTTTTATAGAGCTGACCCAAAAAATTATATCGCATGAATGAAAAAATAATCGGGGCTACGTACGAGAGAGTTGCTCTACCTCTTTTTATAAATAAACTAGGCACGCGAAAAGAACAATAAATTCGAGAGTTTAAGTATTCGATAAATGTATACGATAATACGTGGGATGTGTTTACACTGTGCGTTGTTTGGATCCAGAGTTATGTTCACTTCATTATAAGATAATTATATTGCTACATCTCACCACCCGCCTAGCTAAATTTTGATTAATTGGTTTTATATTTTGGTACGCAATATAAAATGAAATAGTTTTCTTAACTATTTAGTACATAAAGGAGACGGCTCATTTCTACCCCAAGTCGTTTCAAGTTTACTTACTTATTTGCCCAGGACGATTAGACTTTTACCATTTAAAAGTAAATTATAGGAACCTATCCCTACTTTCCTACTAATGATATTATAAATGCGAAAGTAACTCTGTCTGTCTGTCTGTTATACATTTTCACGCCTAAATTACTGGCCCGATTTAAATGAAATTATGTACAGAGGATAATCTAGAGCTTGAGAAAGGACATAAGCTACTTTTTACCACGATAAACTGTAGCCCGTGCGGGTGAAACCGCGGGGAACAGCTAGTATAAGATATATTTGGAAATATCGTAAGATGCAAATATAATGTTACTGACAAGTGTTCTGTGTAAGCAACTCCTCCTACACATAATACAATCCATTCTGTATCATTCGCAAACGTTTCATCAGATTGAAAAATCAACTCGACAAGCGTTCCTCGCAGATGTTCGCAATCAATTTTATTGCATTTGCCAATTCAGGCTAAATAATTTAAGTTTCATTTTAGACAGCTGGCTGTTATCTTACGTAGATATATTGTATGCTGAGGATTGTATTAAAGGTCGTAGTAGGGAAGAAGATACAACTTATTTATGATTACTTCCCCCTTCTCTTCCACTACGTAATGTTCATCTTCATCATTATCGGCCTGTATCAGTCCACTGCTGGACTTAGGCCTCTCACAAGGTACGCCACTGAGCCCGGTCTTCGGCTCTTCACGGCGCAAGTCATCGCTCCAGCTAGCCGCAGGAGCGTCCTACACTACGTATGCCAAGTCGCGGTCTCCACTCACGAACACGTCTACCCCAACGGCTGTCGGTTCTGCGGCTTATATGACCAGCCCACTGTCACTTCAGCTTGCTAATACTGCTTAATTATGTTCTACGCATGCAATATTACTACATTTTATTTTAAACCGACATGTGCGGCTCCCGCGTGCGGAGCGTGACGCGCGGCGGGTTTGTTTACCCGCCGCAGAAATAGATCATAATATACTTTTATTTCCACTTGTCATGTCCAAACGGACACGATACAAGGTCGGCGGCTGGATGAAAGGTTCATTTCTCAAGTTGATTGAACTTGGGAATATAATGTCTGGTCGCACAACGTTTTTGTCTTCATTAAATCTGACACAAACAATGATCTTAGCGTCAAGGATTCAATTGAACATGATATATCACGAGCTCATTCAAATTCATAAGATTTCAAAGGTTATTCGAGTATCGTATAACAATTGAACTATTGTTTTTCTTACGTTTGATGTGGCTGAGTGCGAAATGTGAGGTCGCGGATTTGATTCCTTGTTCTAAAAGTAGGCAGCATTTTTTCCATGTCTATAGTAGGTGTTTTGGATCCGCACAGATTCTCATACAAGGAATCTTATCGTTAGGAGTCTGGGCTATGTATGAGATTGTGTGAGCGTTATTGTTGTTATTACTAATCAGTGTATTATACCATATCCAAGAAACAATTAGATAGTGCCGTCTGCATGTGACGCATTAATTTGTGCTCACGATATGTCATGCGTTCGGACAGACGACCGGAGTCTGTTTTGTGGACTTTATTTTTCCTTTTAGTCAATACATGACATTACAACCTTTTTTTCTGTAACCGTAATCTTAAAAATGTTTTATTTTAGAGTATGTTTTGTACATAATGATAACGCAATTTGAAAAGCTAGGTGCATGAATGTGACTGTGGATAACGCTTAGAAACATAATGGGTAGCTAGAGTTCTTCAGCGTAGATTTTTACATGGAATTGGCAGCTATTGGTTTTTTCGTTGCAATAACAATGCAGACAAGAAAAAGATCAGACAGGAGACAAAAGAAAGACAAAACAATGGGCGTTCCATTGTCAAATAATTCAAGAAAATTTCCTCCCAATCATCTGTAGTTGTGAACACAGTTATATAGCAGGATGGAAGACTTCTGGCTCCAGACATGCAGAGCACAAATGTTCGGGCAGCGGCGGCGCGGTGCCAACTACATGCACGTACTCGTAGCGCAATGATCGCACAAATAGTGTCATTCTGGCCTTTCCGCCTCCGAGTGGACATTGACTTTGTCCCCTTGTCTGGGCCCGGCATTGTCGGCTTCCATTCCAGGTATTGTTCAGAGTTTAATGTTGACAAGCTGACAAGGGAATCGTGATTTCCTTTGTTGCTGGAGACTTTGCTTGTCATTTGCAACATGCGCACATAAAATATAAAAAAGCGGTCATGGTTGTTTCTATTAGCAAATTTGTAACTTCAACTGACAAGTATCTATCTGCCTTTACTCCATACGCTACGCTATAAAAACTATTTTGTTTATGGGAATATTTAGCTGGATTGAATATCACAGTCACTATAGTCCTACATTTGCGGATAGCGTCGCGTCGGGCGGAAAACCTAGTCATTAGGTACACATTTCTTTACCTATATAAATCTAACAGAGTAGCAAACAAGCAGACTGCCCGCCTACTGCGGTCACCATCGCTTATGATCATTTGCAACTCTAGGACGTTGCCAATGCTTTGCTGACCCTAAAGTACTACTTTGCTACCCATCTAGCAGTCCGCTTTTGTAGTATCGTGGAAGAACTTGTGGAGAGAACTCGTTCTTGTATGTCTTGTTCTCTTACCGCACTTTTTGTTTGACAACAATACTGCTTTCTAGAACTTTTCTGCAATAAAGAAATCTCTTCTCTGTCGAGGAGGTTAGGAGGCTATGGCTGAACTGACCTGCACACGCACGTTGCCCCCTGGCTGGTCACCGACGTACCCCTGCATGCCAGCCATCAGCACGGTGGCGCCGAGGAACTTGTTCAGCAGGGCGCGCGCCTCCGCGTCCTCGGTCGTGTCGCCCTCCTGAATCACTGGAGAAACGGTTATGGTTGAAAATAGGCTCGTTCTGGTAGATTTCTCCACAATCCTAGAGATTTCCTTCTAAATTTACAAAGACAACTATTTACTAATCATAAAATGTATGTCGTCATGACAACCCTTTGAAAGAGAGAAGACGGTTCTGTAATATGTATATCCCTTATTTGAATATTTCAGAAAGACTTTATATTTTGCACATCATAAATGGTAGCGTTTGACTACAAGCCTCCTGATATTTAGTGAAAATGTGGTCTAAGATGACATCACGCTAACCCTGAACAGGAACCTGGCTCTCAAGTGAGGCTGCCAGAAGACGCTAATAGGTGCTTGGCAAAAAACTGATTTGTTTAATATAAACTTACCAATATCAGCGTTCTTCATCCTAGTCAATATATCCTGGACCCCTGTGACCTTCGTGGTACTATCCAAGAAGGACCTCTCAGTCATCACCGACGACCCGTGGCGGCCCTGGGGCTCATGGCTGATCACCGTGTGAGTGACCACCGGCTCCTGGGTGATGACCCGGTGAGTGATCACCGGCTCCTGAGTAATCACAGTGGAGGTCTTCTTTGTGGTGATGACGGGCTCGTGGTGAGTGATGACGGTGGAGCCCCTTGTGGTGGTGTGGGTGGGGCCATGGTGGTGCGTGGTGCGCGTCGTGGTGGTGCGGACGCCGTCACCTGTGGTGGTGGTCACCACGGTCTCGTCACCTGAGCCTAGGCTGTGTTCGCTGTCAGTTCGCGTCAGACCTGTTGGAAGAAGGAACCTAACTGTATTTTGTGGCTAATATTTACAATACTAATTCTAAACCTAGAGTGCCACCGCGTAGCGGGCAGGGTCAAGATTAGTAAGGGCTGTAGACAGAGACACCTCCTGACAATACGTGCCGTGTCAAGGAGTACTGCCTTCTGCACCGGACCCTTGAACCAACCATCCTTGTTTACTTCTTCAAGTGTAGCGTCGACCACAAGTCACCTGTTGTTAAGTGACTATGTGGTCGAAGGTGGTGTCACGCTACACCTGGATTGAAAACTGGCTCTCAAGGGAGACTGCCGGAACACATCGATAGGTTTAGTTAACTCGGGAATAGTTGTAGTGTGATTGACAAATAAGCATATCCCTCTTCTTGCCCAGCAGTGGGCTGGTAATAGGTTATGAAAATTAATAAAGCCGTGATAAAAAATAATTTTGAAACGGCATTGCATTTATGGCCTATTGTCATCAGAGTGATGGGGAAATGCAGGTATTGACCAAGTTAAGTAGACCGTGGCAAGCTGCTCCATTTAATACTCCATGACCTTACGTACCAAAAATAAGCTAAGATTTTAGTGTGTCGCAACGGAAGAAAGAAATCGTGAGTTTCAAATAGTGTTTTTATTTTACGAAATTATCGAAGTATTTAGGTAAGTTTCTTATTCTACCATTTGCACTATAATAAAGACTTATCGGTACCCTAAGTACATGTTTTGAAACCTATAAAAGTTTTCGTGAACGTCATAGTTTACTACTACCAACTTGTCAAAATGGAAACTCGTGCTGCCTAAATGCAAAACGTAACTCGAAAACTTTGTTCGAATTCGAATAAGATTTTAGTTCCTCCAAGTTTCCGCTGAATGAAGAAACATGTGGAAGGAAGCGAAATTTTGTATTATTTTCGTCCAACTATCCAACATTTTACTAGAGGTGGGTACTAGAAGATTCGAGTTCTGGCGTCTGGTAGATACCGCAGTAGGAACTGACCTGGATGCGCGTCGTCGCTGGAGATGCTGTCCCTCATGGTAGTGGTGCGCAGGATGAGCCCCGCCTTCGGGTACGTGCTGCGATCAGCCTTGCCGCTGTCATCTACGACAATTCAATTGTCATTTAGTATAGGTACCTCGAGTGCTAAATACATGGACGAAGAATGGTGACAGGGTGACAGGGCTAAATGTTCACGGGGCAATCATAAATTACGTCACATGAAATTCGTAATTTTGGGAGCCCCTCCGTCCTTGTCATTTATGTGACCACCTGAGACCACTTCCTCCCTTTTGACGTGTGCCGTTACTTGCAGATGTTGAAAACAAAACGCTTAGACCAAAAAATAAACAATAATATAATTGAAACCACAGCAGAATTACATAACTGAGTTATTCTGAAAGGGCAAGGGAATTCCAATTATGTTCTAATTGTCTATTGATTGGTTTAATTTAAATATTTATAATAGTTATTAGCTATGTGACATGTCGAATGAATGGAATCGCAAGTACAAGTAGAGAAGCGCTTCTTTCTCAACACTCCTCACAACAGATATGAATGTATTAGCATTAATTAGTAGAGCCATATCGTTTTTGAAACGGTGCTCGGGGGCGTGTGCTGTGAATAACCAATTTAGAATATGTACGTGCTGCTATTTGGGAGAAAAATGTGTGTTAAATTTACTTGAGGAGTCAAGGAACTCGCGGAAAATGACAGTGAGGCGATATGATTTAGAATGTTCAAGAGTTTTTTACTGTATTCATGTTTCTATATCCCAATGTGCACCACCAACCAAGAGAAATCTTATTAAAAAATATCGGACTAAATTACAAAAAAAAGCTTGGGATTTTAGTGAACTTGCTCAAATTCAATTAGTAATAAGAAGAAAACGTAAGAATAAAACTGTCAATGTGATCGCGCCAAAAAAATTACCTGCCGGGCGTTTCTTGCCTGTTCTTTTGTTGGCGTAAGGAGGTTGGAACTGGCGTAGCTCGTTTTAAGTTTGACGTTTTAAAGTGATCACAATGTATCCTATTAAATAAAAAACTTTTGAATAAGACCAATGAAAAGGTGGATGCATTGTCAAAGGGCGATATATATGAAAGGGGAGTGAATGAAGCAATGATGGCTGACAGGGGAGAGTGGAAGAATAATGCGTCGATTCCAAATACCTGGTACCATCAGGCCGAGAAGAATATAAACAATCAGTATTTTCTCAAAATTGATACATCTTTTGCAAATGATGATGAACAAGTCGTTTGCCTGATGGTAAGCGCCACGCGTCTGTGCCACCCACAAATTTGAACTTCAACGGTTCAGTTCAAGATCGTACGGCAACGCACTGCGCTCGTCACTCGAGACATTTGAACTTAAATTTTTTTTTGCTCCGTAATTACATCTACCCTTCAATCCGGAACATAATGTTTGCACACAACTGCTTGGCGGTTTTGCCCATTTGGTAATTTCCACAGGAACTGTGCCACTGTGCCCATGTCAGTCAGCGGTCTATAAACTGGATAGAATGTGCAAAAAGTTACGTTTTGTCCGTTGGTCCGTAAAAGGATAAACCAACAATTCTACACTTTCTCATGTAAGTGTGAGGAACGGATATAATGAAATGTAAATATGTAAATGCATACCACAGCATATACTGTACGTAATTAAAAACCTTATTGACATCACTGTACAAATTTGTCGGCCACCTGAGCACCTGAACTAAGTGACAACTTTAGTTTACAAGCACACGAAAATATTTCCGAGTATAAATTAAATATTATGCGTCACAGTTGTTCGAGATCTTTCTTATCTAAAGATAAAATATAGATCTACTCAAACTTTTGTTTGCCAATAAAGCAAAATTTAAACTATATTTTGTTCAGTGGGGTACAACAACGCCAAACTTAAAACTTTCAACGTTTCAACCTCCTTACAGGCACCGGCAAGAAACGCCCGGCAGGTCATTCTTTGGGCGCGATCACATACTATTTTGCTTCTTATTACTTACTGATTAAATTGGAGCATGTTCACTACAATCCCTAGCTTTTCCATTATCTAAATATGTAGTCTGATAATTTTAAAATATTAAAAATAATAACGCTTACACGATAATATACCCCTGCAAGGGCCCTGACCCCTAACTAGGAATCCCTGAATCTAGTGTATCTGAAACTACACCGCTCGGGATCCACAAATACCTGCACTATTTTTCAATAACATTAGTCCCGTAGCGGGAATCGAACCCGCGACTCGTTCCCAGTTTCCCACTGCGCCACATCGGTCGTCAAAAATGTCAAACAAAAAAAACTTTTTTTAACACAAAACTCACTCTTGATTAATTGTAAGATATCGACAAACTCTTGATACATGTCGCTTGTGCTAACTTTCCCACGTCCGACCGGCGACTGACTGAAACTTAAGTTGCCGGCGGCGGCGCGGGCGCAACTCCGCAACTATGAAAGTTATTATGCAAGCGTCTCATCGTAACGTCAACGCGCGCGTGTGCGCTACACTTACAATTGTCTTGTTAAATTGGGTGTGAACATGCGGAAGGTAGTGAACTAAGATTTAAAGTACAATATAGTCATTAATAACTTCATCTTAATAAAGTAATAAATCTTTTCAATCAATTACCACCTTATTTCTTACTGCGTAATCGAAGGTGACACCAGGCTGCCGGAACACACCGATAGCAAGGTGCTTAGCGACAGATTCTAGCCAAGCAAGCCCAAAAAAAATGTCCAACCGCCAAACTATGGTTTAATCACAACGTTTTTCCTTCACCGAAAGCTCAAGATCATTTTAGAACCCACGACCTACGAGTCACAAGCCATTGGGCCATAATCGCTTCGAAATATGGATGTGGTCAAAAGATTGGGAACCACCTACCTATACATACTCAAACTTCTTTAATATTGGACATTGTATACCTACTACAGGTAGGTAGTCCTTAATTTTTATGGATCAAGCCAATAATTATTTAATTGGACACATCTTGCTTAATTGGACCATTTGAGTACAACCATTATTGCTAAGGACACATAGGATCCGGTTTCAAGATTAGGCTTTAGGCGCATAATGCATATTATATTTGAATTTGAAGCATAGCTGAAAGAAAAACATTTGAACATCGTCGTGAAACCACAGGTTGGTGGTACCAATTTTCCTAGTGCTCGCCTGACTTCTACCACCCAAGAAAGAAGAAAGAAATGTTAAGAATATTATGTTAAGAATCTGTCGCCAAGCACTGCTATCAGTGTGTCTCGGTAGCCTCACTGGACAGTTTCCATGGAGGCAAATGTGGCGCCACCCTCGACTACATTGTCCCCAACATCAGGTGACTTATTGCCAAACGCTACTAGAATAAAAAAAACTGAATATACATAAACTAAACTTCCGCTGGAAGCATCGAACATAGCCCATCGTAATTCAGGGTTCACTTTTGCCATTAAGTCGCCGACGTACATCTTTTATCATTTGTAAAGTATGAGTAAAACATGACTTACTTGCACTCTTGATGAACTTCTCCGTAAGTGATTTCACCGAGTTCTGCCTGACTGTCTTCTTGTCTTCCCTCTTATCCACTCTTTCCCTCTTCTCGTCAACCTTCTGTCCTCTTTTTACTTCTGTGACCTTCTCTTCTCTTCTTGTACTACTATCGTTCTTAGCTGTTTGACGATCGTCCTTCCTGGATTCTATTCTCCTGGTGTTCCCAGGGACGTGTTCTGTCCTGGTATCTCCTGAGAACTCCTGAGACCTGGAGTCGTATGACCTGCTCTCCAGGTGTTCTACTCTTCTGTCGTGGTGCGTGAACTGTTCCAAGCTAGCACGCTCTTCTTTCTGCAAAAATGAATGGGACGGTTTAATGACATAATCTTGCTAAAACAACTTTTATTGGGGCTGGTACTGAACTCTGTAAAATGCGCATCGAAACTACACTGTCTGTTGAAATGTTGTAGTTGTTTCTAAATACACCATTGACATCATTATGATGGTAAGACCCAGTACAAATTGGCAAACGGCACGGCATGTTTCACGTTTCATTGCATGAAGTGCTTCTTAGTTCAGTGGCGGATGCTAGGGTCTTATATCGCAATTAACGCGTAAAGATCACACTTCAAGCTTATTATTTAACATAAGCGATAATATACAACATGTGATCACTTTAACGTCAATTTTATTAGTAGCTCCGGTTGTTTCTCCTGACACAAAAGAACAGGCAAGAAACACCCGGCAAATAAATTTTCGGCGAGATTATTTTTATAATTTTTTCTTTATACTGACTAATTAAATCGGAGGAACTTAAAAGGGTAGTAGTTTGGTGTTCTTTCTTCTACAAACTAAAGGGTCATAGTAACCCGTAGATCCTTACCGTGTGCACGTTAGACAGCGTGTTCCCGGTATCCCCTCCAAACTTCTTGGTGGTGGTGATGGCCGCGAGGCCGTGTATCCTCGAAGGTGGTTCCTCTCCCTGTGAAGCCAGGAGTTGCTCCAGCTCCTCGGGCTGCGAAGAGTACGCCGTCACCGAGACGGTGCCTTCAGGCTCGCCACCGTTGCGGGAGTGGAACTCTTGCCGGATTACTGTGCCTTTCACTGTGGTAACATGAAAATTGTCATAATGAACAAGATAGCCGTATTTTTCATTTGGTCCAACTGATTTGAAATGATACTGTTTAAGATTAGATTGATATCATGTTCTAACAATGCTGTATTGCAGTGCAATAACGTTAACAAGGATTAAATTAATAAAAAAAATTAAGGCGCGTTTTTTCTATATAAAATTTTAAATAACAATACAATCGCCCGATTGAAGACATTAAAACGTACGATATCTCACTTTCATAAAAATCAAATTCCTGAGATGAAAACATTCACATACTAATAATATCAGCTACTGACGAGTGCCTACTACTGCCTACCGCGAGATAGCGCGATAGAGCGACACTCACCTGACTCAATATTTGTCCGATGACTACAAAGTAAAATTATAGTGTGAATCATGAGAGAAGAGTAAATACCTTGGAAGTTACTGGCGCCATTTCGCAGAGCCTTGATGCCGAAGAGAGGCTTGCCGTCAGCATCGAGAGGGCCGGGCCCGTAGCTCGACGTGATGACGTCGATAGGCTTCGAGATCACCTTGGAAGGACTGGGAGCGCGGTACTTTGGCTTCTCACTTTCAATCTTCTTCGAACTGAACGTCCTCGTATCAGAAGTTATCTTCTTCAAATTCCTGTTCGTTACCCAAGAAGGTTTTTCTACTTGAACTGGCTTCGCAGGGATCTTCTTTTCAATGTCGTATACAGTCTTTATAATTGTTTCTTTGATTGAGTCTGATTTTGGTCGTTTGAAATCAGGTGACGGAGTTCGTTGGTGCAATCGCTCAGGGCTCTGCGCTTTCCGTTCGGGACTGTAGGCTCTACGTTCAGGACTTTGTATTTGCCGTTCCGGGCTCTGTACTTTGCGAACAGGGCTTTGTGCTTTGCGCACAGGGCTCTGTGCCTTTCTTTCGGGACTCTGTGCTTTGCGATCGGGAAATTGTACCTTACGTTCAGGACTATGCCTTTGCTCAGGTGATGGCGATCTGTTTCCATTCGTTTGAATGATCTCTATGACATCCTTTGAAGAGGTACGTTCAGTGATTGTCTTTGTTGTAGTAAACTCTTGCACAGTTTGTTGCTGCCTTTCATGCTTGACTGTCTGTTTAGCTTCAGTGGTCTTTTTCGTTTTAGCGTCAGTGAATTTAACTTTATCTGACTCTTTGAGGCCGACCTTTTTCATGTAAGCCGATGCATATTCATCGAAACGGTTGCCTTTTGGTTTGGGAGCCGCCTTGCTCGGAGAGACGGTCCTCCTCTTGTCAGGACTGGGTTGACGATTAGGAGTTCTAGATGCGAGAGTAGATTTTGTTGCAGGTTTCTCTGGACTATGTGGCCTCTGTCGAGTCACTGTAGTAGTCCTTGCAGGCTCCTTAGTATGCCCATTCATAGTTGGTTCTTTAGGTTGGGTGCGGTCAGGCATTATCTTATGTGGTGTTGATTTACTGTGGCGGTCAGGTGATAAGGTCTTTTGGGGGGCAGACTTAGGAGATCTTTCTGGAGATTTAGCCATCTTACGCTCCGGAGACCTCGTTGTAGGGGCGGTAGAAGTGTATTTAGTCGTTCTCGTGTAAGTATTAGTGTCTACGACGTTCTCGCTCTGGTATTTAGCTACCCGTATTTGAGATCTAATGCGTCGCCTCTGCTCGTAGCCCACGACTTTTTCCAACTGAAAAATATGAAACAGTCAATATGAATATAAGTAGACTATGGATATGGAAATAGTAATAATTAGCATGCAAATCTTGAGTGTACTGACCATTTGTTCTAGGAGATCCAAGTCGAAGATATCTTCGATGCAGGGCTGGTGGTGCTCGACGCTGCGGCGGCGCTCACTGCTGATGGTGGAGCGCTCGACGCTTGTTCTTCGCAATTCCACTCCAAATTTGCCACTTCCCCGGCGGGTACTCACTTCAGGTTCATCTACGACTTTTGTTTCCTCTTTTATCTGACTCGTCTTGGTAGGCCGCAGATATCCTGGCACCTTGTCAGGTTTGTCTGACTCAGGGCGTTGCCTCGGTGACTCGGTTCGCGGTCTTGGTGATTCAGGACGCTGCCTTGGTGACTCAGCTCTAGTTACAGCCGGATATTTAGAGAAAACTGTCTTTGTCGTAGTTATTTCCACGGTTTGGCGCATCGGAGACTTAGATTTAGGTACTTCTGGGGATTGAGCTGTAAGGCGATTGGGACTGCTTCGTGGTTTCTCATCGACTCGTGGATATTGAGGTCTAGTAAGAGTGCCACTGGATGGACGCTCTTTAGTAATTGGTAAGTCATCCACTTCGCATTCAGCGTCTGTTACTTGAGGCGAAACGTCTTCTACTGAAGGGTGTAAGACAGTAGTAGAATCTGTCTTGGGCGATTTTCTTATTACTCCGATATCTGTTAACTTTGTAGATTTCGCAGTTTGTGTTGCCTCTTTTTGTGTTGTTTTTTGAGTAGAAGCGATATTCTCAAACATGGCTTTAGCTTTCTTTACAGCTTCGCTGCTGCGTAATGTTGTAATTTTAACCACCGGTGCTCTTTCCGCTGGTTTGGATTTGGGGCTGCTATAATCTTTTACTCTTGACTGTGATGTTCTTGGTTCTTTTGAACGTGGTTTCAATGAACCTTCAGGACGATTGATAGATTCATCAACAGTTGTATCTGATTTTTCAGTGTAGGTTGTTTCTTTTGTAGTACATGTTTCTTCGTCATCGTCATCGACAATTTGCCTTATAATTTTCTCGTGCTGCTCTTTGATTTTTTTCTCTGTCTCTTCAACTTCTTGCGTTTCTGTAAAATAATGCTCAGTCGTTTTAACAAACTTGCTGACCTTATCGGAAACGCTCAACAAACAATCATCACTCTTTAGTGACTCATCGACATGTGAGAAATCAGGTCTTTCCACCTTTTGTGCTGGTTTTACTTTTGAGACTTTTATATTTTCAGCAGTTTCTACAAAGAGATGTGCCTTATCGTTAACACTAAGCTTAGTATAGTCATCTTGATAAACAGTATCCCTGTCATACTCATCAGTGATTTTTCGTGAAGGGCTGCGACTGTCCTTTGTATCTCGTGGACCTTTAGCAAACTTGGTAACCTTCTCTGATACCGTCAACAAACATTCGTCAGACTTTAAGTTCTCTTCTATGAAGTCTGAGTGAACTCTTCTTTCAGTGTCCTTGAATGTGGTTGTAGTATCTTTAGGCTTTGTCAATGAATGAATTTTGCTTGTAAACTTATTTACTTTATCATTGACACTTAAAAGACTATCATCGTGTTCAGAGATGAC
Source organism: Opisthograptis luteolata (assembly GCA_931315375.2). Taxonomy (NCBI): domain Eukaryota; kingdom Metazoa; phylum Arthropoda; class Insecta; order Lepidoptera; family Geometridae; genus Opisthograptis; species Opisthograptis luteolata. Next base: position 12,752,741 of record OV928045.1, read on the forward strand.
GTCCATTTGCGATTTTCTTGCAAATAATTCTTCATCTTCACAGATCTCTACAATATCATCTACTACAGACTCGGCTTCATGAATAGTGTGATAAGATCGTTTTACAAATTCATCGTCAGGCTCACTAACTTCATCCGGGAACCTTGGAGTACCAACATCATCAGAAAAGTTTACCGGAGTGGGACAAATACGATCTGGAGAGTTTTCCCTTGATGATTTAGATAGCTGTACATCTATTATAATGTCATCTTCATCGATGGACGTGTTGAGAGCTGTAGCTGACTTCGGTTTGTTTGGCAGTTTTGAATGTGGTTCTGTTATTATCGGTTTTTGAGTTTTAGGTGACTTAGTTGACATGTCGCTTACTTGTATTTCGGGTTTGGATTTCATTCTTTGAGGCGAAGAAGTTTTCTTGATTTTCATTGCATTATCACTAGTGGCACGAGTGACAGTATCCTTTTTCAGACTAAAATTATCTTTTATTCCCTTGGTAGGTGGTTGGGTAGGTGCCTGTTTAGATTCAGGCTCGTTAGCCTTGCCTGTAGGTGATGGAATAGTTCTGTTTGTTGTCTTTGACATCGTAGTTTTTGTAACAAGGTTTTGTTTCGTAACCCCATTCGTTTTTTTGACATCCGTTGTTAGTTTCTCTATTCTCGTGGTAGACAAAGTAGCAGGTGTTGGTTTACGAGTCAAATGTGCAGGAATTTGCTCCCGTGGCTTGATTCCACTGGCTTTAGGCACTTGTGGTGATTGAGGTCGTCCGATGTGAGAGACTGGTTTCTTGGGAGAAATACTTCTAGATTTCGTAGGAGATTCCGGACTTTTATCTGTTTTATTATAAGTAGGAGTTGAAGGACCTTTTTTGATTGGTGAAGCATTCCTAGAAGAAGGCTTATTTGAAGGCTTTTGATCATTAGGTTTATCTTCTTTTAGTTGTTTAGGGCGAGTTACTTTAGACGTTATAGTTACTTGCTCTTCCACTATTTCTGATAAATCTTCGTTTGTCAAACTATCAGATTGGATTGCTTCCGTTATAATGATGTCCAGATCTTGTAGGCTTGTAGTAGTTTTGGCAGGACTTCTCTCCCGGCTTGGTGATCTCTCTTTGCGCTCTGGTGAGAGTTTTCGTAGTGATTTTTGCACTTTGTTTAGTATCTCTTGTTCTCTTTCCGACATAATAAAGTCTGTATTAGTTTCGGATACTTTAGTTATAATTTTGGTTGGAGATAGAGTTCTTATTTGTCTCGGCTTCTCAGGCTCAGAGGGATATGCCGGAGTTTCACGAGGTTCCTGTTTATGAGGTTGGCGATCAGGTGAACTTGGTTTTGTTGGTGATAGGCTCCTTCGTTCGACAAGTTTTGACACATTACTTTCCTGTATGTTTTGATTACTATTTGTACTATCATACATAAATGTCGTTGACACAGTTGGTTTCTTGTAACTGGTCCTTTCAGGACTAACATTAGACCTTCTTGTACTAGTAGTAATGGTACTCTCTGGCAACGAGCTATCTTTAACTGGTGATTTGAGGCTTGGTTTTCGATCAGGCGATGTAGCTGTTGTTCTAGTTGACGTATTCGTTGGCTTTACGGGTGAAAGTGTACGTGGACGATCACCAGTCTTAGGACTTTTTTCATTTGGAGAGTCTGGAGCAATTTTTTTGGAAACATTTTTAATAGATATATTTTCTTCAATATTTTGTGTTGTAGATGTAGTATCAAATTTAGAGGAGATAGCAGTAGTCATTTTCATATAACCTGGTGTCTTTACTGGACTGGTGGGAGATGAGTCTTTCGGATATACGTCTGCAGATTTTTCTTCTGGGGTATTCTTCAAAGGATGTTGATTACCGAACTTCCGTTCTGGAGATAAATCTTGCCTTTTAGGTGTGTTGCAAGTTAGAGGTAAAGGTCGAGATAGAGAAGTCGTATGATGATATTCAGAAGTAGATTCATCGGTAGGCTTAGGAGTTTGACGTGTTGGTGACTGTAAATTCCTTGGCACTGGATGTTCTCTCTCTGTGGTGGTAGATGTAATCGTCTCTTGGATATCTTCCGTAGTCGTACTATCGTATTCGGTTGTGTCAAACTTCGATGCCACAGATACTGTAGTTTTCATATATCCCGGCATTGTTTCAGGGACCAGTCGCGTTGGTAATGGCGCTGGTGGATGTTTAGTTTCTAATGTTTTGTTTGGGCTTTCTTTGATAGGTGATGAAGGTTGTTGAGGCCTGCTAGGCTTTCTGTCAGGTGAGATGTCTGATGTACGACTCGTTTTAGTTGGAGAAGAAACATCATGATCATGGGTAGACTTAGGTTGTGAAACTTTACGAGTAGGTGAATCTGGAGTAACCAAAGAGATATGTTTCTTTTCAACAGTTTTTGATTTAGAAGCTTCATGGACATTTTCAGAAACAATCGTAGTGTCAATCTTAGTAAGGGCAGCTGTTGTGGTTTTCATGTATCCTGGGACTTCTCGCGGTTCGTCAGCACTTGTTTTTTTTGCTGGGGCATCTTTTGTTGGCTTTCTCTGTGGAGAAGACTCTGACCTCTTTGGAAAGCTACTAGATTGTTGAGAAGGTTTAGTTGGAGAACTTTCTCGAGGTGCATCTTGTTGAGTACGACGTGTAGGAGACGTGTTTTTTATTTGAGGTTCTTTCTTTTCTCGTGATTTTGTTACGTATGTTTCATCTACGTCTTCAGTTGTGTAAGAACTATCATACTTAGAAGTGATAGCTTTTGTAGATTTCATATATCCTGGAGTTCTTTCAACATTCTCTCGTGGTCTGGCTCGTGTATTATCATCTTCATTATCAGGTTTCACGTGAGTATCTTTCGGGTGATGCTCAGTTGTCCTCAAAGGAGACTTCTCTTTAAGTGGCCGGGATGGTGAAGTAGTGCGTGTTTGTTCTGTCTGCTCGGGTAATCCGTGGGTTGATTTAGGTATTTGTCTAGGAGGAGATTCCAGTACTCTTGTTGGTTCAGTTATCTTTTTAATACTCTTTGTAGTTTTTTGCACATCATCCGTTGTTGACATCTTCTCCGACTTTGAAGTTATAGATGTAGTCTTACTGTAGCCTGTAACATTTTCCGAATTTGTTTTAGTTGGAGATTTTTCTCTTGGTTGTTTATCTTCTGACTTGCGATCTGGGCTCAAATTTGATCTCGAAGGTGAGCTATCTGTAGGTTTCGATGATTTGGATGGAGATGGTATAGATTTTCTTTCGGGGCTCTCACTTGGGCGCTTTTGGAAGTCATCATTAGAAGTCTGACTCCTGGGTCTATCAGGACTTTGTCTTGAAGATGGGTATTTAGTTTTTACAGTTCTGGTGATAGTGTCTTCTTCAACGTGGTCTTTTGTTTTTTTATCCGTCATTGGCAATGTTTTAGTATTTACATTCTGTAGCTTTGTAGGGGATTTTTCTCTAGATGGAACTTTTTCGCTTTTGGTGTCACGAGTTATCGTGGTCTTTGTAAGGTCTTCTTGCTCATGAGTTATAAAGTTAGTAACATCAACTTTTGTGTGACTAGTTTTCTTTGTACTGGGTAACCCAGGAAACAGTAAGGATTCTTTGGGAGCCGGGCTATCACAAGGTGACACACTGGGAGAGCTCTGGCAAGAATCAGGTTTCTTGGTATATTGTTTTGTTTCTTGAGTAATTGACTCAGTAGTTGTATCATCGATCATACCGAGAATTTTTTTACAACGATCTTCATAGGTTTCTCGTCTTTTTAGTGGGGGCTTAGGTTTGATGGTAGATTCTGGCTCACCAGTTTCAGGTTCACCAGATTTTGGCTTGTTAGGTTCGTCCTTTTTAACCACATTGTGTCCAGCAATATCATCTGTTGGTGAAACGCGGAAACAAGTAGGTGGCTTTTCTATCGGTGATGCTTGATTGACATCTTTTGATGGTTTTTTTAACGAACTTTTTCTTGGCAGACTCTCTTTTGTAGTAGGCACATGTTTCTCGGGTGAAGGAGATCTGCAAGGTATCTTAGATGGCGAAGGAGATCTTCTTAAGTCTAAGCTGTCAGGTCGTGTATTTCTATCTTCAGGATTATCAGAATCGGGGTAACATTCATCGAGATCAGTAATAGGTATCTCTGTACGTGGAGAGCCAAAATATACAAAGCCACTGACTGATGTTGTTGGTGAACTTTGACCAGTTGATGGTTCAGTTTCCGTTGTTTTTGGCTTTCTTGTAGGACTAGATGAAGGAGTAACCAATTGTCGGGGACGATCTTTTGTAGTTGTTTTCTTATTGATCACTTCCGTTGTTCTCTCCGTAGCCAGAAAGTCTGTCGTTTGTTTGTATTTATTATCTTTAGTGGGGGATTTGAGAGGAGAAGTGCTATCTCTCGGGCTTTTCTTGCTAGGTGACACTGAAAAATCAAGCGATTTTTTGGGCGAAGTTTTATCTTGACGAGTCAAGGAATCATATTTAACGTCTTTAGCATCTTCTGTTGTGATTGTAGTTTCATCCGTTGTTTTAATAACTTCACGTGATTTCTTCTTATCATATGTTCCATACTTTGAAGGTGAAGTTTCACGGCTTGGAATGTCTTTTCCTGTAGGAGGTTCTTTATTTTTAGGTGTTCGTTTAATAGTTGTAATATCTTCAGTTTGCTTATCTTGTTTACTGGAGATGTCGATCAATTCAGTTGTTTTGTCGATTCGACCATAAAGTTCATCATTTTCAGTAAGGATGATAGAGTCTCTTTGCGGGGAAGGCAATTTACCCATGTTGATAGGCGCTTTACAAAAGTCAGGAGTATCTTCGCTGGGCATCTTAGTTATTGGAGAAAGGTTTTTGTCTCGTAGATTAGACTCGTCAGAAGTAAATATTTTAGTTACTTTTTTGTCATCAACGGTTGTTTTGTCGGTATGGGTATACATCTTTGTTTCCTCATCAACAAAACGATAATGATCTTCTTTAATTTTTGTAGTTTTATTGACATCGCTAAGTTTATGATCAGGGCCCTGAGCTGGAACTTGCTTAGTTGGGGATTTCCGCTCAGGTTCATTCCCTGGTTTGGAAGGTCTTCTTGCCTTTTCATCTGGTTGACTAGCAGCAGTCGGTCTCATATAGCTAGGTTTTCGGTCTGGGCTTACACTTGGCCTCTTTGAGTCAGAATGTTGTGGAAATTTACCTTCCAGATTTTGTTCTGGATGTGTTGAAGGGTACTGGTTGCCCGGTTTTCTGTCCGGACTTGTTCCAGAGTTTCGCGGAGCATCGTCTTTATTGTAGTGAGACCGAGAAGGTGAAACCGTTCTGGGAAAGCCACCCGTAGGAGCATCTGTTGGTTTTTGGTATCCTGTTTTTTTATCAGGACTTGGGTTTGATCTAGGAGATAAACGTTCAGAATTACCATCTACTGGTTTTCTCTCCGGACTAGAAGTTGACCGGAATGGAGACGTTCTGGTGTAGGTATCAGATGGATTTGTATCAGATGGTTGGTAAGTAGGCTTTCTCTCAGGACTTTGTCGAGGCCCAGCTGGAGATCCAGGACTTTCTTTTTGACCCAATGGAGACGTAGTTTTAGGGTGTTTATCAGTTGGGGTTGATTTCTGAGATGGTTTTCGGTCAGGGCTTGAACTTTTTGTATCCGTAAAGTGTTGCGGTCTTTTTTCGGGACTGACACTAGGTCTCTGACGATTCACATTCTGTGGTTTTCTGTCAGGGCTGAATCCAGGTCTAGTAGGAGAGCGACCGGTTGGAGGTTTTCTTTCAGGGCTGGTATGTTTGTTACTTCTTACTTCAGTAACAGAATTAGTCGAATGAGTGCTGGAATACCGATCTGAGGTCACTGTGCGTGTTGGTGAGTATCGGTCTACTTTGTTAGGACTTCCGCCACGACTTGATGGTTTCCTGGAAGACTTGTCCGGACTAACACTACTTCGCAGCGAAGATGTGCTAGATTTGAACGTCCTACTTCCGGGTGAAGAAGCTCTAGTAGATGGACGAGTGGTGGAAGGTGTATCAGCGCGCAGCGTGCTGGCCCACGCCTGGTGAGTCGGACTCCAATCAGTGCTAACCTTTCGAGATTGATAATCATTCTGGTACGTTGTTTGATAGTGATCACTGTTTGTCTTTCTTTCGACTACTTCTTCCACTTTTGTATCCTTCGTAACATTATGGACTCTTTCATCAGTAACGGTTTTATTAATGGGAATGTTACGAATTTTTTCTACAGGGACTGTCCCATCCCTAGTTACGTCACGAAAACGATCTGCAGGGATAGTTCCATCTTTTGGAATGTCATCGAATCTATCTATAGGGACTGTTCCATCCCTTGGATAGTCACGGAATCTTTCTGCGGGGACTGTTCCATCCCTTGGATAGTCACGGGCTCTCTCTGCAGGGACTGTTTCATCCCTTGGATAGTCACGAACTTTTTCTGTAGGGAGTACTCGATCTCTTGGGGTATCACGAATTTTCTCTTCAATATCCGTTCTATCCCTTGAGATGTGACAAACTTTTTCTTCAATATCTTTCCTTTCTCTTGTGATGTTATGAACCTTTTCTTGAGTGTCACTGAGGTGGCGTGTTTCCTTAACAACATTGTGCTGGACGTCATGATCTCGCTTTGTGGTAATATGATAACGGTCAGTTTCATCTATTTTATTGTCGTGGTCTCTGACAAGATGTTGAGTTTGTGTATGATCATCTCTGTTAGTTGAATGATCAATCACTTTGTTGTTGAATCTACTTTCATACCGTTTCTGAGAGTAATCGTCGTCAGTTTGAGAGTAATCAGTTACCTTGCGATCGACTTTGGTAACATAACGCTGCTGAGTATCAGAACTGTCATCGTTGTCTCTACTGGTATATTCTCGTATTTGCCGCCTAAAATCGTTATCGTCAACATTTCTTTGCGAATCGACGATATCATTAGAACGGTTGTCGGTCGTGTGTCGAGTGGTTGTGGAGTCTCTAGTGTCGGATTTGTGCTGCGATGAGTAAGACTTACTCTCGCTCCTATTCTGGTACTCGGAGCGAGTGCTCTGTGCCGGCACGCGGAACTCTCGCCGCGTGCTCGTCACGCGTGTCCCGTCAGGCAAGCAGCGCGTCTCCACGATCACTTTGGTGTTATCATCGGGATACTCGACCTTCCTCGACACAAGCTCTGCGTTGATAATGTCATTCTGCCTCAAATTTTGCTCGTACTCACTCTTGTTAGTGATTTTCGTAACTTTCTCATTGCGGTTAGTGTCGTGCACGGTGCGTCGCGCTAGGTCATAGTCGTCATCGGTAGTGTATGGCACTGTTTCGTTTTTCGTCGAGGACACCTGCTGAATCTTGGAAGAGGTGTTCGATGAGCTGGTGGTGCTGGAGAAGCGGGTCCCGTCGTCAGTCTGACGGACCACGTGCTCGTGCGCGGCTGTGTCGGAGGAGGTCTCGTCACGGCGCAGGCTGGAGTTTTTGTCCTGGTACTCGGTGACGGCCTTCCGCTGGTGGTCGACGGCGGCGAACTGACCGCGCCCGCCCTCGACGTCGTACCGTCCTTCGATATTTGCGTTCACGGATTTGACGTGCGTGCGCCCGTCATCCGTCGTGCGATCCTCCGATTCCACGTTCCAACCCGCATTGGACAGCTCCTTCAGATCTGCAAAGAGTTATTAATTGTTATACTTTTTGATTGAGGAGTATGTATGCTGCTTTGGGTTAGGAGTTACAAAGCGTTAGTGGGTTAAGGTAGAGTAGACGGTCGGGTGAGCACCTTGGCCGCGGTACGCGAACTCCTTGGGAGGGGAGCCTGCGTCGCGCACCTCCTTGCTCTTCATGGACTGGAAGGTCTGGTCCGCGAAGGACTTGACGTGGCCCTGCGCCGACGTGAACTCACAACCTGTTGGAGCGGCACAACTACTCTACACATCTTGTCTAGTTTAGATACAAACACATAGCGCTATACACGGCTACATACTTCACTACAGCGGTAGGGTACGGTTGTATAAAACAAAGAACATGAAGGATTTCAGTCTGCGATCGTATCTTGTTTATCATTGCTTTAAAGCCTTATTCGTAATGTTATTCTCAGTTTTAGGTACTTTTAAGGATATCTACGCTCTACACAAAAAGCATGGCTACGCTCTATAAAAACTACTAATCCCAAGCGATGCGAGATAAAGATACTGCAAACCTGTTTGGTGTTCATTTGAATTTTGTAATAGGATTTTTATAGGTCCCCAACTAAGAATGAAAGTTCCTAACTGAGAGTGAAAGTAACCATCTAAGAATGAAAGTATCCATCTAAGAATGATAGGACCCAACATAGAACGAATGTTCCCAAATAAGAGTGAAAATACCCAACTAAGAATGAATGTTCCCAACTAAGAATGAGAGTCCCCAACTAAAACCTAATGTTTCCAACTAAGAGTGAAAGTAAACAACTCTGAATGAGAGTCCCCGACTAAAAATTAATGTTCCCAAATAAGAATGAAACTTCTCAACTAGGAATAGAAGTTCCCAAGAATGAAAGTTCCCAACTAAGAATGCGAATTCCCCAGTAAAATGAAAGCAATACTTTTTACCATGAAATACCTGCAACTTGCTATTTAGTCTGCGTTTTGTTCACCGTTTGTGTGAAGTGCGTTACCTTTTCCATCAGGCGTGGGTTCCGGCGAGTACAGGTTGCGCAGGCGCTCCTCGCGCAGGCGGTACATGTGGGCGCGGATTTCTTTCTTGCGGGAAAAGTCTTCGGTCTGCTGCCACTGAAGAAAATGTTATGAAAATTTATTGTAAAAAATAAAAAAAATATGTACACGTATAAAAAAGAAATAACACTATGTTTTTGAGTGAATGAATCGGTACGTATGTCACTTTTTCACGCTGAATCAGCTCAATTATTAATATGAGTTTAAACTCTGGATTTAACACTATGAGGTTAATCTTACTACTATCTACTATCCCGGACAAAGGTTCCTGCGGGATATCAGGATAACCGTGGGGCTCAGCTAGTTTACCTGCTTAGGTATAAATAAGTGAAATATAATTTGTCCAACTCGATAAGGTATCCGTAGTATCTTCGTAAAGGTTGCCGTAAAGTTTCCTTCTATGAATTTAAAATGTTTCCGTTCTCTATGATTTCATTAATCCCAAGAACCTAGAACAGATTGCTCTTCCATTTTTATCAGGCGTTAAATTAACTGCAGACTTTCTACGATATAGTTCAACTTTTATCTAAAACATTTATGTATAGAGTAGAGTATATATATATACCTATATCAGAACTGTATTTTAATAAGTTAATGTCCCACTCCGGCTCCGCACAAGTAGACAGATGTATTATTTTGATACCTGCCGAAACACACCTATAGGTGCTTGGCGACACCACCAAATTATTGTTTCATCACGATGTTTTCCTTCACCAAAAGCTCTAAAGAAGAAGTGTTTCTTAATATATAATATATAAATAAATATATATTGATAGGTAAAACAAACATTATAACATGATTGACACGTACCATGCGGCGCAGCACGTCTTCGTCGCGTATCTGTGTCACCTCACTCTCTGACATGCTGCAAACAAACAATAACAGCCATTGTATACATTTACATTTATAATAATTGATGATAAACTAACTAACTCCGATGGTTCAGCGACCCAAAGTGTGTTTTGGCCTACGAAACGAGAGAGCGCCACTCTTCTCAAGTCTTCTCTATCTTGAGCGATTGCAGCCCAGTTTCCACCGCGACCAACCAGCCTACGGCCATTCGGTCACTCATCCCATATAAGAACACTTTGTAGTTTTGCGTGAAAGAGTAACAAACATATATCCATCCATCCATACATACAAACTTTGATAATATTAGTAGGATGATGATGGAATTCTCCTCCATGTTATGTGGCTTCTATGTAGAGGACATTAACATTTGACCTCAACATTTATTTTAAGCACGTGATATTAAAGCCAGGCCCGATAGTCCCCGCAACAAATCTACTTAGTTTATTTTTCTAGTCATCATCAAACAAAAAATTTAAACATCAGCGCGACAGACGTGACCTGTCAAATATAATATTTAATCCTACATCTTAATTCAAATGCTTATTTGACAAAAACTAGCGGTCAAACACCGGTCATACAGATTTGCACGCGACTGTGTTTATTAAACGTGAATTAGACAATTAGATCGCTGTGCTACGTGAGCATACAGAAATACATCACACTATGCAATCACTAATTAAACACTTACATAAATAAATCAAAAACGACCATGTCACAGCAAATATTTTAGCAAAACACCTCCTTCCTACTCGAAGCGTCCAAACTTTTACTGTGGTAGAGTTCTAAACTGTTTAGCATATTTATGAGTAGAGCAACATCAACCAATTAGTGGTCATCAGCGTCAGACAGTTCATTGCCAGATTTATGGCGACAGAGACCAATTCTATCCGACCTCACTGCCCACGCGTATGCAGAACAATCGGCCAATTCGCGTTGGATTAGACGAGAGATTTGCAACAAAGTAGACTACCTGTAATAAACTATTACATTGGATGTAGGCGGTAAACCTAGGGTGTAATAGCTGCTCGTTAAACAGCGTAAATAACTTGATTATTGACCCGCATCTATCTATAAATGTAGCTTTTCTACAACAATATACTGCATTGTAATACAGGCGCTCTTAAAAGCGCTATTTCCTTCTATATGACTAAAACAAAAATGTTATATAGATAGAGGTACCTAACATTTTTTGACCGCTATGATGTGATGGACGGTATAGCGTGAACATTGAGACAGTGACAGTCCACACTTGCCTAGAAGACTGCCGAATCAAAAAGCGATCGGGAAATATAGGCAGGAGTCCACTCCTTAGTGGTACGTAACAGACAAGGGAATATTCATCATAAACATATGTCGGTTTACATATGTTTATGATGAATATCACTTGAGAGCCAGTTCCCAGTCCGGGTGTAGCGTGGCGCCACCTTCGATCACATCGTCACTTAACATCAGGTGACTTGTGGTCAAACGCTACCCTGTAAATAATAAAATAAAAAAAGAATATTCCCTTGTCTGGTACGGCGGTTTACCGTTTGCTTAAAATAACAAAAATAAAAGTAGTAAATCATCTTAAGCGTCCCAGCATAGAGTTTACACCCTATCGCCATTACCTATAAAAATCAGGAATTTCAACAAACATTTAAGAAACGGTTTCGAAAGAGGTCGCCTTTCTTCGTAATCGATTATTATCAACAAAACAGTACAGAGTACATAGGAACATTTAAAAAAGTACTCATTTTCAAGCAAATTTGTTTTCATTTCCAATACCTAAAATAACAATAATTCTGATCTATCAGCAACAACAGCACACCAAAAAACTGACAGTTGCAATCGAGTTATTTTTTTCATTCGTCAAAGCTTGTTGCCTTAAAAGGCTCGTTGTATGTGCTACTGTAACCATACGGCGAGCTTATCTCATTCAACATTAACCTTGTCGGGGCAACAATATCATCTCCACTAATTACCCTGTCATATCAATAGTATGTACGAGTCAGTAAGGCTATCACCATAACCAGAGCCCGGACCCATCGCCCTTGTGCTACATCGCCCGTTTCACATATAAGGAGGTATTTTTTCTCGAGTATAAATCTTTATTAAGAACTCCTTCACCAAATGAAATGCTAGTAATGTGTGACATATGGCGCATGCTACACGTAAACGAACATTGGAGTCATGGGAACCGGACCATTGTAAATGCAACAAGGACAACTCCTTAAAAAGTAGTGTTTAGTTTCCTTATGTACCTACCTTTAATTCTTGTTTGTTTAATAAATAATTTTTCATTTTCAAAAAAAAAATTCATTTTCAAAAAGTGTGGCGTTTATTTGTAAACAGAACGATTTTGTAAATTACAGCAATTTTTTTCATCAGTTACACATGGATGTTTAATGACTTTATGTAGCAAATGCTGTCTCATACCATGATTAGCCTTCTCTCAGGCATTCTTAGTTATATAGGCAAATCTCCGAAACAAATCTGTAACTGCTGATTTTAGCTTTAAGAACACAGAAAATGGCAGAGTCTTTCGCAGGAAGATCTTTTCTGATTCAGATGATCAAATTCCAATTCTATACTTTTGAAATAAAACGCATTATCTTTAACGAAAATAAATAGCGGTGACTCGTTCAGTAACAGGGAGATCAACGATTACGAATCAAATAGGAAATAGTTGAAACAACAAATTGAAATGGCCTCAGAGGTGTGTAGTGAGTGAGCACTCGATGCGACCACCGGCCACCATGACATCACCTAATAAGTGTCCGAGTGGCCGGCTGTCTGTTCATACATCGCCACTAATGGGCCCGTGATAAGCTAGTCGTATGAATTGTTCCTTGTACCGAAACAGAAAATGAGAAATACTAGACGCATTTTTTTTAACTACTTAGAGGATAGGTTTTGACAACAAATCATCTGATGTTAAGTGACTATGTTGTTAAAGACGGTGTCATGCTACACCTGGATTGGGAACTGACTCTTAGTGGGACTGCCGGAACACAGCGATAGGTGCTTAACTTGACTTTTTGTGAACTAGTACCAAGGCATATTCACAAAATTAACGATGTCCAATTTGTGTCTAAAACCTGATAGAAGAAGTATCCGAACGTATATTAAAAACCTAAAATACTCCTTGGCAACGTAGTGTAGGACACCCTGCGAAAAGGTGGAGCGGCGACATGCGCCGAGTGGTTGGCAGTAGATGGATGAGAAGGGCTGAAGACCGGGCTCAGTGGCGTACCTTGGGAGGTATATATCGAGCAGTGGACCGATACAGACTTATGATGATGATGATGAGTCCCAGCAGTTAGAACGTGATGGAGTTGTAGGCTGGTGATGTGATTGTTTGGAGAACTCATTGAAAATCTAACTTAACCTCAAAAATCTAAAGTCGTCCTTAAGTTGACGTAATGCATTATTATTTGTTTAATATCTATGCTGTGAATCGCACACAGTTTAATTTATTTATGTTTCTCAGAAAACCTTCTTACAAAAATCTACTTTGGAAGATAACAGCATAAATACGGCAGACGTAATATAGTTAAAAATAAACATTATAGCATCACGAGTCGGGGCCTGGTTTGGCTGGGACTGGCTCCGCGGCCACCCCACATATGCAGAGCGGCTGAGGTCACAGGACCCGCGCCCTCACACCCTCTCAGGTATGCACACACACTGATTTACCAGACTGGTAGCTTACTGGGCGTACGGACAGGAAATAAAGTCTCTCTGTGTCTGTGTAAATGTCAAATTCACCAATTTTCCAAAGTCTCGTATACATTTAAAAATTCAATGACTGTGATCAGTACCATTTTTCATATTACTTGTTAGCGTTTGAGCACAAGTCCTGATGTTTAATGACTAATAGTCGAAGATGCCGTCACGCTACACCTGGATTGGGAACTGGCTATCAAGTGGAGCTGCTGGAATACACCGATAGGTGCATGGTGACAGATTCTTGACTTGAGGATGGTAGCTAGTAGCAAGCCAGGGGAGCACTAGAGAATGCCCTACCACCAAGCTATATTCATTGCTGACTGTACAATGATATGACAGAGTCTGTTATGGTGGGAGAGAAGTGTTTGAAGACAGAGTCAAGGGGAATACAATTAGTTATACCTGTGGAAGAAACGGCGTTAAAGTAAAATATAGTTAAGTCCAGCTACCTCGGTATAGTTCACGTTTGTTATGGTGTGAATGAGCCTTGAACTTGGATGTGAGTGTGTCTGTGACGAGTGTAGAGGTGTGGGTGTGTGTATCAATGACCAATGAATATAAAATACAGAAGAGAAGTAGAAACCTGTTTCCGCACGGATGTTCTTGAGAAGAGCAATGTTTTCTATAGTTATAACTTGAAGAGCTTTAAATGCAAGGGGAGTAAAAGCATTTAATCTGTACTCTAAAACTAACCTGCCCTAATCTCACGTAAGATATTTCTAAATGCGTATTTTTGCGTAATTTGTGTTTACTTGCGTTGGAACGAACGAGTTTAACATACGTACACACAGTATTCTCGCAAATTTAAACTGTTTCTTTTGAGGAAATAAATAATTACTTGCGATTTGACGAGATCCCCCTCTCCCCCAAGTGATAATGAGTGAGATTAGGCCCCCCTCTTAACGCCTTACGTAAATAAAAACGTACGCACCCTAAATCCGCGGGAAGCAGCTAGCTAAGTCAGTCATCTTACTCAGTAGTCAGTACAAACATGTGAGGATCACATCTCCTTATCACCATTCAAGGCATTTAATATTTGTACCTACATGTTATTCGCATTTAAATTATATCAATTTACATATATCAACAGATATGGCGGCTTGTGTATGTGTGTGTGTGGCGAATTGGTAACAGCCTGATGTCGAATTTGGAGGAACAACTTGTAGGTTAAGAAAAAAACTGGGGTTAACTTATATATAAACACATTCCGTGAACTTAACTGTCTAATCTGTGTCCCTTGGTTTCACGCGCGTAGATTACAGTTTATCGCGATAAAAAGTATCCTATGTACTTCCCCAGAGCCCGGATTAAGTCTGAAAAGGTAACAAATCAACAAACAGACAAGAGTCCCTTCCGCATTTATAATATTAGTATGGATAATGAATAGTGATTATTGAATTGTGTAACATATTATTGAGTAATTTAGAGTCTGAATTGGGCTGAAATCAATCAGGAGGAGTGCTCTCTCGTTTCGGAGGCCTTCAAGACACACTTTGGGCCGCTGTGCCATCGGAGTTAGTTATTCTAGAAATCATGTTTAAGTTATGTGACATCCAGAAAAAGCTGGTCATTACGTTTGCAATGTTAATAGAAGCAATTGCTTCCATGACGACGCAGCCGCGTGTAACGAAGGGTGGATCAACATTAAGGCTCTGCTATCCGCAGCCTTACCCCGCAGTCGCAGAGGGGGTACCTCATGTCGATCTGGGAGTAAAGACCACGTTAAAATCGTCACTTAAAATAAACAAGGCAGCATTTTCAAAAAATAGTGCCATGGCTTTCTCGGTATTGTATTTTTTAATACATTGATGGTATTGGATGGAGAAAATTGGTATTAATTTTATGTAAACGGGTCACTTTGCACATATTTTTTCGTTATCTAAATATAATTATATGTATAACTCAAAGGTGACTGACTGGCATAGTGATCTATCAACGCACAGCCCAAACCACTGGACTGATCGGACTGAAATTTGGCATGCAGGTAGATGTTATAACGTAGGCATCCGCTAAGAAAGGATTTTGATTAATTCTACCCCCAAGGGGATAAAATAGGGGATGAAAGATTGTATGAAACTTTGTCAATTTTAAACCGATCGCGCTTTGACTTTGCATACATAAAGCTGTAGCCCACGCGGGTGAAACCGCGGGGAAGTATAAATATAATTTTTGCATGTATATTTGTTTGCAAGGCTCTCTGTTTTGTATTATGTAGGTTAACACATATTTTTTTAGATATTTGTCAATCACAATTAAAGATAAATATTTTTCAGCTTAGCTTCGGAACTAGGCTCCTTAAGTTTTTGTTCACTCCGCCGTAGCCGTGGCGAAAAGTTTACAATATATAAGAACATAATATTCTTGTGTCTAGAATACTGAATATAAAATACTATACGAATAAATTAGACTTTATAAAAACTGATGTCGTGCGTCTCAGTCCACTGCGCTTACAAGTTCAGTCAGGGTAGCATTGCAATTGTAATCGTAACATAGAGTTTGTTGTTAATGGTAAAATTGTGTCGTCACTCGTCAGTAACTTGTATAAAAAACCAGTCAAGTGGAGCTTGTGTGGAGAGGGTTCTGTATCTAACATTTCGTTTTCCGTGGGAACTTTAATGAGTAAGGAGTTTCCTTTTGGTTTTCTGTAAACTATATCTCCATACTCTCCTATTATTTTTTCAAATGTTATCCTTAGTCGATTCGGAGATAGTGGGGTATAATGTCTGATTTTCGTAATAGTTTTCACTAAAAGAGTATTTTTTAGGAATCTTTTTATTACTTCTTTCACCCGCTAGCGTTAGCGTTTAACCATAACATGTCACCTTAACTAAATATCATAAATAAATGACGAAAAAATAGACGGACACAGACGAGAGTGAACTTAAGAGTTTTGTTTTTTAATAAATGCACGGAACTCTAGTAGGCTTGACTTAAATAATAATTTATATGTACTAATTATCATTATTATTCAATTAGAATTAATAAATTTAACTCACTTTTAATGTTATCAAGTTTTGTACGCCACCGTGGTGCAGCAAAACGTGGCACCTACCTGGCACTGTACTGTAATTCCATCTTACAATTAATTAACTCAAATGAAATCTTTATCTTCATCTTCAATCGACATTAAATGAATAAATTCTATACTATTCTAAAAAGTACTTTTACTAGTAGTAGATAGTAACCCAATAATTATACGAAAGCTTTCGCTATCTCCCGCATCCTCCTCGCCGCAGATCGTTAGTCAGCTGCGCACGTCTGTCTGTGTGTTTGTATTCAGGGCGCGAAGCTCCATTCACGACGATTTCTGCTCGAGAGGTAAATGAAGACGCACCGGATGTTATGTGAAACGGGCGCTTTACAACAGTTACGTTTTTAGGGTACTAAGTCAATTACTGTATCAAGCTGTCTTTAGTTTTTTCTAAAGTATGCACTTGATATTAAAAGAGGTAGTTTGTGAGTTTGGAGTTTGGATATAGTCCTGGAGGTAATTTTTGGAACTACTGATCCAATTTTGAAAATTCTTTAACTATTAGTAAGCTACATTAACCCCGAGTGTTGTAGGCTATGTTTTATTGTGATGAAAGTCATGTGGGAAGAAAAATATAAGTACATATTTCAAACAATACAAATATGTAAGGCCAAAAAATTATTTAAGTATTTTTATTAAGTTTAAAACAAAGTCGTCTGCCGCGTCTGTATGTTTGTGCGCTTAGTAATTCTAAACTATGTAAATAATTTTGATAATATACGAGTAGTATGTACGAGCATTCTTTTTTATGTTTTTTTCTTCTAACCTCATATTAGACGCGTGTAAAGCTGGGGCGGATGACTAGTTAATTTATATGTGTGCCTATTTTAATATAGCTTTGGAACGACCGCAAAATTTACTGGAGCACTAATAATTGTTTGTGGCGTCAAACAATATTGATATGTTGAAAAAATCTGATTCGACAAAATCCAATCACTCATCGTAGAGGTCACCAGAAAATACATAAATATCGTAAATAATTTCATAAATAATTTTAGGTTTATTTGTTTTTATTTCTTTGTTATGGTATATTATTTTTAGTTTGAACAAAAAATTATAAAGTCTTGGTTAGTTCATTTATGGTAGCTATTTAAATTTGTGAACAGCAACACCACTCATGATTAAAAAAAAACTAACGTCAAGTAAGTTGTCATTGTCAACTTTGACAAACATCAAGCTGAAAAAAAAAACATCTTTAAGTCAGCGACTTTTTTGGCGGCAATCGAATTGTCAACGTGAAAATTTTGTTTTTATTGCCTAAACTTGTGTTTCTTCGTTCTTGTGTTCTTGTGTTTCTTTGTAATATTGGTGGATTATTAACCATTATGTGTTCGTTAATGTGTACAAGTGTGGGAAATTGAAATAAAGTTGTGAAAGTGACTTTTCTAGTTGCTCCAAAAAAGTCCGTGTAAAGTTTAAGTAAAGCGCCACTACTTTACTTAAACACTGTCCTCATCCCATCATCTCATCATCATCATCACCATCATCATTTAAACTTGATTCAACTCTCTGAGTTTGAAATATTTTATACTTGACACTGGCAAATACACTAATCGTGTGACGCCATAACGAAAAAAAAAAAAAAAAAAAAACATCAAGCTGTCAAAAGTGTCAAAACCGACATCGATCGATTTCATATTAATTTATATTTATACGACTCCAAGCGGACAGATTTAATTAAACACGATATTACCATACAAATCGATTAAAAATAAAACACAAGTTTCGACCAACTTGACCTTGTCGATACAAACAATTGCAAAAAGAGTTATGTAAGAACAAGTAGTTTAAATATTAACTCGCCCTTGACGGAGTGAGGTAAACAGTGCAGCGGATATGCAGATGATGTCACACGGACAGACTGTTTCTTAGATGTAAAGATATTGAGGCTTGCGATAAGTGAGCTGGCACGAATTAAATTGTTATTTTATTGTGCCTGAGTCGGAGGATACAAAGTTTCCTTGTCAAATGTTATGAATAAGTTTAATTTCTTACTAGCTGTTCCCAGTGGTTTGTGGTGTGTGGTGGGGTAGTGGTGGTTTTATAGATTTAATAGTTTTTAAATTTATCAGGAACAAACAAACAATCAAATCTTTTCTCTTTATAATTAGTTTATAGAAACAAAAAAAAAATCAGCTGTTCCTTTGTCTTCCTCTTAAAAAAGGCTTGACTGATTTGAATGTCTATTTTTGTTGTTGTTGTAAGCATAATTGTCAGGACAAGGTTCGTATGTAAGAATTATTTTCGAAAATTCACTAAATAATGGAAAATTCGGGAATAACTGAAAGTGCTTCTTTTCTATTGGCCACTAGTTCAATGATAAATGTGATACGAAGAACGTGTTATTACAAATGTAATGTTGCTGCTCATTGATGTTATTAATAATACAAGTTTCATTTAACAGTTTCCGTGTGTCGTCATAACGTAATCTTACATGACAGAATGACTAATGTTCGCTATATGATTATTAATGGATTATTTAAAGTACATGATTGGTATCAATTTACACTGAAAAGTCTAAAATATCATTTTTGCAGGCCTAAAGTTTTTTTTGTCAGATTATTTTATTGAGAAAAGAGAAGTAGTCTATAAATAACAAAATAAAAACACTTAAACAAACCTTAATATGTAAAATAAAACTACCTATCAAACTAAACAAACTATTTAATCTAATAAACCACTACCAGTTGGCAACGTTCCCAAAATGCTGGCCGCGTTGAACGGCAATGCTTATTCGTTGCGCAAAATAACGGCCAGCATTTAGGTCACGGGTAGCATCGACCAGTCGCTTCGATATATTATTATATATCGATTTCGCTCCCGGTCCCATATTGCCATATTTTGTGAAATTATCAGAAATAAAAAGAGAAAAGATGCTTGGCAACTTATTACGTTATGAATAATATGTATAGTAACTAGCTGCGCCCGCGGTTTCACCCGCGTGGACTAATAAAGATAGTGATAAAAAGAATCTGGAGGGGTATAAAAAATAGTTTACCACCTACCGAATATACACAAAACGTTTCATAAAATCGGTCATGCCGTTTCGGACGAGTCCGGTTACAAACACTGCGACGCGAGAATTTTACATATTTTAGGGATGAAAAAATAATGTAAGTAGGCATACATATGCAAAATTAATAATGGTTTTAAAAAGAAAAGCGATTATCACACTTTTAATACTAAGAATAAAGATACAATTGCTTTACCACTACTAGGGTCCATAAGGTACAAAATTTTTCTCGTTCCACATTGTGACATGGTCGTAAACTTAACACCAGTCAGGTAAATACATTATGTCATTGTCACAATTGGGATCGGAAATCCAGTCTGTGCAAACAATGAAGGCGTTTGCGATAAAACGGCTGAAATCGCAGCTTCCGATGAGGTCAGATAATCCCACATAGACGGCGAGGCGAGAGGAGTGATCTCAGAGGTGTGCGGCGAAACAAACAAGGCTTGGGCAGGTCTAGAAAAAAGCCTGTAGGTACCTAGGGTTGACTATCAATAATGTTTCTATGCCATTTTACTATGGGTCTTTGCCCGGACCTTCGTTAGGCAATAGCGGAGACGTAGCCAACGCTAAATGATATATAGCAACCTATAGCAATATTAGCAATCCAAAACTATAATTATTGTTATTACTTATAAATAAATTGGTAAAGGTGGAATTAAATTAAGTAAAAAAGTAGTCATTTAATTAGTTGTATTAGACTATTTCAAAAGGTTAAAAAAATTAAATAGTCAGACGTAGCACACTAAAGACGAATCATTACACTTTGTCCCACAGTGCAACTAACTGGTGGGACTAATTAGAACAACTATTCTTCCTTGTATTGTATATTAAAAAAATCATTAAAACAAATAATGATTTTTAACAATTTACATGACATAACTTCTCAATCCTCATGTAAGCAAAGGATCGATCTTCTTTAAAAAAATATGTTTTTTGTTAAAACATGCAAAGTGACCCCTGTTTAGTGGTTTAAACTGTTTTTGTCTTATTCTCTAAAGAATAAGATCTTGTTAATACGATCAGTAAATTAAAAAGAAAACACTAACTCAAAGAGTCTTTTGGGTGATATGTCTTTATCTTTCGTTTTATATGTCTTTTACTCAGATATTGCCTTGTTATTTTACCTTTTGTTATTCGCAGATCGGCATGAGACCCCCTCAGTCGGAGGCTGCTGAGATTATGTGTTATGAGCCTCCCACATACAATCGTCACCTGGCCGGCCGGCGCGTCGGTCATAAGTACTGTTGACTGATTGTTTTTGAATGTGTTTGTTTGTCATTTGTCAACGTATAGAATAGTGATGTGTTGTGATAAATGATAATCGATTTACTGTTGATGAATGTGTTTGTTGACAGAGGATTCTTAAGAACTCGTATTGTTTTTTTTTTTGTTGTTTTACTGACTGCAAATTTTTCATATTACTTTTCGGGATAACTGTATTTTTTTATATTTAGTTCAAAAGTCATCATCATGATTGGGGATTTGTGATTTTTTTGGACAATAAATCTTCGTCCGTCTCCTACAACCCCCCCAACATTAATGTTATAAACGTGAATGTAACTCTGTTTCTTTGTTTGTTACCTTTTCACGTCGAAGCCGTTGAACCGATTTTGCTGATATTTGGTATAGAGATAGTATAGATCCCAGATAATGACATAGGATACTTTTTATCACGACAAAGTATAGTCCACGTGTGTGAAACCACGTCGAACAGCAAGTAGCTCTATAAATTCAAACATCTACCTAACCTGTCATCACATCAATCTTACAAAACGTGTAGTACGGAGAAGCATCCAGCCTAAACAATAACAATAGTGGCTACATTAGTGTAGCTGGACCCAGTGTGACCACTTACCAGCCGAGGCGCGGGCCCGTGAAGGTTGCACCACATACCTAACGTTTACAAGCTTGCGTATCAAATAACGGGGGCAAAGGTCCTGCTGAATATTAGGAGGCGCAGGGCCTAGCTAAAATGAAAACGTTTCCATTTCTACAATGGCTAACGTTTCGATTGAGCTTGTCTTACGGCCGGTTTCAGTGACCTATCTATCCACGGTTTTATTCCCTACTGGAGATAATAATTTGACTCAAGCTCCATAGAAGTAGTGTCAATTTTCTATCTCTAGTAAGGCAAACCGTGATAGGTTGGAACTGGCCGTTAAATGCATTTTGGCTACCCATTTTGTATGGGATGTAGGGATTGTCATTGTAGACGTTTGTTCTGACCACGTGACTTAACGTTGAAATAATAATATGTCACGAAGGATTTGTGCGAGCTCCAGGTGTAGGACTGGCAGGAGGTGGCGCAGGACAGACCGAAGTGGCGTCTTTTGTTATCGGAGGCCAAGACTCACTTTGGGTCGTTGCGCCATCTCAGTTAGTTAGTTATTCCCATACTTTAGTTTTCTCTTAGCGTTATTGATTGTAGAATGTATCTTGGCAAGGGCGAGTTGACGCATGTGCCAGCCATCGCTCTCCTCGACCATATTAGAGGGAAGAGGGCGACCCGACACACGACGCCGCTGCAAGCAAAGTCACTTTCGTGAGCATGACTGTTTTAGTTGTTTACAGAAGATGGTTAGAATAAATACGACGGTCGAAAGTTTTCCGAATAAAAGACTTCAACGCGAGCTTTTTGTTTTCCAGATTTTGAAGGTTTATCGCCATCGCTATTTGAAAAAACTTGCTTTTTAGGTACCTAATCAATAATGTAGTATGACGCTTAAATAGGCCATTTAAATACCTATATAGATAAAATTTTATTGTTTTACTATATGTGCCCTGCGGTTTCACACAGCACAGTTCTACTACAGCTTTTTTGCGGTAAAAACTATCCAAAGTCCTTCCATAGGACTCAAACTATCTCCATATTAAATTTCGTCAAAATCGGTCACAGTGGTTTAGGCGTGAAAATGTAAGAAACAAACAGATATACAGAGTTAAATTTTTTGCATTACAGAAACAACAAAATAAATTTATAAATCCAATTAAACGCCTCACACAACTAAATAATAAATAATGGTCTCCAAAGTAGGTACTGTATTAATCGACAAATGGTTCAATCAGCGTTGTTTTGAGAACTATATTACGCTTCTATATCGCGTTACTAGGTCCGCTACATGCGAAATGGCCGCGTTGAACACGTCTCCGCTCGTTCGACTTGTTTCTTTGAAACTGATTGCTTTAGTAGGAGAGCATAATGTACCGATGCGATCCTTATCTGATAATATGTGTAGGTGGTCACTTTAATGTGATAATGAAGTAAAATGTGCCGTAACAAAAGGATGGTAGGTTTTATCGTTTGGGAATGAGTCAAATCTAATACTATAAATTTTTGCGAAAGTATTACATAGAAATTAAAAATATTTGTTTGTTCATTGGGAGGTTTAACTTAAAACTAGCTACGCTTGTTCTAATGTCCTTGCACCGGTAAAATAACAGGCAAGAAACGCCCGGCAGATCTTTTTTTTTTATTTCACGCTGGATTTGAGTAAGATTTGAAATAGAGATGGTTTTTACCCTGAATACACACATAATATGTGTATATTATACACACACACATATTACACATACACATATTGTTACGTATCTCTATATTTTGTTATTGTATCTAGAAACAACGCAAGATTTTGTTATGTTGTGGATGCCCGATTCTCGTAGTTTCCAATACCTTAGATACAGGGAATCCTTTTTAGGGGTTGAGTTTTGTGGTCGTTTGTAATACGTTGGTAAGGTTCGTAGGTACGTCACCAAACCCTTTTAGCAATACTGCACCGTGTCAGTAGAGCACGATTCCGTAGGTGTGAACCGATCGCACTTTTATGGTTGTAACTCCATTTGGGATTCAGCTAGTAAAGTTTTATTTGCTTCAACATAACATCGCCTATTTCGGCAGCGGACATACATGCGATGTTTTTTCTAAAACCTGATTTTGGCGCGGTTCGCAAAACTAGATGAGAATTTTAATGGATGGAAGATTATGAATACGCCTAAGATTTTAATCCATATACAGATTAAACATTAATTGGTAGTAAGAATTTTAACATACTGATGAGTAGATTTCTTTGAAGACCTTGAAATCTTTTCAAGCGCATGTTATAAGATAATTTAGGGTGACCCCACGCTAGGCCTATATTGGGACCTGGCTCTCGATTTGGTTGCCGGAATATACTATAGTACTTGGCTATCAGAAGAACACTAGACAATATCCAAGTCAAGCAATGGTTTCATCACGATGTTTTCCTAAAGCTTAAGCTCATTGCATTATTCAAACGCACGAGGTCGTAGATACAGGTCGTAAGCTAATGGATAACATCGCGATGAAGGGATCATACTCTGATGATCAAGGTAAAAAATTACATTGATCAACATTTAGAGAACTGTACCTTTATTTATCGTAAAGACATTACTAGTTTCACATAACAATATTTATTTGCTTATCCTCTGTTCTAATTTTAGAATTTTAGATGTGGTTTCGCCAAGTTTTGTGCAAAATAAATAAAGCAGTGCTCGGGCCGGGCGTCCCACGGTCGCGGGCAAACCTGTTCCACCAGCCTCCGAGCTGAGATAGAATAACATATATTTTGGCGGCTAGGATGCGCCAATGTTTTCAATATGCAAGCATTGTTTGAAACTCTACCTCGAAAGTGGCGTTAGTAGATCTTACACTGCGAAGGATTTACGTAGACAAAGGCAAAGAAAGAATTGACGTCATGTCAATCAAGAGGTCAACAAAAGTATGGCCGAGGACCGAACAAGATGGAAAGTGCTCCACCGATTGGTATTGCAAAAAACGCTTATAATGTCACTCTATTTTTTATAAACTTGGTAACTTAGTAATGAGCAGGTAGAGATAATTATTCAATTTGCTAAGTGGATTAATTACCTCTGCTATTATTGAAACGGTATGTTTTTATTGCTGTAGGGTAAAAATCTCATTAATAAATAATTCATTAAATTGAATTGTAGAATAAAGGTTTCCTAAGGGGCAAATAAGAGGACGAACTATATTATACAAGAAAGGTAATGTGACGCCATGGCATCGGAACTCGGGGTGGCACCTGTCTGCATTATACTGATCGACTTAATTTTTTGCATAAAGATTGTGTATGTGTTAATATATTTTCCTTTCTTCTTTTGCAACAAATATAATTCTAATAATCACTTTACATTTACAGTTATACCAGCAGAAATTAACGCTAGCTTCTTTAACAGTTCTGGTGAGTTCTGTTGCTTTGTTGTATTAACCAAACAGTTCGTGAGAAAATACATAATTTTAGTTAACAGTTTCCAAATGATTACTCTTTAACTTGTTAAAGACAAAAGCAAGTGTAGTTAATTAATTAGAGCTAGTGATTCATAAAAGTCAAGTCAGTAATTTTGAATCCATATTTAATGTTATAAATTTCAAAACTAATTCTCTCTGACCCTCTGTCTATTTATTACCTTTTGTTGAACAAAAAAATCTTGATCAAATTTGGTATGCAGATAGTTTGAACCCTAAGCAAGGACTTGGGTTATTTTTTATCGTGATAAACTGAAGTCCAAGTTGATGACAACGCGTAGCACAGCTAGTGAGACATAATTTACCAACTATATTATCTTCCGACACGATGACTTTGTAATAAAATACCTACTTATTACACACATCTCTATCAAAAAATAAAGGTTTAAAGTAAATCAGAATAATCTGTATCAATAATTTAAGTACTCGTAAGAACAGAGAAATAATGGGAAAAGAGTTTCTTCCAGAACTGATTCATGGCAAATAAATTCGAGAACATCAACGATTGTGAGTTCAACCGTGATTCACCGGCTGCGCTTCGGAAATTAACTAATTTAAATTATATGGAATGTCAGCCGTAGACATTTATAAAACGATACAGTGTTTCTGCAGACCAACAGTTTTAATTTGGCGATGCGACGGTCACTTATTTCAGGCACGCTATAACTTTCAAACCTTTTTCGCAAACTTGAAACCACCATTGTGTCTTGCCATTACGAGTAGGTATATTTTATTGTCAGATAGATAGATTAACTCATTATTGGTACACCACAACATATAGAGAAATTCAAATCAAAACAATAATAAAACTACTAACTCTATTGTTGTTTTAAATTTCTCTGTATTGTGGTGTACTAAAAAAGTGCTGATCTATTCTATTTAAATGATCACATTACTTACGATGAAGCGTAAATGGCTCAGTGGCAGTGACTTAAAAATATGCGACTCACAGGTCGTTGGTTCAAATGACCTTTTTCCACGGCACGCAATATCGCAGAGCTGAGCCAGCGGGACATACACACACCAACATCGACGTAGTTTTAAACTGGAGGTGATTTACCCATCAATAAACATACGAACATGTCAAATTCAATACAAAGTGTATTGACCGTTTCCGCAAACCTTTTCACACACTTCTATTCTTGTATTTAGTAAACAATAACCAGAATGAAGATATCGTATGTTACGAATCAAACATATTAGATATATGATTTATTTTAGGATGTTTCCCGTGGTTACATAAAGTGGATCACATTTTATTTCAATAAAAAGTATCCTAAGTCCTTCTCCAGGATTTAAACTGTCTCCATATTATGTACTAGATGTTATTAAAATCAGTTCAGCGGTTTAGGTATGTAACAAAGAAACAGACAGAATTTTTTTCGCATGTTTAATATTAGTATAGGTTTTTAGAGACAAATAAACCTAATAATAATACCCTAATAATACCTAACCTAATATTTTGAACCTTTTTTAGCATTCAACGTTCTTTTATCATACCGACCTATACTATAATAGGTAATGGGTTCTGTAGTTACCAACATAGTTACACTTACCTATGTTACCTATGACCTCACCCTGCCTATCTAAATGTTAAAGTTATCATTAAATATAATAAGGTAAACATCACATAATACCCACAAGGTCCCCAAAGGACATTTCAGCCATCATCTGCAATTACAATGGCCACACTCACCGGCCAACTGTCGCGTAAATACCTATGTTATACCTATAAATACACATTACTCATGATCAGTTCTGTTTTTACCGTAAGGACACGTAGGCCTAGGGCCCAGGGCCCCCGGTCTGACAGGGGCCCTGAGTATGTGAAATCTCATGACAGTGTTTTAGGTTGCTTGGCAGAAGACGCTTCCTTTAATTAAATTAGTAATGTACGCGCAAACACATTTTGACATTAGGTTAAATTCACTAGATAACTGTTTTTGGGCATTATAGATTTGTTTTTATGTAAAGTTTTTACATAATGTATTACTCTACCTTTCTCAATTTGATAACAGACAGCTACCGACTTCAGACATTTCAACTTTTTAATAAAATTCAATTTGAATTACAAGTTGGCGTTAATCTGATAATAAATTTTCATTCGCTTGTTTTGCTTTCTGAAAGAGCCTAACATTAAGTGCCCAGGGCCCCTGCATGGCCTAAGACGGCCCTGTGCACGATCATGATTCAATACTGGGTCTATCAACTTGTGTGTCAAGGCTCTCAATTTGCAATTGGGACCTATTTAGTATTTATAATTAAATTACGTCATATCTAAATAAACAAACCGCACTTGGTTACGAGAAATTAGTCTCAAATGAGGTAAAATAACAAAATAGCAGTTTGTAACAAGAATTTGCGGTAAAGTTAACTACAGTCACATTGATAAGGATTCCGAAAATAAATGAGCCGATTTGCAATTCTAATGACTTTATCGTTTGTTAAGAAGTTTGAAAAGAGGACGCATTGTCGACAAAACTGTAAAAGCTGGGAGTTTGGTACTAGTTTTTGGCTGCTAAATTTCATGTGTAAAAAGTAGTACGATAAACCACGGTGAACTATGGTGGCTATTATCATAGTTAAAATGCATAATTGTTTTCTGAACTTGTTTGCGGATAGTGGAAATTGTTAGATACATCAGGATGAAATGTCTTACTTCCTGCAGGGTAGTGTTTGACCACAAGTGACCTGATGCTAACTGACGATGTGGTTGAAGGTGGCGCCACGCTATGCTTGGATTGGAAAGGCTCTCAAGTGGGGCTACCGGAACACATCAACAAATCAAAATTCTATTCTTAATTTTCTTTTTCCATTTTTCCTTTTTAGTGCCGATGCTTGGGAATTACGGTAAATCCTGAGAAGTTCTACACGCTTATTTAGTTTACCTTTATCGTGGATACTGTTGATTTTTAAGAATTGCACCTTACCTATTTTACAAGAAGAAAAAACTTGAATTTTCACGAAAGCCTCAGTGAAAATGTAACCAAGGATTACATCAAAGATTTTAACACCTGTGTCACCTCAAAATCATTCCCAACAAGCCAAATGGGACACCCGGGAAGGATTCAACTCGCATCACTCACCGATATAAACAAACGGCGGTCCGCGCTCGCTGCGCGCGCACTAACTGTCACGCACGCTGTGGTCGCGTCGTCACCTACTCTGGTGTACTGTTAGGTGTTGTCCTGCCAGGTGTGGTAAGTCTACTGTTGCACTGTCTGCTGCTGTGTTGCTGGTGGAGAGGACGCGCGAGTGTCTGCGAGGCGCGCGGCGGAGTGCGCTCGCCGCCGCGGGGGTGGCAGGCCCGCGCCTACGCGCCGGCGACACGAGCGCGGGACACGCCGCGTTTTTTGTGCTAAAAACGCTCGCGTGGGTCTTAATAATGAATGAAATTGATTTCTCGATTGTGGTAATTTGATGTTGTCATGCCACATCTTAAACGATTCAATATGTTTGATATCAATGCTCGTCAATAAAGTATTTATACACTTGACTGGGTATTGATTTTATTTATCCAGTGGCCGCTGTGGTATTGAAGAAATTGGTAGCGTACATCAAAGTCCTAAGAAAAAGGTAAAATAAAATTGTTTTACCTACATTATTATATGAGAACATTTACTATGAATAATAATGAATAAACTTTACATGAATATAGCAAAACATGCCTTATAGAATAAATGAATAAATAAGCTAATAGGTATAGAGAGGAATTTGATTATTTATGTATGTTGTCGAGAACTAATTCGACAGTCTCCACCCTAAATAGTGATGTCACTGATTCCACAAGTAAATTAGAACCATATTTTCTTTCTCTGATTTTCTTTACCTATATCTTCTTGTCAAAACGTATGCAAGTAAAAGTAAAAGAATCTTCATTCCTACAACAACTACAAAATAACATTCAAATTAGGTATTTGTAACAAGTAACTAGTGTTGGTGTTTGCAGTAGTGGCCTCAGCAACGTTTGTAACATATAATTTTTCATGTTGATACTTGTCCGATCACACGATGTACTTTCCGGTAAGTCACGTAATCCTAAAGTCAATACAGTGACTAATCCGTGTCTTGTACATATATATAATATACATAATTATTATTGATATACCTATTAGCAGGTGTCACCGTGGGCGGCGCATGTTTGCGATCATTCTCGAGTTAGAGGAAATCCTTGTGACTAGCATAAAACTTTAATGAATCCGCGCCAAAAGTATACTGTACAATGTTAATTAACAGCACTTACGTCAGATTATGGAAATTACAAACTGAACCTTTGAAGAAATTGAAAGATGGTACCTACTTATGTAATACTAGATGTTCCTCGCGCGTATTTTCGTAACCATTAAACCGATTTCGATGAAATTGGGAATGGACCCTGGATTAATACGCTACTTTTTATCCTGGTAAAAGGTTCCTGCGGGATAACGTGAAGACGCGGGTGAAACCGCGGGGCGCAACTAGTTTGTAATATAGTTATAATTATGCCGCGGAATGATTCAGAGAAATACGAGTAACTATTCTTATGGACTAAATATTTAAAACGCAGCGTTTTTCCCGCTCCGTGTAATTCTCCATTCTGTACTCCACGTGAGCGCCGCAAACCTGACCGTTCGTGTCATCCCGTGACGCGTCTTCCGCTCCGATCGTAATCGCAATCCTGCGCTTAGATAGGCGCACACGCACCTGTCAGGGTTACCACCTACCACGTTACCGTTGCCAAAAAAATGGGTAATTTATGAAAAACTGGTGACACCCCGCAGTTTTCCCGTTACAGGTATCTTTTTCCGGGATAATAAGTAACTTATTCAGAGTATATACTAATGTAACTCTGTTGCAAATTTCACTCAAATCCGTTGAGCCTTTTCAGCGTGAAGAAGTAACAAACATACACACATACTCACAAACATGTGGATTTATGAGATTAGTATAATTTACTTTGGTACTGTTATTAAATAAGCTGGTAAGTTTTTTTAATTTAATCACTAGGAAATGATTACGTTACATACTGAAAATAGAGATTAGATACTACTATAAGATAGAAGTATAGTTAATATGTTGCAACTATCCAAACTATTTGACTAAAATCACAGTACGTGTCGAAACTCAAAATTAAGATAAAACTAAACTGAGATCAGTATTGGGCAATCAGATAAGACTGACTGGAAAATTAACGATGATAACTCAGGTTCGATCTCTCGCATAAGTTTTCGGCGAAGGAAAACGTCTTGTCTTGAAACCATGGCTTGATGTTAGAGCTTATTCTAATGCAATAATATCACGAGGGATCATTATTATAAGACCGCCTTTTGTGACACTTACTATTGCTCCAGTTTAAAATTTCTCTGTATTGTGGTACACCAATAATGAGTTTACGTGCATTGTGGTCAGGTAGCAATTCACCATACATAAGAGTGGGTCATGATGAATTAAATAAAGTAAGCGACTTCTATGAAAATCATAATTGTATTCAAATGTCATTGCTAATACTGAAAATTTATTTAGCCAATTATTTCTTAGTTGTTTGAAAAATATCAATGTCAAATATCAAATAGAAATTTTATCACGTGTAGGATAATATTTGTCACTTTCTTAATTTACAGACGTTTGTTTTTCTATTTAATATGTATCGCTAGAAGTTGTTAATTTAATTCGTGCTTTTAGATCCGTTGATATGACACCTATATATATACATCCTTGAGTACCATTCATTTTAATTTCAATAAGATCCAGTAAGCAGGCTTAATATAATGACACTTCTGCCGAGTACTGCCCCTTGAAATCTTGATGGCCCTACTCCACTGCATCTACTAGATCACATCTTGTATCACGTGGGCGTGTCAGGTCACGGCGCGGCGTGACACCTGATGAGACCCTGGTTAATGCTGATGGATGGAGGACTGGCGTGATGATGATTAAGTTGTACAGGACAACGTGGATTGGATGATTGGGGATGATTACCTACAGCTAGTCGTTACTGCAATGGCGCGTATATTGCTAATATTTCGACTTAACTACTTAACGAGCGTGTCTTAGTAAATAAGACGACCATTCCATGTTTCTTGCATGTTATTATTTCGAATACAAATTAGCGACCTGCGTAGCACACAAGCTGACGGCCCGCCTGATTATAAGCGGTCACTGTCGCCTAGACATTTGCACCACTAAGGGCGTTGCTGATGCTTTGCTGACCCTGAAGAATTCTTTTCACACCCTGATTCTGTAGCACTGCGGAAAGACTTGTGAAGGGAGCTCGTTTTACATTTTTAATTATGCACGCAGGAAAAGAAGCGCATAAATCGAGTCTCGATTGTATGTGGATGAGCTTTATTCCGATAGTGATGATGATTTAGAAGCGAATTTTAAAATTCAGGAAAGCTGAGAGTACCGTTTGCTAAGGATTTTATATTCGAACACAAGAACCTACCCGTGCGGAGCGGGCAGCGGGTAACACTTATCATATTTTACTCACAAAGTGTGTGTCGCAAGTGGGTGCCTCCACTCTACAGAGGCGGGTGTCGAAGTGTTATCTTGACCATTAGAAGTCGATTGAAGCTAATGGTGGGCGCGGCCACACATCGACCCATTACAACAAAATCACGACAATTTAACCGAATTACCTACGCGGGTGCGACTTTGTAGAGGCTTCTACAATAAGCTGGAGCTTTTGATGAAGTAGAAGATCGTGATGGAACCATAGCCTGCTTGATGGTAGGACCACCTAGCTTTACCATCCTCAAGTTAAGAATCTTTCGCCATGCGCCTATAGTGTGTAGGTACCAGCCGCCATACCTAAGAGCCAGTTTCCAATCAAGCACATAACTTTAAGTCAAAATTTAGTTAATGTTGTCAGATATATAAAGATAAAGATGGCGTATTGAGAGATTTGCTTCGAAAAGATATGACAATATCTATATTCCAGACAATGTATAGATGCTGTATTTTATCTATGCATATCACAATAGGAATACTCTACAAGGCGATGTGTAATAAAACAAGATAACGGCTGAATAATAGAAGAAATTAAACAAACTAAACGTGCGGCAGATAGCGCACGCGCTCGCGATACATGCTACATACCACACTCTGCAATGAGGCTAGCTAATGTTGTAATAATAGGAATATAATACCTACTGGGTATTATAGTCTGAGTGATGCTGGATGAACGGTAACGCGTGAGCCTTACAAGGCGCCGACACCAAGTTCGAATCCTCGCAGCCCCGCGCCTTTGAAAATCTACAGCTTTATTTTCCGCGTTTTGAATAAAATCTACAAAGTGCAAGTAGGTACTTTCGGTTGCCATTATTAGTATTAGGGCAAACGTCATCATCATCATTATCAGCAGCCCAGTCCACTGCTGGTCATCATGAGTGTCCACGACTCGGCTCTGTACGTCATAACGGGTAAGACACACTGATTGAAGATTTTTGTCTTCAGGCATGGAGGTATTCGCGAAATAAAAGAGCAAGGGAAGAACCACTCAAATTTTGCCCAGCTTCATGGGGGGAATCATCCTACTTAATATTATAAACGTAAATGTTTGTGAGTACGGATGGATGGATGGATGTTTGTTACTCTTTCACGCAAAAACCACTGAACGGATTTGAGTGAAATTTGAAATGGAGATAGCTTATACACTGGATTAACACTTAGGCTACTTTTTATCCCTTAAAAAGGTTCCTGCGGGATAACGGGAAGACGCGGGTGAAACTGCAAGGCGCAGCTAGTTATCACATAAATTATTTACATACCAAACTCCGTCGTAATAACCACGTTACGGCGAAATGAAATGTGGGACGTTGCGTATGTTATGATTGGTTCGCGGAAATGACGAATGATTCAAGGCTTCGGCTCATTGTGATCCATAACTACTGCCTGTAGGTAGGTAGTAATGCCTACTAATGGATGGTGAGCGTTGACTTGCGCTCTCACAATGATTCCGAGAAAGGACTTCACAAGCTGTTCTTGTTAATTTAGTTTAACCAGTTTATATAAATGCGAAAGGTAGGATGTTTGATAATTGGTTGACGCTTGATGTGGCGCAATGAACAAACTGCCAACTGTGAAGAGAGAGGTGTTGAGTTCCGCTAAGAAACAAGTATTTATTCCTAGTCTGGGTCTGGTCTGGTGGTGGCGGTATCCACGACTTGTTTTGTTCCCTATGTCCTAGTAAGAGGTCCGCATATGACAGCTACTTATATGTAAGTGGTTGGGAGTTATATGTTTATTTGTTTGTCACTCAATCAATACTCCTATAACTTCTGAATTGAATTGGTGCATACAATGTTTTCGTACACGTAGATATGGCATCCTTAGGCTATGACGTAAGAAAAGGTAAGTCGGTTTTCTTTTGGGAAAAAATGCAGGAAAGTTGAGAAGTTGCGGGAGTAACTCCAAGATGCAGCTGGTAGGTATTTAAATATACTTATTATAGATATGATTTGTTTCTACCAACACAAATGTCAACTGTAGGTAGAAGTTCAACTGTTATTGTTGTTTGAGGAAGATTAGGCAAGTCTCGTCAAACTATAACTAAGTAATTATTTAATAACTGATTTTCCTTATATCGATTCCAATAAAGTCCCCGCCGTACCAAACACCGTCAACAAAGCATCCAGACAAGCAAATATTGACTGCGGATATGCACATACAGTAGTATATCGGTATAATATCAATAATATACACTTGTAGAACAGTGGTACAGTCAATGACAAAAGTTGCTGATCAAACCCAATTTTCCAAAAGCGTGTCAGATGAGAGCGTGTTCAAGATGCTTGGTAAAATTCAAGAATAACACTCCAACGTTCAGCATTTTTGCGCTGACTGTACGTGTTGCTGCATGCCGGTGGAGCCGAGGCCGCATTTTCACTTGTCAATGCTTTTATTTATACGTAATCGAAATAATTAATTTAATTTAATTTTATGCAGGCCTGAAACGCGGCGCGAGGCCATGCGCGAGGGCACGAAGTCTCGACATTTTTTGATAAAATAACAGGTCTTGATATCATGATCAATAAAACAAATACTTAGGTATTGATTCTTAATTTTTAATGACTAACTTGTGCACCAGTATACCTCTACATGGTCTTATCTTTCAAAACCCATTCTTTCGTAAGATTTTGTAAGTCAATCTAGTTCCATTTCGGATGCCGAATGGTCTTCTTTCTGTCCCTTCTATTTACATCCCATTTTACAATTATTTTA
Source organism: Opisthograptis luteolata (assembly GCA_931315375.2). NCBI lineage: Eukaryota > Metazoa > Arthropoda > Insecta > Lepidoptera > Geometridae > Opisthograptis > Opisthograptis luteolata. The sequence goes on from OV928045.1 coordinate 12,786,491, forward strand.
TTGTTTATTAAAATCGTAAATGTGTGCCACAAAATCTTATGTGCGAACCCATATGTGGATTTAATGGGGTCAAAAATTGCCAAAATCATTACACGGTCCAACTAAATAATAAAAATTATAAATTAGTCTAGAAGTGAAAAACAGTCTGTTTTAGCTAGTTAGAATAAAAACAACTTCCAAGCTCTGGATCAGATCGATGACAAATTAAATGTAAATCTAATTGCGTGGGAAACGATAAACGATGATGTTTTCATAGATATAATCAGCGCTGCCCCGGGCTTACCGCTTGCCATACTGGTTCGCTGTAATTTATGTATATTTTATATTTAGATATGTATTATAGTATATATTAAGCTGGAACGGCGATGTTTCGCTAGTGATAACCGTGCAAGTTCAAGTACTCGTACAGTCAGCGTCGAAACTCGCTGATCACGTCCAAATTTCTAATTGTGGAATTTGAATCAGCGATGTTTAGTTTCTCAGAAGCTTGGTGGGGTAGTTGGAAATAAGCGCATTGAGTGACTTTTGTAGCTGACTGTACCTACCTTAGCTACCTGATATAAACTGTACATAGTAATTAGGTACCTACAGCGTGTCTTTAATTTATAGATAGTGTCATCGTTAAAAGAAAGGTTTTTTCTATTTCGTATCTATAGATTATAGACCTACAATTGACTGCAATTTCGCTTGATGTTTAAAGATGATGCGGCTGACGTTTTAGCACGTATGCCTAGAAGGTACCTGTTCATTGTTTTCTAAGTTTTAGTGATCGGGAACTACCGAGTCTATAGACTCTGCCAAGGAGGACAATAGACAACATTTTTATTTGTAGAAAAAAACAATACATACCTACACTTACGCCATCAGATCGTTAAATATTAAATTCCACTCCTTAGGGGTACGTAGTATGTCAAATTTTACATTTGAATCTAATAGTGTCTTAGATCTATCATATTCATTTACTTGGTTACTAATATTCATAACGTATTTTAAGTACTTATATAAAAATGATAAAACAAGCAGCATCGACATTCTTTGACAAATCATAAAAGGCGATGATAACACTACAGAGGACAGACTCAAGAATTCAAGACGCAGGTGAACAAACAAAACATTCGTCCGAGCACACCTCGCCGCAGAACTATTTGTTGTGATGATGACAGCGGGCGAACCCGGCGCATTCCACCAGTCACCGGCAATGTAAGCAAAACTCGACACATAAACATTGGACACGCTCGGCGATCTCTCGGGAATCACAACCAACAATAACCCGAGCGACGTCGCGACACCATTGATCCCTAAACGAAAGTGATAGAGTCCAATACGGCACAAGAAAAAAAACAAAGCCTCGATATCAATGGATACGTAACCTTAATTTATGCGCGCACACGTTTAAAGAACATCTGTTAAAAAAAAGCCGTTTCATTCTAAAAACATGGACGAAGATGGAATTGTAAATTATTTACTTAGTTAAAAATTTAAGACTCACCTGCGGAAAATTCGCCACCGGCTTCTACTGACCGCCCGTTAACATTTAAAGTTGCTTTTAACACAACTTTTCTTTCTTCCAGAGCACAGTTTTCCACCTCGTAAGTTAATTTGTCTTAAACTAAACAGTTAATAAAGCTCGCGCGTGTTATGATATGAAGCCAGTTGTTAGTGCTTTTATTATAGTCGGATGCTAGTTCGCGAAGTCGTTTCGTTCGAGTCGGTCCGCTCGGTATGCACTTTTGGGGTCACTCGGGGTCGATCTGTTTTATTGTTATTTCGCGGGGATGTGAGCGGGCGGGGACGTGCGGCGCGCGCGGTGGCCGAGCGATCACTGGGCCGCAGGCTGCGCGGCCGCCACCCGCCGCCGAGCGCGGGATGCGCCGCCGCATCCCTCCACAGCCTGCGCCCCGGCCCGCCCCCGCCACTCCAACACTTATCGGCTGCTTTCCGAGAAACACACACACCACACTAATTAGCCTGAGTGCGTTATTTATTTTGACGATAAAGGTCCGTTTTCGTCTCGATCGATACCGTCGGAATTTGACTGACCGAGCCGTTTCTAAACTGAATCTTCTTCGATTTAACGCGGTGTATCTAAATACGAGCGTAGTTAAATAACAAATAGAAGAAAGTTACGATTATAAAATAAAGAGGTCAATGGAAGCTCGAAATATCGATGGAGACAATGAGTTTGGTATCGAGAAGCGATCGTCACACAATGGGCTGTGACGATGCAGCGATAGCGGACAATGCCGACCAGCGGTGGCCATTGTCGGAGCTAGGCGGAACCCACCGCTCATTGTTGCAGATCCGCCAGAAACAAAACGCGATAAATAAAGAACTTAAAGAAACGAGGTTAATGAAATATTACATCCAAGAGATGATCATAGATTAGCGGCTGATGTTGAAGTAAAATGAAGATATTGATTGTTCTTATAACAACAAAATGAATAGGAAGTGCCGACTACAGCGGAAACAAAGTGGCTAGCTAATATAAGTAGAAGGGCAAAAGCAGTCGCCTGGATCTCCAACTTAAAGTTTAGTTTCGCAAAACACTACAAAAGAAAAATGCAATCTAAGTATTTATTTATTTATTAGCTCACCAATATAGTGTACACTCATACATTCGCAGATTTATAAATGTCACAGCATTGACAGGTGAGGACAGCATACATTAATTACAATCTGACGAAATCATAAGACACATCTATAAAATTCTTAACACTGAAAGACAAACAACGCACAGCCTAAACAATGGATCTAGAAGCAAGAAATTTTACACAAGTTCCCTTTAACAAAACGTATGAGCACTATAAAATATTTTCTTTAATTCATCCCCTAAAGAGGTTAAATGGGGTGCTAAAGTTTTAATAAAAAATGCCAACTTACCCGCGAGTAAAGTTCAATAACTCTCCCAAGCTTTGGAAAACTGTGTTTCTCTAGCCAAGAATTCCAGGATCTATGAATCATTTGTATGTTTGTAATAATCGAAATACCAATACCCAATAGAAACTTAAAGATTTACTCAAATATTTACTAACTAACCAACTAACTGAGATGGCGCAACGACCCAAAGTGAGTCTTGGCCTCCGATAACAAAAGACGTCACTTCGGTCTGTCCTGCGCCACCTCCTGCCAGTCCTCCACCTGGAGCTCGCGCAAATTCTTCGTGACTTCGTCTTATATTAACTAGTCGTACCCGCACTGGGCCAGCGTGGTAGATTATAGCCCATACTCTCTCTGAGAGAAGGCCAGAGTCCCAGTAGTGGGAACGTGGAAGGCTGATAATGATGAAATATTTACTAGTTAACTTTAATTACTAATCTCATGCCGCTAAGCTTTTACTATAAATTAGATAATGTAATTAACCAACGTAACCACTTTCATCGAGTATGGCTAGTAATTAAGTAACTTGGAACAGATTATAACAAACTGCCTACTGAGTTACTGACACAGATATTACGAAAGCAAAACTAGATACAGATAACAGACGAAAGTGTCGTGAATTAGACAAATATCCTCGATCATTTCAAATTTTCGATTAATATTTGGTACAGTCAGCGACAAAAGTAGCTGGCTATACTCGATTTTCCGATTGCGTATTAGATTCAGTAATGTTTGTTTATTTCTTACAATTTACAACTGTGAGGTAGCGTTTGACCATAACGTAACACATCTGATGTTAATTTGTGATTCAGTCGAAAGTTGGTGTTAAGATGATAAAGAAAATCGGAACGTTCATTAACAACGACTTATGTCGTTGACAGTACATACTGAGACAAATTGGTAAACTAATTGGTAACGTTCAGTGACTTATTTCGTTTTAGCAAATAGGTACAATAAAGAATCTATCAACTATATGTACAAACTATCTCCAAATTTCACTAGCCATTTCAGCATGAAGTGAAATGTGAATAACCTTTTCGCACTAATAATATTGAGTGTGACCCCACATCTGTTTACGCTTACCTTAATGCTTGAAGTCACCACAAAATAATAAAACTAAAAGCAATCATTACCAGCAATTACTTTACATAATAATAAAATTAACTTTACAACTAATTCCAGTAACAGTGTAAGTAAATGACACTAGATTGCCTCAAAACTGTTGCATATGCATGCTGGATTACTGGCAGGAAGTCGGCAGATGGAACTATACCAGTCTCAGCGAACTTGCCGCATACCATTAGGTAAAAAAAATGCAGGTATTGTTATTAAACAATACCTGCTTATGTGGTACAAGTCAGCGGCAAAAGTTGCTAAACATTTTCTTAAGCATTTTTAACACCAACACATGATTAGCTATATAATAGTACCTGGCCAATATATTATACTAACCAACCAGCAAGGCAATGAGAAACAATAACAAACATAGAAGCCCGCGCCACACCAATGGGAAGCTTGACGTTATCGTAATAAATTTTGAACACTGTAAAAAGTTCAGCATTTTTCGAGCAATAGAAACTGTAAGAACTAGACTAGCTCTACAAGAACATTTTTTCCATCATCAGCAGTACATAACAGCAAAGAAAAGGAAGGAAACAAATCATTTACTTCTCGATTACCAATATTTCGTCTTTGCTACAGTCCCTTGCTTTCGGAACTTGTAGATTAAGTATTTCTATTTTACGAGTATTATTATAGTAATAAAAAACATATATAACTCTCATAATAGGAATGTGATTTGCAGAAAATACGATTGTCGTAAATAGGCAATAATAAAGTAGCTTCATTTAAATACTTGATTCTCAAATGATCTTCACACAGGATTATTTGCTCGGATTTGAAATCTATGAATAATTATGGATTATACAAGTAACTTGCTGTACCCCGCGGTTTCTACCGCGTAGACATTCCACAGGACCCGTACATTCTGCCGTGATAAAAATTATATTTAAATAAAAAACTAAAAAAAAACACTTTAAAAACGCACTGAAAAATATAAAATAATAAAATTGACTTGTATTAGTTACGACATAATAGTTAATTCAAAAAGTGTGGAGCGCTTTTTGGTTGTGAGAACTTTTATTTACCCAGTAAATAAGAAACGAGACCCGATCCGCGTAGTATCTGATACCCTAGATATGTATGTGGTTGTGCGGCTGTAGTATATTTTAGTACCTATATATCACTTTTGGGGTCATAAAGTCATAAACCATCTATATATGCAAAAAACGCGTCAATTTGTTACTCATTGCTGCGTCAAAGAAGGACAAACTAACTTACACTTTCGCATGTACATATAATGCTAGCGGTAATGTAAAATGTAAATAAAATAGTCAAACTCATAAATCACGAGAATCGAAAGTTTTACACACAATGAGGATAAATATAAAGCACTGATTATCTATTGTACAAGCGTAATGGTTTAAACGTTACCTCATCATACGGAGGTGCCTGATATGCTTAAAAAGTTTTATGATTTGCGTAACATAAATACTAAAATAAATACTACTATAAATACTCTTTAAGAATTAAGTTTAAAGAAACCAAAATAATGACAGTTATTTGTCAATATATTTATGAAAATGTAATGTACATACGGAAAAATTTAAATAGCTTCAAAAAGAGAAGTGATTATCACAATTTTAATACTAGAAACAAAGATAAAATTGCTGTACCCACCACTAGGCTCCATAAAGTTAGCAACTCGTTCAAAGGTCAATGTGTACGCTTTTTCAACAAAATCCCAAGTGAAATTCAAGACTTGTCTATAACAAAATTTCAAATTCGTATAAAGAGAAATCTCATTAGTAAAGCTTATTATAAAATATCGGACTATCTAGATGACAAACAAGCTTGGGATTGTAGTTAATCTATCTATCTTTCTTTCTATCTATCTATTCTCCCTATTTCCCCTATTCTAACCATTCTCGGTAAACAGCCAAAACAGTCATGCTCACGAAAGTGACTTTGCTTGCAGCGGCGTCATGTGTCGGGTCGCCCTCTTCCCTCTCATATGGTCGAGGAGAGCGATGGCTGGCACATGCGTCAACTCGTGAACGGGTGCTGCTTGTGGGGTCTGGTCTGCTTTGGTTGTGATCCCGCAACTCGTTAATATTCATGTTCCCATATCCCAATGTGTACAACCAAACAAGAGAAATCTTCTTATTAGTAAAGCTAAATAAAAAATATCGGACTATTAGATGACAAAAAAAAAAAGCTTGGGATTTTAGTGAACTTGCTCCAATTCAATCAATTAGTAATAAGAATAAAATTGTCAATGTGATCGCGCCAAAAAAATTACCTGCCGGGCGTTTCTTGCCTGTTCTTTTGCCGGCGTAAGGAGGTTGGAACAGGCGTAGCTAGTTTTAAGTTGACGTTTTAAAGTGATCACAATGTATCCTATTGAATAAACATAATTGAATTTTGAATTTTGAATTTTTACTGGTTGTGGTATAACTAAGTTTGTTTCTTTCCACGAATCTCAAGATCCATTGTAGTTCTTCTACCAACCTAAATTCTGTGGTACGATATGGCCTCGAATATTTTTCTTGCCATGGATGGGTGCCGGGGATCGATTGGCGCGAGTGGCCTGCCTGATAAGGGCGTCTTTCAGCGGTTTAGTGTTCGGCTGAAGGCCTTCGCCGGTTTGTCAGTCGTCCTCTTCGTCCCGAGTACAGAACTTTTGTACCGTAGAGCAACTTAGAGATTAATTTCCAATCAAAATATATCGCTGCTGCTGCGCAGACTAGCATTTTTCATCTCCAAATTTCAGGAACTGGCAACCAGCAACTATTAATGCAAATTCAGTGATAGTGACGTCGGCTCACAAGCGTTCGGTGAAGAAAAACATCGTAATGATGCTCGGTGGTAGAGCATTTTCTAGTGCTCGCCTGGCTAGCTATTACCCCAGCTGTCTTTCTGCGAAAATATTACTTTCTCTACCCATGTATGTAAATAATCTAAGGAGTACATCGACGATTGTGAAATTGGACACTTATGTCAATATGTTATCTTATGTTCATTAAAAATACTAGTTCTGAAACTAGTATTTATAATTCTTATCTCCTTACTAACGGGATAATATGTGTGATAAGTGATAATGATTAGATTTAAACTTCCGCAAATCTAAAAACTTATCATTATATTTTATTAATTAGAAAATGAACAGCTTAATTTTTATTACAAGAAATATACAGTAGATTATTATCTTTAGAAAGTCATATACAGGTTTTCACGAATAGATACCAAATATATAGTATACATGTGTAAGCACTAAGATATAATGAGGTAGGATAGTTACTGAGATTACCATACTTACATACTTAGATGATAGAAAATTTATGGGTAGCAAAATTAGATAAGTACAAGTACCTGGGTAAAAAAATCCTACCATTACTTTATATTATAAACGCGACAGTTTGTACGTATGTATGTTTGTTGCTCTTAACGCAAAAACTACTGAACGGATTTGAATGAAATTTTAGCTTATACCCTGGATTAACACATGGGTACTTTTTATCCCGGAAAAAGGTTCCTGCGGGATAACGGGAAGACGAGGGTGAAATCGCGGGGCGCAGTTATTTCATATTTTTGATAACTTTATACAGTCGCTGACCATTGGCTATGAAGAATTCACTGCTCAGCCACCGTCTACTATCCCGTAAGTGATAGGTAAATACAGTAAACGACCGCGTAAGCTTGTAATTATAACAATTAGGGCCCGATGAGAACTAGTGTATAATGGAACAACCTTTACATCATCTCGGTTACCTTCTGCTAGTTCTGTGATTATATGCAGAACCGGTCGCACTCCCGGCGACATTGGCAGCGCCTACCAACGCACTCGCGCTATGACGTCACGCATTTGCATCACCATTGTGAGCCATAATGAGCTGGTGAATCAGAAGGCTGGTGCAGAGGAGTTGCAAAAATCAATATTCGCAATCACTGATATTACATAATCGTAGTAACTACCTACCTTTTGTAAACATAACTATATGAACCTTTTTATACCAGTTCATTGTTTCCTTACGAAGCCAAAGCAATATCCTTTTGAAGAAAGCAGCTGGAGCTTGACTGAGGTTTATAAGTTTATATATAACACTATCACCATCATCAACCTTTTACATCTGTCTCAAAGAGTATATGGGCCGTAATTCACTACGCAGGTCCAGTGCATGTCGGCGGATAGGTTAAAGGCCAGCGCCAACGTCGGAGTTTTCAGACCACCCGAAAGCCTCCGACATAGCCTAACGACTGCTATCCTAAAACAACAACAGATTCTTTTGTGGCGACAGATTCTTTACTTGAGGGTGGGTGCTACCCAGGCGAGCACAAGAAAATACCCTACTACCAAGCCATAGTTTCATTACGAAGCTTTCCTTCGCCGAAAGCTCAAGCTCATTGCAAGATTCAAAGCCATGACTTTCGTGTCGTCGCTTATTCCCTGTACCTTCGAACAAAACTATGTCATATACAAGTACTTTAAATGAAAGTGTTTGATCTATAAGGACTTGTAACTATGTATCCCGTGGAACTGTTTTACTAAGCTCTACTTCAAGGACATAAGGTTCAGTATGTCTGTATTGGAAGGAGTAATAATTAAATGGATTAATAGTTGCGCCCGCGGTTTCACCCGCGTCTTCCCGTTATATATGGTCTGCTTTGGTTGTGATCCCGCAACTCATTAATATTCATGTTCCCATATCCCAATGTGTAAAACCAAACAAGAGAAATCTTATTAGTAAAGCTAATTAAAAAATATCGGACCATTACATGACAAAAAAAAACTTGGGATTTTAGTGAACTTGCTCCAATTCAATCAATTAGTAATAGAATAAATTTGTCAATGTGATCGCGCCAAAAAACAGGTTTCTTGCCTGTTCTTTTGCCGGCGTAAGGAGGTTGGAACAGGCGTAGCTAGTTTTAAGTTGACGTTTTAAAGTGATCACAATGTATCCTATTAAATAAAAAAGTTTTTGATTTTGATTTGATTTTGAAAAATTGACTTTTGACTTTTGACTTTTACCGCAGGAACCTTTTTCTGGGATAAATAGTAGCCCTATGCAGATTTCATCAAAATCGTTTTTGTAGTTACGGTGACACGTGGTAAAATTCACATTCACATTCACACACACACAAACTTTCGCATTTATAATATTAGTTGTCATCGACTGCTATGTCATTGTTTGACACTCGTCGGCCCTACCTGTATGTAAACATTCGATTGTTACTGCTATGGGTATTTGGAATAACGAACACTTTAAGAAATAAGAGCTGATTTCAATACTCGGAATATGAGGACTATTAATACATTTTTGTGTCATTATAACCACAGAGTGACCCAATGAAACTGCATGAGTAATTAAAAATTACAAACGTCAGGGTCAAAATAAGAAAACCTTAAGTGTGTGAGTAATTCCAAATTATTTGTTTACGAGTAGGCTGTTAAACGAGGACTTTTAAAATCTATTCGTGACTTGTCTTATAACAATAATAGTTGTATTAATAATTTAGTTTACGTCATTTTCTTCATTTCATGAGTCGCCTATGTATTGTTTAAAAATAAATTGTAGACTCGTATAAGGTCACTTCGGTGAGTTAAGGGCTGAGACAGACCTTCTGAATTGGTAGAGTCCACCCTAATTGACACCCGTGGACCTCATTAAAAAAAAACTGAGTCCAAAGATCGCGAGCAACAGAAGGGAATAGTTACGCGAAAAAGATAGATAAATCCGATAAAATGGCTCAAGAGTCAAGCTTTAGAGGCTAAGCTCATCAGCGCTAAGTCTTCGAGATAAAAAATAACGATACTGTTGCGTATTGATAGAAATATGCTACCTATAAAACAGAAATCTTCAACTTAGCTGCAATAAATCAGCGTTACAAAACAAACAGATTAAAAGCATTACCAAAACAAGCAAGTCCTCCTCCAAACGGCACTTAGTATCTGCATAAATCCCAAGCTACGAATAGAAGTGACGATTTCAATCGCTACAGTAATAAATCAAGGCTCTACGTTGAACTTAAGTTAGGTTTATATATACATATACGATTTTATCAAAATACGTGTTGGTGGATGATAGAAACATATTTAGCAAAACGTCTTTTATAAATCTATATTGGGTTTGTTAAATATGTTGTTTCTATGTCAATTAAATCCGTAGATTCTTAGCGACAACAGATAGGTACTGTTTGACACTGCGTATATTATACACCTCTATCGTTCTTAAAGTTTGGGTTAATTCAACCCTAGGGAATGTAAGGGACTCAAAATTGTGTACACTGTATTGGAACAATAGTTAGGTACTGTAAAGGTTATAATTATACTTATTAACATATTATAAAACAAGCAAAGACTCTCAGTTTGTCTGTCTGCGTGTGATTTTAACTCGAGAAAGTCTGCCTGATCCGATTTACACGATTATTTTTAGTTCCTGTCATTTTTTAATGTGGAAATACGTACCTATACGTTAGCTGCATGACCATTGTATATGAATTGAGGTTCGTAGGCTACGCGAGCAAAGCCGCGAGCGCCGCTAGTTACTATGTAAACTACTATAAAAGCTCTGGAATGTAAAATTGCACAAGATATCGTCAGCTTTGAAAAATAACATTTACGCCCAGTCATCTCGCTATACTTATCTTCTTTATAAAATTATATATTTTATGACAATGCTGGCAATATTTTCGGTTATAGGAGCAATTCTCCTTATTGTGATATAATGTTAAAAACATATTTGGCTGAGAATGTTTGAATAAATTCTGATATAGAGCAAGTCTGCCCACTAAGGAGACAGGCTGATCGTTTCCGAGCATCTTTGGAAATGATGGACAGATGATCAATACACTGATGACGTCATATATTTCATAAGCCGACTGACCACCCGGACAACATGCATGGTCAAATGGAGCGAAGGTCAAGCCTCTACAGAAGTAGATGTAGTTACGCTGTGTCTCAGAACATACAGGGAAGTATTGACCCTAGGGCTAAAAGGAGCCAAGGCCCGGGGCGGCAGGCTACGGGGGGCGGAGCTAACTGCATCACGCACAGCATTGTGCACCTTCTTTTTGACTTATTATGCCTGTTTTTTTTAATCATCTTTTACTGACACACTGCTGGATTTTATTTTACGATGAAAAGTTTTGTTATTTTTTCTGCTAATTTATGGAGCGGCAACCCGGCCCGGGCGCTGAATCTTAAATTACGGCGCTGAGAACATATAGGTACCTAGCTAAAAATCTAGAATGCATTAATCTAAAATAAAGATAATTATTATCTAATACAAAAGCGTCGCCGTGATTTGTTAGATCACTTCTGTCTGAGAATGCAAAGTAACTCCCACACCAGTCCTTAAAAGATAGATTTCAAATCAAAACTTGCTAAGATGAGAGCTTCGAGAATTCAACGACTTCTCTGCCTCTGCAATAAGATACTCTCCTAAACTTCAACGTCATCGTCACTTAACAATGCGTGAATTATGTCAAATACCCTGTAAAATCATAAAAAGCGGTCGTCGTAAACTCTTCAAGAATGGCGTAAGATAGTAAATTAATAAAGGCTCAGTTTCGATAAACGTGAACACAGTACATTCATTCATCACGTAAACAAATTTGCGCAAACTTAAAAAAAGCTGACCTCACAAAAATTGAAAGGCTTGCAAGTTGCAACCTTCGGATCTTTAACTCCTTGCCCTCAAACTGCGCTCCCGTCTATATTTGTAGATACAAAAAACCAACTGCAGCGACCTGTTTTTGTCCCAAATTCTTACGTTATCGTTCGGAGACACAATACAAGCACCTGTTAGGGATAAAATACGCATGATTGGGGAGTTTCAGCCTTCGGCCCGGGGACGAGTTCAATCCTAGCTCACTTTGTTTTTTGCAACAATTTATTATCTCCACATCTACACGGACTAGGTAACCTACCTCTCTGGCGCGCGAGTGTCAGCTGCCATATAAGGGTGGCTAGCGGTATGACGTCACCTGCGCCCACGCACCCCCGGGCTCGAATCAATGCCCTGAGTGTGACTGAGACTAGGTATAGTGAATGAAATCATGTAGACCTTTTAAGAAAGGAAGTAGGTTGGTCTTGAGATGTTCTTGAAAAGGACGACACTTTTTTGAATTTGTGACGCTTTTGGAAATATCTTAGGATTGATGAATATTAAATATAATTATATATTGTAACCGTGTGTGGTAGGACTTGGCACTATTTTCTACCCAGGTTATACAAAAAAGCGATTGACATTATCTAAGTTCATCTAAGCCTTAGATGAACTTAGATCAATATGGAGGATGAGAATGAATAGATCTTCCGAGCATTTCCTGTTGTACAATTACATATATAGGATTTTTGCTATATTACCTATGACAGCCAATTAGGCTTGGCGTTTGTCGCTGAACTAACCTAACCGAAGCCTTTTGGTCACGTATCAAAAGAGTAACAGCGACACGTGGCCCGTGCACACGCGCCTCACGCGTATAGCTCACGCATGTAGCGCCACCTTCATACCTTAGTAGGATTGTCGTGCCGTGACGCACTACCTACTTGTTAGATTATATGACACACATCACGATTCATAAGCAAACTTATACCGTACTTGACCTACGGGACAGTAAAGTTATTGTTCCCGCTAATAGAGAAGTTTATTATTGCATTGATAAACAAACAGTTAACAAGTAAAATAATGCAGTCGTCAATGAATAGGACAATTTTAATTACCATTCAGGTTTTGCTATTAATTTTCGGTTTTCGTTTTTGTTACACAATTTTTGTCTATTTTTAACCGACGAAATAACGGAGGAGGCAGTTGGAACGTAATAGCTGATGATGATGATGATAATGATGAGGTGTATCTATTTCCTGGTTATACTAGCGAGTTTCAAAGCCCTTCAAAACAAATGACCACCTACGCCATGTTAATAAACTTAGTCGTAAATATGCTAATGAATAGTTAATAGCTGTGTATGAGTCGGCAGTCGACAGCCTTGCGAGGCGATGAGGCAGACAAGCAGACAGGCAGACGTGCCCGCTCATGCTAATATATAGTTAGCAGTTGTTGGATGTCGGGTGTCGAGGTTAGAACAGCCTGCCAAGAGATGGTGAAAGGCCAGTCTATATTTACACTAGTCTGATCTCACCCGTGGAGATTGCCTCTTCTCAACAACGACAATAAGAAGCGTGTTTTTGGGAGAAAAAGTAGTCGATGTCGCTGTCAGGCCCATTTGCTTGGTGGTAGGGTATTTTCTGGTACTCGCCTGGCTAGCTACCACCCTCTTGTTAAGAATCTGTCGCCAAGCACCTATCGGTGTGTTCCGGCAGCCTCACTTGAGAGCCAGTTCCCTGTCCAGGTGTAGCGTGGCGCCATCTTAGACCACATCGTCACTTAACATCAGGTGACTTGTGGTCAAACGCTACACTGTAAATAGTAAAAAAAAAAAAAAAAAATATATATATATCGGCGCAAAGCCGTTATTGTGATTTTAATAATAATAATAATAACCGATTGTCAATGAGTTAACTAATTTTATAATGATTGTTAGAGGTTAAAACCTCAGCTGGAACGATCACAGGCAATTTTTACGAAGTTTGTAAACATTGCTTGTGCGAGGCCAGTTTTGGTATAAATACGACCGCTCGGCAGAGCTCTAGTCAGTCTGGCTTGAGCCGTCGTAGCGATCGGACCTCCCGAACTCTGTTGTGCCAAGTACCTAGACTACTTATTGCCGAATAAATAGTTTGAAAACTATCTACTTCGTTTTTCTGTAACCACCTATCATGCCCCGACCTGATGATGACGATGATGGTGACGTCATCATTGCTGACGTCAGTCTTGCTAAAACAGCACTGGGCTTGGCCACCCGTCATCAGAAGTGGGATTGGAACGGAATCCAATCCAGGACACCTCCTCATCAGCTCGTTCATCACGTGATCTACTGGAACAAACCAGTGCTGTATGCTCCCAGCCGATAAGGTCACTGGCTGTGCCGGACCCTTCGTTGGATACTGTACTACGACAAGCCAACGTTCCAGAACAGCAGCATATGCTGTTAATACATGCCCAGCCCATCTACGGCAGGGGTACCACCACAATTCCTCATGGAAATGATGCAGAAGATGTCAGAACGCTTGTGTGCTCAACCCAAAGAGTCACGAGTGTAATCAAGGATGTTTACCTGCCATCATGTGATCCGAATACCAATGTTGGTGTTCGTGAGGCCATTGAAACATGGAAGCTCGATGACTTTGATATCCGGATGAAGGCATGTAGCCTTTGAAGGGACGTGATATATGTGTGTCCACCGATGCGTCATCATCACATTGTGGCACTTCACAAAGTGCGCGTTATTCTACTACGTTACTAATAGGGGCCCGCGCGGTGTATTGACTGCGTTGAAACGAACCGTGCATCTACTTGAAACACCAACTTAAATCTTCGTTGATGGAAGAAGAGTTTCTGTGTGAATTAATGAATGAAATACCGTGACCACCTCAAAAACAATATTCACGCTATGGCACCAGGAATCGGCCGAGCAAGCGGAAATATTGCAACGTTTGGTTTTGATCAAAAATTATGAAACCAAACAGTACCGCTCCACACTTGAAGAACTGCAACTTAGGATGTACTGCACAACTCACCGTATTGCTGGAGTTGCCCCGTTCACACTTATTGCTGGACGACAGTACTGTCTTCCACCGGAATTGCCGAATCTAGTGGACATTGACAACTATGCTATTGAGATGGAAGCGCTTACCCTACACATGCAACTAAAAATGGCACAAGGTCCTGCTGTCTTGGATGGACAGTGTTTCAATCTACATCCTTCCCTGCCAAAGAGATTACATACTCATCAAAAACACGCCGCGTAATCAGACATCTAATTCTAATTGCAGGTATCTTGTTAAGAGAGTTCGGCGTTCAGCTTCCTCGTGCCGCTCACCCAGGTGACCATGGGACCGTATCGGCAGAATGTGACTTATCTACACCGGCTCCCAAATACCCCGCTGCTACACCAGTCAAACTCGTGCTTTTTACACCACGAGCAGTCCAACTTGTGTAACCAAAACGGGTGAGATCCTTTCATTACCTTAAAACCCCATTAAGTTATCCCGTTTCCTATAATAACACTTATCTACGAGAATCTACGATAACCCACGAGAATCCACGAGAATCCACGAGAATCCACGAGAATCCACGAGAATCCACGAGAACCTACGATTTAACATTCCTATCCCAACGCACTATGCTAAACTAACATTCTACGAGATTTAACATTCCTATCCTAACGCACTATGCTAAAACTAACATTCCACGAGGTTTCCACGAGGTATCCACGAGGTTTCCACGAGGTATCCACGAGGTATCCACGAGGTTTCCACGAGGTTTCCACGAGGTATCCACGAGGTTTCCACGAGGTATCCACGTGTTCCCATATTTCCATTCAAAGCGCACTATGCGTGCATTAACATGCAATGCGTTATGCTTCTGACCTTACCTAAAAGCAACACCGGTTGCTTACAGATACCAAACTCAGAAGAACCATATTTCGTTGTTTCAGTATCCACGAGGTTTTCCACGAGGTTTTCCACGAGGTTTTCCACGAGGTTTTCCACGAGGTTTTCCACGAGGTTTTCCACGAGGTTTTCCACGAGGTTTTCCACGAGGTTTTCCACGAGGTTTTCCACGAGGTTTTCCACGAGGTTTTCCACGAGGTTTTCCACGAGGTTTTCCACCAGGTTTTCCACGAGGTTTTTCCACGAGGTTTCCACGAGAACACTACAAGGCTGGTGCAGAGCGCGCACCCACGAGGTATCCAAGAGGTTTTTCCACGAGGTTTTTCCACGAGGTTTTTCCACGAGGTTTTTCCACGAGGTTTTCCACGAGGTTTTCCACGAGAACACTACCAGGCTGGTGCAGAGCGCGCACCGCCTGTCAGAATGGCCGTATCGGCGCAAAGCCGTTATTGTGATTTTAATAATAATAATAATAACCGATTGTCAATGAGTTAACTAATTTTATAATGATTGTTAGAGGTTAAAACCTCAGCTGGAACGATCACAGGCAATTTTTACGAAGTTTGTAAACATTGCTTGTGCGAGGCCAGTTTTGGTATAAATACGACCGCTCGGCAGAGCTCTAGTCAGTCTGGCTTGAGCCGTCGTAGCGATCGGACCTCCCGAACTCTGTTGTGCCAAGTACCTAGACTACTTATTGCCGAATAAATAGTTTGAAAACTATCTACTTCGTTTTTCTGTAACCACCTATCATGCCCCGACCTGATGATGACGATGATGGTGACGTCATCATTGCTGACGTCAGTCTTGCTAAAACAGCACTGGGCTTGGCCACCCGTCATATATTATATGCAAAAATCACGTTGATCCGCTGCTCCAAAACCACCTTACTTTCGAATTAATGAGGATTCGACTATATTTATACGAGTACTTGATTCATATGTTACAGGAGAACGTTTGACCACAAATCACCTAATGTTAAGTGACGATGTGTGATCGAAGATGGTGCCTCGCTACATCTGAATTAGCAGCTGACTTTATAGTGACGCTGCCGCAATTTTCACTCTAATTTTGTCAGATATTTATTTGGTAACAAGCCAGGCGAGCACTTGAGAAAATTTGTTATCAGCAAGCTATTTTCCTTCAGCTCAAGCTCATAGCAGCATTCGAAGTACGACTCGGTCGGTCACAAGACGTGTCCATAACACTGATGACCTACTTATCATTGCTTCATTTTCGTATGCGGGAGATGCTTCTGCAATGACGTTATCGATTTGTTTCCTTGGTTCTGATTCCCCGGCATGCACAGCTGCGTCGATAGCAAATCAACAAATGTAAATAGACTTTATTGTAATGTTGATACATTTCGCATCTCAACTCGGAAGTTGGTTGACAGCCATCTATATGGCGCGGCGCCTCCGTTAAGAATGTTAATGAAGACACTGGAGAACTATGACATTGTTGTGAGTAGGATAGTACCTATAGGTAAGTAGGTCTAGAATATAATCTCACCTATATCATGATTCGTGGGTAATTTATATAATTATGTAAACCTGGGTAACCAAATTGCTTTATATTTTTTATTAAACAAGGCAATGGAAGTTAGTATCTCATCACTCTATTACCCTTCACACTAAAATTATAATTACATATTAAAGTTTTAGAGCGAAATGTAGAATGAAGTTTGTTCATGTAATATTATATAACCTGGAATGCCCTAACTTATAATCCTGTAATTCGGTAGTATGCCCATCATCGACAAATGAAACTAAACGAATAGATCACTTACCATAGTGTCGCAAGCGCACTCGAGCACCGCAAGTGTCGCAACTCCCGTGCACTCCTATTTCCCTCCTGTAACCCTAAACCGTGACCGCAGCGTCACAAACCACCTGGATAACTAACATTTCATAATTCAGTCTCGTTTTATGATAAACGCCGACATTCACACGGAAGTTACAATATATCGAGAAATCCGGAGCTCACATCGCGCAGACTTGTATTTTTTACTATTTACAGAGTAGCGTTTGACCACAAGTCACCTGATGTTAAGTGACGATGTGGTCTAAGCTGGCGCCACACCTGGACCTGGACTGGGAACTACCTCTCAAGTGAGGCTGCCGGAACACACCGAGAGGTGCTTGGCGTGAGATTCTAAACTTGAGGATGGTAGTAGCTAGCCAGGCGAGCACTAGAACATGTCCTACCACCAAGTTATGGTTTCATCACGATGCTCAAGGTCATTGTAGGATTCGAACCCACGACTTGCGGGTCGCTAACTGACGGCACTACCGCTGAGCCATCATTGCTTCAAATTCCATATCATTTTTTTCATGCACAATGCACATGAAAGTAGATATGGATGCTGTTTTGGGAAAATTTGCCTGATTATTCAAATAATTTTGTATTTTCCGTTCTAGGATCAATTTGTAAAAATCTAACAATAATTTATGCAACCAAGTGGACAGATCACTAACAACATGTTACCAAACTGGTAATTGTCCTTTTCCAACACAATTAATAACGCCGTTATCGTTAAAAGCTTCTAACGTCCAAATTAATCACTTTCACAATACATGTCTCAAACGTAGCGAGTGCTACACACTAGTCGATATGAGAAAGTGACAGTGGACCTACAGATGAGATCCTGATCACTTGACAAATGGACGTTATCTAGCCGGTGGACATCTTTAGAACGGATCTTCGATATATCAAGACACTCTTGCGCAATTGAAGTTTCACACAGATCTTCTGGCGACCGATGGGAGAATAGCCGACTGCGAAGCGACAGGTCGCGGGTTCGATTCAAATATTTGTACATTGAAAAGATAGCGCAAGTATTTGTTCTGTGTCTGTGTTTTGTGGATCCCCGATCCGCGTACTTTCTGATACTTCAGATAGGTACAGGGAATCCTAGTTAGGGGTCAGAGTCAGAGCTATGTGAATGTGTGGGTATTTCTTAGCATGCTTTTTCAATGTATGTTGGAGATGGAGATAAACAATAAACCGTAAACACTTAGTTTTGGTATGTTATATTGGTAAATGAGGGGAAAAATATGCTTAGGCTCGGGTGGCACGGGTGGGCCGCACCTCAAAACATTTTGCATCTCCGTCGTTAGTTTAATATTTGAAAGAGATGTAGTAAATTAGTAAATTAGCGTTGCGCCCCCCCCCCCCCTTATTTGATCCTCGTTCGCTTCTACATTTTATAATGCGAACAACGAAGGAGAAGAACACCCTGCCAACGTCTTTCGTTTCTCAATAAGTATCTTTAATTTAGAGGGTTTGCAAGTGAAGAGTGAAAAAGTATCTTCTTGGGAAGCATAGGTATGTAGGTACCTACTCTATCATCAAGTCATCAAACTCTATCGAAAAAGGTTACCCCTTCCACTAATGAGATTATTTGGCTTTTGTAATATGTACCTATTAGCACAGTGGTATTAGTGTGTACTGTACGTAAACAAATATTATTCAGATTATTAACAAGAACCTAATGAGAATTATTCACAGAATATCAACAAATTACATCACTGTTCTCTTAAAGTTTATTTTCCTGCAGTTTTGTCGATTTCTCGCAGCCGCAGAGTGACCTACATATATGTATGGCGAGCACAGATAGGTTCTAGATCGTAACTTGTGTAACCTAGACGACTAAGTTTTGCCCCTGATTCGGCTCTGAAGACACTTACCTAGCTATATAAATATATATCTATCTAAATAATAAAAAAGGCCTCAAACTGCTTCGACTCTTACTTATTTCTAGCAGTTCTAAAGCAATGCTTTCCAGGACCTTTGCTATGATGTCGTACATCTGATGTGCTCTTCCTGGCATGCTCTTACTTTCTATATGATTTGTGTCCACCTATTCGGTTCGGCCTTTACGTACTTAATTCTTACGAAAAGGTCACGCCATCTTCACCGCAATCGATGAACGGAGAGCCGCAGATTTTTTATCATTTAATTATTGTCATAACGTTCGTATAGTGTGTGCAGTGTTGGTAAGCCGCGATTGTGCAGACACTCGGTAGGTAGGTAGTGTGCACTGGCAGACATTGACGCTCCGTATCAGGAGACAGGCCGCCCTTGCTCCACTGCGTTGGGGGTGACTGCCAGGGCTGCCACTCTCATGAAAGTAACATGTAGTAGGTAGGTAAGTATTATTTTTTTACATCTTAAAGGAAAGCGTTTAATCACAAGTCACATGTGCTAAGTGACGATTTGGTCGAATGTACCGATAGAACTTGGTGACAGATTCTTAAAGATGGTGGTAGCCAGCCAGACGAGCATTTGCAAAATGCCCTACCAAGCTATGGTTTCATCACGATGTTTGCCTTCACCCAAAGTACAAGCTCAAAAGTATAAGTAAGGAATGTTTTTTCTTATATGTTGTTCTATTTTTCTGTTGCTGTGGTGTAACAATAAAGCGTTACCTATCTATCTATTTCTAGTGTCTCACTAGTGCTCTGGATTGAAGTAGCAAATATATATTTTTATGGGTAAGGCTATCGTCAAACTCATACGTTAGTAAGCGGTCACCTTCCTCATTCCTTATTTGTAACTGGTAAGTTGGCTGTAGCACTTATAGCCGATCGTCCACCGCCAGCTAAACTAAGTTAGCTCGCATAGTTGAACTAAGTTTACATACATGTTTCGTGCAGCCCTAGCCCCCAAGTGCTGAATCACACGTCGCCATATAAGCACAGAGCGGTCCAGGCACGCCGTG
Source organism: Opisthograptis luteolata (assembly GCA_931315375.2). Taxonomy (NCBI): domain Eukaryota; kingdom Metazoa; phylum Arthropoda; class Insecta; order Lepidoptera; family Geometridae; genus Opisthograptis; species Opisthograptis luteolata. The sequence continues at coordinate 12,806,668 of OV928045.1, forward strand.
TCTCCGTCCTATCGTAAATAAGAAGATTTATGTGTTGTGCAATCAGCGGACTGCAGCCACATGGACACCTGGCGGCCTCGGCTATCCCAAAACAAAATAACTTGATAACGTCCACGGGGAATGGATTTTTGAAAGCTTTTATGGCAGACTGCATGCTGTGACATTATTAAGGCATCTGATAAAATAATCGGTAAATAATATTAAAAGCAAAATAAGTAATACCTACTCGTTGATTAACCACGAAATCTCGAAAACTACAAGACCTTTGAAACAGTATTGCACCAAGTATTTTGTAACATCAATGGCATGCACGTCCAAACATTCTAAATGCAGGTGTAGCGTGTCGTGGCGCCACCCTCGACCACCTCGTCACTTAACATCATGAGACTTGTGATTTAACACTATATACCCTAAATTAAATAAAAATTGAATTATTTTATTTTTTTATGATAAATAACAAAATAGAGTCGGAACACGCCTATAAGCGACAGATTTTTAACTTGAGGGTTAATTATAGCTAGCCAGGCGAGCACAAAGGAATGCTCTACCACCAAACTACATTCCTTGATGACTGTACTCTGACATGACTTCTGTTACGGTAGGAGAGATATGATTGGAAAAAGCCTACCTATATATCTATTCGTAGGTACAGCCTAGGCTCTAAGTTTTAGATACCTGCTTATAAATAGTGTAGGCATAAGATATATAATTATATAAACAAGATATATAGATAACGCATAGGGATAACACATAGGTAGGATATGTCACGGTTTTCCAATTTACTATACAGATGGTGGCTGACATCAGCTCGTAATATTTATTTAAGTTTTCTTGCGGTTACTTACTATACGTACCTACTTACTGCTTACATTAGGTACTTACTTGTGATTATCATGTCACTCGCGAGGCGTGGGCTTTTAGTTATACACACGGCTATACTTAGCATCAATCAATCATTGACAATAGTGACGTTTCTAAAGGTTATGAAGCGAGATTAGGAATGAATTAAACGGGGAATAGGAGATGTAAGTAAATCAAAAATCTTGTTATAACATAGCTTGGTTGTAGGAAATTGACAAGTTTTCACCTGGCTAAGTGTAGGTACAAATAATATTTTGTGCTATTATATCTGAATAATTAGATACTAGTTTATTTTAAATAAGTAAATAGCGATTGCTGCCTTTCTAAGCAAACAGTCACCCGCCGACGGCATAATTAGTTATCTCACTGTATATATGCAAACAGAATAAATACAAGGTATCGATACAGGTCTAGGTAAAGGTACCTACCTAATAATGTAAAGTGCAGTAACCAAGTTTGCTAGCTGTCTATTAAAGAAAAACTAAATCTTGTTTAGGACTACAACTAAAACCCATAGGTAGGTAGGTACTAGATAGGTAATTTGATGCTGAATCGTAGTGACCTGACCCATATCCTACCATCCTCACAAACTTTTACATTTTATATTATTGGGATACGATTAGTACCTATAGCTAGCTCCACCTAGTAAACTTTTGCTCGTCCTTTCTCAGCGAATGCAATATGAGTCTATGACGTATAATGACCCAAGCACTACATAGATACCTAGACCTACATGACATTATTGTTCAGGCTGCGTTGTATTGCGCAGCGCTCTGCCGCGACGCGACCTGCTCCGAGCGGGTGACCTTCGGGACCCTGCCAGCACACTTGCTCAGCCACCCTGCTCGCCGAGACACGGTCCCATTCATTTTGAAGATGGCTTGGTGGCGTAACAATTGTGAACACTACAGGTTGTGATAATTTATTTATGACCTTTTTGATACCGCATGTTACTGTGATCGATCTTTACGCATAAAATGACGACGGTCAAATATCACGAAGGTTTACAATTATGTAACGTCATATAATAGGTAGGTACCTATAGGTATCTATCTAAACATACAAAACAAAATCAGATTAGTTACACCATTTATATCTAACTCAAGAACGGCTGGATACGTTTTTATGATCTTGAATTTGTTAGATTTGTCGTCTCCGCCCCGAATGGCAAAATAAGTAGGTACTTACTTATTAAAACATCGGAAAAATTCACGAAAAAAGTGGGATGTGAAAGTAGCTCTGTCTGTTTTTTTCACGCCTAAACCTATGAGCTGATCTTGGTAAGAAGATAATTTGAACCCTGGGGAAGGACATAGGATACTTTTAATTGCGATAAAATTTAGTCTACGCGAGTGAAACCGCGGGGAGCATCTGGTATTATACCATAATTTGATTAGAATGGTTTAGATACCTGCAACCTGCGCAATGTTTAACGGGACAGGCAGGGAGAGACTCTTGATGTGATCATTTAGAATGGCTACCAATGCTTTCCCAGGTACTCTGCGATCAGCCCCTAAATCCTTTTAAATCGGTGACTAGCAAAATGATATAAAAGTTTTATCCAACGACGCAATATTTCATTTTTAAAACTTATCATAAACACTAACAGATACTTTTAAAGCAACAGACAGTCCAATACAAGATCTCGTTAAGGCAATACGAGTAAGTGACACAGTTAGCCGCGCGTGCCCATATTGGGCGGGACATATGGCCGCCATCTGGACACATTGCATCACGCCGGGATGACCTGATGATGGAGAAAGCTAGACGTTAGACTTCTCTGATGTGTGGGCGTGTCAAATGGTATCTGAGAATAGGTGACGTGATACGAAGATCGGGCTCAGTGGCGTGCTTTGGGAGAAGCCTATGTCCAGCAGTGGACTGAAATGAGCTGATTATGATGACGATGATGATAATACGTAGCTTGTTAGTAGATTATACGAAACATCATTGGAAATGTGGATCGCAAACGTTAAGTAAAAAGTTGGCTTTACTTTTGCCTTCCGAATTCACGGCTGAAATAGGTCTCCAGTCTCTAACTCTCTACATCACATACCTACTGAATTGAATTCGAATAACAGGAAAACACAATATACAAACAAAATGGCTTAGGTATGGTATACAAAAACATAATTATACTATGTATTTACTAATGGCAGAAAGAAAAGAAAATAACATAATAATATAGGTAACATCAAGGTGCATTCTACTAAGAATTTATGCTTACCTTACTAAATAAGTTACACAGTTTGTCGTTTTCAGAAGTATCACAAAAGTAACGGACCCCTATTAGTCATTTATTCTATTTATGCAGACCAGCTGATTATGTACTTTATTCGGTTAATAGTTAAGTACCAATTCCCAACTACTGTCGGTCCGAAACATAGCGTAGCGCAAACTCCTCCGAAACTTCTAGCTGTCTCTCTCTGTAAAGGGGATACTTCTGAGCATACTCCACCACCGGCCCCGACCGGTCCTGCTCCACCATCAACATAAAAGTGTCAGGGTTATCGAAAATTCTTTGAGCAGTTTTTCCATCCATCAGCACTTGAGGCAATATGCCTACAGCCTCGAAGATCCCAAACATACGACTCTTCTCGCACCACGATAAGAACTCCTTCTTGTTATACCCGAATCTGTTCAGTTGCTTTTTAGTAGTATCGTCGAGCGCCTTCGAGAATACTTCAAAGTAATGTGTAAAGACCCGGTCCTCGTGCTCCTCACGGAAAGCTCTAGAAGTAGTCAGGTATAATAGAGACATGAGATCAAAAGCAGGTGGACCGTAACGCACGCACTGGTAGTCGATCAGAATTGCATTCCTTGGCACACCCTTATCGTATTTGAACAGTATGTTGTTATTCCACAGGTCCTTGTGAATCATCACGTTTAAAGAATCTTCAGCTACGTCTAAACTAGCACAAGCGTCTACGTACGCCTTCGCTAGCTTTTCTTCCAGGTCTGGTAAGACTTCCTTATTATATTTTGTCGAGAAAGCATCCAGCAGGTCAGCTGTCAACTTTGCAGCCGTTCGCACCCACGGCGTGTCTTGGAAAGTTGGTTCCACTAGCAGATGCTGATATTGTTGGTAGAAGTTGTAAGGACGCTTTGCATTATGGGTTTTGTTTGTCTCGTAGTTCGCGAATGCCGCATGGTAGCGAGCGAGGGACGCGACTGTAAGCAATACGTGCTGCAAGTCCAGGGTTTCCATCAATGGATGCTCGGAGTATCCTGCTACGGCCAAGTCTGGCATCACCACGAGGGAGTCTGTGTACACGTAGGCTTTGACGCACCACGGATTGGGACCTGAAGTAAAATTATTATTTTCACTTCAATGTTAGCGCAACGCTATATACACCTGGACTGGGTTCTGGCTCTCTAATAAGGCCGATACTGATAAGTGCTTCGCGATAAATTCTTAACTTGAGGTAGTTAAGCTAACAAGGACTAGAGAATGCCCTCCACCTACCTTGGTGGTAGTTTATTACCCTTACCTTTTTAATTAGGTATAATTATTCGCTAAATGTCCCACAATCATGGCTGCATCGTTACGAACCACATGACGAAGGGATTAAAAATCTTTGCTTATTTCATAAAAATATTACATTTTTGCATATCGCCCATTTCATATATTTAACTCCAGAATTCAAGCTACACTATCGATTGACTTTACTTTTACAATTGTTAAACTTTAAAACATTTTCACTTACCTTCAGCTCCTTTCATCTCGTCCAACAGCTCAAACATCAGCCTCTCCCGTTTAAAATAGTTATTTTCATCTATGAACTCTGCCTTGGGCTTGTTGTCCACTGGTATCCTCTTCACGAACAAGTTCACCTTCTCCACCCGATCCTTCACTTTCACGTGAAGCACTGCCCTTATGTGATCACCTAAGAAACCGCTCAAGCCTTCCGTCGCCGGCTTCACCTCGCTACAGATTAGTTCGTAGCTAGTATCGGCATCTGGAATCGCTTGCCGGAGGATGTGGCTGATGTCTTTATCTGTAAACACTTGTTCGAGACTGTAGCTCCTCTGAGGACTATCTTTGCCCACCATTTTGACGGTTATAGGTTTTCAATCTCTTTAAAGACGTTTTATACCCATTTCTATTTAATTATAACACGTTCAATGTTAATATTTGCTGTACGCTGTCACTCTTATTGCTGTACAAATAAGAGTGAAAATTCAACAGTGGTGCAACCTAGAGAAAATGATATCGTACGATAAAGTAGACACATTTCAAATACATACTTTTGTATTGTTGTATAATATTTGTGAATGATTCAAGATACTATAGTATTATCACATGCTAATTTGGTTAAGGTTTTGCTATAAATACTGGAGCCAATATAACAAAGAGAATCGGTATTGTCATTGCGATTGTCGTGTCCTGTACCTAGCTAATCAGTGATGATTTTGGTAAATATTTGATTGCCGTAAAAATAAACATTGGAATTTTATGCGACGTCTAATGCAAGGGCAATGTCTTTACCAAAAGTTCGTTTAAAATAAATAGTTAGGTATCATAGGGGTGCCTCAGAAATTAGTAGGTATACGTGTGTAATTTCTTGTGCCATCGTTGGGTACTAAAATAATCCTAGAAAATGTTAGTGGAGCCTATGTCTGGAATTCTCGAGTTTGGAGCACCTTCTCAACTAAGTACTGGGCCAGCGTAGTAGATTATGGCCCACACTTGTGAGAGAAAGCCTGTTTTTTTGCTTCAAATAAAAATATTGTCTATTGTGTCCCAGCAGTGGGAACGCAAATAGGCTGATGGATGCCGCTGCTGATGATGATGGCATATATACTTAACTCAAAACTCGCATACAAATAAAACGTCATTCTTCTTGTATTACTGTATAATTCCATTACATACCTTTTACAATAAAACATATAACGCTATGTTTGTAAATAAAATCAATTAAAAACGTACAAAATAGAGATTATTCGATTACGTCACGATGTAGAGAAGCTGTGGCAATCGACTCCTCCACCGGACTTGTAAAGCTATAATATTGGAAGATACGTCGCTTAGGAAGACCACGTCATGGCAATGTGTATATAACTATATATCATTGTAACAAGGGAGGACAAAACCAATGGTATAATGGAACGCTTTATAAAAAAAAAGTTTGGGATTGTAGTGAACTTGCTCCAATTCAATCAATTAGTAATACGAATAAAATTGTCAATGTGATCGCGCCAAAAAAATGACCTGCCGGGCGTCTCTTGTCTGTTCTTTTGCCTGCGTAAGAGGTTGGAACAGGCGTAGCTAGTTTTAAGTTTAACGTTTTAAAGTGATCACAATGTATCCTATTGAATAAAGTACTATTGAATTTGAATATAATATGAGAGAATTTAGTCATGTTTCAAACAAGACAAGAAAAAAAGTTTTGAATTCCTTTCATTTATTATTTGAAGATGAATGCTAAAAGCTAAAAGTTTTCCCAATATGGACGAGAGTTCGATCCGCACGATGCGCTTTATCGTTCACATTTAAGAGACAATGGACTCTATAGCCGTATACATAAGAGCAAACATACCTAGCAAAACCATTCTCCAATTTTAGAATCCCATTGATCATATCCTTTCAAGTTGTTTTGTAAAACATGATTTCAATATCTATTTACACATATATAACTAGTATAATAATATTACAGCATTTTAAGGCACTTACTGGCAAGATTAAACGATAATACTTACTTACTAATAATATAATTATTATACAAGGTGGGCATAATGTATGACCATATCGGAAGGTGCCATAAATTTTACAAATAGCGTCGAATGTTCATTCGGCTTTGACGTTTGTGAAGGAAATGGAGTAAAAAACAGTTGTGGGAGCAACGCTATACTCCGGGAAAACTCGGAATAATCGTTTTGCAGTTGTCTGATATCGCGTTTTCGCGATTTGGACTGAGCAGAGAGATGAACCGATGTCATTCGATTAGAATTATTTCATATAAAAGCGCGTCGTTGCGCTAACTTGTTAGTTAGGAAGCACACCTAGAGCATAGATAACCGTTGTATACATAAAACATATAATTCGATATTAGACTCTTTGTAATACTTTGTATCAGTACGATAAATCAGTCTCTCGCAATAACAAATCAGCTGCCATATACTTCGGGCTATACATTAAATATATGTAATACAAAATACATGTAAAAGGAAGACATTTATCTTACTTGGAAGACGCTTACAATAAATTACTAAATAGTTCTGATCATATTATATTAGTTTTTTTTGTAAATACAAAAAAACTAATACCTTTCTTTTGTTTATTTTGCTTTGTTTGCTTTTGGTGTTAAAATCTGGTGTCGTCTACGCCATCTAGTGGATTTTTATAAACTTGACGTTTTGCGAACCAACAATGTACTTATGCAGATCTACTACTAATACAAATCGTTTAACTAGTTGTTAGAAGTATATTGTGTGCACTTATGTAACACTTCTGTATATCAGTAACATTTTGCTAACCTTACAGATCAATATTTTGTATAAAAATAGCATTGTTTTATATAAAAAACCCTAATTCTAGTTAGTGTCCTTTCGTTGTGTTGAGCTTCAAATCCGTTCCGTTCCTATCTCTTACGTCTAGCTGCATACTATTTTAGTAGATCATAAGAACTCGAGTTATTGTTTTCGAACGATCGAATTTGCATACTTTTGGACCTCGGCTAGACGTCACATGTATTCCGCCGGGCGGGGGACGCGGACGAGAAACACCTGCAAACGTTTTCATACTCGCCTCCCACTAGGGCACAATAGGGAATATGCATCGATTTTTTTTATTTGTTTAATCCACTTATTACTTCGTTATAACATAGTAAAAAATATAAATCCTGTTAAAATCGTTCAAATGAATTTTTAAAATAATATTTAAAGTACCGATTAAATTTGACCTGTTTGAACGGCCTTATTTTTCGCGCGCTTTTGATGACGTCACATCACTCGTCCAGTACTGTTTTCTCTATGTAATGACAGCTAATATTTAAGAATTTTCAGTTTATATCGCTTTTTCGACAATGGAAAAGGCTAAAAAACCATTTTATGGACATTGTCTTGTACCAGACTGCCAAAACACTATAATAAGTACACCGGATAAAGTGTTTTTTTTCTATTCCAAGTGATATGAAAATACGTAACTGTGTAAGGTTATGAGAAGAGATGAAGTGTCTCCATCATCGTATTTACTTTGTTGTGAAGATCATTTTAATGTTAGTGTATTGTATTTCGATAGTTAACATGGTGTGAATTGGTCAAAGTTAACTTTTGCAGACATAAATATTTTGATTATCAAGTGGAAGAAACTAACTCTGTTTACACCAAGTTTATACTAGCCTGACCTTTATCATTCCTGTCTTTTCTCCGGAGATTTATTTTAGATTGAGAAAGATACCTATCTTATATAATATAAAACACAACATCATGAGACAACAAGAGGGAAAAGTTATGCTTCGGTTAAAACAAGGTGTTGTAGCTCATATGTGAAACATATTATGTTTCAGTGCCAAAAACAAAAAATGCCACCACCACAAGAGAGAATGTGTGCGATTGAAAGACAAAAAATATCGTTATTATATAAAGCTCTCACTGAGTTTGCTGTCAGAAGTACAAATACTTTACTCCACAAACAAGTTACTATGAAGCCGGGAACAGTACTTTTCATATTGAAGGCTGTGATGATTATTAAACAAGGCCCAGTATATCTCACATGGATGTCTCCGAGATGAAGAAGATTGAAGCCTCTAGTAATACAGACCAAGTACACTGTGATGAAGCTGTGCAAGTAAATATTAGATCAAAGTACTAAAGTAAAGATGTTAATGTTAATTTAACTATTGAAAAGAAAAATGTACCTCTATTTCAATAATGTTACCTACATTATTGAAATAGAGGAGAATAATGTTAGTCTGTGGTTTGACAAAATAATATGCAGGATGTTTTAATAAATAATAAAAAAATGAAATAATTATTCCTCAGTTTTATTTTTAGGTATGCATATTCAGTTAATAATTAAAGAAACTTGAATAACAAAATACAGATACAAATGAAACCTTAAAAATTAAAATCAAACTATGTTACCTACTGTTACATATAAAATATAACTCAGCGGACGAAAAATCTGGATTTTATGCAAAATATGCGGTCATCATAAAAGCATCTATTTTTGGCAAATTGTCCGATCGTGCTTTGACAAAACCACTTTCAGTCATTGTTCTTGATGTTTAGTACTGTCACTATATACCAAAACTGCACTAGGCAATCGAAAACACTACAGAAATCAATTTTTAAGTAAATTTTCTTCATATCAGTATGAATATCGAAGCCAGACTGCGCCATGTGACGTCATTTTCGAATCGACCAATGATGAAGCGATTCGCAAATTTGAAAGTAGCACGCTTATTTTGCACTTTTTGATTAAATTTTTAAGGTATTATTTATCAATTAAATAAGAAAATAATGGTTTAGGTGTAATGTCAAGACCATAAAGTATCATGGAAAAAAAAATCAAGTAAATCTAAATCACATGCATATTCCCTATTTTGCTATCAAACTCGTTTATATGTGTAGGTATAGTGACGCGTCTCTCAGTAGGGGCCTGGTTACACTAGACGAGTGGGGGAGGGGGCGAGGGCTGGGGGAGGGGGGCGAGGATATAGCTTCGTCCCGCATAATAGAGTTATCAAGGAGAGTACCAACGGCAGGCTCGACCCCGGTTCGGAGTCGGCTCCCTGTGTCAAAGGGGAGCTACGAAAGGCAGGTGTTGAAAACGGCGTGCAGGAGGGGGGCGGGGGGGGAGGGTGGGACTAGGCGGGCGGGGGGCCACGCGACACACGTCACTTCCGAGCTGGCTGCAGGCGGGCGGCGCGGGGGGCGGCACTAGGCGGGCGCGTCGAGCAGCGCGTGCAGGTGCGCGAGGGCGGCGTGCAGCAGGCGCGCGGGGCAGGCGGGCGGCACGGAGGGGCGGCGCGGGGGGCGGCACTAGGCGGGCGCGTCGAGCAGCGCGTGCAGGTGCGCGAGGGCGGCGTGCAGCAGGCGCGCGGGGCAGGCGGGCGGCACGGAGGGGCGGCGCGGGGGGCGGCGCGGGGGGCGGCACTAGGCGGGCGCGTCGAGCAGCGCGTGCAGGTGCGCGAGGGCGGCGTGCAGCAGGCGCGCGGGGCAGGCGGGCGGCACGGAGGGGCGGCGCGGGGGGCGGCACTAGGCGGGCGCGTCGAGCAGCGCGTGCAGGTGCGCGAGGGCGGCGTGCAGCAGGCGCGCGGGGCAGGCGGGCGGCACGGAGGGGCGGCGCGGGGGGCGGCACTAGGCGGGCGCGTCGAGCAGCGCGTGCAGGTGCGCGAGGGCGGCGTGCAGCAGGCGCGCGGGGCAGGCGGGCGGCGCGGGGGGCGGCGCGGGGGGCGGCACTAGGCGGGCGCGTCGAGCAGCGCGTGCAGGTGCGCGAGGGCGGCGTGCAGCAGGCGCGCGGGGCAGGCGGGCGGCACGGAGGGGCGGCGCGGGGGGCGGCACTAGGCGGGCGCGTCGAGCAGCGCGTGCAGGTGCGCGAGGGCGGCGTGCAGCAGGCGCGCGGGGCAGGCGGGCGGCACGGAGGGGCGGCGCGGGGGGCGGCACTAGGCGGGCGCGTCGAGCAGCGCGTGCAGGTGCGCGAGGGCGGCGTGCAGCAGGCGCGCGGGGCAGGCGGGCGGCACGGAGGGGCGGCGCGGGGGGCGGCACTAGGCGGGCGCGTCGAGCAGCGCGTGCAGGTGCGCGAGGGCGGCGTGCAGCAGGCGCGCGGGGCAGGCGGGCGGCACGGAGGGGCGGCGCGGGGGGCGGCACTAGGCGGGCGCGTCGAGCAGCGCGTGCAGGTGCGCGAGGGCGGCGTGCAGCAGGCGCGCGGGGCAGGCGGGCGGCGCGGGGGGCGGCGCGGGGGGCGGCACTAGGCGGGCGCGTCGAGCAGCGCGTGCAGGTGCGCGAGGGCGGCGTGCAGCAGGCGCGCGGGGCAGGCGGGCGGCACGGAGGGGCGGCGCGGGGGGCGGCACTAGGCGGGCGCGTCGAGCAGCGCGTGCAGGTGCGCGAGGGCGGCGTGCAGCAGGCGCGCGGGGCAGGCGGGCGGCACGGAGGGGCGGCGCGGGGGGCGGCACTAGGCGGGCGCGTCGAGCAGCGCGTGCAGGTGCGCGAGGGCGGCGTGCAGCAGGCGCGCGGGGCAGGCGGGCGGCGCGGGGGGCGGCGCGGGGGGCGGCACTAGGCGGGCGCGTCGAGCAGCGCGTGCAGGTGCGCGAGGGCGGCGTGCAGCAGGCGCGCGGGGCAGGCGGGCGGCACGGAGGGGCGGCGCGGGGGGCGGCACTAGGCGGGCGCGTCGAGCAGCGCGTGCAGGTGCGCGAGGGCGGCGTGCAGCAGGCGCGCGGGGCAGGCGGGCGGCACGGAGGGGCGGCGCGGGGGGCGGCACTAGGCGGGCGCGTCGAGCAGCGCGTGCAGGTGCGCGAGGGCGGCGTGCAGCAGGCGCGCGGGGCAGGCGGGCGGCGCGGGGGGCGGCGCGGGGGGCGGCACTAGGCGGGCGCGTCGAGCAGCGCGTGCAGGTGCGCGAGGGCGGCGTGCAGCAGGCGCGCGGGGCAGGCGGGCGGCACGGAGGGGCGGCGCGGGGGGCGGCACTAGGCGGGCGCGTCGAGCAGCGCGTGCAGGTGCGCGAGGGCGGCGTGCAGCAGGCGCGCGGGGCAGGCGGGCGGCACGGAGGGGCGGCGCGGGGGGCGGCACTAGGCGGGCGCGTCGAGCAGCGCGTGCAGGTGCGCGAGGGCGGCGTGCAGCAGGCGCGCGGGGCAGGCGGGCGGCGCGGGGGGCGGCGCGGGGGGCGGCACTAGGCGGGCGCGTCGAGCAGCGCGTGCAGGTGCGCGAGGGCGGCGTGCAGCAGGCGCGCGGGGCAGGCGGGCGGCGCGGGGGGCGGCGCGGGGGGCGGCACTAGGCGGGCGCGTCGAGCAGCGCGTGCAGGTGCGCGAGGGCGGCGTGCAGCAGGCGCGCGGGGCAGGCGGGCGGCGCGTAGTGCTTGCGCTCGGCGGGGGGCGGCGGCGCGCGCCACGCCACCACGTGCTCGCGGCCGGTGGTCTGCGAGGCGCACACCGCGAACAGCAGGCGCCGCTCCCACGCGCGCCGCAGCGCCGCCAGCACCCGCCGCCCCAGCGCCGAGTCCGGCAGCAGCGAGTGCCGCGGGAACCCCACCGCGTAGTACGGCGCGCCCGGCGCCGGCTGCCCCGCGCCCTGCCGCCCCGACTGGAAGCTGCAACGCGGCTGCGGTCAGGGCCAGGCGCCGGGCCAGGGAGCCGGGCGGCGGCGCGCACTCACCTGTACGTGACGAGGATGGAGGCGCAGGCGTCTTGCTGCGGCAGCGGGTCTTGCTGCAGGCGCCAGGCCATGGAGCCGGGCGGCTGCGCGGGCGGCGGCGCGCACTCACCTGTACGTGACGAGGATGGAGGCGCAGGCGTCTTGCTGCGGCAGCGGGTCTTGCTGCAGGCGCCAGGCCATGGAGCCGGGCGGCTGCGCGGGCGGCGGCGCGCACTCACCTGTACGTGACGAGGATGGAGGCGCAGGCGTCTTGCTGCGGCAGCGGGTCCTGCTGCAGGCGCCAGGCCATGGAGCCGGGCGGCTGCGCGGGCGGCGGCGCGCACTCACCTGTACGTGACGAGGATGGAGGCGCAGGCGTCTTGCTGCGGCAGCGGGTCCTGCTGCAGCCGCCAGGCCATGGAGCCGGGCGGCTGCGCGGGCGGCGGCGCGCACTCACCTGTACGTGACGAGGATGGAGGCGCAGGCGTCTTGCTGCGGCAGCGGGCCCTGCTGCAGCCGCCAGGCCATGGAGCCGGGCGGCTGCGCGGGCGGCGGCGCGCACTCACCTGTACGTGACGAGGATGGAGGCGCAGGCGTCTTGCTGCGGCAGCGGGTCCTGCTGCAGCCGCCAGGCCATGGAGCCGGGCGGCTGCGCGGGCGGCGGCGCGCACTCACCTGTACGTGACGAGGATGGAGGCGCAGGCGTCTTGCTGCGGCAGCGGGCCCTGCTGCAGCCGCCAGGCCATGGAGCCGGGCGGCTGCGCGGGCGGCGGCGCGCACTCACCTGTACGTGACGAGGATGGAGGCGCAGGCGTCTTGCTGCGGCAGCGGGCCCTGCTGCAGCCGCCAGGCCATGGAGCCGGGCGGCTGCGCGGGCGGCGGCGGCGCGCACACGCGGCAGGCGGGCGGCGGCGCGCGCAGGCGGCGCGCCAGGCAGCGCGCGTGCAGCACGTGGCGGCAGGGCAGCGCCAGCGCCGCGCCCGCGCCCGCCAGCGGCCGCAGGCAGGCGGGGCACAGCGCGCCCCACTGCGGCCGCCGCACCGGCGTCACGTGCGGCGCCAGGGACACCACCAGCGCCTCCGACTCTGGCGGCGGGACCGATTGCCGAGTTCCTCGACTTCGACGCGCGAGCGTGCAACTCGCCTCGCGTAGTTTATTTTTTATAGTAATAGATTAGCAAACTAGCCGTTCCCCGCGGTTGCGCCCGCACGCGGTTCGGTTTATTCCGATAAAAAGTATCCCGCGTCCTTCCTCCGGGTCGAACTTCCTCCGTACAAAATTTCATTTAAATCGGTTCAGTAATTTAGCGTGTGAAAGCGAGATCGACAGACGGTCCGACAGATGGACGTCACTTGCGCATTTATAATATTAGTGAGGAAGAAGAGAAAGACTATTTTTTTGCTTGTGGCATTATATTTTCACGAAATTACGTTTGGTCCTGTCGATTCACGAACTTGAACTAAAGGTGACTCGATCGAGGAACCATATTTCGATGGTCCGGGCACCATTCAACGACCCCCCAAGTTTTGAAAGTTAACCGAAATCTGCTCGAGAGACCACCCCACTCACCCAGTAAAGTGTCATCGTCGTCCGAGTCGGAGTCGAGGTGCGCGGGGTGCAGCGGGGGCAGCGGCGGCGGGGGCGGCGAGGGCGGCGGGGGCGGGGGAGGGGAGGGCGGCGCCTCGAACACGTCGTCGCTGCCGCCGCTGCAGTTCAGCAGCTCGCCCACCGAGCCGCGCTGCAACATCTCATGTTAAAATGAAAGCTCTAACAACGGTCCAAACCGACTGACAAAAGAAAATAGATTCTGCCGGCACTGGATTCGCCGTCTACGTGATTCCAATTGCGTCACAGGAATGGGCGCGCCGGATTGGCTGGACGGACTGAATCCGCAGCGACGAGTAAGCAGGGTAGGCACTGCACTACACTGTGCCTCTCCGTTCCTCCACCTCCCAGCACCACTTGCTGTCCCGCTCGATACCTGCAAGCTGTCCTTGCTCTCGTGGCTGAGGTAGGTGGAGACGGTGTCGACGCTGTGCCTGCGGCCGGAGCGCGTGCTGCCGCTCTCGGTGTCGGTCCCTCTCTGTTCCTCCGCCTCCGAGCACCGCTTGCTGTCCCGCTCGCGCGACCGCTCCGCTTGCGGCGCCGCCACTTGCTTGTTGTTGTGGCCTGCAATTTGCGTGCGCTCTACTTACTGGAACCGTTCCTCGGGAATCTTCCGATCTGAGAAGCCTGACGACTTTACGTACTGAATATGTTCAAGTTGTGCAGTATCTGCCTGGCGAGCCCCGGCTTCCTGTCCCTGGGCGAGGCGCTGCGCGCGCCGCCCCGGCTCGCGGAGGCCGCCGGGGGAGGCTCGCTCGGCGGGTTGGACGGGTTCGACAGGTTGGAGTGGTTGGAAAAATTGGAGTGGTTGGACATGTTGGAGTGGTTGGACAAATTGGAATGTGTGGAAAGGTTGGAGATGGTGGACTGCACAGAGTGCACGCTGGAGCCCGTGTGCTGCTGCGGGATGTGCGGTCGGCGACCTGGAACTGTTCCATTTTATTAAAACAAAAATCTTTGGACAAATTTAAACGACTCGATTTTACTTTGTTTTACACGCGCCAACGACACGCACCACCCCTCGCATGGCAGCTGGCGGCACATACCTGTCCTGCTCCCCCCGGGCGGCGCGGCGGAGCGCGTGAGCGGGTAGGGCGGCTGCGCGGCGCGGCGCACGAGGCGCAGCGCGGCGCCGCGGCACATACCTGTCCTGCTCCCCCCGGGCGGCGCGGCGGAGCGCGTGAGCGGGTAGGGCGGCTGCGCGGCGCGGCGCACGAGGCGCAGCGCGGCGCCGCGGCACATACCTGTCCTGCTCCCCCCGGGCGGCGCGGCGGAGCGCGTGAGCGGGTAGGGCGGCTGCGCGGCGCGGCGCACGAGGCGCAGCGCGGCGCCGCGGCACATACCTGTCCTGCTCCCCCCGGGCGGCGCGGCGGAGCGCGTGAGCGGGTAGGGCGGCTGCGCGGCGCGGCGCACGAGGCGCAGCGCGGCGCCGCGGCACATACCTGTCCTGCTCCCCCCGGGCGGCGCGGCGGAGCGCGTGAGCGGGTAGGGCGGCTGCGCGGCGCGGCGCACGAGGCGCAGCGCGGCGCCGCGGCACATACCTGTCCTGCTCCCCCCGGGCGGCGCGGCGGAGCGCGTGAGCGGGTAGGGCGGCTGCGCGGCGCGGCGCACGAGGCGCAGCGCGGCGCCGCGGCACATACCTGTCCTGCTCCCCCCGGGCGGCGCGGCGGAGCGCGTGAGCGGGTAGGGCGGCTGCGCGGCGCGGCGCACGAGGCGCAGCGCGGCGCCGCGGCACATACCTGTCCTGCTCCCCCCGGGCGGCGCGGCGGAGCGCGTGAGCGGGTAGGGCGGCTGCGCGGCGCGGCGCACGAGGCGCAGCGCGGCGCCGCGGCACATACCTGTCCTGCTCCCCCCGGGCGGCGCGGCGGAGCGCGTGAGCGGGTAGGGCGGCTGCGCGGCGCGGCGCACGAGGCGCAGCGCGGCGCCGCGGCACATACCTGTCCTGCTCCCCCCGGGCGGCGCGGCGGAGCGCGTGAGCGGGTAGGGCGGCTGCGCGGCGCGGCGCACGAGGCGCAGCGCGGCGCCGCGGCGCGCCGTGCCGTGCGCCAGGGACACGCACCACCCGTCGCAGGCCACGCTGTCGGCGCCGCGGCACCACGCCTCCTCCAGCAGGCACTGCACCTGCAGGCACGACACACGTCACCGCCGAGCGGGCTGCGGCCGCACGCAGCGACAAGGCCTACCTCCATGGACATGGGCTCGTAGCTGAGGTCCTGGCTGTGCGGCGCCAGGCGCGCCCACTCCCAGCGCGCGCCGCGGCCGCCCGCCGACTGCACGCTGTAGCACTGGCGCCGCACCAGGCACTCCACCGACCCGCCATCTGTCCACGCAACACCAAAACATTGAACTTGAATATATTTCTTAAAAAGGATACAATCATATTGATTACAATCAATCATAATCACTTTAAAACTAATCACTGCTGCTAACTTCCAATGCACACATATTATTTATTTATTTGGTATTTGGTAAGGCAAACATCCTGAGGCCTGAGCCTATGTTATTATCATGCTGTGTTGAATTAAAGCAATGTCCAAAAGTGCAGAGAAAAGTCAATTCTGTAACAACGAAGCATTTTTCATTCGCAACCACTTGTCCAGTCTGTTCGTGAAAACTATTTTTAAAAAATTTCCCCACCAGAATTAGCAAAGAAATGCTTATGCTTTGTAGTTCAACACAGCATGAAATAGGCACATCAGTCTCCAGCTGCTTCAATAATCAAAATTAATTCATTATCAATCACTTACCCGGAGTATCGAGGCATTGTGTAAGTGTTCTCAAATTAACATAATGTCCTTTCAAGGCAGGATCAGCGTCAGCCAGCACAACTCTCGTCAGCTTCTTGGCGTGGGCCCGCTCCAGGGTGCGAGCCACGCCGGGTGTGTGCGGCAGCCATTGTCCGTTGTTCTGGTACTCCCACACCACTACACAGTGGACTGATGACATTGTGGGCTTGCTGTCATCTCATCACTGAAATGTTTATTACTCTGTATGTATAAACTACATTTCTATGCTACTTTATTTTGCATTTTGTTTTATGAGACCACAAATTTATCCTCTTAGTGGTTGTAAGAGCTTGCTCGGAACACTGAGTCACTCTTGTTAACCTTCTGGCTGTTGGAAACATAACTGTTTAATTAATTACAACAAAGTATTATTAATAAAGGTGCCACAAAGTTTCTATACATTTTTATATTAGTTGTGCTAGTTTACTTCTAGTATTCCGGCACTTACACACATGCATCAAGGATATCAACTATCACACGTCATATTTCAGGACCTGACATAACGACATTGCAAATTTCATGAGAATCCATTCAGCCGTTACAGAGCTAGGTGGATACAAACATTCACACTTTCGCATTGATAATAGGATGGGAAGTAGGTCTGCTGTTGTTGTGTGGCAATATGGAATCAAAGAATGAACCCAATATCAACTGATTACATTCCTCACCAGCATAGCGATTCTCATTCACACGGAAACACTTCCGACCACGGATTCGGAAAAGTTTCCGTGAAAATTTTAAAAATGCGATTCACAAATCCGTATTCGGAAAATCTGACATTTAAATTCGACAAACCAGCTGTTCAACCACGGAAAAGATTCCGCCAACATTTTGCTCTCGGAAAACGTATCCGTGTAGCGAAATTAGCTTTAAAATTGTAGATATTCCTAATTTTATCACAGATAGTCTCAAGAAAAGCCAATACAACTCGTTATTTGAAGTAAGACGTTAAAAGAAATAGGTTTTATGCCTGAAAAGTTTGTTTGTTGATCTTTGAGGTTAACTATTATAAATCATACATTTTAAAGAAGGAGCACCTTAATGCAAGCAAAGTTAGAAACCGGCGTGATGGAGCGCTGCAGAGGCACATGTCTCTAAGCCTGCATTGTTCGATAAGGGATTTGGCAAATCCCTTTAACGATCTCGGCTCTATATATTCTCATAAAGTCATTTCATTGTATTAAAACTTAATAAGATAATGTAATGTTTGTCAATTTTATAGTTTCTCGCTGCCCTCCACTTTTACGCTCAAGGCAGCTACCATAGACCAGACGGGAAGGATGCTAGCGTGAGCCTAAGTCAAGCATCGGTGTCAAGAGCTATTAGCCAAACCACTAATGCTTTAAATAAGCCACTAGTTTTCGGAAAATGGGTTACGTTTCCCTGTGAACTTAATGAAAGGCAACTGACAGTGCAAAAGTATATTTAAACATTTTAAAATAAACACATGATTCGTTTTTACTAATTATATTACTATACAAGTATGTATATGTACATTTAGAGATCACATGTAAAGTTAACAATATCTTTTAACTTTGGTTACATAAAAAATTAAATCTGCATTAAGAGATCAATATAATCACATTCCTAATTTAATTTATTTTACTACATTATTTACATTGTTTTGCTGTTACAGTAATTACAGACTTTTAATATGCCCGGTGTTCTCGGCTATGTGGATGGAACACATATATTGATAAAAAACCAGCCATCCATGAAGAGCTTTATGTCAATAGAAAAGGCCGGAATTCCCTATGTTCAAGTTGTAATAATAATTATCCTTACTACAATATTATATTATTTATATTATATCAAATATGTAGGACAGATCTTTATTGAAACACTATGTTCACATAAATGCTTAAAACTAAATCATTGAAGTGCCGCAATGGGCGGTCCTAGGTCCTAACGCTAATAGCAATCTCTTACAGACAACCCAAATTGAACTGATATGACTTTAAGTTTCACTTATTTTTGTTGCAACGACTGAACGGATTTTGATGTGTAGATACATAGAAAAACCACAAAGCGCCGCTAGTATTAGTAGTATTGTATAATTAGTTCTAAATTTACCAGATTATACATTACAAGAGGAACAAAAAACCCGACTGCGCCAAAATAAATTACCCCACAATAAAGACAAATCTTATAACACCACATATGTTAAAAACCGTCAAGCCATTTAGGCTACAGGCCGTGCCTAAAAAATATACATACATACATACACTGGAAAAACTCGGTCAGAGTTCAGCATTCTAGTGACTGTTGACCGCCCAAGAGTTCCAATGCACACAAGCAGTATATTCTAATGAACGCCGAACACGGAACTCTGAACTCCTGACCGCTCTCTGTGTGCGCGGTCTCTAAGTACAAAATCTATGTGCTCTCAATTAATTAAAATACTTTTAGTTTTTTTTTGTTCTGCCTGCGGTGTCTCCTCCGAGTGCCCCTCTAGAAGAGACCCCGCCTCTATTATGAATGCCTCTTCTTGATTTCCATCACGGTTTTCAATCTAAAACATTAAAATGAATATCAGCCAAATAAAAGCCTTAATATATCTTTACTGTGTTTGTGTCAATAAGCTCAAATGCTCAATATCATATCATGTTTCTTACTTTAAATCTGACAGAGTTAGCTATACAAATTTAAAACTCCTATATTATATTATTTGATTTATGTAATTTTAAAATTAGGGTTACAATGAGAATGAAACGGTAAGTTGGTGAGTGTAAGTGGATGTTATATTTACCTCTAGTGGATCTGGAACACCCAGACCCTGCACCATTTCCACTCCGCAAAATTGGAGGAGTGATTCCTCCAACTTGGTCAGCGGAGCAAGTTCAGGGCCACCACCCGTTTTATTTCTATATTTTGTAATTGTCAAGGCCTTTGCCTTGACGTCGGACCGCCAGTCCTGCCAACACTAAAATAGAGGTAATCATGAAAATATTATATTTACAGACAAAAACACAACCACATTCACAACACTCACTTTTAGCCATAGCTTGGGTGTTTGGTGGCCCCTATTCCCATAGAATTGAGCAGATCCGCCAGATTTTCCAATAGACTATTTTTTTGGCGAGCTGCGTCAGGGCCACCTCTATTCCTTGCCAAATCTTCGTGGCCCATCATAAATTGTAGCAACATTTGTCTCAGCTCTTTCGAAACTCGACCGCGCTGAAAAATCGAATAGAATTTAATTTTATTACACACAATTTACGATGATTTACAAAGAAAACAAATATATATGTAGCTGTTTTAGATTTATTGAAGGAATAAATAAATACTACTATTGATAAAGATATGTTACCTTGTTCATCATTTCGTGGTGATTATCTTATTTTCTCTTGGTACCTACCGAACTGGAAAAGTAGGAAAACACGAATTGGAACAATATTTACGATATTTACAACTTTATATTTACAACAAATTTTTCAGTGTTGCCAACAAGACTAACATAAAAATGCTAAGCTCCTCTAAAAAATGAGCCAAAATGCTATCGATTTAAAATGTTGAGGGTAAAGATGTGCTAAACTGCTTTAAATTGACAATACGTTTAAACGTTTTGCTTATATTTTTTAAACCGCTTAAAAAGTGTCTTTCGTTTAAAAGCTTGTTGTTGAATTAAAAACGGAAAATTAAACTGAACGTTTCGTTGTGTTTTGTTGTATAGTTTAAACTAACCCTTATTTTCCTTCGAAACCTTGCCTTGCACTACAGACTCTAAAACAACCATTTGTTCATTCACAATCTATTAGTAGAGTTGCGAAAGTGAATAAAACACTAGGAACTTTCTTATAAGACGAAATTGGAAACCCGGCACAGGCATGGAAATCTGTCAAAACCGAGCATATGTAGTGCTTGGTTGAGTTTTGAGATTTTTTTTGACAGCACTACCATTGTAGTGTTCACGATGGAATAAGTGGCACAATCAGATTTTATTTTGAGTTGTATAATTACTGGACTATGGTTACTTTTCATCGAAATGTCTAGCATTTGTTTGAAACGTAGCCGTCAACGTTAAACGGAATCGGCTTATTTTCAGAAGCCCGCTTGTACGCTTATTTTGAAAAGTGAGTTTTTTAAACCAAAACCTCTAGTTAAGAGACTTGCATGCCGCTTTCTTGCCCATACAAAAAGAAAAATCTTATTTCTACCTCCTAATATGTCCGATTTTGATGTGTTTTCTTCTTAGATAACAAAACATACATTATTTGCTAGGCTTAGACGTTTTATTTTTTCCAGGTTATAAAGTTACTTTAAAGTTATAATGGATTTTTTATAATATATGCCAAAAAAATGCTATATACTAACAACAGAAAAATGTGCCAAATCTAGCACTAAACATTATGCTAAGTTGGCAACGCTGAAACTCAATCCGGGCCACAAACCATCTGTCGAATTGTTGATGTTTACGAAGTATGTTTCCTAGTACAATAAATTAAAAATAATAATCAACATAGTTGTATAACAATAAGTGATATAGTTTATAGCTTAAAGTTTTATATAATTTCATGTACGTTAAAAAAATTATTGTATAAATGCTATATAATCAAAAACAAATATAATTTGAAACTTCTACGGATTAATTCGTTTTCTACCATTACAAACATTCTCTGTAAACGTCAGTGTTAGTTTCCGTGACGGAAACTGTTCCGTGTATCAATCCGAGAGCCATTGTGAATCGCGTTTCTAAGCACTTTCGGAAAAGTTTTCGAATCCGTGAGATGACGTCAAATCCGAGACGGAAACTTTCCGTGTGAATGAGAATCGCTATGCAGTTCACCAGTTTTGGGCGACGAAACAATAATAACTACTTACTGGAGCGAAATGTCCTGTTCAAGCGGAAGCAGGAGTATTATTCAATTTAGCTTGGTTTGTTGTAGTTTTTGTTTATAATGGAGGCAATAACTCAGGATGCAAAATTTTCACACTTTTTACATATCTTTGCTAGTATGAAGATAACTTTAAAATAAGTAACGTTTTTTACGTTTTAGTTAACTGTCTGGAAATAAAATAACTGTGAAGTTTGTGTTGTGAAGTTTGTGAATTAATTTTAATTTTAGTCTGAACTTTGAGTTGTCAATTGTCATGATGTCATGCATGAACATGTTTTTTTTTGTTTTGTTATGGCGTCACACGATTAGTGTATTTGCCAGTGTCAAGTATAAAATATTTCAAACTCAGAGAGTTGAATCAAGTTTAAATGATGATGATGAGATGGTGGGATGAGGATAATGTTTAAGTAAAGTAATGGAGCTTTACTTAAACTTTACATGGACTTTTTTGGATCTGATTTTTGGAAAATCTTCATGTTGACAGTTCAATTGCCGCCAAAAAGTCCTTCATGAACATGATTTGCGCTGCAAAGTGCGAAAGCGAATTGCGAACGCTGCAGTGCAGACTTAATACGTAGTATAGTATTATTATAATATAATAATAATATATATATAAGGTCTACCAAGATCTGATGGCAAAAAAAAGTTTAATAAATAGTGATTTTCATATGGCAACGAAAAATATGTCATCTGTCAACTGAAATTTCGAGGAATTGTTTATGGTTTGGCTTCAAATTAGTAGGAATGACAAGTCTTGATACTTTAGTTTATTGCATCTCTCGTGTGAACTGAAGAAGCTTTCTCTCGAATAGGGATCGATCAATGGTGAAAATCTTGTGAACATGTAATAAATATTGAAAATCAGTTCATAGAACAAGATCGATTGAGATGCAGGAGGAAAGGTCTAGCGTAAATACTGCGTCTTCCTCGTCTTCCTCTTCCGCTGAAGACTTTTTTTATGGATGTGCAGTATTTGGAACCATTTTCAAGTTTTAAGCCTTTAATTAATTAATAAACTCATGGACAGAGTAATTGGAGTTTTCATCTAAATTTCAAACCCCACATTCGCCACAGTAAGATTTTCAAAAATTATCCTTGATCATTGGATAAATTTTTATATTTGCATGTATCACACACAGAATCAGCCACTATAGGGAAAAAAAAGTATCAAAACGTTTTACTCCAATTTCCCCCAGTATTGCTAGCGTCAATTTCTTTTTTCCCTATATGCCATCAGATTCTGGTAGACCATATTATTATAGTCAGTGTATAGTCTACTTAATCTATGACAGCTATGACTCATTGACTTCACAGAACATCAAAGTCTCAAATCTTAGGGATGCCCAAAAAAGTGTATTGTATCGATATATCGCATCGTAACTGTATCGAACTTGGTTGTATCGATACGCGATATTATTGATTTCCTTTGTATCGATATATCGTATCGTAACCGTATCGCATGCCTTTCAACTAATATGCAATATAATGAGTATATATCTTGCAAAGAGTTATCTTATTAGTAGTTTTACTATATTCTATTATTTTTTAAAAACAAAGTCCAAAGATTTATTTAAATCTACCTCCAAGTCTAAACAAAAGCCGGCTGTTCTTGTTCCATAAACAATTTTGTCGACGTTATCATTCTCTTATTACTAATAACAATATATTCAATGGCACTGTCTATTATCGTTTAGTGATGATGTAATAGGAACTTTAAAATTATATAAATTAATCACCGACATAGTTTGACGATACGGTAATGCGATATTTTTATAATAATGCGATATATCGAAGCGTATCGTATGGTCAAAATATCACATCAAATATGGCTATATCGTATAGTGCTGTATCGATATTCCGACATATCGTATCGTAACGGGCATCCCTACCTGTCTCAAACTCAAGCCGTCAAGCGTGAACCGCGTGAAGCGTGAAGTGAAGCTGTGAAGTGAAGTTGTTCAAGACGTCAAGTTGTAGTTTTACAAAATTACAATATATTTTGTGTTTCTTGATTCTTCAGAAAAATATTGATTTGATCTTGGGTTCATCACAAAATCCCTAAAAATGTACAACAAAACATGTAAGTTTACAATGATACAATCTTTTGACACATTGTAAAAATGTCTGAATTTAACCTAAGTTTTTCGTTTTGTGGTATTTTACTGCATTTCAAGTCACTATTATCACTATCAATTCTGTTTGTCTGCTTCCAAAAACTTATTTTACGTTGGATATAGTAGTTGCATCTGGAGGTATATAAATTATACACATCTACTTTCTGCCGCCATGATTCACATGCGCGCTGCGCTATTGATTTTTCACGCCCTCTGAAACCAAAGGCGTTGCGAATCGTTCAGATAATCACTAAAATGTAATTAGTGGTGAAATAAGGTGAACTAAACGTTAGAATTGGTTAGAATGTCTGCTTTCAACAATAATCGGTATTCGTCGTATGTGCTTCTAGACAACACCCGCAACTCTGGCCGCTTCAACTCGCCCGGCCAGTTCGTGCCTGCTACAGAGGTAAATGTTCCCTTCCAAACAGTATGAAATTTTGAAGAGCTGGAGTAAAAATACAGTATACATATCTGGTTGGTGGTACAAGGACAAGAAGCTGCTATTTTGGCTTGATTGCGCTAATTTTAGTTGAATACTTTAAAATTTTTATTAAATTCAGCTAATTAAATCCATGTTGAAAGGGACAAATTTCGTTCTCCAACTCCATAGTATAGTACTTTCCTTTTCATGCATTATTGTTGTAATTTTCCGATTAAAACTGCAAGTTACTAAACTGCATTCTGTTATCACAGCATAACACGGAGCCCCATGAGCCCTGGTACTGGCTAGAAGTCAACTTCTACTCTCTGATTGTGCTTGGGTCTTTGTCATCTAACTGCCATCATTGCAAGAAGTAACACAAAATTACTGAGACTTTGTTGTTAAGATTCTTGCCATGATTGGACCCAACAGCAATGTATATGAGTTTGATGAATTCAGTTAGAACTTTGATGAGGGTAGCCATTTCACAATCTAAGTGCTGCTAAAGATCTGGGATTGTGAGATATCAGGAAAAAGAAGTATAGATATAATACAATCGAGATAATTGATTGTGAGAACTCAAACGTTGGTTAATCAGGTTGCTAGATTCTGGGCGCAAGCCTCTCGGAGAGTAGCCCAGTGGGTTGAGAATACATTATGATCACGAGACACCCATCTCGTGCACATACGGGGTTCTCTAGACTAAGTAGACAGTAAGTCATGAGCTGCACCGTTTTCCTATCATGTGTAAGGCCCCCTGAAGTTGTAACAAAATTAAATTTGACTACACTCTAAGGTAAGGAAGTAATTGGTATGAAATGGTATAATTTCACCGGAGACACATGGTAGGAATATGGATGAAAATGTGCGATGTGATCCTACCTTCACTGTGTGAATGCTCGTGTGAAAGGTTTCCCCTCTCTTGAGTCTTAAAACTAAAATAATGATTTAACTCATTTAGTTGTGTACCAACTTCGCTACCTGATTACCGGGCAAGTATAAAACCCCAGGGTTTGGTCCAAAACCTTAGACTTGTAAATTATAACATTTTTTACTGTTTTCTTCTATCAATCAAATAATCTATTTGCTAGAATACAGTTTAGAACAGATTAGTGAACTTGGCTCTTTTTTGGCTGATAATAACTTGATCATTTCATTATTACATTCTTTCTGTCTTGGTGTGAATGGTGCTATGCTAGGGTGATGGAGGTAGCACATCGCTCAAACGGCTAAATGATGCCAGCCGGCGTCCACACCAGCAGAGCCTCTGTTTACACGGCGTAGCAGCAACAATCAGGTGAGATTACATTGTTACTATATAAATAAGTCAGTTATTGTACCTCCTGATTCTTTACATGTGTGCTACCGGCATTATTTAGATAGTACTTGAGCGAATTAAATGGTAATTTTCATTTTAATTTCGTATCAGAAACCACTCTGATCAGGGATTCACAACATCTAGACATAGAACAAATGCGCGCTTTTTTGAATGCACAAATATTTGTTCTGTAGTGGGAATCGAACCCGCGACCTTACGCTTCGCAGTCGGCTATTCGCTCATGGCGCCAGATTGGTTATTTTTGATGGGACTACTGCTGTTGGTCAAGTTAACCTTGACAACTTCACCGGACTGCTAGCGTCAGATTGGTTAATGACTATTAATGTACTTGTGTATGAATAGTGTTGAGATGTTCTCGTGTGTTGATTGAATTGTTTGCTGCTTCAACAGCAGACATTCGGGACTCCGAGGAGGCAGCAGCAACAGCAACAGCAACAGCAGCAGGAGCAGGAGCAAGCCAACTTGCAGGAGGTGCCCAAACAGGTTTGTAGATGATTGATTACAAGATATTAGTTGAAATCCGAAACGGGAAAATTCACCAAGGTCACTGACATAGCTTGCAGAATGTTCAAATCAGTTAGGTAATGGGCGGGCCACATCGCTCAAAGAACTGATAACCGAAGCTGAAGAAAAATTCTTTATTGGCGACCACGAATCGGAAGATGTTTGGTAGGAAGGCCCCCCCCATATCCCATTCCAGGAATAGCTTGATGGTTCGGCAACATTGTGACTTATTCTCTCTGGGAGAAGACTTGAGTCGTAGCAGTGGGATTGTTATGGGCTGCTGATGTTGATGATAATTTTTTGTAGTTACTACATGATGCACTTGTTTTAAGTATTTATACATAATTTATCGCAGGTAAATGATTCTTATTGTTATTTTCAGGAGGACGATGACATAGACATGAAGAACGAACCCCAGGAGGAATCCAACGAGAGTGTTAAGGAAGAGGAGGCCCGCCCGGCCTGGATGAAGTCGAGGCTCTCAGGAGGTATGTCATTAATTAAATTAATACTATAATTATATACATGTAGCGTTTGACCACAAGTCACCTGATGCTAAGTTATGATGTGATTGAAGGTGTAATGATCACACTACTCCTGGATTGGGAACTGGCTCCGGAACTGCCTGAACACACTGATAGGTGCTTGGCGACAGATTCTTAACTTGAGGGTGATAGCGAGCCAAACGAGCACTTACAAAATGCCCTACCACCAAGCCATGTTTTCCTTCACCGAAAGCTAAAGCTTATGATTCGAGCCCACGACTTCGCAAGCCGACGTCACTGAGCCATTATAGCTTTAAAATGATGTGCATCAATCTCTGTCGTTAATAATGTAATGTTTGGAAGAGCCCGCCCTGATGTGTTGTTGTCCCCGGTGCAGTGAAGAAGATCTCGAACAAGG
The DNA here is from genome assembly GCA_931315375.2 of Opisthograptis luteolata. Lineage (NCBI taxonomy): Eukaryota > Metazoa > Arthropoda > Insecta > Lepidoptera > Geometridae > Opisthograptis > Opisthograptis luteolata. Next base: position 12,833,331 of record OV928045.1, read on the forward strand.
AGCGGCGGCGGCGCCAGAACGAGACGCTGCGGCGGCTGCTGACGCCCAAGAACGCGCTCATGGTGCTCAACGAGATGATGCCCAACGAACAGATCGCCAACGTGAGCACCGTCTGCCTACTTCATTAATTATTATTAACTAGTTGCGGCCCGCGGTTTCACCCGCGTCTTCCCGTTATCCCGCAGGAACTAGGCCTATGTATAAATACCTAAACATCCATCCATCCATACTCACAAACTTTCACTTTTATAATATTACTAGGATTATAAACGTGAAAGTGTGAGTACGGATAGATGGATGGACGTTTGTTACTCTTTCACACAAAAACTACAGAACGGATCTGAGTGAAGTTTGGAATGGAGATAGCTTATACCCTGGATTGAACACATAGGCTACTTCCTGCGGGATACCGCGGGGCGCAACTAGTATTAATATAGTAGGATTTTGCGATGGTGGCCGAACGGTAACGCGTGCGACTTCCAAGGCGCCGACACCGAGTTCGAATCCTGTCGGTCCCGCACCTAAGACTTAATAAGTTATGTGCGGATTTGCCATCGCTCAAAGACGGTGAATGAAAACATCTTGAGGAAACCGGCTTGTCGAAGAACTGCTACATTTAAGGGCATGCGACATCTACCAACCCGCACTGGGCCAGCGTGGCGCATTACGGCCCATACTCTCTCAGAGAGAAGGCCAGAGTCTCAGCAGTGGGATCTATCACGCTGGCCCAGTGTGGGTTGGTAGATGTTGCATGCCCTTGAATGTTGCAGTTCTTGGACATGTCGGTTACCTCGCGATGTTTTCCTTCACCGTTTATGAGTCCTTATGACTTGTAAAACTATGTTACATAATAATATGTTGATATGTAACCTAAATAAGATGGTTTATTTACAGCAATTCAAAGTGGAGTCGTCACAGAGCCAGTATTACACGAAGACCGCGCACACCTTCTGTGCAGACCTCACGCTGGAGGGCAGCAGCTACAAGGGATACGGTCAGTAGTCTGCAGGCAAGCTAGCCTAAAGCACAGCTAGCGACTAGGTTTGCTAATCACTCCCACCTTTTCAAATGTGACCCAGAAGAGCCATGTTTTGTGTTCTTGTAGAAATCTCTGAATAATAAATCTTAGAATATCTGTCAAGGACCTATCGGTGTTTTCCGGCAGCCTCACTTGAGAGCCAGTTCCCAATCCGGGTGTAGAGTGACGCCACTTACGACCATATCGTCACCTAACATCGGGTGACTTCAAAGTTTGAAAAGTGGGTGTGTTCTGCTAATTTTGTGGTCAGCAACACTTCTGAAATTGAAACTACTTGTTTTTATTTATAAGAATAAGGATCGTTTATTTGCAACAAAGAACATAGATAAACATATTCAATACAAGTGGTAATATAAAAAATGTATTAGAATTAGAGTTTGAAATGGGATAATTGAAATGATGTATTTGTGAAATTCCAATTCCAATGTATTGACCATGATAGTGTAGAACAGTATAAAAAATGGATGGTTGCAAACCGGCATCAACTCAGCATTATGCTGGATCAACGCTGGTCTTCCAGCATTCATTACATGAAGTGTATCCGCAGGTGACAACAAGCTGACCGCGCGGAACTCTGCGGCCGAGCAGGCGATCAGGGACCTCATCATCAAGAAGATGCAGAGGCTCATCACCAACATGGATGGTGACTTACAACTTTCCTTTACAATAGTTTTAACTTAGGATCTGCTGCTTGCAAGTCTACTAAACCCAGGACCTGCAGGCTATTATATTACTAGTCGTTCCCCGCGGTTTCACCCGCGTGAGCTACACTTTATCGCAATAAAATGTAGCCTATGTCCTTTCTCAGGCTCTAGACTACCTCTGTACCAAATTTCATTTAAATCGGTTCAGTAGTTTAGGCGTGAAAGGCGGACAGACAGAGTTACTTTCGTATTTATAATATTAAAGTAGGGATTTGAACTCTAGATTAGGCTTTGACCATTACCAGATATCGACATTCTTGAATCTCAGTGAAATCGGTAGGTTTGACTGCTGGGATTCGGGCCTTCTCTCACAGAGAGAGAACGGACATCTACCGCGCGGGCGCAGGGCTGGGTGGTAGGTGCCGCACGTTCTCGAATGTTGCGGTTCGTGGACACGCCGGCTAGTCCGCACGGAACTTACAGAGACATGCGCATGGGTACAGTTGCAAACATGTTACAATTAAAAGTTTAATCAATAAAACCAAATAATTTTAGGAATATATTTAAATAAAAAGTAAAAAACAATTAAAAATTAAAAATTTTAGTTTCTATGGGATAGAAAAAACAAACGAATGTGTCAATTTTTATTTAAGACAAAAACGCCAATAACAAACTAACACAAAAATAACAGAATAAAAGAATAACAATGAACGGCAATATCAATTCACTTTAGAACGCGACTGTAGAGTCTGAAGTCCGCGGGTCGTCGTATCGGCGCGGGGGACGGAACACGACGGCTAGCCAGCCGGCGCCGCGGACGCGCACCCTTCGCCCTCTTACCCCTGGGATACCTGACTTTTGAGTTCTGCGCAATGACGCGGAGCGCTAGAGTTTCGTGCCGCTAGTTATAGCGGTGCACGTTGTTGCAGCGAGCGCGGCGGGCGAGGAGGCGGCGGACGAGGAGAGCCTGCCCATGATCCAGCTGGCGTCGTTCGCGCTGCACAAGCTGTTCACGGACTGGGAGTGCGAGGGACACAAGGTGCCGCACCTGCGCGCGCCCGCCGCGCCCGGCGCCGCGCCGCACCCCGCCGACCCCGACAATGTACGGCACGCACACCATCCTCTCTCGCAGCTGTCGATCGAGCTTGATGGATGCTTCTTTTATGCTGGGGGCCACACTTCAAAAGCGCGATGATTGACGTTTGACACAAGTGTGGCCGCGACATTGGACAACGGCACTAGCGTTTGACGTTAGCCGATAATTCAAGTGCATTCACGTTGACCGTTCAAGTGTAGCCACTCACATAATAGCGTTGATAATTAACGAAGATAGGCATTGACGTTTCCCCTGACGTTGACCTTGGTGTCCATCGACTGATCGATATAATTTTTCATCAGTATTTGACTTTGATCATCTTTTATTTTATTGATAGTATGTGCATGTTAGGGCGAGGCGGAGGTGACTCTCGGGCCACCCCTAAGCCTAATATCATCATGTTTATTTTCACCTGTCGTCAAACGACACTGGAATGCTTAAACAGCGCGTGGAGTACGACGTTCTATTTAATCTGTGGGGATGTATTACAGCCCGTATTGCACGGCCTGATAATCGGAAGCCATGTGCACATGGATTATCAGGGCGGGAACGATTGGGTGTACACTACAGGAGGCCGACACTGACGCCCGTGCGCAGGGCGAGGAGGAGGCGGCCCCGGCGGCGCGGCGCCGCCCCCGCAGCAAGGCGCCGCAGCCGCGCACGCTGCCGCTGAACGCGTCCTCGATGCACCCCTGCATGCTGCTCACGTACATGAAGCCGCGCCTGGAGTACCGCGAGCTGGCCGTGGAGGGCGACAAGCCGCAGAACATGGTGTTCACGATGGGCGTCGACGTCGACGGAGCCACCTACATCGGGAAAGGTAACGTCTCTTGTGTTCAGCGTCATCAGTCGGTTACGTTCTCCCTGCTGGGACTCGGGTCTTCTCTCGGAGAGAGAGTATGGATCGTAATCAATTTAAATTCAATTAAAGTTGAGAGCTAGTAGGTAAATATTCAGTTGCATGTTGTGTTCGCATGTAGTAGGTCGTGCAGCCGCCATGTCGATCGTGTTTATATTCGGGTACATTATAGTTGTCACGGTCAGTGCGAACCTAATAATAATATGAAAATAAAAGAAAGTTAATAGTCCATACAGTTTCGCACTATTCGTCTGCTTTTGGGTTGTCCGGAAGAGATCACTCTGAGCGATAAGACCGCCCGTTGTGCCACTTACCATTAAGTTTTATTGTTGTTCTAGTTTTAATTTTCCTTGTATTGTGTTGTGGCAATAAAGAGTTAATCTATCTATCGACATGTGATCACTTTAAAACGTCAAAATCGCCTACTGAGCCCGGGCCGCTCTTCCGCCGACCACCTCAAATATAAACATATGTTGCATCTGAACTGGACGCGACATCTCATCATCCGGCTCGAAGGACCATATGATTTTTTTTTTACGCCAAGTAGCAAACGTACACGTAACGTAGTTGGTAGAGTCTCGAGTGTGTGTGTCTGCTTGTGTTGCAGCGTCCAACAAGAAGGAGTCCCGCAAGGCGGCGGCCCGCGCGGCCTGCACGGCGCTGTTCGGGATACAGTTCGAGGGTAACAGCAGCGTCACTACGCCTCTGCACGGCTAGGCGCCGCCCCCGCGCGCCCCTCGGCTCAGCTTCACATTTATTTACTAGTTTGCTGTTTATTCTACGAGACCGCGTCCTCGTCTGCGCGGTTCTCAAGTTGACGAGCGCTCGCCAACATAACGGTCGATAGCGTAGGGGATTCCAATAAAAAATCGTAGGTTTATAATCAATGAGCAATATCAGCCTTGAACATAAAATTCTTCTCATCTTTTGAAGTCGATTAAACTAATCTAGATATTAATAATTAGAAATGTTATTAAATGTTCGTTATAGGAATTAAAATGTATTGTGATGTACTGTGACTACCTTTTCTTGGACGTTTCTTAGAATTTTAATAAGATATTCCGTAAAATAAATGTATTTAGACGTTTATTTGTTTGTTTTGATTTACGGCCATTCCCAATCACCTATCTATCCACGGTTTGCCCTACTGAAGATAGACATTTGACAAATTTCTATCTCTAGTAACATTTGGATCGGAAAGAACATATGAAAACGAGCTATGTATGAAAGAAATTGTAATTTTAGTCCTAATAAGATTATACAAACGATATTTCAAGGCGAGTCCAGAAAAAATTAAACTGATTTTTTCGATATTGATCTTCTGGAAGATCGATTCAGATCAGGCAACCTTAACCCTAACCTTTGTTTGCTTTTGCTACGATCATCATCATAATCAGCCTGTTTCAGTCCACTGCTGGACATAGACCTCTCTCTTTTTGCTACGATACTATTCTACTATTTTTGTCTGTACTCCTTTTCTGAACCTGACTAAATCTCTCACACTAAAAACTGTTATAAGCCGGTCGTATAACTTCAATAGACTTCGTAATTTTTATACAAAATATATTGCGGTCAGGGCCAAGGCAGCATGAAAAGTGGCCAATGTTACTAAAAACTTTTCTCGTAGTGAATGAATTCCATCACGTCGTGCACGGTACGCCGGTGACGAGTCGTGGAGGTCGACTACCTATTCTACGGTGCTCTTGCCCTCCGATTTTTATTTTCTCAACCGACTAAACCAATTTCTCTAGGAAAAAAAACTACATGTAAGTGAAGCGTGAAGTCCCCCAACTAGTGACGTAGTCAAACGCTACCCTGTACCTACTACTATGTAAAAATAAACATTTTAGACTAGTTAAATTAGGATATAAATAAAATCCGTTATGGACATAAATATATTTAATAACAGTTGAAAATGTTGTACTCCATCTACACGATCAGTAATTAATAAATAGGTATACAGATTTACAAAAACTGGCATGGAATGTGCCCGGACAGCCCAGCCCCGGAGGTAAATATTAGGCTATTAAACATAACATAAATATTATGATTATGACTGACAATGGATATAGGTGATTGAATTTTCTTTTTCAGACTGTCATACATTAGAGAAAATCATTCACCGCTGGCTCACTATGCCGCGATTGCGATAGTCATATCAGTAAGTATTGGAAGTCTTCACTAATTTCATCCCTAGTTAGTAGGTATCTAGATCAAGAGACCGTGGCTGGGCGCTCTCTACAACCTAACTTTACTACCAAATAAGCGTAAACTAACAAGTATCAAAAGGAAGATTACATGCTACTCAGTCATCGAGAGCTCGCTCTAGTGTCGCTATACGACAAACGACCAACCAACCGACAAAATCAAATTCAAATCCAGTTCTTCACAGTACATCGCAGTACATTACATTTTATAGCGATGATGGCTCAGTGGTAGTGACGTCGGCTTGCGATCCGTAGGACGTGGGTTCGAATCCTGCAATGAGCTTGAGCTTTCGGTGAAGGAAAACATCGTGATGAAACCATAGCTTGGTGGTATGGTATTTTCTAGTACTCGCCTGGCTAGCTACCACCCTCTCGTTAAGAATCTGTCGCCAAACACCTATCGGTGTGTTCCGGCAGCCTCACTTGAGAGCCAGTTCCCAGTCCAGGTGTAGCGTGACGCCATCTTTGACCGCATCGTCACTTAACATCAGGCGACTTGTGGTCAAACGCTACCCTGTAAATAGTAAAAAAAAAATAAAAAATCGCGTGGAAAGAGAAAGATTTTATCATGTCAAACTTATTTTCTTAAAGTGTTGGCTTCAGTGTAGGTATCCCATGGGATACACGCGTTCGTATGAAAACCACTCCTTATCAATGATAGTCAATTAAAGTTGTAAATTAGGTTGAGAAAAATATATTTTTGTCGTATTGTTCAGTCGGTCGGTTGGACGTGTCGAGCGACATCGCTAGCGCACTGCACTACGAACGGCGTGTACTCGTCACAGTCGTGTACAAAACTATACGGACACAGTTTGACCACGGTGTTGAGAGAATATTAAAACTAGGGAAGCATATCTATTAATACAATTAGTTTGAGCGACTGAAAGGGGGAAGGGGGCATATCTCATGCCGATTGGGAGTTGGAAAATAATAGCACGAAGCTCCTCTGAGTATTGTGTCTATTTATTAATTAATCAATCGTATTAACAAGTTCTATTATAGCTGAGGAGAAAAAAATGTATTTTTCGTTTTCATTTTTCACTTTGAAAGAAATCTCTGGTACTTAGAGTAAAATTATTATTGTTTATTACAGTTACAAAGGAATATGGGCTGTACTCAACTCGTATTATCAACCTATAACCTTGTGGTCAAACTTATGCTCTAAACATGGAACTTAATAATATCAATAAATTGTATAAAAACCAAGTCATAATAATATTAAATAATTGCTAAAACAACAACATATAAAACTTAATGATGTACAAAAAACATTAGTAAACATGTGAAAACACAATAAACTCAAAAATGTCATCTTACCACTACCTTTTGGCAATACATACTAGATTAATAAATGCATGTTTTGATCATCGAATTACTCTTAAATAATTACATTATATTGTGAACTGTACCTACTGAAAATATGTTCCATAGATTTTTATAAATAAGTTATTTATTTAGCATGCGATGAAACTATTAATTTACTATAGTATTCGAATACTACACAATAATTCTTCTATATTACACTATATCGTATTGGACCAAAGAGGTTCCAGACTACCTATGGTAGTAGTTCAAACCTCTTTGTTTTGGACGTATTTTCTAGAATCAATTTTCGAGTCCAAAATAATTTAAGTTTAAATTTCTGTCATAAATCTTTTCTTATTTTACTTAAATGTTTTTTAATACTTTCAAAATAGTTTGAACGTCTCTTACATCTACGATCTCTACAGTAAAGTACTATACGTCCTAAAGACGGAATCTCAAATTGTTAGGTAATGCATCCGAAGACTTTCATTCGACGGTCGTAGGTAATAATAGAGGGTCAACTGACACTTCGGCGTGCCTTTTATTGTAAGCGCGTGCCGTTCCTTGCATCACTCAAGCTTACCTACTGCCAATACCTACCAGTTGAAGGCCAAAATATATTGCGCCAAAAATAGACCTGGAGGTACCGCGCATCTGTACCATCAGATGCATTAACTACCGTATAAGGGCTAATCCCAGGCCCCCCAAAAGAACTCGTACAACAAATATATAACGTACATTATGTTACATACTTTCGGTAACTTGCTAAGAGCAGATCCTTTAACTGGAGCCTACCCTCAATACCATAGTCCTCTGGATCCACCCTAGATCTTCATCGGGGCCACAAAAGAAGACCTACTTGAAAAACGTTACCGAACGGCTACGTCACTACACCGATAGCTTCTAATGGACGTCGCGGCCAACTGGAGGTCTACAGCAGTCTGTAGGCCCACATGGAGAGCTGGAGGTCTACAGCAGTCTGTAGGCCCACATGGAGAGCTGGAGGTCTACAGCAGTCTGTAGGCCCACATGGAGAGCTGGAGGTCTACAGCAGTCTGTAGGCCCACATGGAGAGCTGGAGGTCTACAGCAGTCTGTAGGCCCACATGGAGAGCTGGAGGTCTACAGCAGTCTGTAGGCCCACATGGAGAGCTGGAGGTCTACAGCAGTCTGTAGGCCCACATGGAGAGCTGGAGGTCTACAGCAGTCTGTAGGCCCACATGGAGAGCTGGAGGTCTACAGCAGTCTGTAGGCCCACATGGAGAGCTGGAGGTCTACAGCAGTCTGTAGGCCCACATGGAGAGCTGGAGGTCTACAGCAGTCTGTAGGCCCACATGGAGAGCTGGAGGTCTACAGCAGTCTGTAGGCCCACATGGAGAGCTGGAGGTCTACAGCAGTCTGTAGGCCCACATGGAGAGCGGGCTCTGCAGGCGCGCCACGTGCGGCGGCTCCCTGCCCCCCACCAGCAGCAGGTGCAGCTGCGCCCCCCCGCGGGCGGCGGGGGCGGGGCGCGCGCCCAGCTCCTGCAGCTCGATGTCCCCCGCGCCCACGCCGGAGTCGGGCGTCAGCGCCTGGCCCAGGTTCCTCACGTCCGGGCCCAGGTAGTGCGGGTTGCTGAACCCCAGCGAGACGCCCGACAGGCGGTTGACCCTCTCCGCGCTCGCGTAGTCCGACGTGGACAGGTCCGCGTCGTCGTCCGCGGCGGACGGCGGCGCGGCGTCCGCGCGGGGGAGGCGCGCGGGCGGCAGGTCCGCGAAGTCCGGCACCGAGGCGGGGTCGCGGCACAGCGCCGCGCGGGCGGGCGGGCTGGCGCCGCGCCGCCGCCGCGCCAGCGCGTGCGCCGACTGCGACTTGGAGAGCGCCGCCTCCTGCCGCACCAGGCTCTCCGTCGAGTCCTTGTCGCCCGCCAGCGCGCTGTACGCGCAGCGCGCGCCGCGCCGGATGTGGAACGACGACAGCTTGGAGATCTCGCGCAGGATGCCGGAGGGCGGGTCGGCGCGGCGCGCGGGGGGGCGCGCCCCGCCCCCCGCCCCGCCCCCCGCCCCGCGCGCCCGCCCGCGCAGCGCCGCGCCGCCCACCAGCAGCGCGCAGCCGTCCACGCGCGCCGCCGGCCACTGCAGCGTCGGCAGGATGCGCTCCCAGCACTCGGACGCTGCGGGACAGGCGGACGTGAAGGCCTCCGAGCGGACCCGGGGAGAGCTGCAGCTGCACGAGTAGCGCGGCTTACCGAAGTGGAACCGCCACATGTCGTTGTTGGCCTGCCCGTGCGTCTCGCCGCCGAAGATGTAGAGGTGCGCGCCGGCCCGCACGGCGGCGTGTCCGCTGCGCGGCGCGGGACACAGTCGCGCGGGCGAGCGGACCTGGCTCCACACGCGGGACACTGCGGGCGCGGAGACGAAACATGAGCACGTTTTCAAAGCAACAGGCAACTGTCGAGTAAATAAATTGATGAAATAAAAATAAAAAAAAAAAGATCGAATGCCGCATATTTCCCGACAAGATTATTCCCGCAATGTCGGACATGTTGATGATCGAAGGACCATATTTCGATGGTTGTTCGAGCGTGATCGTGCAACGTTTTAGAGCGAATGCGAGAGAGAGACCATTTAAATCGAAGTGTACGATCGAAGTGTGTGTGTGTGTGTGTGTGTGGCGTGGTGGGTGGTGCGTGGTGGGTGGTGGGTACTGACTGGTGTCGTAGTGCCACAGGTCGGCGCAGGCGCGCAGGTCGCACTGGCCCGCGTGCACGTAGAGCCGGTCGCGGTGCAGCGCCGCGGCGTGCCGGTGCCGCGCCGGCGCGCCCCCGCCCCCGCCCCCGCCCCCGCCCCCGCCCCCCGCGCCGCGCACCTGCTGCCACGACTCCGACTCTGGAACCAGCGACGAGGACGTTACCGGTTGGAGTCGTTGGAAGTGAAAAGCGACTTTTTAGTTGCGAAATTCGAACTGAAGCGCTGACACCGAGTTTTGAATCCCAGCTATGACAGCGAAGGAAAACATAGCGAGAACCGACACGTCCAGGAACCACTATATTCCAAATCATGCGACATATCAGTTAAGTATATCAGGTATATCAAGCCGCACTGGATCAGTGATTACGACCCATATATCTCTAAGAGAAGGCCTGTGTCCCAGCAGCGGGAACGTAATGGGCTAAATAATGGTGATAAAGTAATTAAGTCGATTGAAGGTGATATGAATCCTATCCTAACTCGTAAAAACTCGCATGGAATTTGTCAAAACGTTCTCACCGTAATGAAAAGCCCAGAGCTCATTGGTGGAGCCCCTCAGGTCCTTGTACCCGCCGTATATGAGCAGGCAGTCCTTGAGCGCGTGCGCGGAGTGCCCCCGGCGCCCGCGCGGCCCCCCCGCCCCCGCGCCCGCGCCCCCGCGCCCCTCGCGCCCCTCGCGCCGCCGCGCGCCCGGGCCCTGCCCCGGCAGCTTGCGCCACACCTGCGTCTGTGGATGCAGAGATACTAGCTTCCTAAACATGGAACTTGAGATGACGTGGTGAAAACTAAACACCAAAAGTCAAAAGTCAATCTGCTTGGTATAGCTTATCGGTGTTTTCTAATTTATTATACAGAGAGTGTGTACTAGAACTGCCCGACGCCCCGACTTGATCCCTCAGTAGGTACAGTCAACGACAAAAGTCGCTGACCAATACTAAATTTTCAGTTTTTCTTTGTGATCTTAAACACCAACCTTCGATCGAATCATCACTTAACATCACGTGTGTTGTAATGTGGTCAAACGCTACCTTGTACGTTGTTAGAAAAAAACAAATATTACTGATGTAATACGCATTTGGAAAATTAAGTATGTTCAGCTACTTATGTCGCTGACTGTACCATTCCATCGGAGAGCGACCAGGCGTGCGGATATGCCACCCTTTCGTGGTGGAAACAGCACCGATGCGCAAAAACAGTTTTGAGGCAGCAAAAAAGTTAAATGCCAGGGTCGGTGTTTCCTGAAAAGTACAACCCGGGGGTGTTCAAATCAAGAGTCAATTTGCTAGGCAAGCGTGTTACACCTTTTTTATCATCGATTGTGGTCAAACGCTATACTAGTAAGTTGTAAAAATAATGTTCAATAGCTGAAGTTCTCCAAAGGTAATTTTTAATTGATATAGAAACAACTTGCGATTTACATACACTTGCGTGTTTTTGATTGTCTTGACATATTATTATACCTACTGCAACATAAAACTTATGGCTGCAAGCTTTCATTGTTACTAGGTAAGGCACGCGACGTGTTTAGCTATATTACAGTCTTACACGGCGTCGTAGCGTCCGTAGACGCTTCTCTGCGAAAACTTCGTCTGTACGCGCGTCTTCCAATACCCTTAAGCTATACGACGCCGTGTGCGCGGTGTGTGCAGGGGGTTACTGTACCAGTGAGTGCGTACCTAATGTGAGTTGGTTATCGTGTCACCTAACCTCAGTGTCGTAGATCCACAGCGGCGTCTCGTTGGACAAGGCGCCTGCTTCCCCGCCGAACACGTAGAGCCGCCCCTCGTGCGCCGTGGCGCTGTGCTCCTGCAGGGAGGGCGGCGGCTCGCCTCGGCAGTCCAGCCGCTCCCACTCGCCAGTAGCTGGAACACGGGCGGCAGACAGTTCACTAGATGATGTCTTGCGACGCGGCCACTGAAGATTAGGTTAGAGGACGGGAAAGCTTGGGATTGTAATGACCTTGCTCCAATTCAATCAATTACTAAGTAATGAAAATAAATTTAAATGTGTTCGCGGCTATAAAATGACCGGCCGGACGTTTCTTGCCTGTTATTTTGCAGACGTAAGGAGGTTGGCGAAGCTAGATTTAAGTTTGACGTTTTAAAGTTATCGCATATTGTAACCCGCTGTGTGTCACAAAATATTATTTTGGCAAACTCAAACTCAAAACTTTTTTATTTAATAGGATACATTGTGATCACTTTAAAACGTCAACTTAAAACTAGCTACGCCTGTTTGCATTTTGGCTTGATAGGGATTATCTGTCGCCAAGTACCTATCGGCGTGTTCCGGCAGCCCCACTTGAGAGCCGCTTCCCAGTCAAGGTGTAGCGTGACACCTTCGACCACATCGTCCCTTATCATCAGGTGACTTGTGCTAAAACGCTACCTTGTAGGAAGCAAAAAATATCAAAACTATTTCCTGCTCAAAACTAATTTTACCCTTCCACTAAATGCAAAAACTCGTCAAATAAATTGTTAGCGCCGTAATTGGTTCGCTAGATCCGTGCTCTCGACCTAAATAGAACTATTGAGCGAATGAATGGCATCGTTTGCGAGAGTTGTGCGAGCCCACTGGACGGCTGAACACGACCGGCTCTGGCGCGGCGGCTCGAGGGCGCCTATCAGCCAAGATCTGCGACGTCGCGAGCAGCGAGTCGTGCCGAGAGCCTCGCGACTCGCGAAACATTTTTTGCATTATACATAAGTACCTACTACTGAAGGTTTAACTTTTTTCCAAGCAAATAACTAAGTGTAATATGGCCGTCACTTATTTTATAATTTCTCGTTTCTGACCAACCTAATAGATGAGTGTGATATTTAGACTAATGCGAAAGTTTCTGAGTGAGTGTACATTTTAGTTGCTTGTTCACGCAGAAGCGGCTCAACGGATTTGAGTGAAATTTGAAATACAGACATTAACATTTAAATACATGAAAACCGAAAAAAAGAAAAAAATAATTCAATAAAATGTAAGGTAGGTAAGCGCTATAGTTGTCGGTTTAGTTGCTAAGTTATGTTGGAAGCCTTCGGGCGGCACGCATGCCCCCCCCCCTCTCTGAGAGAAGTCCTGTGTCCCAGCAGTGACACTGTATTACACTGATGATAAAGCGCTATTAGTTAGTCACCTAGGCTGTACCGCCAGAAGTCCCTCAGCGGCAACGCGCCGCCCGCGCCGCGCCCGCCCAGCACGTACACGTAGCCGCCCAGCAGCGTGGCCGAGTGCTTGCCGCGCGCGCGGGGCGCATCGCCCTCTCCGCCGCTCTCCACGGAGCTCCACATCTCATCTGCGAAATACAATATACCTTATACTTATGTACTTACAAACTCAAATGAAAACTACATTTTCGCCAAAACATTGAGAAATGTGAACTAAAAGTACGCGTCCTGCCGGGCGTTTCTTGCTTGTGCCCTTTTTCGCTATGATTATCTAAACACGCGCGCGTCCGCGTTACGTTATCTGCGTGGAATGACTGCTGAAGCCCGTAATGATGTCACACGTTATTGGCAACAAATCTTGATGGTCATAGCGAATAAGGGCTACTAGAAACTTACGCAAAACTTCAAAGTAACTCAAAAATGTTAATAAAATACACGTTATTAGCCCTGCGGCACCGATACAAACACGCCATAATTCACAACCCCCATGCAAAGATCGAGGAGATTCGAGATCAAAGACGCCCCCTTCGATAAATGCATGCTCCCCTCGCCTCGCACGCCTCAGAAATCACCAACTACTCTGCATCTACCTACCTACCCTCAGTGCCGGAATTAGGACTACCAGATTGGGCGAGATTTCATAGGCACCAACTATCTGGTATTCAAACCCATTAAGAAAAAATTGATTTCTAAGATTTGATTACATTGTTAGTTAGTTAGTTAATAATAATTCAAGATATATGAAATATGTAACCCTGGTATTAATAAAAACGTACCTAATATAATATTACTTTTCTAGCCTTTCTATCGGCGAACTCATTACAACACCAAAGTTCATGTCAATAGTCAATAGTCAATTTTATTTATTCAATAGGATACACTGTGATCACTTTAAAACGTCAAACTTAAAACTAGCTACGCCTGTTCCAACCTCCTTACGCCGGCAAAAGAACAGGCAAGAAACGCCCGGCAGGTAATTTTTTTGGCGCGATCACATTGACAATTTTATTCTTATTACTAATTGATTGAATTGGAGCAAGTTCACTAAAATCCCAAGCTTTTTTTTTTTTGTCATCTAATGGTCCGATATTTTTTAATTAGCTTTACTAATAAGATTTCTCTTGTTTGGTTGTACACATTGGGATATGGGAACATGAATATTAATGAGTTGCGGGATCACAACCAAAGCAGACCAGACCCCACAAGCAGCACCCGTTCACGAGTTGACGCATGTGCCAGCCATCGCTCTCCTCGACCATATGAGAGGGAAGAGGGCGACCCGACACACGACGCCGCCGCAAGCAAAGTCACTTTCGTGAGTATGACTGTTTTGGCTGTTTACCGAAAATGGTTAGAATAGGGGAAATAGGGAGAATAGGTAGATAGAAAGAAAGATAGATAGATTAACTACAATCCCAAGCTTGTTTGTCATCTAAATAGTCCGATATTTTATAATAAGCTTTACTAATAAGATTTCTCTTTATACGGACTTGAAATTTTGCTATCGATAAGTCTTGAATTTCACTTGGGATTTTGTTGAAAAAGCGTACACATTGACCTTTGAACGAGTTGCTAACTTTATGGAGCCTAGTAGTGGGTACAGCAATTTTATCTTTGTTTCTAGTATTAAAATTGTGATAATCACTTCTCTTTTTGAAGCTATTTAAATTTTTCCTTATGTACATTAAATTTTCATAAATGTATTGACAAACAACTGTCATTATTTTAATTTCTTTAAACTTAGTCCTTAAAGATTCTCTGGGGCCCACCTTGTAAATCGCACGAACAGCTCTCTTCTGCAAAACAAATATAGTGTTTATATCAGCAGCGTTTCCCCACAGCAATATTCCATAGGACATAATGCTGTGGAAATAGCTGAAGTAGACTAGTCTGGCTGTATCAACATCAGTAAGGTGACGGATCTTCTTTACAGCATATGCTGCAGAACTAAGTCTGCTCGATAGACTGACAATATGTGGACCCCATTGCAATTTGTGATCTAAAGTTATACCTAGGAATACTGTAGTCTCTACAAGGTCCAATTTTTCGTTCTTAATCTTTAAATTTGTTTGTACTTCTTTAACATTGGGTAGCACAAATCTCAAACATTTGGTCTTCTTTTCATTTAACATCAAATTGTTTGCATCAAACCAGTCTGTAACTTTGGAAAGAGCATTGTTCACGTCGTCAGAAATGTTATGTTGTCGCTTTAACTTAAATAAAAGCGACGTATCATCGGCAAACAATACTATCTCGTGATTGTCACTAACAAGGCTGGGCAAATCATTGATATAAACTAAAAACAGAAAAGGTCCGAGTATTGAACCCTGCGGAACTCCCATTGTGACTACTGACCCCGGGGATCGCTTCCCGTTAACGTCGACTCTCTGTATCCTATCACTCAGGTATGAGGTTACAAGATCCAGAGGAACACCTCGAATACCATAGTGCCGGAGCTTTCTGATCAGAGTCTCGTGGTGAACACAATCAAATGCCTTGGACAAGTCACAGAACACGCCTAGAGCGTCCCGTGACTCCTCCCAGGCATCATAGATGTGCGTTAATAACTCGACACCAGCATCAGTAGTAGAGCGACCCCGTGTAAAGCCAAACTGTTTTTGATTGAGTAAGTTATTTGCAAGGAAATGTCTTTGCAATTGATTTAGGATAAGTTTTTCGAATATTTTACTAAATGTTGGTAATACTGATATTGGTCTAAAGTTAGTAGGGTCAGTCGTTGTACCCGATTTAAACAAGGGTGTTATCTTACTATGTTTCATCAGATCAGGAAATACGCCGTCGTCAATACATTTGTTAAATATTAGCGCTAATTCTGGTGCAATCATTTCAATTAATGGCTTAACAACGGTCACGGATATACCCCAGAGGTCAGTAGTTTTCTTGACATTAATCATATTAAAAGCTTTTACTACATCTTTGCTACTAACATAGTCAAATTGAAAAGGAATTTCGCATTCTGGTACATTTGTTTTTAACATAGATTCTGCAATAGTGTGCGATGAGTTTAAGGACTTAGTAGTAGAGACTGGAATGTCAGTGAAGAAAGTTTCAAATGCTTTAGCTACTTCAATGTCAGTCTTGACATTGGTATCGCCAATATTTAGGTTGTAATCATTAGCTTGAGACCTGACCTTACCAGTCTCACTATTTATAATTTTCCAAGTTGTTTTAATTTTGTCATTACTATTTTTAAGCTTGGAACTTATATAACGAGACTTTGCAATATGACAGACGGTCTTGAAAGTTTTTGAGTAAATTTTTACAGTTTCTTTAAACTCATCACTTGTATTGTATTGTTTTTCACTGTAAAGATCGTAAAGCTTATGTCTGCTTTTGTGAATACCAACTGTAGCCCACTCCGTAAAATTAGGTCTATCAGAAACCGTGATCGTTTTTGGAGTAAATATAGTGTTGAAAGCTTTGCTAAATACGCTGAAAAAGGAGTTGTATAAGTCATCAGCATTTCTATGATCCGGTAAAAAAGGAAGTTCATCAATCAGCTTTAATTTTATTTTCTCCATCCGATCATCGGTCACGGGTACATATGTG
Source organism: Opisthograptis luteolata (assembly GCA_931315375.2). Lineage (NCBI taxonomy): Eukaryota > Metazoa > Arthropoda > Insecta > Lepidoptera > Geometridae > Opisthograptis > Opisthograptis luteolata. The sequence continues at coordinate 12,849,937 of OV928045.1, forward strand.
ACAGATTTTTTTTCATTAATTTTTATTTTATTTTTAATTGTAATTAATTGACCACAGTGGTCTGAATCTAATTTGCTTATTACATTTTGACTAATTACATTCACATCTGTAAAAATATTATCTAAACAAGTAGCCGTAGTGGCAGTTATTCTTGTAGGCTCCATAAACAAATTTCTCAAATTAAATGATTTAAATAAATTAGTTATTCTCGTACTTAGAGTAGAAACATCCAACAGGTTTACATTGAAATCTCCACAGATAATTAATTGTTTTTTTAAATTGGATATTTTGAAAAGAACTTCCTCCATTGACTTTTCAAAATCATCATATGAACTAGTTGGTGGCCTGTACACACTTAAAATAATGAACTGCTCCAATTCCACACAGGCTATTTCTATTATTCGCTCAGCTGAGTTGCATGTTTTCGGCAATTTCATTTTCGATTGACAAAGTTCGCAATGTTACAAGTACATTTGGCCTGCGGCGCCGCCCCATAAAACGTGGCGCCAAGGCGGTCGCCAAACCGCGGCCTACCCTAATGCCGCTTCTGCCTATTCCATACTCGAGGCAAATGAAATGCCTGCGCGCCGGCGTCCCTCAGGACTCGTTGCTCGCAGTCCCTGATCTTGTGTGTGTACTGTGTACAAGACAAGACTAAATATTGCTCGGAAAATCGCGACCCTTCGAGCTCGAGAGGGAAAGTTATCGTTTACAACTTGTTAATATTGGTTAGGTAAGCGAAATGGGAATGACGCGACGCGTGACGGTTTTATTTGCTGCGAATAGTAGTACGATGTCTCCTTGTAAGCTAACATGATTTAGTTAAAACTTTTAAAAGTAGCTTTTATTCAGCGAGCAGGAAACACAACGACAGTTTTATAATATGCTGTCAAGATTTTTGCAGGGTCACTGGTACAAAAGTTACCGTAAATGACCCAACAACAATCTTAAAAGTTTTCAGTTTGTTGGTAGGTCGGTAATTACCTTATTTACCACCAGAGAAGAGACATAGACGCAACGCCAAACTTACACCATAAATTCCGCAGCGTAAGCTACTTCAGACCTTCACTGAAAATAATCTCCGGAACTACCACAGAGCTACTTTTGATTTCGATGGACACTCGATTGATCCTTCTGCGGAATCATAATCAACTCGATTGGTTTGATAATTGATAACTGAATCTACAAAACTATAATTTGCAGCTTTCTCAAAGTTTTATTCGATCCTTAAAGGTGAATTTCAACTGAAGATTTTGAGGTCAAGAAACTCGTATCATCAGAAAGAAAATTTCAAGTTAAATTTACCTAGCTAATCTTAAAGTTATAGCTTTCATTTGACCAAAATATTACCTGACGGGAGTAGCGATTACTCGAGTGGTAGGGTGTAGGGCGGCAGATTATGTAGGTACAAGGTTCCCGTCCCCTGAGGGGGCAAGTACTAGCGCCTCCTTTACGTAACCGAACTTGGCGAGCCCTGGACAGCAGCCAAGTGCTGGTGAGGTGGTAACAACCGCGAGACACTTTATGGATGACAAGTGCTATCGATCTGCTCAAGTTGTGGTTTCAGCCATCTAAGAGATATTATAAGGTTTTTGGCAAGTACTTTCGTTTGCATCATGTTATAAGTATTTTTTCAATAGAACGAATCAATTTATGTTTCAGAGGACAGTGGCATTGAGTGTAATCCCTACTATAATATTTAAATGCGAAAGTAACTCTGTCTGCCTGTTTGTCTTTAACGCTTAAACTACTGAACCGATTTGAATGAAATTTGGTACAGCGAAAGTCTAGAGCCTGAGAAAGGACATAAGCTACTTTTTCTCGCGATAAACTGTAGCCCACGCGGGTGAAACTGCGGGGAACAGCTAGTATTACATAACTTAATACTCACGTGGCACTACCTCCGTCAATCATTCAATAAAATCAGGTTTCACACCCTAATCCTCGCAGTTTTATTATAACAGGCACATCAACGTGCTGCGTCCACATTGACACCTGTCCCAACGACTCATCAAATATTTACCGCCGGTAATTACCAGCTGTCCCTTGCATCGGCAACCCTTCGAGATGTGACTAGTCAGCCGAGACCCCTCGACTCACAATATTTGCCCCCTCTCCAGAGCGGCAAACAAAAGCAACGGGAGAGTAAATTGGTCTTTTTACTGTGGTCGAGGCGATCGCGATGGCGAGCGATGGTAGCTGCCGCGGTGTTTGTTTTGCAAGCGGCGACTTTGTTTAATTTTGTTGTGGCGTTAACTAGAAGTCACCCCTAGCACGGGAAATTAGGCAGAAATGGAGATGATATTTGATGATGTTACGCTTACGCGCTATAGGTACCTACCTAATATGATTTAAGTACAATAGAGTATCTAACAAAAGATAATGGATAAAGATAAGGTACTTAGATTCTTCTTGCACAGCAGCGTTGTTTTAAAACTTATTTTTTGTATGACCACGCTTACTTTTTACCGATGTTGAAGATCTTTGATTTAGATTTTTTTACCCTCCTCTCTATCTATCTCTTGGTAATTATACAAGTATTGCTTGCCTACGTATTAAAAATTGCAAATTCTTAATACTGCCGCACTCAAAAACATCAATCAATCATCAATTAACGCTAAATTGGCATTAAATTCTGTCTAAATCGATACAAAAATAACGACTTAGTACGGCGGTAAGTACTTATTAGTTCTTTCAATTTTCATCTAGTCCCTTTCGTTACAGGAGAATACATGGCCAGTCTCGTGAGAGGAGCTTGGCCATAGTAAAACGTTATTTACGACCGTAACGTTATTACCCCGTATCAACCCCTTATTGCAATCTTCCCCTTAGGCTAGACAACAAAGGTCCTAAGCCTTCCTGTCTCCCGGAGCAGATTACCAACCCGGAGGGACGCCAATTGGATTTGTCGAGGCACTACATATACCTATAATATAGCAGTTTGTATGTCTCTGAGACGCGAGATGCTTAATGGAACAGTTAATATTGTGATGAAAGCTTTGCTAGGCACAATCATTTAATGTGGCGTTTATAAGTTTAGTGTAAATTTTATTTTAGATTTATAAGCGAGAATGGATTGGTTGTTCGGATCATTTGATTTTGAAGAAATGGAAAGCTGATTAGGTTACCTACTTATCAATTATGTGTATTTTAAACATACAAAAGGTTCTCGAGAGCCGGAAGACGTTCTGTAGGTAGGTCCCCTACTAGGTGGACCGACGACATTGTAAGAGGCACGGGGAGCCGAAGTTCAGTTATGTAATATACACGCAAACGATTGGTATAAAGGTACCTAAGTACACGCAAAAAAAGAACTGAAAACGAACGTAACCAGAAAATTTCCACAAAATCTATCCAAAGCGTAAAATTATTAAATACGGAAAATACCTCAAAGGCACGCCGACGTAATAAAAGTGCACGTGAGCAGATTCACAATCCTTTCATCCCTACCTATACTTAGGTACAATCAGCGATAAAAATAGGTGAACTCGCCCAAATTTCCAAAGCACCTACCAGGTGAGCTAATTTTGGTGCGGTTCAAAATGCTTAGAAAAATTGAAGAAATAGGCATGCGCTGAGCCAAAATTCCTGAGTTTCCTACTGTCTTACCTTCCAAATCCGATTACTTCCAAAATGAACAAAAAAAAAACCTTTTCCTTCCTTATTTACCTTTAGTTTTCATTCTGTGTCAAAAAGGAAGGCAATTCCTTCTGTATATTACTATCGGAAGGTTTTTTTTCTGCGTGTGTTCAGCAACTCTTGTCACCGACTGTATCTCATTCATCGAGGAATATCACATTTTTCCTGAAAATATCACATCGTATTTCTCTCGAATCTCGGCTATTCATGTCGACCGGGAGTGGGTGAGTGAGGAGGGGTCAGGAGAGGCAATTAAATCTTTTGTACCTACTCTCTTTTGTAAATTCCATATGGGCTTGCTACAATTAGGTACCTAAGTCTACAGTCGTGGCGGTGCATGATCAAATAGGTAATCAACTTCATCAATTAATAATTAATAGCACAGAAGAAACTTTTGAATAAATGCCGCGGAGTTTTTTGAAAGCTGAAAGACGTCGGTTTCTCGGGAATACAAATTACATCAAGACCTTCAATTACATTTGCTTTTGATTGTAAAATGTTACGTAAGTACCAGCGACTACTTGACTGGCTGAATGCACCAAACATGTGAAGCCCTACGACAAAAAAGTGGAGTAGGCCTGCATCTACACCTATTACTAGTGTTATAAAATGGAAAAAATGTTTATTAGTTTGTTTGCTAGAAAGATTCTTTTACTAACAGGAAATTATGTAAATATTATCCCTGAGTCAAATAGGCTATGTTTCATTCTATAAACGTAGTGTTCTCCGTGAGAAATCACAATACAGTGGACCCCCGGTAATCCGGCAAACATTATGCAGGGCAGTGTCGGACTATCGAATTTGTCGGATTATAGAGCACTGCCTAAGACCCCTATAGTCCGGATTTTTTTACGAAAGAGTACCTTGTAATCCGACAAATTACATATCTAATGACAAGAATCTATATAATATGTATTATACGTACATATGTATGTACTTTGAAGTACAAATCAGACTTAATTTATGTAAGTCGAATTTAGTAAATTAAATAACAATTGAGAGCTTACGTTTTATTATAAAATTAAGCATAAATGCACATACATATCTAATGACAAGAATCTATATATTATACGTACATATCAAATTATGAAGCTTTGATATATTCATCAATTTTTTTATTACGAGTTGTGACCTGTTCAAACCTGCGTGATCTATATATATTAGCAAAGATTGTCAAACATACATGTAATTCTAAGTCATGTCGGATTACAGGGGGCGCCGGATAAGACAGGGGCCGGATTATCGGGGGTCCACTGTATTGTAAAATAAGTCTAAGAAAAACAAAAAAACTGGATGCTTTATCATCAACTTAGTAAATCTGGAAAATAGTACGTGACATGTAATGGTTTTGAAAAAAAATCTGAATGTCAAATCTTGGCCTACTTGCATGTGCGGTTAAAAAGAGTGATTATGACGCTGTTAAATGAGATAAATCAGGCTGATTTAACTAAACCATAAAAGCCACAACTCGTTTGAAACTTCAGTGACTTCAGTCAATCTAATACAGCGTAGAGCCGACGGGAGAGTCGTAGAGTTCTCCCAAACGACTCTCGCCATGAATACTGATGACGCGACGCGACGTCACTTGCATAACGGTTGACAGGGAGGTGTGCAGGCGGACGCTGGGGGTTTTTTAAATTGAATTAAGTTGGGGTGTAGTTAAATCGAGTTGGAAGTTGATGGAACCGAAGTGGAGCTGATTGCGCTAGAGGCAGAGATTTAAGAGAAAACCTTCGTATCTGGATAAAAGTCGTAATATTCCTGATAATTAACACATATATAATATTAAAACCGTCATAAAAATAAATGTTATTTTTGCCAACCTAACTAATATTTTTTAAAGTCTAACGTGAATCATTGGAATTTGCAAACCCACCCTCGCACGCAGGGCTTCTCTCGACACGACTGCAAATTCCATTTACAATACAGATTACAGACACACGCTCAATATTCAATAGTCGAGCGAGCCTGCAGACAGGTGACAGGTGTACCGACATCCCCGGGAGAAGGGGAAGAAATCGTTCTTTGGGGTGCAGGATTTTGTCGCTAAATGGGAAGGGATTTGGCAAGGCAAGTTTTTCCAAAACACAGTCCGAGGAGGAAAAACTGCCCGATAAAGTTGTCAATAAAGATAAAGTCTTGTATTTATATCGGCTAGAAAACCGCGAGGGGAGAATCGTAAGTAGTGGTTTTAACATTGTCGATACAATATCGATAAAAAATATAGAACTACCTCTTATACATATATACATGCCAAATATGCGCTAACTGACATACCTATAATTAAAAATATGAGAACCTCCTTTCTAAAGTCTGATCGACTCGATAATAACTGTACTTACTACCACACATTGATTTGGCTAAAGCTTCCCTATTTGAAGTGGCGCGGAATACAGGCATACCTTACCTACGATCGCAAATTGCATTCGAGTTCAGTTTGATCACCCCTTCCCCTCCCCGCCCTTCATGGACCTCCACCCTCAGGGCATCCATGCTTGGCTACCCGAAAAGGTATTGCCCTTTAGCGTCGTTAAAAAAATACATTAGTTTATGTTCAGTCAAGCTGATCTCAGATACAATTTTTAAAAGCATTTATAAGTAAAGATATGGCTCAGTTACTGCTATAGGTAGTCTATGCATTGTGAATAGGTAGGTGTGTAGGTGATGCCCACTGTCTGCTATACTGCAGGTAATAGATAGGTATAGATAGGCTGGGTATTGTACTCGCATCAGTGGTGTGTGTAAACTGTCAGATCCAGTCGGAAAAGTAGAAAAAATAAATTCGCAACATAGAGAAACACAAAATGTAGAAACAAGGAAACACTAGTAAATGAGATAGAACTAGAAGCTAGTGGTAGCTCCTGATACATATACCTAGTCAGTTGTACTGTACAAAGTGTACCACTGTAGCTCGCCAGCTGGATACAAGGCCTCGATTTATGGCGTATTGTGCTGAACAATGAGCGCGCGCTGTCACCGAGATTCGTGATAAGCGTTTTGTGTGGTTAATTTTGTGACAAAGAGCGCTATCTAGTACAGATATTCAAGCAAATCAGTGAGGATAATAATGGCTAGAACACAACAGACGAAAATGGAGGTCAGGAATAATGAATTTAAATTCGGTTTAAGAGCCTGCATAACGTCGTTGACCTTGCTTGATCAAGTGAAACTGCTCCGCGCACTCCGCGCATCCCCTCACCAAAATTACGCCATCTGCGGCCAACGCGCCCGAAGCGACGCTCTCGCCATGCGGCGCGGCGCGGTACCTCTACTAATCGAGCCCGCCGTATCTACATATATACACAGTAGCAACATCCTACTATAATATTATAAATGCGAAAGTTTGTGTGTGTGTCAATGTTTGTTACCACGTAACTACTGAACCGAATTTGACTGATGAAATTTAGAATGTAGACAGTTTAGGTATTGGACTAACACATAAGCTAATCTAATTTTGAAAGTCAACTCTGAAAGGGGTTAAATAAGGTAGATAAGTTTGTATGAAAAATGTCATTCCTTATTTTATTTATTTTATTTTATTTATTTGGTTTTCCAACAGACTTAACACTAACAATCACAAATAAAAGAAAGCAATGAACGTGGGCATGGTGTAAGTCCAATGACAGGAAGACACAACATGCAAACAGAATGACTAAGTATGGAGTGTGGTGGCGGTGTGCACTGTGCACACGAAATCCTTGGTTCGATTGACTCAAAAATAGGTACAAATAAACCTTAAAGTAAATCATTGAAAATGCATTTTTTATTTTTTGATATGTATTACTTCTACGGGGTGTGCCATAGAGTTTTAAAGTTTGTATGGCTTTTTTTTACTCCTTATGTGGATTTTTTTAAAAGTAGGTACAAATAAACTATAAAGTAAATAATTAAATACGTATTTTTATATTTAAGAAAACCCCTAGAGGAGGTGCAATGGCGTTCTAAAGTTTGTACAACACATCAATTCCCACGCGGGCGAAGCCGCGGGGCACGGCTAGTAGTCACTGCCGCGCCATTTGAATGTGCGCGTGAGTGAGTAGCGAGCGCCGTGTACGCAGGGACCGGCCTGGGACTCAGTAGGGCTGTGCCACGCGTTTGATCGCGCGCATTTATGTACTTACTACACTGCTCGCTCGCTCGGATTTGCTGCTCTCACTGACTATTTCATTTGTATAGTTTATAATAAATCGTATTTATTAATTTATAATTATTAAAATGTCTTTTATATGCAACCCATTTATGAATTGGTAAAACATTTTAATAAATTACATGATTAAACACCTTGCGCTGTCATAATACACAGATAATATAATCTATAAAAAAGGCATGTTAGTTACAACACTTAGGTATAAGTCGATAACGGCTGGACCGATTTTTATAATCTTTGATTTTTTGCATTTGTCTTCGTCCGGAATAAGATAAAATATGATACTCATAAATAATAAAATTAATCATTCATTTGTTGTAAATGGTATACCAAAATGCAACTGACATGGTGTAACAAAACACAACTGACAGCTAAACGTAATGTTGTCTATGGTTGATATTGAAGTTGTGAATTGAAGATGTTTTTGTTTTATGCAAGTTTATTTATTACTAACGTTAATTAATTTTAAAATCCTAAATCTGCTCATTTATTGCCTCTTATGCGGAAAGAAGTTCGCCGGGTCAGCTAGTATTTAACTAAAAATAAAAGTGACAACCCTATGCATCACCGCAAGAGTAGGCAATTAACTCGCCGCGGCACTATGCACCTACCACTCATAGCCTATAGGTAGTTCATCGTACGACTTTCAGCTACAAAAATATGCGGAGAAAAGTGGCACAGGTCCGTTCAGCACGGCGGCTCGTCCCGCACTGACTTTATGGGCGAATGAGGGGTGTACGTGCCGATTTGCGAGTATGAAATACGTAAAAAATTCGCAAAAAATAATTAAAGCAGTATTTTCAAAAAATGGCCTGAAGGTGTCCTGGGTATTATATTTTTTTATAAGCTGATGGTATTAACAAGTCTTTGTTACATATATAGTTTAGGAGTAAAGTAGTATTAAACTTTTAGGAAATGGGGACTTTGCACATTTGTTTTCAATATATTAATACATTTTTTGCATTTTTCGGCCTGAAGGTGTCCTGCTATATATCAAGTAGATTAACATATATTTTTATTAGAATTTTTTTAGACCAGAATTACACAGAAAGATAGCTTTAAAAAACCCCATTTTTGGAAACCTGCGCCTTAAGTATAGGTTCTGAAATCCTGACAGTATTTATGAAGTTTCAGACAGATATAATGGGCATGAGATTTCATAACCAGTGTAAACAAGTAAGTCTGAAACTGAACTTTCAATTAATTCCACCTCCCACGGTTTGAGTTGGGTCGGCTTGGCAACAGTATCCTCTAATTCTTCTACGTTTTCACATCCTTTTGGACGCTTTAAGCTTCTACAGAAGACAAGTTTTAAAAAGGAATAAATGAATCTAAATGATTGAAAAGGCTTATTTCTCGTCATAGATTTATGGATAAAACTTAGTTTATCGATATATATTATGATGTTTGCTCATCTCTATTCTGTGAAACATCTCTCCATTCAGTTTTAGCGTGGAGCCATTCTACTTTTCTCTATCCAGACCTAATTACTCCACCGGTCATAAGCATTAAGCACCTACAGTGTAAACCGCAATTACGTTAATTAATAATTGAAATGATATTTTCATGTCGCTCCCCACGCTAGGGCTCCCGAGAGCTGAGGGCACCCACCGCGGGATTCGGGTCCGATGCAATTATTTTAATTATGCACGAGTTTTTAATCCACGTTCTTAATTTGCGCTACCTATTCAAAAGCTTTGCAGACAGGGAGCTTTAGGGCTAGCTTTGCATTGTCATGACAAATCGTAATACCTAAGTACTTAGGTACGACGACGTAGGTATAGACTATAGACTGCCATAGGTAAGTAGATACTAAAATAAATATTTGTATTATTAATGATGTCTGTAGAACTTACAAAATTATTTGTGTAGTGGGAAATTTTGCTAGACTAAAACCTTGCTCCTATTTTAGTGTCCACTTGGAGTTGCAAATTCATCTAATACCGGAAAATAAAATAAGATTAAGTACGTTTTTACGATGTTTTGTTAGTCTAGGGAAGGACACGGTTCACGTGGAATGTATGACTGTATGGAAATATTTATGTGAAGACAAGCTGATATCATTATGGGCGAAGACAACATTACTTTTCAGCATAAAAATTAGTATCCCCGCTAAGTTCAAAATGGTAATAAAATTACAAAGTTATATGAGACAGAAAGATCAACGACATAATCTTTCTTCGCGCCAGTTTCTTCTCCATTGTTCGCTGACTAAGTACCTACCTACTTGCAAACTTTAGCCATTCCAGCCCCAATCCCTCAGATTGGAATTTCCCCCCGTTCTGCTATAAATCATCCCCCTTTAGGCCAGTATCGAACACCTTTACGACTGATCGCATCCATTAGGGAACGGCGAAGACTTAGGGAAGTATGTCTGCTGCGATTAGTAGGATTACATCATTAGTCAGTGTCATGAGATGACGAGCAAGTCAACAAGACGACTAAAGCCGCTAGTGTTTTAGCCATCTTAACAAAATGTTCTAGATCATAATTTGAGTGTATTGATGGACGGTGTCGGATAGTTGATAGCTCAATCATAGAAGTCAATTAGGAAGGTCAATCTTAAGTAAGACACTTTCAACTAGAGTCCTTACCGACCGCAGTAAATTAATGAGACTATGGGGATCATATCATTGAGTTACACATTTCATAGAAACTTGACATTAGTTTCTATGTTTACAGAGTAATGAGTAGGATGAGTGTGGTCGCCGATGGCCGATCACCCTAAAATATGGTTTCGCTAGCATGTCGAAGGCCAATTACAACTTGCACCCATTACCGCTCTGGCTTGTCGACGTGACAGACAGACGGACATGTTGCGCAACACTGGTCCGTGGAGGCTTCCACGAGGGTCGTTCACCCTACAGGGGTGAGCCCAACACCCTTCGAACCAGTAAACAAAACTTAAAAACTATCGTTTCAGGGTTCATATTCCACTGACAATAACAGGATGTAGTTAGGGGATCGGAAGGCAAAATTTCGTTAAATAAACTCTGTTCTAAAGCCAAAAGATTTCAATTTTGTTTGTGAGCGGTAGGATGATTTCTCCCAGATGGGGCATGTCATGTGAGAAACTTTCGAGTGGTTCCTAAAAAGGTTCGTTGATAGGAAATGCAATTTGCAAGGTTCTTAAAAATATTTACGTAGGTTCCTTCATGGAAACAGAAGATTACGTAATTTCATGTGAGATATCGCAATATAATTAAAATCATTTAATCTTAATGAAGGATAGAGTCAAATATTGTTGACACACTATGGATCTTTCATTGTGGCTTGGAATACCTAAGGGTAAAGTACTGTAAAAAATAATCATTGAACATTGATAGGAAAGTAAAAGGCATCTACTTTAGTACTGAAATTACCATAAATCAGAAACTTACCTAGGGTTATATACCTAACTACCTACAAAGATAGGTAGGCTTCAAATTCCATAGGATTTATCCAGTATCCACTTATGTGCCTTTACCTAAATTATCCCCTTTTGCGGATCACTCTGACTTTTACTAATTAGATGACTTATTGGCTACCCTCCGCCCGATTGGTCCTCGTCCACCCCTACTACTTGCGTTTAAATAAAATTCAAACTTACTGATCGGTCAGTAAATCCTAAATTATGGTTACATAATCCCTCAAAATCGTTTAAAAATACCCCGTCAGGACAGCGATTCACGAGGGTTCGTTTAATGTCGGGGAATCAGCCATGCGTGAGTTATCGTATCTCTACTCATAACCACACCAACCTCTACTGTAGCTACCTATAGGTAGAACCTGTGAAAATATAGATACGTATCGAGAATTGGAGTTAGATAAGTGTACTAGGATCCAAAAGGTACCGGAAAACGTACCTTAATAAATATTTAGTAAGTAGAAAGATTTTGCTCTAGTGGAAAATGATCATCAGACGCTTATTGAATCGTTGATATTAGTTTAGCTCTATATATCACGTACCTATTTTAGTACAATAAGTAAGCAGGTACTAGTAAACACGCACATGGAAGTTGTATTAGGGTTGCTTAAGTTTTGTCGTTACAGAAGGGGTTATTCGTTTACCTTGTTATCTAACCGCGTCAGGTATACATTCATAACTTGAAAGGTTACGTAAAATCAACGGCACCCACGTGACTACTTCAATTAAATACCGAGACGATTGTGTAAAGTAATATGCAGTAAACAATGATGACTGGCAACAATGTTTAAATAAATCGCAATCAATCAGTTTAATGGACAAATTCAACGTACACCCCGTGTTGGGCGTCACAAACGATATATTAGTTCCTGTATGTACAATTGTTGTATATTTCTACCATTTCAAATTAATTTCCTTTCATTTAAATCGTGAATATAATATATGTTGGTATATAATAGTTTCAATCAAATCAATCAATCAATTTAATTTGGCGCCCATTTCATACGACGTGGGATGTTACATGTTGGGCGCCAAAAATCTTCGCAATGAAACTGAGCACAGAACTGACGATACCTTTATTTACTAGATTAAGTTAACCGGGCGGTATCCAGGTCATTGGCTCTGTTCGTGTTTTTACCAGGGTCACGCCGGGTTCGTAGCTATTTCATTCGTAAAAGTGTTAGTAGTTAGCAACATTGTTTTTAAAGAACAGTGTACGTGTACGTACGGTCTAGATTGTTCACCCGCTTAAAGCATTGTATTGAGCTGTTTATGTTTATAAAAACAAAATAAAGCCAATCAAGTTACTTTGCCAGGGTGGAGGCATTAATATCTTATTCAACTTATAACGACTACACGAAGTAGACACCTAACAAATAAATCAATTTAGCTCTTGAAAAGAATCAGCACCCCCGATTCTTCTAATCATTCGACATCTGTAAGTAAACCGCGGCACGCGTCGTTAATGCTTCCATTACTGGCACTCCGCACTCACCAGCCCCTCAGCATCCCGTTTTATTTGTCAACAAACTCCTTCCGACGCCAACACTGCACAAAACCGCACTATCAACACTTGAAGATATTGATAAGAGTAAAAGTATGTTTATAGACGAGTCTGCTTTTAATTGTTACCGTTTGAATACAGTACAATGAACCGGGAAGCGTTATTTTTGGCGCGAAACGCGACGAGCACCCGGCGTGGCTGTACGTGACGCACTGAGCTCGCCGGCTCCGCGCGGGGGTGCGTCCAAATCGCAGTTTCGCAGACGCGCGCAGTTCAGGAAGCGGTTGTGTTGTGTGATCGTATTTGGTATAACTCATCATAATTCATGTCTCGTAGTCGTGTCAATAGAGAATTGCGAGTTGGGAACGATTCTATACGTCTATCTAGAAGAACCGTAACAATTATTACCTACCCACGTAAATAAATAAGGGCGCAATTTATTTTGTCATTTGTTTACTTTCCTTCTCCTGGCTCCAAGTCTCGTTTTCCTCTTTGGTGGCCTTTTCTACCCAGTGTACCTAATCGTGCACTCAAATATGTCATCGGATTTACTAAGGCACCAGCGCTTCCTTACTTCCTTGTCCCACCCGATACTTGAAAACGTAACGAAAATTTTGCAGATGACATAATTAAGCAGGCGTGTCGCTTACCTTAATATCAGGTGAACGACCTACGTCAATTGTAGTCTTATAAAAATAGAAACACCAACCCTTACGTGACGTAGTAATAGAGCCGACCTTCTCAACAACTTCACTATGTAGACTTTCGATTTATTTGTTGCATAGGCCGAAATCTTACCAAACTAAAGAAAAAAGACACGTTGAAAAATGTACTCTAATAGAGAGAGTATAGTAATCATATTAGGCCTCATAGACATAAATAGCAATAATGCTACGGCATAATAAGAGCTGAATATGTAGGCAATAAAGCAAACTATGTAGAAGGCTAAAAGGCCGGCTAATTTGTGGTGCAAGTTCGGCGTCCTGGCGGGTCAGCGGTTATGTGTGCCGCGTTACACAACCAACGGTACCAAGGCCGGGCCACTGAACCTACGCGTCTGTCTAAATCGTACAACAGATCATCCTACGTACTAATACTAATAAACCTGAAAGTAAGTGAGTATGGATGTTTGTTACTCTTTCACGCAAAAACTACTGAACAGATTTGAGTGAAATTTGGAATGAAGATAGTTGCTTATACCTTGGATTAAAACATAGGCTGAAACCGCGGGGCGGGTAAAGTAACTCTCTTTGTTCGTTACTTTTTCACGACTAAACCGCTAAACTGATCTTGATAATTTTTGGTGTGGCGATAGCTCGAAGAAGGACATAGGATACTTTTGTGGCGAAAAAGTGTAGTCCACGTGAGTGAAACCGCGGGATACAGCTAGTAATCCTCCCCTATGTCCTCTTGTTAAGAATCTGTCGCCAAGCACCTATCGGTGTGTTCCGGCAGCCTCACTTGAGAGCCAGTTCCCATATCAGGTGTAGCGTGGCGCCATCTTCGACCACATCTTCACTTAATATCAGGTGACTTGTGGTCAAACGTCAAAAGTAAAAAAAAAAAAAAAGTAATCCTATTACAATTAAGAGTATTTATTGTGTTCTATCTTAATCGCTAGATATACTACTCTACCTACCTACTTACAACAAAACATAACTTATATTAAAGTAAGATTCATGCAGACGAAGAATGCCTGATCGAATTTAAGAGTCATCCTAGAAATCTAGTCAGTCCAAAGACAAAACAGCAGTATTAAAACATGGAGGACTACCAAGCAGATGAGACTTGTCTACTAAATAAAAATCCAACTACGGAATTAAATCTGTGTATTCTATCAACAATTAGGTACTATGTCATATTTACAATTGTATCATCATCAGCCTTTTCGTTCCCACTCCTGGAACTCAGGCCTTCTCTCAGAGAGAGAGTATGGGCCGCTATCAGCCACGCTGGCCCAGTGCGGGTTGGTAGATGTCGCATGCCCGTGAATGTTTTAGTTCTCGTACATACCGGTTTCCTCACGATGTTTTACTTCAACGTTTTGAGCGATGGTAAATCCGCACAACTTAGTCATAGGTGCTGGGCGAGAGGATTCGAACTCGGTGTTGGCGCGTTGTAAAGCGCACGCGGTTACCGTTCTGCCACCATCGCACTTAATTAAAACTAAAACAATTTTAAATGAGAAAAACTTTGACTTATATTCAAACAGGCTTCTATCCAACCTTACACTTAATGATTCTGTCCTGGAGGTACAGTCAGCGACAAAAGTAGATCACACTCGCTAGGGTAAATGAAGTGGTTCTATTGGTTCCCATTCCCATGTTTTCAAGAAACACATCCGCTACACATCCTCGCACATCTCGGGTGGAAACGCAGCCTAAGATGCTAAGGAAAATTAGAAAATTGTTCATATTCTCCATGTTCCTTTATGTTCAAAATCGCCTTGTCGTTGACCGTAGATGCCAATGCTTTAATTGAGCACGATAGTAGCATCTTCAGTGAGCCTGTTCAGCTTGGCGTAGAACAGCGCGTCAGCGATCAGTTTCTGCGCGACCGCCGCCTGGTGCGGTTCCAAGTCTCGCAGCTGGATCCCTACAGCCCTCCCGATCACCTCCCAGTCCCCGTCGGGCAGGAAGCCCTCCACCTTCACCTTGTGCCTCTTCGGCGGGACCTCTGGACAAGAGTCGCTACCCTCCTGATCCAGGTACTCAGCTGGCATATTGCTATGTTCGCACTCGACGGACTGGCTGCCCTGAGAACAACGATTGTCGGTACGCTCTAAAAGGTTTCAGTGTTATGTGATTTTACCAGCGTTTCTAAGACTCCACTACTTGCAGGGTAGTGTTTGACCACACGTCACCTGACGTTAAGTGACGATATTGTGGTGAAAGATGGCGCCACGCTACACCTGGATAGGGCTCTCAAAATATTAGAATTTCAATAGAAAGAGAAATGATGTTATTTCTAGATAGGCACCCTTCCTTACTTCATCATCATAGTCATAGTACAGGAAGCTCGCACCGGTGTCCTCGTCGGCTCCCTCCCTCTCTGTGTAGCGCCTAGTCAGCACGTGGTCCTCCAAGAAGCTCAACAGATCATAGTACCACAGTACTGGCGAGTACACAGCCTCTGGGCTCGTCCTCTTTGACGCGCGAACCTACAAAATAACAACACGTGGCTATCATACGTCGGAGAGTTGTGCAAAAGACTTGACGAACGCCAGGGCCCTTATTAGTAACATGGGCGCGTTACGTTTTCTACGTGGAATGGCCGATAAAGCCCGACGTCACACGAAACTGGCAAGGAATCTTGATGGTCATAACGCATAAGGACCCAGACACCGGGTACGGCCAGAGTTAACTGAACCATTCCTGTGCCAGACTGCCGCTGAATAGATAAATAAGTAAATGAGAACTAACGACAAGCAAAACGTTAGTACTTAAATGTATTTGTATCAATTACATACATTTGTATTCTCATGACGTTTTCGGTGAGCGATGGTGGCCGAACAATAACGCGTGCACCCTAAAGGGCATGCAACATTTGCCAACCCGCACTGGGCCAGCGTGATAGATTACGGTTACGGGCCATACTCCCTCTCTGAGAGAAGGCTAGAGTCCCAGCAGTGGGAACGTAGTAGGCTGATAATGATCGGTAAACAACGGAGCGAAGCGAGGACAGTGATTAGTGAGTGACAACTAAGCACGAGCCGAGGGAGCTTTCATTCTATTTGAATTTCGAATATCACTTTGATCGAAATGATCTACTCGAACATCCTCTGTCCACTGTACCTAACGATTATAATAATCGTACAGTACAGTGACGGCTATTACATATCAGTTATCGGGAAAACAAAACGTAGGTACAACAGCCGTACAGAGTAGGTAATTACGTAAGTACGTACTACGTACACTCAGACAGTGGATCGTACATTGATCACTCTCTCGCAAATAAAATTACAATGAGTGAGTATCGTCGTGACTTCGTGCCTCTCTAACTTTATTATGAAGTGTGGTGCAAGGATTGCAAGGTGCAAGGCAATGTGCTATTGCTATGCAATAGTATGTTAGGACAACGCGTGCAATGCGAAATTGCATCTCCCTCTTCAGTTCATTTAGTTATCTATGCAACTTTGCATTTGCAACTCGTTCATGTTCATTCGTTACTCAGTCTTCGGAATCGGAATATTCGGATAGTTTGTTGGTATTGCGTTGCGTTGTGTTGATTGTGACACTTTGTTTGTAGCATTTGTATTTTGCAAAAGACTCACTGTTTTCTAAATACCGTGGTCGTTTATTTGTTTTTAACCTACGTTAAATTTAATTTTCAGTGTATGTAGGTAAGATGGGTGTGATGTGTAAAATACTGGTACAGACGCCGCGGGAAGGCGTGCACAAGGCTGGCCAACCTGTCGCAGGCATAGTGAAGTATTTTATCGATGAACCTACCGAGTACAAAGAGGTCACTCTCTCACTCCTCGGCCAAGGCAGGTGCAAATGGAACGTTTGCTGCGGCAATTCTTCGGTTGCCTACGAAGGTTCCGAGTACTACATCTCCCGGTACATCAATGTAACAAACAAGAGGCCGGGAGACACGATCACCCTGCACGGCGCTTACGAGTATCCTTTCGAATTCTATCTGCCGGAAGACGCTCCATCGTCATGTAAAAGTACCGATGGCTCGATCACCTACCGCATACAATTGAAGTTGGTCAAGTCGAGTTTCTTCAGCTTCAACAGAATGTTCTCAAGGGAAATACGCGTCCACGGTTTGGTAGATCTGACTACGCCGGATGGCGTAATAAGGCATGATGGACCCGTTATATTCGGTGTAGAAAAGACGCTGTTCGCGCCCTTCGCAGCAAACAAACCCGTGGTTAACTTGAAAGCTGAGTTAGCGAAAACCTGTTACAGTCCCGGCGAGCAGGTGCTCCTGTCGTATGTGGTGACCAACAACTCTGATGTTACCATCCTTGCTGTGCGGTCTGAACTCTGTTGGTGCACTACTTACACAGCTGATTGTGGAAACGTTAAAACGATTGAAGGCAGAGTGGATTGCTGCGTAAAAGAAACTGCAGGTGTTCCAGATAGGCAAGTGGGGAAGTTCAAGTGCCTTCTACCAACGCTTCCTGGGATGCACTCCATACAGCACTCAAAGGTTATTTCGCAAGTGTATAAAGTGCGGGTGACCGTGCGGCTGCCGGCGCCTCACATAAACGCAGCAGTGGATATACCAATAGTTCTCGGCGAGCAGAGAGGCGGTGTGGAGCCCTGCTTCGAAGCCTTCGACGACACAGAGGCCACACCGCCCTCTTACTGGGAAGCCATGCGCGAAGAGGCCCGTTCACAGAGGGCATGAAATGAATGTGGAACGACTTAATTGCCAACAGAAATCTTGCGAGTATTTAATGTCATTCCTTAATATGTAGCTAATGTATTATTATTTGTTTAGGCTGGTATTGTAGAATGACGCTCAAGCGATAATCATTACTTGAGCACAGATTTGAGTGCGTCATTTATTTATTTATTTATTTTGGTAATAGGCGAGCAGCGCAGAGGCTGATGTGCCTATATCATGCCGTGTTGAATTATAGCAATGTCCAAAAGTGCAGAGAAAAGTTAATTCTGTATCAAGGAAGCATTGTTCGTTCACCACCACTTGTCCAGTCTGTTTTTAAAGGAATTCACTGAAGGAGCTGACACAACGTCTTCTAGTAGTCTATTCCAGTTGTGCACCACTCTAGAAGCCAGGAAGTGGTGCGCAGTGTTTGATTTAGATGGTGCGCGTATTATCTGCATATTACAAATATGTCAGTCAATCGCTACTCAGGTATTGATCAACAGTCAACACTTGATCGTCATTCTAGAATACCAGCCATAGGCTTTAAAAAGTGCTACAATATTTTATTTGTTTCAAATCATTGTTATATATAAAATATGCTAGTTTCTATTATGAGCTATTATATTAAAAACTCCATTTGGGCTATAGGGGTGCTATAAAGTTGTCACATGACATGATGACTTCATTTTGTATGCATTATTTTTCTTAGTACTTTGTTTTTAATTATAATAATAATTATACTTATATCTCTACATATATGTATATACTATATCTCAATTAGAATAAGCAAAAGAGAATGAGACAATGTAAGTCATGACATAAAAAAAAACATGCAGTGTTAGAGGCAATGATATAATCTCATTTTTATAAGTATTTTTTAAGTCAATAAAGTAAAGTATTGGTGTCGATTCGGGTTTGCATTCTCTAAAACTAAACTAAGTTTGACAGGTTTAATAGTAATGCCGTCCTTTTTTTATTTCAGTGGTTAGAAAAAGATAGCAATACTATTTGACCTGTCAAATTTAGTTTAGTATAAGAGAATGTAAAACCAAATTGACACCATTATCAATTAACTAATTTTTTTACTGACACTACTAGGTAACCTTTCACCGTCAGTGTAGTCTCTATGCCTTTCCCAGGCTTATCTCATCTATTACAAAGTAGAATTATCAACAGAGATGTTTAAATAATATATAGATAGACACTCAATAGACCATACAATCAGCTTCGTTCAATGTGTAACATTGAACAATATTGCAAAGCAAGTATTCAAAATTACATAACAATATTGCTTATTCTATGATTCAACCACAACCTCAATCTATAGTCAAAATAAATTCCAACTAAACAAGCAACATACCTTTTTCAGTTCCCGGATGTAACTGGTCCTCATATTATCCAGTTTACCCTTGACAATGGGCAGAGTGATGTCTTCATCAATTTCCTTATACTTTTCCAACAGTTTCTTGTATCCCCCCATCCGCAACGGTCGGTCTTGATAGTTCGGGTGAGACTTGTCCCACAGGTACGACATGTCCTTGTACATTTGTATGAATTCCACCATTATCACTTTGTGCGAGGATAACATTTCACTTCCAAAACACACAGAAGCACACTGCCGGTTGTTTCCCAACAGCAAATAAACTGTCCATTGGAGGTTGGCAAGTTTCTGTACACGTTGGAAGCCGCAAGTTGCAGCTACTGTATTTTGTTGAGATAAGTAGGATAGGTAACTATCCAACATATAAGTAGGTATTACCTACTGAAACCAATGTTTAGTTTATAATAACTTATTGACATTAAACGGGTATGTTTGCACCGCAGAGCATTACAGTTTACAAAACAAACCAACAGAATAATGATTAGATTACTGATTACAGATGTCAGAATTGTCAGATTAAGACAGAGTTGCCAATGAAAATACTTAGCCGGTCGTGTACGGTAAAAAAGCCGTGTTTGTATGGAACATAACCAACAGTGGGCCGTGTCATTGCATAATATAAGGAAAACCCCCTAAAACTGCCATTTGACTAATGTGTGCACAGATTCTATATTTGTTTGAAAACAGCTTTAAATTTTATTTAAACTTTTTATTCCCGGTACAAATCTCGAATATTTTTTCTACTCTTACTTCGCTCTTGTATAATAAATATTATTTCTTGTCTTTAATTTTTAGGCACATTGAGCATACTAACCGATAAATTAATTACCGTAGAATTTGCGAAAAACCGTAGAATCTGCGATGGCCACGGCCGTGTATTTTGTGATTTTTCGACCTGAAAGCTGTACAACACGGTAATTTCCGTAGCATTGGCAACACTGGAGTAACAGATATCCTTCATAGACTGACAGGATAGGGTTGGGGTAGACAATCGAGGATACATACATCGATGTATTAAAATTATTAAACACTCAATCGTTCGATATAATTTGCATCGAATGAACAAAACAACTGTTCAAGGTATGCAGACTATAAAAATAGTGGAATAAAGAACGTTTAAATAGTTTTTCGCAAGATAAAACCTACCTTTTTCCACGTAAAACTATAAATAACGTATTTAATTATTAATCGCAAAACCTATGGAAATGTGGCTGAACTGAATCCAGCGAAAATCTATCGCTAAAACAGCAACACTTCTCAGCGAAATCAGAATCTACATGCACGCAGTTTTTCTTCTTGTTTTTTGTTGTTGGTATGTATTTAGAATGTTAGAATAGATAAAACCACGGTTAGCGTGTAAAAAGAGAAGCATTAAGCAATATTTTTTCTGTTTATTCGATCTTCTTGATTGAGTCAGGTGATCACTCACACTCACCACTCAGAGTCACTAAAATCTGACAGTAGCAAACTATCAGCGCTTTAGTGTCGCCAGTATATATTTTTTTTATGCATTGGTGCTGAATTGAACGTCCAATAAAATGAAAATCACTAATAAGATTAATGACGTATCGTTTTAAAACATGATACTACCTAATAACTATTTATGTAGGTACATATACAAAAAAGTATCCTTGGATAGTATCAAAGATGCATACAATACACTCAGTCACATACACACGAAATCAGTTTATTTTCGTCGATTATGTATAGACTGTTGCGTAAAATCGGTTACAAAGTAGCAGAGTGGAAGGTCATAAAAAAAAGGGATGCAATTGTTCATCATTAAAATCAATCATGGATGTACGGTACGAATCACGTTCACGACTGATTGCTACATATCCATTGATTGCGCAATAAGATAGGCCTTTGATGTGAATCGTTGTGCACTCAACTGTGTCCAAATATTCTCACACCCAGTTGGAGTTTTTATTACTGTATTTAATAGCATTGAGTAGGCAAAAGCAGACGTCCACTAATAAATAATAATAACTATTGTGAGTCAACATTTTAGCAGATAAATCATATTTAAATACATAATATTATAAAAGTTTTTGAGTGAGTGTGTATGTTTTTGCTTCATCAAGCTGAACAGGTGAGCACTAAAAAAAATATTCAGAGATTCGCGCGGGCACCATAGTACTACGAGTACGTAAAGCGTACATTAATTATTGTATTTACGTTTATTACTGTATCGCGCCTGTGGTACAGTATAACTCACGCTAGCAACTAGCATAAAAACTGTTCTATTCTATAAGAATTTTTAACTATTATTTTTAAATCATCAAATAAACGAAATGCACTAGCATAGCAGCAACAGCAACTCGTCTTCTACCCGTCCTGATTTTTATTACTAAACTTACCCATTATGACATGTTATTTTTGTAACATAACTTGTACACCGACGTTCAGAAAACACGCGTCTCAGTTTATTGTTTCATTTTTCTGTTCGAATATTATCTCGATCAAACACTTTATTCGTAGCAACTCTAGCCACTGTCAATGTCAAAGATGTAAATAAATGTAAAATAAATTCTACGAAATTTTATTTACATTTATTTAGGCAAGAAGTGACGCTAAAAATTATATTGGTTGCGCACTTTTTATACCACCTTTCTTTACCTGCAATGAGGTAAGTTCTATGTGAATATTGGGAACTAATAAATAATAATATTACTTTGACGCGATCAGCTGTCGAGTGGGCCCGAGTGGCCGTTAGAGGCTGTCTTCCTTCACTAAACTTCACTTCACATCACATGTAAATTTTTTTGCGTGACGGGCATTGAAATATGAAAAGGTGGAGACTGGAGAACCATGTGGACAGTAGAACACTGTCTGTCTGTACTTGATGTATGAAAACCAACATTTATACACCATATAACAATAGGGCAGCCAAAAATCTACGTGCTGCAAGTGTAATACATACATACAAAAAAAACGGATATTTATTATCTATGCGCTAAACCGTGAACAACTGATTCAACTCATTCAATTGATCATTGTGAACTGAAATCTACGCGAGTAGCAAAAAGCTGAGTGGAAACGAAAATATTTAGTGTTTGTTTTTATCCTCTTACTGGTGAATTTGTTGATAATATTCCATGATCACGGTAGAACCGAGTTACAAGGTCAGGTGGAAGCGCGGCG